>CP129445.1:22882500-24082500 GCA_030445155.1 Quercus variabilis
AAAAAATGAGACTGTGATAAACCACAACTAAAAAGAAATGTTTTGTGAAAATGTTGTAACACTTGTTGTTATCACAATATTTTCCCCATTGTTGAGATCTTAGTTTCTTATAGATCAAATAAAAAAAAAAAAAATACTAAGTTCACAAAATTTTCACATTAATTTCACAACAAATCATAGGTATGCTACTATTGATGGATAAAAAAGTAATGTCAGTCGTGGGTCCATTTTAAAATCAGTAACAATTTGTCATTTAGAATGTGTTATGAATATATTATAGAAATAATAATATATCAAACCGAAACTTACCACGGCTGAAAATAAAGGTATTGTGAAAATATTGTGACATTTTGTTGTGTTCCTAGACTTCTTTTTTGGTTTAGTTAAATTTGGTAAGCAAAAAATTCACTGTTTCACGCACAATTTTCTTCTATTGGTTTTTTGTTTGTTGTTTCTTTTAATGCATAGTTTAAAGTGGTTGTCCCAATTAAAAACCAATAACAATTTACCACCTAGAATTTGTTGTGAAAATATTGTGGATGTAGTATTACTCTAAAATAAAATTATAAAAGATCATATCAGGGCCTACCATAGCTAAAATAAAAGTATTGAGAAAATATCGTGACATTTAATGTGTTCCTAACTTTTTTTTTTTTTTAGCCAATTTGTTTAGCCAAAATTCATAGTTTTGCGGATAGTTTTCTTGGGTTAACTTTTTTTTTTTTTTTTTTTTTTTTAACACATTGGTTAAAGTAAAAAACACATACTTTTACTAACAAAAAATAATTATGGAAAAAAGTTCTTTTCCCCTTTATGTTTGAGGTAGTTTCATCCCCCCAACTTTAAAGTTGAATAATTTCCTCTTTTATATTTTGTAGACAAGTATATAGTCTCTATAGTTACTCTCTTAGTTAAACATTAACAAAATCTTATGATTCCTAGAATATTTCATTGTGCAATATCTAAAATGCCTCACAAAATTGTAATAGCCCAAAAATTTTCTTCATGTATTTTGAGTTTTATGTGTTAGTCATACTTAGAAAGTAAAAATGGTAATGTATGGTATTCTATTTGTTACCTAGAGAACACTAATTTATTAGTGGTTTAAATGACATATGTTTTCTGTTATTTTGTTCTTTTTTTACTTGTTTTATTTCTTAAAAATGTGTTCATTAAAAATTAAGTAAGTTAAGTATCGTAGTTAAACTCAAAAAATAAAATGATAAAGAAGTAAGTATGAATAACAAAATATTCATTGCAAATGGTTGTAGGTATTTAATTTGATGAAGAATTTCAATTGTAGCATATGTCACTATTTATTGCGAAAATTGTGGCAATGTTTTATCAAATCCTAGTTGTTTATTGTTAGAAGATGACGACATTTGTTATTATTCTTAGTATAGTTTTTTTGTGTGTAGATATATATTGTCTTTAGTAAATTTTTTTTAGTAGAATTTTATACTATCATTCTTAGTAGATTTTTTTTTTTGTGAGTAGATATATACTGTCTTAAGTAAATAGGTTTTACAAAATGAAAAAGTATTTTATATCAAATGATATCACATTATCTGTATCAAAATTCAATAAATAAGAGACATGTGTACAAAAATAACTACACACTAACACGTCGTTCAATTGTTAGTGGGTTAGTTATTTTTTTGCTAATATGTCTCATATTTATTGGATTTTGATACCGTTGACATGGTATCATTTGATATCAAATAACTTCTCCTAAGAAATTATCATACTAAATATATAGCCATATATTAAATGACTTTTCTAAATTTAAATATATGATTCGATACTATTTCAAAAAAAATTACATCTTAAAGTTTCTCACTCAAGGAGCAGCACGTTCCTTGCATGTGCACCCTTACTAGCATATATAAAAGGACTGAACGAGGGACCAAAATTGAACTGATCCCATGTTCAAAGGACCGAAATACAATTAACCAATACCGATGTTAAGTACAGAAAGCCACTCGATGTGTTGTTCGCCATGTAAGCAAGAACTTGACGGGAAATAGACTAAGGGAAAAAGTTATTCCCATTTTGAAATTTAATGCATTGAATTAAAATTTTTTAAAATCAAGGGGTCAAAATCAAATACAGCCCATATTTGAAGGACACAATATAATTAAAAAAAAGCTACGGGCTTACACATTCTTTTTCAACTTTTGTTCGAAAATAATGAGAGAATACACCAATTTTGTATTTGGTGTGTGTAGGGGTGGCAAATGGGCGGGTTGGGTCATAAATGAGTTGGGTGTATAATTATTTATTTATCCATTTATGACCCGTTTATATATAAATTAATTATCTATTACCCGCCAAACCCATTTAATTAGTAACCCGCCCATTTAACCCAGTATAACCCAAATATTCATCCATGCTCAATTTGCTTAGTATTCATAGTAAATCTTTTGCCACCACCTATCAATTAAACCATGACTTGGCTTGACCCAAATCCAATCATTCTAAATCATCATGATATTATTTAACTTATTGACCTAAAAAAAAAAGAAAAAAAAAAAAAAGAACCCCAAATGTTCAAACCTAAATCTGAAGCTCGATTTGCTTTGTAAGGCAAGCTTGTTGAGTAAACAAACTGATAATCCAAAATTAAACATAGAGAGAAACTTTTTTCAGATTATTTGACCCAATATGATGCACATTAAGAAAACCAAACAAGAAAATTTGTCCAGCTCCACCTTCAACTCCTACCATGGCTTCCGAGTCCGATAACCTCTCTACTCTCCTCGCTGCCAACGGCAACGTCGTCGAAGACGAGAAGTTCGGCTTCCAACGCCCCGAGATGTTCACGGAGAACCTCGCCGAAATAGTCGGCGCCTACGACTGCCACGTTTTCCTCTGCTACAAGAGCCCTGAGGCTTGGCCATCGAAGGTCGAAGGCTCCAAATCCGATCCGCTCCCGAAGCTCCTCTCCTTTGCTAAGAGTTTTGAGAGACTCGGTTTTTCTCTCTGAAACTTAGATTAATCGTATAGGCTACGGTTTAGGATGAGTGATTGGAGTGATTGTGAATTTCATTCGAGATTTTAGAGACTCAGGTTGGGTGTGTAATTATTTAGGAATGATTAATCTAAGTTTCCTTACTTTTGTTTGGTTATTGAGAAAATATGAGGGAAAGTGTTAAGTCTAAGAGGTTACTGTTTATTTAAGTTTTAGATTTTAGAAGGGTTTGGTGGGTATTTGTGGGTTTATTTGGTTTTAAATTTTAGATGGGTTTAATAGGTATTAGTGAATTTATCCATTTAGACCCATTTAATTAAATAACCAAATGGGTAAGACCCATTTAACCCAAATATTTAAATGGGTTGGGTTAAAACTTATCCAAATAAGGTGGGTAATAGATGAGTTCATAGATATGGATAAAAATTGCTACCCCTAGATGTGTGAGTAGAAAGTTCCACATAACAGGATTCGAATCTTAAATTTTAAGATTTTGGATTAGATAACCTAATAAATATTACATTTAACATGATATATTAAACTAAGTATTTAATAGGAGTCTTCCTGACCCGTAAACTTTGCAACAAGTTTCTAAAACATTTTTTACAAGAAGGTTAATTATTTTTAACAACACTATTTTTTAAATTTAAACTTTATATTTGATAGCTTTCCTTTTTCTTGAATTCAAATTTCTATTTGACTGGTGGGTTCCAGTTAGTTTAGTTGATAAAATATCTGATGATTGAATATGAAATCTAAAGTTTAATTCCTGTCTATGCTATAAGTTAAAACTCTCTAATATATATATATATATATATAAACATTAATATGACTTATACTTTCCTCAAGTAATTACACAACACCTCTTAGACACACAACACCTCTTAGATCCATTGTGTAATGTTCCACTTTTGCATAGATCGTTTGGGTTATTACACTCACTCTTATTGTGTAACATTTCACTTTGGCTTAGATCAATTGGGTTATTAGACTCACTCTTGATTAACACTTCATAAAACCTACTCTACAAATTGAACTAATTAGAATCCACATATTTATACTTATTTTAATTGTGTATTGTGCGCCGTATAATGCGTCTCACATCAACCTCCAATTGTAACCAGACTAATCTCTGAGGTATAAATGTAGATTTGACTTGACCAATTCTTTGAAATATAAATGTAGATGTGAGTTGACTAATTCTTTGAGAAATGTATAGTAATGCAAACACATTGAAGGAAAATCTAGGAGGGGCTCACACTAATTTGGTGCAAGTTGTTTTGCTTTGACTCCACCATCCCCAGGAATTCCTTTTTTCGTTGGTTAGCTATGAAAATAAGCTTCCAACCAAAGAGAATGCATTGGGGATTTAATGGAGACCAACAAATGTGTTAGGTGGAATTTTAATAATTTTAAATTTGAAAAATAAAATTTTATGTAAAAGCAACTGTAACATAAATTTTTATAAGTAATACATGTTTTTACAAAAGAAACTAATCTTTTTATTTGATTTTTTTTGAGGACATTTTATATGACTTAATTTGTCAATAATTAGAGTATTTTTCTTCTATTTGTAAAGTTTATTTTAGAACTTTTTGTTCTGAGAATAAATACAAACCATCTATTATTTCACCTAAATTTTTAGTTATTGTTTGTTATTAGCAAAAAATTTATTAATAGATCCTTGTTAAGATTCAATTAATTAATTAATAAATTATTTATATATATATATATGTATGTATGTATGTTTGTTTGTTTTTTCATATCCATATACATATTTCCTAGTAGAGATTTAAAAGAAATGTTATCTACAATATAAAATTATAGAGTAATTACACTTTTACCACCCTGAACTATATTTAAAATTATACTTTGCACTTTAAACTTTTAGTATGCACGGTTTGCACCCTAAACTATGACCTATGTTACACTTTGCACTCTGCTGTTAATTCTGTTGTTATCTTAGATGGAAAGCCAAAGTTTAGAGTGTAAAGTGTAGATTGGAATATAGTTTAGGATGGTAAAATGAAAATTTTTATTTGTTTTTAAGGAATTAAGAAGAGGGGCAATTGAGTCTTTTTCACATGATGTCATCCAAGATAATGGTAGAATTGATGGTGGGTAAAAAATGTAATGTGAGTTATAGTTTAGGATGTTAATTGTGTATTTTGAAAGTTTAAGGTGTAAAGTGTAATTTGCGGTATAATATAACTAAAATTTAAAAAAATTTGAAAGCTTAGAAAAATAAAACAAAATGTATCAAATAATTGATTCAAATAACTATTGTAGCTTCACTTAACTTTAGTAATAACAACTCTATTTTTTAATAAAATAAACATTAGAATTGACCATAATCTCAACATTCACAAGTGTATATATATATATATATATATGGATTAAGTTAAATAAAACTAATACTACAAATTTTCACATCAATTATATATGAACATAAGATATAATGAATAAATATGACTTTTGATAATAAGTTTAATGGTAAAGGGGAAAAGAGTGGCTTTATAAGTTACCGGTTGTCAAGAGATATTTCTATAGAAAAAGAGCAAAAAAGAAAATATGAGTTTATTCTATTTTCCAGTTAGACATTGAACACTCTTCAAGGAAAAAAAAAAAAAAAAAGGAAAAAGAAAAAGAGAAAGAAAAAGAAGAAGAAAAAAAAGAGAAAGATAAGATAAATATTTTATTTTAAGTTGCTATGTAGAAAAGTACGATATTTATGATTGAAATTCTTGGGCCCTTTCTCACTTAGGGCCTAAGGTAATTGTCTAACCGTCCCACATACTAGAGACAGCCCTGTATATGCAGGGCTTACACATAGGATAGAGACTATTTATTCTTCTCAATGTTCATTCATTAGAAGAATATGGGCAGGTCTTATGTCTCTTTGTTTCATTCTTGATGTCAAAGTACTATTTGGCAAGATTTGGTTGATTGGTCTGTCAACCATCTCAAAGGCAACATTTTAAGAATTACCCATATTTAATTGATGGTGATAAATTACTGATTATTTCAAAAGTTTAAATTATTAAAAAATAATTAATTTATTTCTTTGTAAAAGTTTAAACTATTAAAAGATGATAAATTTATTCATTCAATTTAACCGATGACATTAAAGGAATGTCATCATTTATGCAGGGAAAGAGTAGACCTGAGGAGCAGATATAATCAAAGACATCAAGAGTGATGTCAAAAGCAGAGATAGGAACAAGAGCATGAATCATGCATTATAGGTGATTTAGTCCTTAATTAATAGAGTGAGGTTGTCAATGGTGGGGTATTTGCAATATTTCCTGTTAGTTTGTGCTGTACAACGTTTGTCTAGATGTAAAGTGTTGTTACTGTAGTCTATCATCATATCTACCGGGACTAGCCGACTAGGGATTTAATTAATGGCCCTCAAAGTTGTGTGCTTTCCTTAAAAAAAATGACTAGAGATTCGGCTTTAATTAGCAAGTGGATTTGATGGGTTTTTTTTTTTGAAGAACAAGTGGACTTGAAAGTTGAAACTATCAAGTTGTGTGCTTTCCTTAAAATCAACATTGATAGTTCGTTTTCACTACCCGTATTGCGGAAATTACTCAGAATTCTTAAAGTTTCCTTCATTTTTTCTCTTTACGTTCGTTCTCTATAAGGTTTTGCTTTTACTTGCATGCTTCGGCACTGACACAACTCCAATTAAGCCTTGTCAAAATGTGTTTTTATATAATACTATTGTTTTAAGATATAGTGGTTCCTTATATATATATATATATATAATATTTATTTGACTTTTGATGATTTGGCACTTCAATTATTGCGAAAATATTGTTCAATAAAAAGACCGCTTGCAAAGAAGAGAATGATAGATTCTTATTCACAGGATAATTACCTTAGAATACAAATAATCCTAGATTACTTTTGAAAAATAAAAATAAAAACAATCCTAATTACTTAAAAAAAAAAGAGAAAGAGAAATAGATAAATGCATGAAATAAAAAGAATTGTGAACTACTTTTTAGAAATTAAAAATATATAAATTCAAAGTAGCAATCTTTCACCTCATACTGAAAGATCTAAATGCGAAAACAATTTGTCACAACCAGAGGCGTAGTTAAGATATTTTGCTTGGTGTGCCAAATTATATATATTCCTATGTTAAATTTATAAATATATGGTATACAAAATGATCAAATTTAAAATATAATAATATTATTTGTAAGCTCAAAACAATGCATTTAAAACAAAATTAAAAGATAAAATTAGTCAGGGAAAATATGAGATGATGACAAAAAGATCAAATTTGTGAAGAAAAAAACTCATAATTAAGTTTGTGTTGCCAATGCACAAAATATACAAAGAAACACAATGCACTTTTCTTTTTTGGTAACAACACAGTGCGCTTTTGGATATAAGGAATGCAGTGCACTACACTTTTGTATGCTTATAAAAAAGAAAGGACACATGGCGTCTAGACATTTGTTAGGTCCAGGTAAAAGTTATGCATTAATTGGGTGGGGTCTACTTGATAAACTAACAGTGGGGCAAACTAACTAAATGGGTCATCGTGTGATTTTAGAGGAAAGAATAGGCAAACTCACATAGACTGGGATCTATGAAATTTTTGTGGGGGCCAATCATTACAATTTTAAGAACCTAGCCTATTTTAATATATTACTCAAAGGGATTTCAAAGTTTTGGCCCGCCAATGTTACATGTGCCTCCGGCCCTAGTCACAACAGTACAAAACACTAATAATTTTTATTCTTGATTTTTTTTTTTTGGTTAATGCTCTGAGCCTAAAAATTTAATTAAGGGTTGCTCTTGATTGTACCAAAAGATATTAGTCGCAATTGTGATTCTCCCTATATTATTTATATGATCCATATAGACTTATTACACATTCTATGTAAGACTCATCAGTCATCCAATCCAAACATGTTATTTAACTTTTTCATTGGGTTGTTGCTATGAAAGCATCATGCTTCATATATAAGTCAAAGTTTTTCTTTATGACTTTTTATTTTCCCCAATAAAGAAGATACATTTGGTATTTGACAAAAATAATTAAAAAAAGTTATGATAAAAGTTATGGTCCTCCAATCGTTAAAGATAAAAGAGTGCAAAAACTAAGCCAAAAGAGTGGGTAGGGAGTTTGGAAAAAGCCTCATCTCTATAGGGGCGGTGTCAAGTGTAATTCAAGGTGGTCATAGGACCAACTTGACTTGAAAGAAAATAAATTATATTGCTTAAAAAATAAGAATGCTAAATTAAAAGGAGTTGTTGACCACCGTAGCAAAAAAAACTTGACCATCCTAAAAAAATTGAACATCCTAAATAAAAATTTGAGCCTATTAAAAACAAAATTTGACCTGTCCAAAATTTTGTTTTGTTGAAAATTAAACAAAAAAATTGTGAGAAATGCTATATTCACAATATTTTCATAACATTTTTACAATAAATCCTACGTAACAGGTTGTTACTGGTAGACAAAAAAGTAATTTCAGTGGTATGCAAATTAGAATCAGTAACAAATTACCACCGAGAATTTGTTGTAAAAGTGTTGTGGAAGTTGTGGTCTTCAAATCGTTAAAGTAAAAAAGTGCAAAAACTAAGCCAAAAGGGGGGGGGGGGGGGTAGGGAGTTGAAAAAAGTCTCATCTCTATAGGGGCGGTGTCAAGTGTAATTCAGGGTGGTCATTGGACCAACTTGACTTGAAAGAAAATAAATTATATTGCTTAAAAAATAAGAATGTTAAATTAAAATGGGTTGTTGACCACCCTAGCAAAAAAAACTTGATCACCCTAAAAAATTGAACATCCTAAATAAAAATTTGAGCCCATTAAAAATAAAATTTGACCTGTCCAAAATTTTGTTCCGTTGAAAATTAAACAAAAAAATTGTGAGAAATGCTATACTCACAACATTTCCACAACATTTTTACAATAAATCATAAGTAACAAGTTGTTATTGGTAGACAAAAAAGTAATTTCAGTGGTATGCAATTTAGAATCAGTAACAAATTACCACCACGAATTTGTTGTAAAAGTGTTGTGAACGTAGCATTTCTAAAAGATTTTCCAAACAAATTAGCCTAAAAACCCAAATCAAATATTAAATTGTGATGTTTTAAATTGTTTTTGAAATGCATATTTTAAAATCGTTATTTTTTATTATTATAAAAAATGTATATTTTCAAATAACTAGTCGGTTAGTGCTTGCTTTAATTTTTAGTTGAATTTGTTGGTGTGGGGCCAGAAGATCGGGTAGCCTTGGCCCACTTCAAACCAGGCCCAAATGGTCCACGCCAAAGATGCAGGAGGGGTCCGAGGATGAAGACCCAAGGACCACCCCCCCCAGAGGAGATTCCTTTGCCGTCCGAGGAGAGGAGGACCCAGTACCACGCGTTGGAAACAGAAGTGTGGAGAAGGGGCAAACCCTGGGCGAACTGTCACCTCGGCATTGAATGGGCTCACCTAACCCTCCTGGCCGCATTAATGGGGACATAATCCCTTGGCAGGAAAACATCGATCAGGGTGAGTCACTTGAGCACGAATATGACCTCTGATGGGACAGGCAGCTAGAGGGGAGGCCAATGGATGATCAACAAGAGGAGGAAGAGAGTAATATATAAGAAAATGTGAGCAAAGTGTAAGAGAGGGGGAAAAAAGAGAAAGGAGAAGAGCTTGGGAAACAAGCCTTCTCGGCCATGGGCCGAGGAGCATCCTTCAGTTGTAAATTAGTCTAAGTATTCTTTCAATAAAGAGGAAGTAGTTCATGCCTAATGAAGGTCGGCGAGCCCCTAAACCTTCGATCCACTCTCTACAAATTCATTGTTCTGGATTCGTTGGGCCTTAAGCCTATATCTTTTGGGTTACAAAATCAGACCCTACAATTGGCGCCGTCTGTGGGGAGGATTAGTGCGCTGGCCGGCGCAACAGGTGATGGTTCTAAATAATCATTCTACGGAAGATCGGTGGTGATGCAAAAAAAAAAAAAAAAAAAAAAAAAAAAAAAAAAAAAAAAAGAACTACCAAACAAACATTGCAGAAAGATAAAAGTTCGAGACAGAAGATTTAACAGCAAAGGAAGAAAGCTTGATACTATTTCATAAAAAGAAAAGTACAAAATGCAATTAGAGGCTCAGGCAGACGTGTTTTACAAACATATTTACAAGCTAATTCTACAATCAGAGGCCTAGGCGGACCTATTCTAGAACTAGCTAGAGGAAAGTGTCAACCCGTGCTCTTATTGGCATCAAGAGAATGGAAGAACTTGACAATAAGAGGAGGGAAAGGGGTTGAGGCTGGCTCGCTTCAAGGCCACCAATAACTCCTTGTCCGGTGCGGCGGAGCTTGAACAAAGCGAGGAGCAGATGCAGGGGCACCGGGACGCCCTCCCTCATGATGTTCCCTTGATTCTCTCCAATCCTCGCGAGCGTTAGCCGTTGGAGACGGCAACACTCGGGCACTAGCCATGACATGTGTTCGCGCGTCCCCTCCATCGGGGGTGCGCTCCAGGGAAAGACATTAGGTACTTCAGCGACATCCCTCCTGGCCACCGTGCATGACATCATCAGTGTTATGCTTAGACTCTGCCCCGCCGGAAGCCCAGTGGGGGCTACGGTCACAGCGGCCCTTGGCTTGGCGTCCTCACACCCGCCCAGAGCCGCCTCATATCTACCAACTCCGGTCACAATCCTGGCGGGGTTGTTGAAGGGGCTAGAGGAATTGATGGGACGCGTTTCTAACTGCGTTGGGGAGTTTATGGAGTGTGAAGAAACCTTTCCCTCGGAGAGTCTTATATAGAGGATGAAGGCTGGTGAGAATTAATCCACACAGAATTCAAAAAGAGAATTGTCAACAGTGCTAATCACGGAGCTACCAAATTTCAAGGGAACCGTAGACCGCTGGATTTGTGCTAATTCACGAGGACATTAATGAAGGCGTGTCTCGCGCACTGAAGCGTCAAGCAGGGAGCACGAATGGCCAAGGGACGCCTCGTAAATGAAAAAGATGGGGGACTCGAGCTGGAGGCGAGGTCAACGCCACGTATAAGATCATAGTCCGACCCAAGGAGGAATCGTCTCCAATGAAGCGGTTCGAAGACAAACCCCTACTTATAGAGAAATGAAAGCGTTAGACAGAACCAAGGCATTGCATGGTCCTCGGACTCAAGCCTATGGGGAAACTAACTGCTCAACTATACCTGGGTACTAGACAGAACCAAGGTATTGCATGGTCCTTGGACTCAAACCTATGGGGAAACTAGATACTTATAGAGAAATGAAAGCGTTAGACAGAACCAAGGCATTGCATGGTCCTCGGACTCAAGCCTATGGGGAAACTAACCGCTTAGCTATACCTGGGTACTAGACAGAACCAAGGTATTGCATGGTCCTCGAACTCAAACCTATAGGGAAACTAGATACTTACAGAGAAATGAAAGCGTTAGACAGAACCAAGGCATTGCATGGTCCTCGGACTCAAGCCTATGAGGAAACTAACCGCTCAGCTATACCTGGGTACTAGACAGAACCAAGGTATTGCATGGTCCTCGGACTCAAACCTATGGGGAAACTAGATACTTACAGAGAAATGAAAGCGTTAGACAGAACCAAGGCATTGCATGGTCCTCGGACTCAAGCCTATGAGGAAACTAACCGCTCAGCTATACCTGGGTACTAGACAGAACCAAGGTATTGCATGGTCCTCGGACTCAAACCTATGGGAAAACTAGATACTTACATAGAAATGAAAGCGTTAGACAGAACCAAGGCATTGCATGGTCTTCGAACTCAAGCCTTTGGGGAAACTAACCGCTCAGCTATACCTCGGTACTAGATAGAACCAAGGTATTGCATGGTCTTCGGACTCAAACCTATGGGGAAATTAGATACTTACAGAGAAATGAAAGCGTTAGACAGAACCAAGGTATTGCATGGTCCTCGGACTCAAGCCTATGGGGAAACTAACCGCTCAGCTATACCTGGGTACTAGACAGAACCAAGGTATTGCATGGTCCTCGAACTTAAGCCTATGGGGAAACTAGATACTTACAGAGAAATGAAAGCGTTAGACAGAACCAAGGCATTGCATGGTTCTCGGACTCAAGCCTATGGGGAAACTAACCGCTCGGCTACACCTAGGGGCTAGACAGAACAGGAGCACTGCATGGTCCTCGGACTCAGGCCTACCGGGAGACTTAACTACAAAATATCCCAAGTTAGGAAAGGGTCAAGCCCCACCTAGCCCTTGAGACGCAAGAGGGCTGCCCATGCATACGTTCTCTCTCCTTCTCATCATTACTGCCACAATTGGCCGACATACAATTCAAGCTAAAATCGTGCAGATTAAAGGAAAAGAGGAAAAGCAGGCAGCATGCACACAAATAAGCAATTGAAATAAGCAGAAAGGAAAAGTAAATTCACATTACAACAACTAGTCCATAAAAGTTGCATGGCAAGAGCCACAGTACATAAAGGAAGAGCACAACAAAATAAGATAAAATGATGTGGGAAGAGCTGAGGCGCTGGAGAGTCTACTCCTTTTGCTCAGGATGGACAGGGGCGACCTCTGACCCCTCCGAGCCCTGGCCTGAGGGGATGGCCTGCAAGGGCATGGCGAGAACAGCTGCTTCCTCGGTGGTGGGGGTTGGATCATCGAAAGGGACCTCCATTACCTCTTGGGGCACCTCCTCGCTCGAATGCTCCCCCAGTTCAGCAGCCCCCACCTCTTCAATGATTTCCCCAGCCTCAGCGCCATCAGGGGTGACCTCGCGGATAGCAGGCGGGTAATACACGCTCTCAGCCTTCCATAGGTCTGACATGGCCTCCACCTCAGCTTGTTTGAGGGCCTCAGCCCAGACCTAGGAATAGTATCGCCTACACATCCCCAAGACTTGAGCTTTATAGAGGGCCTCTACCGCAGCCATCCCAGCAGCGTAGGCTGCGGCTTCAGCCTCCTCCTTGGCATTCTCGGCCATCTCCCTGCCATGGTCAGCCTCGTCATTGGCTCGCCGAGCCTGGTCTCTGGCCCATTTTGCCTCCCTCTGGGCCCCCTTGGCCTTGGTCACCTTAGCCCGTAGGTCAATGATTAGATCCCTCGCGATCTGCAATTGCTCCTCCGCTTCGCCCCGGCACTTCGTCTGCTCCGTGGCCTGGATCTGAGCGCCCTAAAGACCAGACAGTGCACTGTCCCGCTCCCTGGTCACCGCCTTCAGAGTCTCTTGGGCCTTGGCGAGGTCAACCTCGGAATTCTTCAGAGCCCCGGTGGCCTGGAAGCGCCAATCACGCTCCCGTTTGAGGGCCTCCTTCTGGTCGCTTGCCGCCCCCTCCAACATAAAGATAGCTTGGACAGCCTGCCAGAATAACTAATGCGCTATAAGCCCAATAAAAGAAAAAGAGTGGGAGAAAAGTCGAGGTTGTAGCCCTTACCATCCCCACGTATTACTTGAGGCTGAGGAAGACCTGCTCACTTGTCAAAGAGTTAAGCTCTGCCATATCTGCTGGGAGCAGCAGGCTCCTCTCCAGTGCATCGGCCACGCGCGCACCTTCGCCCTCGTTAAAGTCCTTGAGGGAGGCTTTATCCGTCAGGGGCTCCCCACCGAGCATCGGGGCTGGGAGTCAGGCTTGAGCCTCAGGCGAGGTGGTGTCGGTGATCTGCCGATCCTGACTCCTGCCGCCTATTTTCAGCTGCTTGGATAGCCGCAGAGTAGTGTCTCCCTCCTGCGAGGACACCGTCTTATCCTCTATAGGCCTCTTGCCCTTGTCCTTCTTCTTCTTGGGGTCGACAGGCATGGACTTAGAGGGTGAGCGCATCTGAGAAGGAGGAGGAGGGAGCTTTCGCCGAGAGGAAGTCGACCTAGTCTTCAGTGGAGTAGGAGGAAGCTTTTGTTGGGACTTCCCTGGCTGGCCCTCGATCAAGTCCAGCAAGTCGGTAGTGGGCTTTCTCTTGTAACCCATTGTCGGTCGAGGAGGGGCGTTTGAAGCAAGGAGGTCTGCTTCGGTCAAATTGGGATCACCTAAATCCCCGGGAGGGTCCTCGAACTGATCAAGTTGAGTGAAAACGTCAAACGCGTCCCCTTCCCACTCCGGAGCTTCTTCGGTGGCCTCGGTAAACGGTTGGGAAGAGGAGGGGATGGCTAGTGTGACAGCTTCCTGGTCGGAGGGCTCTTCGGGAAACGAAAATTCGTCCTCGGTCACAATAATCCTCTGAAGCCGAGGATCATTGGCTAGGATGACGTGCTTCGGAACCGGGAACGATTTTTGGGTAAGAGTATACCCCAAGATAATGTGGGCGGCCCTGACTTGATTGTCGTCCTCATTTGCGTAAACCGGCGCCCTCAGCACCGTCTATAAATCTTTCCGGTTGATCAAATGGAAGTGACGCTCAAAAGCATGCGGGTCTGCAAGGGGAAAACACCACCATGTTAGTAAAAGAAAAAAAGGAAGAAAAAAGGGCAAAAGAACTCAAAACCCTTCCTACTCCTACTGCGCCACCTGGTATCCCTTCCATCGTTGGGCAGTGAAGGCTATCGTGCCACTCCCCTGACACGATGAGGAAGTCCTCGCTTAGCCCCTTGTTGGACTCAGGGAGGCACTAGATGAGCCGCACCCTGTCATCCCTCGTCTTCAGATAATAAGACTTACCCTTAAGATGCTGAAGGTTGTAGCACCAATTCACGTCGTGGTGGGTCAACCTTAGCCCCATCTTCTTATTCAGGACATCCACACAGCTCAAAATCCTAAAGACGTTTATCCCACATTGGGTAGGGGCCAACCGGAAGTGCGTGAGGTAGTCCCTCATCACCGGCCCCATTGGAATCGTCATTTCCCCTTCGAGGAAGGCGGAAATAGGAATTACCACTTCACCCTCCTGCTTATGTAAGCGCCAATCCCCATCCTCATTATATCCCAGACCCACATTGGCGAGAATTCGGTAGTCGGCGATGAATTTCTCCATCGTCTCCTCGGTGTGGACATATTTCTTAAACCTACCCATCCCAGTTGACGCCTAAAGGAATTAAGAAGGAACAAATGAAGGAGAAGGAGTAACGAGAAAGAGAGCTCAGAGAGATAGAGAGAGCAATTTACTGAAAAGAGGAGGAGCTCCTCGGACAGGCTTTTGTGCTAGAGATGTGAGTGTGTGGCTGGACTCAGGAAGGACGCACGAGAATTCTTGATTACGAATGAGGAACAGGAAGAAGCGGTTTGTACCAGTATTTATATCCCGAATCGAGGAACCATGCGGGTTTTCCCGCCCATAAATGCGAGACGAACCCCCACCGTTGGATGGATAACACCTCACTAGACGTGGGGAGCACAGAGCCGCCTGAATTTAATGATGGGCACGCTACGTGCTCCGAAACGTCAGCAACGTGCCTTGGGCATATGAATAGACCCCAATCCTGACGGGGGTAAGGCTGAGGATGTCAAAATCCTACTCCCCGCCTAAGGATGCGTGCAGCAAGATTTTGAGGGGCTATTATGGGGCCAGAAGATTGGGTAGCCTTGGCCCACTTCAAACCAGGCCCAAATGGCCCACGCCGAAGATGCAGGAGGGGTCCGAGGATGAAGACACAAGGACCACCCCCCCTAGAGGAGATTCCTTTGCCGTCCGAGGAGAGGAGGACCCAGTACCACGCGTTGGCAACAAAAGTGTGGAGAAGGGGCAAACACTGGGCGAACTGTCACTTCGGCATTGAATGCGCTCACCTAACCCTCCTAGCCGCATTAATGGGGACGTAACCCCTTGGCAGGGAAACATCAATCAGGGTGAGCCACTCAAGCACGGATATGACCTCTGATGGGACAGGCAGCTAAAGGGGAGGCCAATGGATGATCAACAGGAGGAGGAAGAGAGTAATATATAACAAAATGTGAGCAAAGTGTAAGAGAGGGGGAAAAAAGAGAAAGGAGGAGAGCTCGGGAAACAAGCCTCTTCGGCCATGGGCCGAGGAGCATCCTTTAGTTGTAAATTAGTCTAAGTATTCTTTCAATAAATAGGAAGTAGTTCATACCTAATGAAGGCCGGCGGACGCCTAAACCTTCGATTCACTCTCTACAAATTCATTGTTCTGGGTTTGTTGGGCCTTAAGCCTATATCTTTTGGGCTACAAAATCGGACCCTACAGTTGGATTTATGTGATATATCATGTACATATGCATATGCACTAAAATAATGCCTAAATACTTTATTGAACATGATTAATTTAACGGTTTAATTCTTAGCTGAATATATTGAATGAACTTATAGTTTACCATTTATTCTTTTGCTATCATTTGAATTAACTGTAAGATTCATCTTCTAAGCAAATTCGTATTGACTTGAATAATATTATTTTAGGTTGTAGGCTATGAGAAAATGTCACATATTTTTATCTTAATGATCAAAATGAAAAAAAAAAAAAAAAAAAAACGTATTTATAAAGAAGTTCTTGTCAACCTTTTACCCATGATTTCCCTAAAAATGAAATTAGTGGAGCATTGCAACGATTTAATCCTAATTAGTTAAAGAAATACAAAAATTGGTTGGAAAAGATCATAAAAAAGGATGATGTATTTTGTTCATATTGTTACTTATTTAGGCAAGATGTTATTAATTGATTGAGAGATCAGTGATTTAATGATTATTTGGTTGTGCACATAAAAATGTAGCTGATGACATTAATAATGAAGCTATCGTACATAATTTTAAAATATGAAAAACTCATAAAAGGAAATTTTAAAACTTTATATATTTGTGCTTTTTTTTTAATTTTATTTTTTTTTTATAATTTTATGATGTTGATATATTCAAGTTGAGTAATGCTACAGATACAAACTATTTTATAACATTTTTACAAATTGCTGATATGATTTTAGTAATTTTTAAATAATTATTGTAAACATAAATGTGATGTTAGTGGTGGACCCATATTAGAACTAATAAAAATTTGCCACATCAATAGTTTATATAAATGTTGTAAAATAGTTTGTGACTGTATCGTTACTCATTCAAGTTTTATTTTTATTAAAATTTTTCTGATTTAAGTTTCTTAATGGCCATGGTAACAAAAATTTTTGGAACTGCCATATCTCAATATATAAAAAAGGAAACCTTTAAGGCCGAAATAGACTAGCAAAGCAAAAGATGACTTTTTTTTTTTTTTTAATGTGAGTGTACGTGAGCAGTGTCTCTTCAGGTCAACTGAAGTGAAGAAGGGGAAAATAAGATGGTTAATTAATGGGTGTGGGCTCTGCTTCAATTTGACTCTCGAGTCTAGTATACTTTTTTTTTTTTGGGGTTGAGATGGAGTCAAGTGTACTTTGACCTGGTTTGTATAGCACGGTTAGTTAGTTAATTCAGCATTCCACGTTTTGCACTAGGGGACCCACGCGCGCACTAGCTGGAGAGGAAACGTAGGTCTGAAAACGCAAGTTTTTTTTTTTTGGGCCAGTTTTGTTGACTTTTGAGAGAAAAAATCACTGTGCGTGCACTGTTCACGCACTGTTCATGCATTGTTCACGAAATATTTAATATTAAAAGTGGGTCCCACAATACTATTTACATATTTAAAAATTATTTTGCTATAGTGTTTTCAGCAACAATCAGTTTTTATCAATTTTCAGCAACAATAAGTGCTATCCAAACAGACCCTTTAACTATGGGATACAGTTCAATGTTCTCACGTCTTTTACTTTGGCTGCAGTGTCATCTCCAAAAAGTGAGGCCGGTTGCACCCGCTAATTAGAATCATAGAACAGCATCAAAAATTATAAAATTATCAGGGAATGTTTGAAAATGTGACTTTATTATTACCTTTAGGGTTTATCATTTATGTACATAAATTTTGCCACAATTTATTTATATGGTAACTTTTTCCATTATTTGAAATCGACATTTCAATGAATTATTGCAAAAAATGTGTCTATAAACTCTCGCATAAACTATGAAGTTTACTGAAAAACTGATTTTATTTATCTGAGTAAAATAGATACAATTACAGGTATTTATAGTATCATTAAGCAACTAAAACAGAATCAAAACTAACTAATCTGATCTAACAAACTTCTTAACTGACTAACAGAAAAGTACAGCTAATCAGTCATGTGTAAAACACATGCTCACTAACTAACACTATACTACACGCAGCTTTATACTTTAAACTACTTGCCGTTGATCTCTGCTTCAGGTCTAGAGCTACTTGAACTTGTGGACTCTTGTGACTCACTTATCTGCTCTGACTTGGACTCTTGTGACTCATTTAGCTGCTCTGACTTCTTGGGCTTCTGATACTCCCCCTCAGGATGGACATCTTGAGAATGAATATTTGAAATGCCCATCCTGGTAAGAAGACCAGAAAATTGACTCCAACTCAAAGCTTTTGTTAACAAATCAGCTATTTGACATTGAGTTCTAATATCCATCAGCTTTATAACTCCTGCTTGCACCTTATCCCTCACAATGTGACAATCTATCTCAATATGTTTTGTACGCTCATGGAAAACTGGATTAGTTCCTATGTGAATTGCAGCCTGTGAATCACTGAACAGCAAAGCAGCTTGAGTGTGTTTGACATTCAGATCCTTAAGTAAATACAAAATCCATGTCACTTCACACACTGCAACAGCCATTGCTCTGTATTCTGCTTCTGTCGAGGATCTTGAAACTGTATTTTGCTTCTTAGACTTCCAAGAGATGAGAGAATCACCAAGAAAAACACAGTAACCAGTGATGGACCTCCTGGAATCAATGCATGCAGCCCAATCTGCATCTGCAAATGCTTTAATGTGTAAGGTGGATTGAGCTGAAAAGAACAAGCCTTGTCCTGAAGTACCTTTAAGGTATTGAACTATTCTATAAGCTGCTCTGAGATGAGGCTCTCTAGGTTTGGACATGAATTGACTCAGTCTATGTACTGAGTATGTGATGTCAGGCCTAGAGATAGTAAGATACAGCAGCCTTCCTATCAATCTTCTGTACATACCAGCATCAGTCAATAACTTGCCCTCATCTTTGCTTAATTTGAGATTTATCTCCATGGGAGTTTTAACAGGTTTACACCCAAGCATTCCCACATCATTGATCACTTCAAGGGTATACTTTCTCTGGCACAAAGAGATTCCTTTCTCAGATCTAGCAACTTCCAAGCCCAAGAAGTATTTCAAACTGCCCAGATCTTTCAGCTTAAACTGATTATTTAAGAGATCTTTTAGGTCTGCTACAGATTGAGGGTCATTGCTGGCAATAAGTATATCATCAACATATACTAAAAGTGCCATGAAAGAAGTTCCTGAATGCTTGGTGAACAAAGAGTAATCTGCCTTGGACTGCAGAAAACCATATTGCAGTAAAGTAGTTGAAAACTTGGAATACCATTGCCTTGAGGCTTGTTTAAGGCCATACAAGGACTTATTCAACTTGCACACAAGCTCCCCCTTGCTGGGCAAGCCTGGAGGAAGACACATATACACTTCTTCATGCAAGTCACCATGAAGAAATGCATTGTTTACATCTAATTGGTGAAGAGTCCAGCCTTGCACAGCAGCCAAAGATAAGAAGAGTTTAACAGTCACCATCTTGGCAACAGGGGAGAATGTCTCAGTATAATCTAAATCCTCCTGCTGAGTATAACCCTTGGCAACCAACCGTGCCTTGTACCTCTCTACACTACCATCTGACTTGTATTTAATTTTGAAGACCCACTTACAGCCAACAGCCCTTTTATTTGGAGGCAAAGGAGCAAGAGACCAAGTGTTATTAAGTTCTAAAGCCTGAATTTCAGCTGCCATGGCAGCATCCCAATTAGGATCACCAACTGCCTGATGGTAAAATTGAGGTTCTTGAATGGTGGAAATACTATTGCAAAAATGAGAGTAAGAAAGAGAGAGTTTGTGACTAGAGATATAATTGGTAATGGGGTATTTGGTGGAAACAGCAGAACACTTAAAAGCTTGGAGATAAGCAGGTGGTCTAGAGACTCTAGTAGACCTCCTTGGAACAATAATGGTTGAACCAGGACTGACTGGGAGTGAAACAGGTGCAGGGACAGGTTCAATGGACAATGAAGCATCAGGAATAGAAGTAGTAATGTCATTAGGAACAAAAACAGATAAATCCTCAGGAAGATCATTAAAATGTTCTTCAAGAATGGTGGAATCAATGTGAACCGAGGAGGTTGGAACAGGAGTAGAATGGTGAATAGAATCAGTGACAGGTAGAGGAGGAGCATTAGGAAAACAATCATGAAAAAATGGATCAGACTGAGATAGAGGAACAGAAGTAGGAAGGGACTTAAATGGGAACACAGATTCATGAAAAATGACATCTCTAGAAATGAAAGAAGTTCTGGTTTGCAAATTCAGAAGCTTATAACCCTTAACCCCAAAAGGATACCCCAAGAAAACACACTTAAGAGCCCTAGGATCAAATTTGCCTCTATTGTGAGAGAGAGTAGAAGCAAAGCATAGACAACCAAACACTTTGAGATGGGAATAGTCTGGAAGTTTATTATAAAGAAGCTCAAAAGGAGATTTGTTTTGCAAAAGTGGGTAAGGGAGTCTGTTTATGAGATGTACAGCAGTGAGGATACAATCACCCCAATAAGCAATAGGAACATTTGACTGAAGTCTTAAAGCTCTAGCAACACAAAGTATATGTTGATGTTTTCTCTCCACAACAGAATTTTGTTGTGGAGTGGCAACACAACTATGTTGATGAATGATGCCATGAAGCTTAAAAATTCAACCATTTGAAACTCAAGTCCATTATCTGTCCGAAAGACTTTAATAGACTTATCAAACTGAGTTTTAACCATGGTATAAAAGGATTGCAGTAAGGACCTAGTTTCAGACTTAGATTTCATAAGATAAACCCAAGTTGATCTAGTACAATCATCAACAATAGTAAGGAAATACTTGTGACCAGCAACAGTAGGCACCACATAGGGACCCCATATGTCACAGTGTATTAAATCAAAAGGGAATTTAGAAACATGATTAGGAAATGGAAAAGGAAGCCTTTTATGCTTAGCTAAAGGACAAATTTCACATATTTCATTAGAAACAGATTTGTTGAAATGGAGGTCAGGAAGTACATTTTTCAAAACAGAAATCTTAGCATCAGATGGATGCCCAAGTCTAGAGTGCCAAACAGAAGCAGGAATTTTGACATTATTGACAACATGAGATTTATTAGTACTAAAAATGGATTGAAAAACAGAATTGAAAACAGATTGAAATGATGGAGTAGCCTGGGACTGAATTGGAATGGCACAAGTATCAGAGGGGCTATGTTGAAGGAGATACAACCCATCATGAACTTCACCCACACCAATCGTCCTCCAGCAATTGAGGTCCTGAATGAAGCAGAAGGTAGACAAGAAAATGAGACAACAATGCATTTTCTTAGTAAGTTGACTGACTGACAAAAGGTTGAAAGAGAAAAAAGGAACACAAAGCACATTGGTTAAGACAAGATTTTCAGATAGACATATAGAACCAATATGGGTTATCAAGGCAGTTTCACCATTAGGAAGGGCAACCACACAATCAACAGCAGTGAAATTAGTCAACAAATGAACAGAATATACTATATGGTCTGTTGCTCCAGTATCAATCACCCAAATATTACCACCAAAAGCTGTTCTATGTGTAATTTGAGCAGAAAAAACTGAATGCCTCAAATCAAGACAAGTAGAGTTACCTGCCATGGTGAAAGTATCTGTGGCATTGGAAGAAGAAGGCAAAGCCAGGGTAGGCCTAATCACATTGCTAGCCATGTGTGTTTCCTTGTTGCCCAAATTGAACTGAGTCTCATTGCCACTAGAGGTGAGATGAGCAGCTTGCATTTGAGTCCCCAACATGGTCAAAAACTGTTGACACTGCTCTTGAGTGAAAGGAAAAGTAGCAGAGGTGTGATCATTCTCTGTGCAAGCTTCTTGAATATTGACTTGATTGACCATAAAGTTCTTCCCTTTAGGCTTGAATCCTGGAGGGAATCCATGTAGCTTGAAGCATTTTTCCATGACATGTCCAAGCTTCCCACAGTGAGTGCATATGGGTCTGTCTCTACCTTTGGAATTCTTTCCAGAAGCACCAGAATTGCCAAAGAAACCAGGAAAGTTAGGATTGAAATTGGCATTAGAACCCTTCACTGCAAGAGTAGTAGATTCTATGTGAACAGAATTACTAAGCCCTATGCTCCTCTGCCTCTCCTCTTGAATCAGCAAAGAGTAAACTTTGTTGATGGTTGGTAATGGTTCCATCAATAAGATTTGACCTTTGATCTGCGAGTATGACTCATTAAGCCCCATCAAAAATTGCATGACTGATTCTTGAAGACGAAGATCTTCAAGTTGCTGATGCATATTACAGGTACACTTCCCACAAGAACAAGTAGGAGTAGGCCTAAAATTCTGAAGTTGATCCCAGAATAGCTTCAATTGAGTAAAATAGTTGGTGATTGAAGACTCACCCTGACACATTGAAGCTATATCCTTCTGAATTTGGAAAACCCTAGGTCCATTCCCTTGAGAATGTGTATCCCTGAGGTCGTTCCAAATCTCCAGAGCAGTGTCCCTATAGGTGATACTCACTCGAATTTGAGGTGACACAGCCTTCATCAACCAAGAACCAACCACGTTGTCACAGCGAATCCAAGCATCAACAGCTGCTGGAGTCTTTATTAACGGTGAAGAGAGAGTAATACTACCATTGACAAAGCCAAACTTATTCTTGGCAACCAATGCTTTTCTCATTGAACGAACCCAAGCATGGTAATTCTCACCAATCAACGGTTCAGACACAAGCATGGCTCCAGGACTTTCAGCATGATGAAGAAACAGAGGATTTGAGATATGCTCTACGAGTGCAGGATCTTGCACAAAAGAATCAGATGAAGTGTTTGTTGCTTCAGCCATTGACGAATCTTGAAAGCTCTCAAGAACAAACCCTAGAAATTTGGGAGAAAATAGCTCTCAAGAACAAGCTCTAAAAATAATTTGGGAGAAAAAAAAACTTCAACGCTCTGATACCATATGAAGTTTACTGAAAAACTGATTTTATTTATTTGAGTAAAATAGATACAATTACAGGTATTTATAGTATCATTAAGCAACTAAAACAGAATCAAAACTAACTAATCTGATCTAACAAACTTCTTAACTGACTAACAGAAAAGTACAGCTAATCAGTCACGTGTAAAACACATGCTCACTAACTAACACTATACTACACGCAGCTTTATACTTTAAACTACTTGCCGTTGATCTCTGCTTCAGGTCTAGAGCTACTTGAACTTGTGGACTCTTGTGACTCACTTATCTGCTCTGACTTGGACTCTTGTGACTCATTTAGCTGCTCTGACTTCTTGGGCTTCTGATATAAACAAATGACATAAAAATCTTAACATTCTTTTCATTAATAAAAATAATGGCATTGTATACATGTTACTCTAATAATAACAAATTATTAAAATTAAAAAAAAAATTGGTGTCGTACGTACGTAAGAAAAAATTATATTATATTTTGGATATATATGCTATCTCTCTCCAAGCAGCTGAGTCTCACACAATTATGAGACTTAGTTCCTGTGAGAGAGATGACATATACAGGAAACATAATATACTAGTACGTAGCACTGTTTTGTTCCCAATGGATGGATAACAGCATTTATCCAGAGCTATTTTGCACTTGCGTCAATTTTGCTTTTTCAACCTCGATCTTTCAGTGAAATTTCCTTGTACTTGACCGTCCAAGTGGAGCTGCCCCTGACGCACAACTGAAGCAATACTGCATTTCAAGTCCTCTAGCGTATGATTTCTCTTCGATCTTATAAATTAGTGGCCCGTAGAGCCCGTCGAAAAGCATCCGAAGCCTTTCATTTTTTCTCCCACCTTTTCATTATTTCATTCAAACTTGTCTGCCATAATTTAGCCATGGAGATAGTTAGTTCTGCAAGC
This sequence comes from Quercus variabilis, assembly GCA_030445155.1. Taxonomy (NCBI): domain Eukaryota; kingdom Viridiplantae; phylum Streptophyta; class Magnoliopsida; order Fagales; family Fagaceae; genus Quercus; species Quercus variabilis. The sequence goes on from CP129445.1 coordinate 22,906,406, forward strand.
CATGAGAAAGCAAGTCTGTCCACTCATGTGTGGTCGTGGTTCGAGGCCTTGCCTAAGAGGTTGACAGCCGAGGTGATTGAGACTGCTAGTAACACAAAAAAACTTGCCCAAGATGATCCGAGAAGAGTAACTCATTCGATAAAAGTGGGACTTGCACTATCCTTGGTTTCATTATTCTACTACTATCAACCACTCTATGACAATTTTGGTGTCACAGGAATATGGGCTGTAATGACTGTGGTTGTCGTCTTTGAATTCTCTGTAGGTAAGTTGGTAACAATCATTTCTTTTTGGTAAAATCATTTAACTCGTTAAAAATTACAAATATATACTCAAGTACATCTAGGGGTGGGAACTTTAAATTTGCTTGCTTATACTTGAAGGAAAAGCATAGAATTGTAATAATCTGACCTTTTTTGACCATGCCTTTGATCGCACTTTTCAGGAGCCACTCTTGGAAAAGGTTTAAATAGGGCATTGGCAACATTACTAGCGGGTGCTTTAGGACTTGGAGCATACCACTTAGCTAACCTATCTGGACACATAGGTGAGCCCATTTTACTTGGGCTCTTTGTATTCATACAAGGTAAGCATACTTAATTTACTAAAGAGAGTTGTGTTTATTATACACAAATTATTACATACAATTTTACACATTCAATTTTTGAACTAAAATGTGACTTGAAGTTATGATTTTAAACTTTAAAAAAATCATGATTTTAAATTACAATTTATATTTAGAACTGAAACGTTTGTATAAAACAGTTTGTATGCAATAAGTAATTAGTCTTTACCGTAATATTGAATCATGAATTATATAATTAAGCCATTAACTATTTTATGCACTTGTCACATATATTGTGTTGGCAGCTGCTACATCAACATTTGTACGGTTTTTTCCAAAAATCAAAGCCAGATATGATTATGGGATGGTGATATTCATATTGACATTCTCCTTGATATCTGTGTCCGGTTTTCGAGATGCTGAGATATTAGAGTTGGCGCACAAGAGGCTATCAACTGTTCTCATAGGTGGCTCAAGCTGTGTGATTATCTCCATTTTGGTTCGCCCTGTTTGGGCGGGTGAAGATCTTCACAATCTCATTGCTCTCAACATGGAAAAGCTAGCCAACTTCTTAGAACATCCATCTGTAATAGGTACAAATACTCCATCGATTTATGCATATAATATATTACATATATGGGTAGAAAAAATACATACACGAGACAAGAAAAAAAAAAGGTTCACATCACAAACTAACTGTCCTTTTTTATCATTCATTCAATGAGCCTTTTTACTAACACAATCCACAAATTTATAGAATACTTCAAAACATCAGAGAATGGAAACTCTAATGACGACAAGTCGTTTCTGCAAGGATACAAAAGTGTTCTCAATTCGAAAAGTAATGAAGAATCATTGGTGCGTAAAAACTAAAAGGTTCTCTCTCTCTGTGAAAATTATCATGAAGTGTTTGATATTCATCTTCTGTGTATTGGCAGGCAAATTTTGCAAGATGGGAACCATGTCATGGCCGGTTCCATTTTCGCCATCCATGGAAACAATACCTTACAATTGGAATCCGAACTCGCGAATGTGCATACCGAATTGATGCGCTCAGTGGCCACCTCAACTCCGATATTCAAGTAATATTAAAACCCATATTTCATATTTGATCATTGTCCAAATACACTGTACTTAAAAACCAATATAGGCACCTAATAACTAAAACAAGAAAAGAAAAAGTTTGTCTAGTTGATGACTCGGAATGACATTTATTTAATCAAAAAGTACATGCGTGTATGGGAAAAAGTAACAATAATAAATAAATAAAAGTTGTAGGACACCTACTAGAACACATTGTTGGTACTAAATAGCTATATTGTTTTTTTTAACACCACTAAAATTTTTTTTAGTAAATTCATCAAATTTTTGTACTATTTGAAGAATGAACAGTAACTTTTATCTTTATCTACCAATTTTTAAAAATATATTCTTTCCAACAGATTCTTTATTCCATTCTCTATCTTTTTTAAATATTATTTCTTTATTTATTATTTATTATTTTTTTAACAACTACACATTTTCTAACATTTTTTTTGTTCAATACCTAATTATTATAATAGAAAAAAACTATTTGAAGAATGAACAGTAGTCTATCAGACTTGATGAGCTACGGTTCATAAGCCAAAAAAAAAAAAAAAAAAAAATTAAGGTATAGAGAATCCATTGGAGTGGCTTTTTTTGGTCCCATTCTCTATTATAGAGAATATTTTGCTTTTATATAGACCATTGGAGATGCTCTAAATACCAAAATATGCCCTACAATGATGAAGCCAAATCTATATTTTTTGGCTTCATAACTATTTTTGGCTATACATGATAGATAGTTGAAAGGTTAAAAAAGAAAAATACTATTTTATTCATGTGTTCACACTTGATTAAATATTTTATTCACGCATATGATTAGCCATACATATATACTTTCCTCACCTTAGTAAAGTATCCTCTGCTACATTTGCAGGCAAAGCCAGAAATTTGCAGTAAAATCCAGGAGGCATGCACAACAATGAGCTTGGAAAGTAGCAAATGCCTAAGAGAATTAGCATGTGAAGTGAGAGCAATGACTCACCCATCATCGGCAAAACATATTTCAAAAGCTAAAATTGAAGCCAAGAAACTCAAGTTGTCACTCAAGTCAAGCTTATGGGAACAAGATGCTGACCTCTTAGCAGTGATACCAAGTGTCACTGTGGCTTCACTACTAATTGATATTGTCAACTGCACAGAGAAAATCGCTGATTCTGTGCTTGAGCTTGCCTCCTTAGCACATTTTAAGAGTGTAGACCCTACTGTATCCCCAGAAAAATCACAAGTGGGACAAGATGAACCAGATAAACCGCTCACTGTAATTGCTTGCCCTCAAGTTGTTATAATAGCTGATGGGTCAGAAAATGACAATCCTCCGGGACCCTCGACTAATAGACACCTTGGAATGTAAATATATTTTACTAACATTTAGCGATGATATTATACTTGAACTAGGTCACTACAACAAAAGTGGATTATGGTGACAAAACTTTTCATCACAATATGTCCTTATTTCGTCACCAAATACATATAGTAACGAAACAACATTCGTCACCTAAGCTCCGTCACAGAATGTATTGGTGATGAAAATGTTTCGTCACCAATAAAAATTTGATAGGTGACGAAATTTTTTCGTCACCAATAAAAAATGATAGGTGACAAAAGTTTTTTGTTACCTAATATTTTCGTCACTAAATCTTATTTTTAGTGACGGAATATTTCGTCACCAAATGTATTTTTTTTTTTTCCAATTTCAATAGATTAGGTGACAAAGTTTTACCTCACCAATTGTTTTTTCTTTTTTTCCTTTTTTTTTTCAATAGATTAGTTGACAAATTATTTCGTCACCAATTTCTGCTTATAGATAGATATGGCGACAAAAATTATTATCACCAATTCTATTTTTTTTTTTTATTAATATTCTTTACATTTACTTGCCATTACATTAACCTATTCATTTCCAACCACATACATAAACAAAATCATCCATTCATTTCTAACCAAATCCATTAAAAAAAAACATCCATACAATCTAAAAATGCAATAAAGATGTTCACAAAGTAATTACAACCATTTATATACAAATGATGTCTTAGCTTCTAAACTTTACAGAAAATTCTTTGAGTTTAAGTAGTCCCACAAAAGTTATTTTTGCCACCAATCCCATATCTGCACAAATATAAAGGAAAATACATCAACAACAAACTAGACTGCGAACCTATATCCCTGATAAGATGTACTACAACAAAAAAAGAGGCATTATTATTAGTAAGACAATGCAGAAAATGTCAACAGAAAACCCAATAACAAACTAGACAAAATAATCATAATGCAACATCATATGAAGCCAAACTATCAAAGAAAGAAGACCCACAATATTCTCATCAAATAAAAACCAAAACCACATTAGAAACCATGGAGAAATCATAAAGAATGCAAAAAAAAAAAAAAAAAAAAAAAAAATCTCAATTTAAAACAAAACAAATAAAGTAAAATCCAAAACAAAAACCCAGCCACCACCATAAACACAAACCCAACCACCACAATGAATAAAAAATCTAGTCAACACTATTAAAACAAAAAAACTAGCCACCACCATTTACACAAAACCTAGCCACCACCGTAAACAAAAAAATCCACCACCATAAACAAAAACCCACCACCACCATTAAACAAAAAACATAGCCACAACCATTTACACAAAAACCCAGCCACTACTATAAACAAAAAACCTAGCCATTACAATAAACAAAAAACTCACCACCAGCATTAAACAAAAAAACTTAACTACTACCATAAACAAGAAACCCAGCCACCACTATTAAACAAAAAACACAGCAACCACTATTAACACAAAAACCCAGCCACTACCATAAACAAAAAACCTACCACTACCATTAAACAAAAAACATAGATATCACCATTAACACAAAAACCCAGGCACTGTCCTAGACAAAAAACCGACCACCAATGCTAAACAAAAAACCCACTAATATATATATATATATATATATTATTACAATTATTTTGATATTAACTAATGAATTCAATAGAGAGGCTAAAAAATATCCTAATAAACTTATCCAAGTAGTTAGCTATTTTTTTTAAAAATAAAATCAGAATAGATAGTTGGTTTTCTTTTTTGTAAATAAGCATGGATGTTGGGCATTGTAAAATTGGAAGCTTCCAAGAAATTATCAACCCCACGTGATTGTCATTTCAATGACTTCCTATTTCCTACTTTTTAAACTATTTCATCTTTATTTACTTATTACTTGGATTGTGTGGTCAACTCAATAAAGCAAATAAAACATTGCCCCTTACTTTACTGAAAGTCTGAAACGTCATCTCTAGTTCACTTCTCAAAGAGCTTCTCAGCTGGGTTCTAGTGGAGTCTTTGCAAAGACATGGGTCCTAAGAGGAAGCATACATAAATGATAAATCTCGTTACCGTGAGCTTCTCTTGATTTTTTTTTTCTTTCTTATCTTCTTTTTCCTTTTGTTTTTATCTCTTGATTTTTTTTCTTCTCACCTTCTCCTTCTTCTTCCTTTTATTTTTTCCCCTCACCGTGGCTTACTGACAAGTAAAGTAAACACACAAAAACATAGAAACCCAGAAAACATGCATTTTAGGGACACAGAAATCATCCTCAAAAAAAATAAATAAAGATTTAATCTTTAAGGTCCTAGAAAAATCCAGATTTAGCACCAAACAAAAACTAACAAAACCCACAAAAATTTAACTTAAAAATTTAACATATCAAGTCACAAAATTGCATTTATTTAATAGACACATTTATGCACACACATGAAGGGGAAAAAATTATAATAAGCAATATCCAGGATCCATAATGATATACATAGAATTGCTGCTTAGTTTAAATATTATAAAATCAATAGGGATTGGTGTTCCATATCTCAAAAAATCAATAGGGAAAGACTATTACCTTCTCCAATCCCAAAATCTATGTCCTAAAATAAACACCCTGTCTAATCCCAAATCAATATCCTGCTAATCCTGAAAGAAGAAAAAAGAATAAAATATACCTGAGAGAGGGGTGTGAGATTGGGGATTTAGGGTTAAAGGGGGAAATTAATAATAATAAATAATCCACAAAGTCATCAAGTTTAACATGAGGGAAAGAGAGAGCGTGATGAGAGAGAGAGAGAGATCTTACTGGTCCTTTTGGGAGGCTGAGAGGCGTGGGTTTGTCTGTGGGAGGAGAAAGAGAGAGTAACACTGTTTTGTTTACACAAATAAAAAAGAGCCAGACTCAAGAATAGCACTAAAATATTGTATATAAATTTTATCTAATAAAAATTTTGAAAAAAAAAAAAAATTTAGAACCTGCTTGAAAATTGGGCACCGCGCAAAAAGAAATAAAAAAAAATTCAATACGCGCTATTTACAAACTCAACCTCTACTTTAGTTTTACAAACGGTGTACTTCACTGCTTTGCTAGTCTGCTAGTGCTACTGTGCTAGTTGTATACCCAATAAATCAATGAGAGCCACACCTTTGTTTTTTAATTTTTAATTTAAAATCAATGAGAGCCACATAATTTTAATATTCTTTTAAACTTTTACTTTTTGTTTTTGTTTTACTAGGCAGCCTGTACGTTGTACTACTACTTCACATCAAAAACATTATAATATATGATATATATATATATATATATATAAATTACCACTACTACTTGGTAATTATGATTTAGCTTTGATATTCACAGAATTTAGTTTTATTTTTTCTTCTTATGATAATTAAGATTAGCCTTCTAAAAAAAAATGATAATTATGATTAGAAAAAAAATAGTAATTTTAATTAATTAAGTGAATAAACTTAAAAAGTACTTAATTTTTCTCTAACATTAATTCATTAATATATATATATATATACACATATAAATAAATAATAAACATTTTATTTTAATGATTACAATTGAATATATGTGATGGTCCATCGAATTAAGAAATAAGGGTTGGGTCCAAGTTACACCTGATGTAACTCTACAAAATGTTACACTATCCAATAACTTATTATTGAATGCATATTTTGAAAATCCAACCGTTGGATTACATGTTCTATATGTTCTTAACATGCATGCTAATTTTCATGCCAATCGGATGTAATTTACCATTTGATCTTTAACTCATCTTTTATGCACTTTTTTAAACTACAAAAACTTAAATTTAGACAATTGATTGATGACATGCCTATTAATCTTTGATCACTTTGAAATTCTGTAATAGTGAAAAATATATGAAGATAATGTAATCTAATGACAGATTTGTCAAAATTCAAAATGAATTAAGAAATATAGAGTTGTGTTCAAGTTACACTTGATATAACTCTACAAAATGTTACACCACCCAATAACTTATTATTAAATGAATATTTTGAAAATCCAACCGTTGGATTACATTTTCTATATGTTCTTAACACGCATGCCAATTTTCATGCCAATCGGATGTAATTTACCATTTGATCTTTAAACTCATCTTTTATGCGTTTTTTTAAACTACAAAAACTTAAATTTAGACAATTGATCGATGACATGCCTATTAATCTTTGATCATTTTGAAATTTTGTAAGGATAAAAAATATACGAAAATAATGTAATCTAACGGTAGATTTGTTAAAATTCACAATGAATTAAGAAATATAGGATTAGGTTCAAGTTACACTTGATGTAACTCTACAAAATGTTACACCACCCAATAACTTATTATTGAATGCATATTTTGCAAATCCAACCGTTAGATTACATGTTTTATATGTTCTTAACATGCACGCTAATGTTCATGCTAATCGGATGTAATTTACCCTTTGATTTTTAAACTCATCTTTTATGCGTTATTTTAAACTACAAAAACTTATTTAGACAATTGATTGATGACTTGCCTATTAATCTTTGATCACCTTGAAATTTTGTAAGAATGAAAAATATACGAATATAATATAATCTAATGGTACATTTGTCAAAATTCACAATGAATTAAGAAATATAAGATTGGGTTTAAGTTACACTTGATGTAACTCTACACAATGTTATATCATCCAATAAATTATTATTGAATGCATATTTTGAAAATCCAACCGTTAGATTACATGTTTTATATGTTCTTAACATTCATGCCAATTTTCATGCCAATTGGATATAATTTATCATTTGATCTTTAAACTCATCTTTTATGCGCTTTTTTAAACTACAAAAACTTAAATTTAGACAATTGATTGATGACATGCCTATTAATCTTTGATCACTTTGAAATTTTGTAAGGATAAAAAATATACGAAGATAATGTAATCTAACGGTAGATTTGTTAAAATTCACAATGAATTAAGAAATATAGGATTAGGTTCAAGTTACACTTGATGTAACTCTACAAAATGTTACACCACCCAATAACTTATTATTGAATGCATATTTTGAAAATCCAACCTTTGAATTACATGTTCTTTATGCTCTTAACATGCACACTAATGTTCATGCTAATCGAATGTAATTTACCCTTTGATCTTTAAACTCATCTTTTATGCGTTATTTTAAACTACAAAAACTTATTTAAACAATTGATTGATGACCTGCCTATTAATCTTTGATCACCTTGAAATTTTGTAAGAAGGAAAAATATATAAATATAATATAATCTAACGGTACATTTGTCAAAATTCACAATGAATTAAGAAATATAAGATTGGGTTTAAGTTACACTTGATGTAACTCTACACAATGTTATATCATCCAATAAATTATTATTGAATACATATTTTGAAAATCCAACCGTTGGATTACATGTTCTGTATGTTCTTAACATTCATGCCAATTTTCATGCCAATCGGATGTAATTTACTATTTAATCTTTAAACTCATCTTTTATGCGTTATTTTAATCTAGAAAAACTTAAATTTAGACAATTGATTGATGACACACCTATTAAACTTTGATTACCTTAAAATTTTGTGAGCATGAAAAATATACAAAGATAATGTAATCTAATGGTAAATTTGTCAAAATTCACAATGAATTAAGAAATATAGAGTTGTGTTCAAGTTGCACCTGATGTAACTCTACAAAATGTTACACCACACAATAACTTATTATTAAATGAATATTTTGAAAATCCAACCGTTGGATTACATTTTCTATATGTTCTTAACACGCATGCCAATTTTCATGCCAATTGGATGTAATTTACCATTTGATCTTTAAACTCATCATTTATGCGCTATTTTTAATTACAAAAATTTAAATTTAGACAATTGATTAATGACATGTCTATTAATCTTTGATCACCTTGAAATTTTGTAAGAATGAAAAATATATGAAGATAATATAATTTAATGGTAGATTTGTCAAAATTTACAATGAATTAAGAAATATAGGATTGGATTCAAGTTATACCTAATGTACCTCTAAAAAATGTTACACCACTCAATAACTTATTATTGAATGCGTATTTTGAAAATCCAACCATTAGATTGCATGTTTTATATGTTCTTAACATGCATGCCAATTTTCATGCCAATTAGATGTAATTTTCCATTTGATCTTTAAACTCATCTTTTATGCGTTATTTTAAACTACAAATACTTGAATTTAGAAAATTGATTGATGACATGCCTATTAATCTTTGATAACCTTGAAATTTTGTACGAATGAAAAATATATGAAGATAATGTAATCTAAAGGTAGATTATCAAAATACCCCCTAAACCTAAAAAAAAATCGAAATACCCCCGAAACCTTTAAAATGACCAAAATACCCCCTCAAAACTTAAAAATGAAAAAATATGTCCTAAACCTAAGAAATAACTGAAATACTCCCCAAAACCTAAAAATTACCAAAATACCCATGAATCTTAAAAATGACCAAAATACCCTCGAAATATGAAAATTACCAAAATACCCTCCTAAACCTAAAAAAGAACTGAAAATACCCTTGAAGTCTTAAAAAATGACCAAAATACCCCTGAAACTTATAAAATAACCAAAATACCTCCTAAATCTTAAAAATTACCAAAATAGCCCGAAATTATAAAAATGAGTATTTTGGTCATTTAGGGCATATTTGGTCATTTTTATGTTTGAGGGTATTTTGATCATCTTTTAGGTTCAGGGTGTATTTGTATCATCATATAGGTTTCAGGGCCTTTTTTTTTTTTTTTTTTTTTTTTTTTTTTTTTTTTTCATTTTATAGGTTTCAGGGATATTTTAGTCATTTTTTAAATTTTGGGTGGTATTTTGGTCATTTTTTTAGGATTAGGGGTATTTTGGTAATTTTTAAGCATCAAGGCTGTTTCAGTCAGTTTTTAGGTTTCAGAGGTATTTCGGTTACTTTTTAGGTTTAGAGGTTATTTTGGTAAAATTTTTTTTTGTTTCGGGGGTATTTTGGCCAAATTTTAGATTTCGGGGGTATTTTAGTCATTTTTTAGGATTTGGGGGTTTCGGTCATTTATTAGGTTTAGGGTATATTTTGGTAATTTTTAGTGGTTTTTGAGCATATTTGATGATTTTGGGGGTATTTTGGTCATTTTTGAGGTTATTTCACGGGCATCTTGCTCATTTTAGAGATTTTGGGATATTTTGGTCATTTTAGTCGTTTTTTAGCATAATTGGTGATTTTAGAGATTGTAGGAGTATTTTGGTCATTTTAAAGGTTTTATGAGTATTTTGCTTATTTTAGAAATTTTGAGGATATATTGGTCATTTTAGTGGTTTTTGAGCATATTTGGTGATTTTATAAAAAACGGCTTTGGGCAAGGTATGGATATCTGTGGATAAATAGATCGGGTAACAATTGGGTATGGATACTAATTGGGTAAGATAATCGGATATCTATGTATAAATTAATTGAGTCGAGTATATATAGGTATGCCCTGCCCATGGTCATCCTTAATTATTTGTAAACAATAGGTGATGGACACTTATTTCGTCACCAAAAACACCTCCATCTTAATATTGGATGATGAATTTCGAATTTCATCACCTTTAGTTAGTCTTTGGTTAAACAATAGGTGACGAAATAAAAACAATAGGTTACGAAAATTTATTTCATAACCAAAAACACCTATATCCTAATATTGGGTGACGAATTTAGAATTTCGTCACCTCTGGTAAGTCTTTGGTGACGCGAATATTTCGTCGCCCTAGGTTTGCCTTTTTTTCATGACCTATAGTGACGAAATAAATATTTCGTCACCAATTTGTACATCTTTGGTGACGAAATATTGATTTCGTCACCAATTGGTACATCTTTGGTGATGAAATATTGATTTCGTCACTAATTTTAAAAATTTTATAATATTTGGTGACGAATTCTTTTTTTCTTCACCTCACCCAACTTAAGAGATCTTTTTGGACTTTTGGATCCCCAAAATCCACTGCTTTTTAAGGGTCACACGTTCCTGTGTAGGACATACCCACCATCTCATCGAACATAGTCAACTTTGATATCATTCTGACACACCCCGACCTCTCACTAACATGATATTGTCTACTTTGATTACATATACCTTACGACTTTAAAACTTGCCATATCAGTTAAGGTCAAAAGCGTGCATATGAAGCATATTAACACCCTTAATATTGGTGATGTGGGTCTTAGTTAGGAATTGGTTTCCCCTCACCTCACTTCACTTAAGAGTTCATTTGGACTTTTAGGTCCCTACCAATACATGTGAGATGGAATCAATGATAATGATTTTGATTTGAGAGAATTTAGCAAAAACAAAGCATGTTTTTGCTTTTTGAAAAAAAAAAAAAAAGACTAGAAGTTAGCCTATATATGTACTCCAAATCTTAACATAACTTAATGCAGATAAAACTTTATTTTAACTTACCATTCGATTAGATCCCATTATCCTGTAAAATATCATGTAGTGCATCATTTGATGATGGTTAAGTATGTGCATCCCCTATATTCATGTTTGTCAAAATAATAGGACATGCACTAAAAATGATTAATTCTTATAAATGCTTCGATGAGTTTCTCATTTTGAAATCCAGATGGGTTTCTCATTTTGATGTGTTGTGGTGCTTCGATAAAGTCCCTTGTATATTTGCACAAGGAAAATACTAAAGTCTCAAATTATTTTACAAAATAATAATATGGTAAATGGTTATTAGTAAGTAAAAAAGTAACAATAATGGTAGATCTAAATAAGAACTAATAAGCATTTGTTATATTAATAACTTGTAAAAATGTTATAAAATAGTTTAGAACTGTAGCATTACTCCATGCATAATGCACACCAGAAGAGTTTCACGTCTTCACCAAAGTGAGGACATGCGAGACCCGTTGAACGGTACCCTCTTGGGCAATAATACATATGCTTGTAGGCATCCATCTTGGGCATTTGTACAAGCTATGCATGCTGCCACGAAACTCTTACCTAAATGGCTAAGTCTATCATTCGCCTCCACAGGTATGCTTTGGAATATCATTCATCTACAAATCATGCATGTCTTGACTAGTATTTTGGAATTCTGGATGGGCCATTATATCAAGATAGTTCCGGCAAAATAATTGAACCCAAGTTTCTCGTAGTTGTATAGGAGTGAAAGCCATGAACCAAGCCCAAAGGCCCAACATGTAAAAGAAATTAAAAGTTAAAACGCATTTGTAGATTGCAGTGTAGTAAGATAGGGCTTTGATCCACGAGTATCAATTGAAAAGGAAAAACATAGGCCTTTGATCCACAAACGCAGACAGAAAGGGCTGGGAAAAAAAAGGTGTATGAGTGAGGTGACTTTGTAAAACAAACTAATGATCAACACACTATATTATCCACATAGTTTTTTTTTTTTTTGATGAAAGGATCGTACATGGTTAGTCTTGCTGTTATAACTAAAACAACAATTTTTAAAGAAGACTTATCAAATTACATTTTTGTGTATTAAAACGGGCTAAATTACATTTTTGTCACCTAAATATGGCATATGTTTGATTTTGATTTCTCAATTTTAACAAGTTTTGATTCTATCCTTTAAATCTTGACAACCAAAATAATAATAATAATAATAATAATAATAATAATAATAATAATTGCCCTTGTTTAATTTCCATAAATTTATTGCTAACTTGGAATACAACATGCTAAGTGGGTTGTTGATTTAAAGTTTTTTAGATCATCAGTAAATTGCATTTTTGGTCCTTCAAATGTATGTTGGATTTTGGTCCCTCAATTTTATAAAGTTATAATTCAATCATTTAAATTTCAAAAAAGAAAACAATTTTTTAATCTTTTTGTCTATTTTATATTAATTTCTTGCCAACGTCACTACAACAAAATATATTTTTGGTTATGAAAATTTTTGTCACCAAATGTCATGTTTTGGTCACCTGTGACATTTGGCAATGAAACTGTACCGCGTTACCAAAAGTCCTGGCAATGAAAAATTTCATCGCCAAAAGGTCTTACTAATTTAAAAAAAAAAAAAAATTGGCTACAAAAAATATTTTGTCTCCTAAATGTTTTCCTTGCTAAATACATGATTCAGTGATGAAATAGGCCAAACGTATTTTATTTTATTTTTTTATTAAATCATATTTAGCGACGAATATATATATGTTAATTTTGCCATATTAGGCAACAAATTATTTTGTCACCAAATGTTATATACATTTATTGATCAATTTAATAGTCATGAAACATTTCGTCACCAATTGTTTTTATTCCATCATATCCAAACTATTAGTGACGAAAGATTTCGTCTTCAAATATTTATTATTTTTAGTCTAATTTCCTATTTTCATTTTTTTCTTTGGATATAAACTTGTCATTACATTATTAGAACTTCATATTTGAACAACACATTTATAAACAAATCATCCATACAATCCAAAAGTAAATAAAACAAGTATTAGATTCAATTCATCTATACAAATTGTCCATACAATAACACAAGATGTCTTATAAAAATACAAAAACATTAATATAATACTAGCCTCATCACATGTGCCCCGCATGTGCGATGAGGCTCTTTTAATTTTATTTTGAATTTATCTATTGTTAGTGAAGTTACACATGATGAAATTTTTAAGAAACTAAAATTTCGGATTTGAAATGGAGTAAACGGTTGAGTTTAGTGTGTGCTAGTTTTAAGGAAGAAATATATATCAAATGTGCATGAGATATATATATATATATATATAGAGAGAGAGAGAGAGAGAGAGAGAGAGAGAGAGTGTGTGTGTGTGTGCGTGCTAATTTTCAAGAAAAAAGTTTTTTCTAGTAGTTTTTTTTTTTTTTTTAAATTTTGTTTAATTACAATTTTAACCCTATTTTATTTTTTATTTTTTTAGGAATAAGGACTACTAATTAGATTAGGGCGGGTTTGTTTGACGTTTTTTGAAATTATAACTAACTTTTTGAATCCTTTTACTATATAGAGATAAATAGGGTAAAAAAAAAAGTCTTAAAATGTCTTCAAATAGTGCAAAAAAAAAAAAAAAAAAAAAGAAAATAAAAGAAAAAAGAAAATAAAACCCATGTAGTAAATGACATTCTAAGAGAATTGTTGAAGCAACATTTTTTAACTGATGTTCGCAATGGTAAATTGCATTTTTAGTACATCAATATGAGATATGTTCAATTTTAGTATGTTAGTTTTAAAAAGTTTCTTTTAAATTTATTTATTTTTTTAAAATAAAACGATTTGGTTTCTCCATCTATTTTCCATTCAAATCTTACATACATGGCTAATGATATATGGAGTGGATTGTTGATATACAATATTTTCTAACTGATGTGGCTGTACCATTATTATTTATATTATTATTATTATTATTATCATTTCCTCTCATTTTATTTTTAGGATTAGGATCTGGTGCACTACCTATGGTATTGCATTGGGTGCAATTCACCCTACCATCTATCACAAAAAATTTTACTTTCTACTTTTTAAACATTTATTTTTTACTCCTCTTCATTTTTTTTTCCTTAACTTTTTAATCAATGGTTGAAATTGAAATTTGCTTTTTGTAACTATCAATATCAACCATTCAAAGGAATTGTATCAAGTGCAATACTCTAAGATTTCAATCCTTATTTTTTCCACCCTCTAGCCATCCATCTTAGCCGCAACTGTTCATGATTTAATTTTTGGGATTGGTGATGGAGATTGGCTGTTGGGTTTGCCGTAAATATTGTGTTTGATGATGATGGCAGTAGTTTTGGTTGTCTTCAATAGTGTGGGTGACTAGTGAAGAAAAAAGGAAAAGAAAGAAAAAGAGGGAAGAGTAGAAAAGGAGTATATATATATACACCTATGTAAGAGTACCATGTAATTTTTGTTTTTGTTTTGTTTTTGTTTTTGTTTTTTTTTTTTTTGAGAAAAGTTACCATGTAAATTATTAAAGGTTGTATGACAGTCCGGACATGTTCTTAGTCACATCCGCAAGAAATGGACGGAGTAAATGGATTGCTTTTTTATTATATATATATATATATATATATATATGGTGGCAGAACTAGGATCTAACTTAAGGGAGGACATAAATTACATTTGACAAAAAACATTTATACACGTGCAAATGAACATATACATATAGTGAGTGTTTGGATTCACGTTTCCTCACGTTTTTTTTTTTTTTTTTTTTTTTTCAGCGCGTATGATTAGTAACTACACTGTTCATGCACATGGATTTACTGTGTAGAAGACAAAGTGTACTGTTCATGGGTCTCATGGCACTATTCACACATTTAAAATTATTTTGCTATAGTGTTTTCGGTTTTCAGTTTTCAGTTTTCAATTTTAGCAAAAATAAGTTGTATCTAAACGGACCCATAGTATTTTAGATCAATTTGCAAAATAACAATTCACTCATGTGTATGCTAAGCCGTATTTAGATGCAAGAAAATTCCCAATAAAATAACATATTCATTATATTATATTTATCTATTTAGAAATTTATTTACATGAATAATCCTTTTAAAATTTTAATTATATATAAAAAAAGTTATAACTCCACTTATGAAAGGAAAGATTTTTAGTTGTTAGATAGACATAAAGTTCCACTTAGGTAAATTTCTATTATTTTTGTAAAGCTATAGGTTATAGGTCTATTTATTTTAGCTTAACATGAAAAATTATTTTTGAAAAACCATCCTATTTATTAACCATTTATTTATACTACAATACAAGAAATGCATTTAAAAAGTTACCAAAGAAAGAGAGTAGAAAAATCAAGCAATATGACGTTTAAGTTAGACATGCATGGTATTTGTTTGTTTGTTTGTTTGGGCTTTTTTTTTTTTTTTTTTTTTGTTTTTGTTTTTTTAAATAATAGAATTGGGTTATGTTAATATAGGATGGGCTTATATTTTAAGATGGCAAAAGTGGGCTATGCTGCCAATCACCTCATGCAAGCAACTGGTTGTTTGTTTACGATTTTATAACTTTTCATTAGTAATACTTCTATCTTTTTTCCTAAAATGCATTTAGGCAAGTTAAGTAAATATTAACAATTTTTTTGGGTGGAGCCAGGGGGGGATGTGCCCCCTCTTGACCCCCCTGGCTCCGCCCTTGTATATATATAAAGTATGAATGCGTGTAGCTATAGTGTTTTTTGGTTTGTTTAATTGACACTATAGCTACAGTAGCTATAGTTTATTTTTTTTTCTTTTTCTTTTTCTCAGTCATCGATTTGTGCTTTTTTTTTTCTTTTAAATATTTATATGAGTTGAAATATATATTGTTATACTGACATAACAAATTTTACAATACTTTCATAATTATTGAGGTGTCAATTTTTTATAGGTTGAAATAAAATAATAAAATATGAGACTGTGATTAACGACGATTGAAAATAAATGTTTTGTGAAAATGTTGTAACATTTGTTGTGTGAATGTGTAAAAGTTACAGTACTTTTTAGTTTGCTCAATATGTACTGTTCATCACCTTTATTTATTTTTTTAAATTTTTTTCCAGTCATTGGTTATAGCTCTTTTTTTTTTTAAAAAAAAAATTATATGAGTTAGCATATATATATATATATTGTTATATTGACAAAACAAATTCACAATATTTTTCACAGTTATTGAGGTGTCAATTTATTATAGGTCGAAATAAAAAAAATAAAATATGAGACTGTGATAAACCACAACTAAAAAGAAATGTTTTGTGAAAATGTTGTAACACTTGTTGTTATCACAATATTTTTACCATTGTTGAGATCTTAGTTTCTTATAAATCAAAAAAAAAAAAAAAAAAAACTAAGTTCACAAAATTTTCACATTAATTTCACAACAAATCATAGGTATGCTACTATTGATGGATAAAAAAGTAATATCAGTCGTGGGTCCATTTTAAAATCAGTAACAATTTGTCATTTAGAATGTGTTATGAGTATATTATAGAAATAATAATATATCAAACCGAAACTTACCACGGCTGAAAATAAAGGTATTGTGAAAATATTGTGACATTTTATTGTGTTCGTAGACTTCTCTTTTGGTTTAGTCAAATTTGGTAAACAAAAAATTCATTGTTTCACACACAATTTTCTTCTATTGGTTTTTTGTTTGTTGTTTCTTTTAATGCATAGATTAAAGTGGTTGTCCCAATTTAAAACCAATAACAATTTACCACCTAGAATTTGTTGTGAAAATATTGTGGATATAGTATTACTCTAAAATAAAATTATAAAAGATCATATCAGGGCCTACCATAGCTAAAATAAAAGTATTAAGAAAATATCGTGACATTTAATGTGTTCCTAACCTTTTTTCTTTTTAGCCAATTTGTTTAGCCAAAATTCATAGTTTTACAGATAGTTTTCTTGGGTTGACCTTTTTTTTTTTTTTTTTTTTTTTTTTTTTTTTTTTTTTTTTTTTTAAACACATTGGTTAAAGTAAAAAACACATAGTTTTACTAACAAAAAATAATTATGGAAAAAAGTACTTTTCCCCTTTATGTTTGAGGTAGTTTCATCCCCTAACTTTAAAGTTGAATAATTTTCTCTTTTATATTTTGTAGACAAGTATATAGTCTCTATAGTTACTCTCTTAGTTAAACATTAACAAAATCTTATGATTCCTAGAATATTTCATTGTGCAATATCTAAAATGCCTCACAAAATTTTAATGGCCCAAAAATTTTCTTTGTATATTTTGAATTTTATGTGTTAGTCATACTTAGAAAGTAAAAATGGTAATGTATGGTATTCTATTTGTTACCTAGAGAATACTAATTTATTAGTGGTTTAAATTGACATATGTTTTTTGTTATTTTGTTATTTTTTTACTTGTTTTATTTCTTAAAAATGTGTTCATTAAAAATTAAGTAAGTTAAGTATCGTAGTTAAACTCAAAAAATAAAATGATAAAGAAGTAAGTATGAATAACAAAATATTCATTGCAAATGGTTGTAGGTATTTAATTTGATGAAGAGTTTCAATTGTAGCATATGTCACTATTTATTGCGAAAATTGTGGCAATGTTTTATCAAATCTTAGTTGTTTATTGTCTGATGACGACATTTGTTATTATTTTTAGTATAATTTTTTTTGTGTGTAGATATATATTGTCTTTAGTAAATTTTTTTAGTAGAATTTTATATTATCATTCTTCGTAAATTTTTTTTTTTTTTTTTTTTTTTGTGAGTAGATATATGCTGTCTTTAGTAACTAGGATCTACAAAATGAAAAAGTACTTTATATCAAATGATATCACATTATTTGTATCAAAATCCAATAAACAAGAGACGTGTGCAAAAATAACTACCCACTAACATGTCTTTCAATTGTTAGTGGGTTAGTTATTTTTTTGCTGATATGTCTCATATTTATTGGATTTTGATACCGTCGACATGGTAATATTTGATACCAAATACCTTCTCCTAAGAAATTATCATACTAAATTTATAGCCATATATTAAATGACTTTTCTAAATTTAAATATATGGTTTGATACTATTTCCAAAAAAAATTACATCTTAAATTTTCTCACTCAAGGAGCAGCACGTGCCTTGCACGTGCACCCTTACTAGCATATATAAAAGGACTGAACAAGTGACCAAAATTGAACTGATCCAATGTTTAAAGGACCAAAATACAATTAACCAATACCGATGTTAAGTACAAGAAGCCACTCGATGTGTTGTTGGCCATGTAAGCAAGAACTTGACAGGAAATAGACTAAGGGAAAAAGTTATTCCCATTTTGAAATTTAATGCATTGAATTAAAATTTTTTAAAATCAAGGGGTCAAAATCAAATACAGCCCATATTTGAAGGACACAATATAATTAAAAAAAAAGCTACGGGCTTACACATTCTTTTTCAACTATTTGTTTGAAAATAATGGGAGAATACACCAATTTTGTATTCGGTATGTGTAGGGGTAGCAAATGGGCAGGTTGGGTCATAAATGAATTGGGTGTATAATTATCTATTTATCCATTTATGACCCGTTTATATATAAATTAATTATCCATTACCCGCCCAACCCATTTAATTAGTAACCCGCCCATTTAACCCAATATAACTCAAATATTCATCCATGCTCAATTTGCTTAGTATTCATAGTAAATCTTTTGCCACCACTTATCAATTAAACCATGACTTGGCTTGACCCAAATCCAATCATTCTAAATCATCATGATATTATTTAACTTATTGACCCAAAAAAAAAAAAAAAAAAAAGAACCCCAAATGTTCAAACCTAAATCTGAAGCTCGATTTGCTTTGTAAGGCGAGCTTGTTGAGTAAACAAACTGATAATCCAAAATTAAACATAGAGAGAACCTTTTTTCAGATTATTTGACCCAATATGATGCACATTAAGAAAACCAAACAAGAAAATTTGTCCAGTTTCACCTTCAGCTCCTACCATGGTTTTTGAGTCCGATAACCTCTTTGCACTCCTCGCTGCCAATGGCAACATTGTCGAAGACGAGAAGTTTAGCTTTCGACGCCTCGAGATGTTCACGGAGAACCTCGCTGAAACAGTCGGCGCCTACGACTGCCACGTTTTCCTCTGTTACAAGAGCCCTGAGGCTTGGCCATCGAAGGTCGAAGGCTCCAAATCCAATCCGCTCTTGAAGCTCCTCTTCTTTGCTAAGAGTTTTGAGAGACTCGGTTTTTTCTCTTTGAAACTTAGATTAATCGTATAGGCTACGATTTAGGATGAATGATTGGAGTGATTGTGAATTTCATTCGAGATTTTAGAGACTCAGGTTGGGTGTGTAATTATTTAGGTATGATTAATCTAAGTTTCCTTATTTTTGTTTGGTTACTGAGAAAATATGAGGGAAAGTGTTAAGTCTAAGAGGTTACTGTTTATTTAAGTTATAGATTTTAAAAGGGTTTGGCGGGTATTTGTGGGTTTATTTAATTTTAAATTTTAGATGGGTTTAATGGGTATTAGTGGATTTATCCATTTAGACCCATTTAATTAAACCAAATGGGTAAGACCCATTTAACCCAAATATTTAAATGGGTTGGGTTAAAACTTATCCAAATAAGGTGGGTAATGGGCGGGTTCATAGATATAGATAAAAATTGCTACCCCTAGATGTGTGAGTGTAGAAAGTTCCACATAACTAGATCCGAATCTTAAATTTTAAGATTTTGGGTTAGATAACTTAATAAATATTACATTTAACATGATATATTAAACTAAGTATTTAACAGGAGTCTTCCCGACCCGTAAACTTTGCAACAAGTTTCTAAAACATTTTTTACAAGAAGGTTAATTATTTTTTACAACAGTATTTTTTAAATTTAAACTTTATATTTGACAGCTTTCCTCTTTCTTGAATTCAAATTTCTATTTGACTGGTGGGTTCCAGTTAGTTTAGTTGATAAAATATCTGATGATTGAATATGAAATCTAAGGTTTAATTCCTGTCTACGTCATAAGTTGAAACTCTCTAAAAAAATTATAAACATTAATAAGACTTATACTTTCCTCAAGTAATTACACAACACATCTTAGACACACAGCACCTCTTAGATCCATTGTGTAATGTTCCACTTTTGCATAGATCAATTGGGTTATTACACTCACTCTTATTGTGTAACATTTCACTTTGGCTTAGATCAATTGGGTTATTACACTCACTCTTGATTAACGCTTCATAAAACCTACTCTACAAATTGAACTAATTAGAATCCACATATTTATACTTATTTTAATTGTGTATTGTGCGCCGTATAATGAGTCTCACATCAACCTCCAATTGTAACCAGACTAATCTCTGAGGTATAAATGTAGATTTGACTTGACTAATTCTTTGAAATATAAATGTAGATGTGAGTTGACTAATTCTTTGAGAAATATATAGTTATGCAAACACATTGAAGGAAAATCTAGGAGGGGCTCACACTAATTTGGTGCAAGTTGTTTTGGTTTGACTCCACCATCCCTAGGAATTCCTTTTTTGGTTGGTTAGCTATGAAAATAAGCTTCCAACCAAAGAGAATGCATTGGGGATTTAATGGAGACCAACAAATGTGTTAGGTGGAATTTTAATAATTTTAAATTTGAAAAATAAAATTTTATGTAAAAGCAACTGTAACATAAATTTCTATAAGTAATACATGTTTTTACAAAAGAAACTAATCTTTTTATTTGATTTTTTTTGAGGACTTTTTATATGATTTAATTTGTCAATAATTAGAGTATTTTTCTTCTATTTGTAAAGTTTATTTTAGAACTTTTTGTTTTGAGAATAAATACAAACCATCTATTATTTCACCTAAATTTTTAGTTATTGTTTGTTATTAGCAGAAAATTTATTAATAGATCCTTGTTAAGATTCAATTAATTAATTATATATATATATATATGTATGTTTGTTTTTTCATATCCATATGCATATTTTCTAGTAGAGATTTAAAAGAAATGTTATCTACAATATAAAATTATAGAGTAATTACACTTTTACCACCCTGAACTGTATTTAAAATTATACTTTGCACTTTAAACTTTTAGTATGCATGGTTTGCACCCTAAACTATGACCTATGTTACACTTTGCACCCTGCTGTTAATTCTGTTGTTATCTTAGATGGAAAGCCAAAGTTTAGAGTGTAAAGTGTAGTTTGGAATATAGTTTAGGGTGGTAAAATGAAAATTTTTATTTGTTTTTAAGGAATTAAGAAGGGGGGCAATTGAGTCTTTTTCACATGATGTCATCCAAGATAACGGTAGAATTGATGGCGGGTAAAAAAATAGAATGTGAGTTATAGTTTAGGATGTTAATTGTGTATTTTGAAAGTTTAGGGTGTAAAGTGTAATTTGCAGTATAATATAACTAAAATTTAAAAAATTTTGAAAGCTTAGAAAGATAAAACATAATGTATCAAATAATTGATTCATATAACTATTGTAGCTTCACTTAACTTTAGTAATAACAATTCTATTTTTTAATAAAATAAACATTAGAATTGACCATAATCTCAACATTCACAAGTATATACATATATATATATATATATATATATATATATATAAATATATATGGATTAAGTTAAATAAAACTAATACTACAAATTTTCACATCAATTATATATGAACATAAGATATAATGAATAAATATGACTTTTGATAATAAGTTTAATGGTAAAGGGGAAAAGAGTGGCTTTATAAGTGACCGGTTGTCAAGAGATATTTCTATAGAAAAAGAGCAAAAAAGAAAATATGAGTTTATTCTATTTTCCAGTAAGACATTGAACACTCTTCAAGGAAAAAAAAAAAAGGAAAAAGAAAAAGAGAAAAAAAAAAAAAAAGAAGAAAAAAAAAAGAGAAAGATAAGATAAATATTTTATTTTAAGTTGCTATGTAGGAAAGTACGATATTTATGATTGAAATTATTGGGCCCTTTCTCACTTAGGGCCTAAGGTAATTGTCTAACTGTCCCACATACTAGAGGCAGCCCTGTATATGCAGGGCTTACATAAAGGATAGAGACTATTTATTCTTCTCAATGTTCATTCATTAAAAGAACATGGGCAGGTCTTATGGCTCTTTGTTTCATTCTTGATGTCAGAGTACTATTTGGCAAGATTTGGTTGATTGGTCTGTCAACCATCTCAAAGGCAACATTTTAAGAATTACCCATATTTAATTGATGGTGGTGACTCACTGATTATTTCAAAAGTTTAAACTATTAAAAAAATAATTAATTTATTTAATCTCAAAAGTTTAAACTATTAAAAGATGAGAAATTTATTCATTCAATTTAACCGATGACATTAAAGGAATGTCATCATTTATGCAGGGAAAGAATAGACCCGAGGAGCAGATATAATCAAAGACATCAAGAATGATGTCAAAAGCAGAGATAGGAACAAGAGCATGAATCATGATAGGTGATTTAGTCCTTAATTAATAGAGTTCGAGGTTGTCAATGGTGGGGTATTTGCAATATTTCCTGTTAGTTTATGCTGTACAACGGTTGTCTAGATGTAAAGTGTTGTTACTGTAGTCTATCATCATATCTACTGGAACTAGCCGACTGGGGATTTAATTAATGGCCCTCAAAGTTGTGTGCTTTCCTTAAATAAAATGACTAGAGATTCGGCTTTAATTAGCAAGTGGATTTGATGGGGTCTTTTTTTTTTGGAGAACAAGTGGACTTGAAAGTTGAAACTATCGAGTTGTGTGCTTTCCTTAAAATCAACAATGATAGTTCGTTTTCACTACCCATATTGTGGGAATTACTCAGAATTCTTAAAGTTTCCTTCATTTTTTCTCTTTACGTTCGTTCTCTATAGGGTTTTGCTTTTACTTGCATGCTTCGGCGCTGACACAACTCCAATTAAGCCTTATCAAAATGTGTTTTTATATAATACTATTGTTTTAAGATATAGTGGTTCCTTTTATATATATATATATATATATAATTTATTTATTTGACTTTTGATGATTTGGCACTTCAATTATTTTGAAAATATTGTTCAATAGAAAAAACCGCTTGCGAAGAAGAGAATGATAGATTCTTATTCACATGATAATTACCTAAGAATACAAATAATCCTAGATTAATTTTGAAAAATAAAAATAAAAACAATCCTAATTACTTTAAAAAAAAAAAAAAAAGAGAAAGAGAAATAGAAAAATGCATGAAATAAAAAGAATTGTGAACTACTTTTTAGAAATTAAAAATATATAAATTCGAAGTAGCAATCTTTCACCTCATACTGAAAGATCTAAATGCGAAAACAATTTGCTACAAACAGAGGCGTAGTTAAGATATTTTGCTTGGGGTGCCAAATTATATATTCCTATGTTAAATTTATAAATATATGGTATACAAAATGATCAAATTTAAAATATAATAATATTATTTCTAAGCTCAAAACAATGCATTTAAAACAAAATTAAAAGATAAAATTAGTCAGGGAAAATATGAGATGATGACAAAAAGATCAAATTTGTGAAGAAAAAAACTCATAATTAAGTTTGTGTTGCCAATGCACAAAATATACAAAGGAACACAATGCACTTTTCTTTTTTGGTAACAACACAGTGCGCTTTTGGATATAAGGAATGCAATGCACTACACTTTTGTATGCTTATAAAAAAGAAAGGACACATGGCGTCTAGACATTTGTTAGGTCCTGGTAAAAGTTTTGCTTTAATTGGGTGGGGTCTACTTGATAAACTAACAGTGGGGCAAACTAACTAAATGGGTCATCGTGTGATTTTTTTTTTTTTTGAAGGTGAACTTCACTTGTATTCAATAATAACACTTCAGAAATTGAAGTACAACAAAGATGGGCATAAAGATAAATCAAATTAGCAGTTAGCCCTATCAATTTGGCAAAGGTGATGAAGCAGAGGAGGCTCCGTTGCAAACTAGAATTGTGACATTCTTATTTCTCTAGCCATCTTGGCTAATTCATGAGCCACTTTGTGGTATTCCCTTTTTAAGTGCTTTACTTTCCAAGTATCAAGGGAAGAGGACAGCAGCAGGATCCCTTGTATAATGGGCAGCAGCTCACCATGCGTCTTGTTAGAGGAGATAGCATCAACAACCGAGAGCGAGTCAGACTCAAGGATGACATGCGAGATCATCTTTTTTCGAGCAAGCAAGATCCCTTGTTCAACGGCTAAAGCTTCGGTGACTTCCACGCTGTATTGTGCAGGCAAAATCTTTACACATGTTGCCACTAGCATACCTTTGTAGTCTTGTATCAGCACGCCCACCGCAGAGGGTTTGCCATCTTCAGAAGTTGCTCTGTCAATGTTAATCTTATGCAGACCCGATGGAGGAGCACTCCACCCAACATCCGGAGATTGCTGCCGAGAAAGGTTGATGGCAGTTGCAACATTATAGTCATTAAGTGCTCGCTGTGCAGTACCCCAGATATGAACAGAGGAGGATCCTTGAGCCCCATGAACCACCTGATTTCGGTTGTACCAAATCGACCACGCCGTGACAAAAAAAAAATTCCAGGTCGTGACAAGTTCTAGCTTCCATAATTTGCTGTGCCACATTCACTACATCATTTGTTTCAATCAGGAGATTAATTGGGCATGACTGCCAACACCACCAGACATCACAAATTTTTTTACAGTAGAGAAGAGCATGTTTTGTACTTTCCCCTTCGTTTCCACATATAGGGCAGGTTGCAGCAACATCAATACCTCTTGTCATCATATTCATGCGTGTCGGCAGTCCATTAACACAAGCTCGCCAAGCAAATATTCTCACTTTAGCCGGAAGCTTAAGGTGCCACATTTTCCTCCATAGCGAGGTTCTAAAGTCACCATCCGAGCATTCACCCAAGCTCGGCTCTTCAACCAAAGGCAATGCAACATAGTACGCACTCTTATCTGTGAACACACCCTTCTTGTTGCCCAACCAGATTAAGCTATCATTCGGCAAACTGTAACTCAGTGGTATTTTAAGTATATTTTCAGCCTCAAAAGGGTAGAATAGTGCCCAAACCCGATCTGCCTTCCAGCGCTTTGTATCCTCGTCTATGAGAGACGAGACCATAGGGAAATCATCAATGTCTCTTTGGGGGGAGCAAACTCTGTATGTGGTGGGGGTAGGGAGCCACTTGTCCTCCCAAATGTGGATTTTTCTCCCATTTCCAACCCTCCATCTAGTGCCCTTCCTTATTACTTCTAGGCTGTTATAAATACTTCTCCAAGCATACGAAGGTGAACTTCTAAGCTTTGCACTCAGGATATCACCAGTGGGGTGATATTTAGCCCGATAGAGCCGAGCAACTAAGGAACTTGGGTTGGAAAGGAGCTGCCATCCCTGCTTAGCAAGCATAGCTAAATTGAAAGCCTTAAGGTTGCGAAATCCCATTCCTCCTTGCAGTTTAGACTTGCACATTTTCTTCCACCCCACCAACGCCTGCTTTGCCTCTTGATTCTTTTGACCCCACCAGAAGTTTCTCATCATCTGCTCCAAATCCTCACACAGGCCTTTCGGAAGTAAGAAGCAACTCATCGTGTATGTCGGGATAGCTTGAGCCACTGGCTTAATTAATATCTCCTTGCCACCTAATGAGAGCATTTTTTCTTTCTAGCTCGATAGTTTTTTCCCCACCTTTTCCTTTATTTCCGCAAAAACTTGGTTTTTTGACTTCCCAATTATAGAGGGGAGCCCAAGGTATTTACCATGCCTCGTGTCTTGCGTAGGGCCAAGAGTGCACAATACCTCTCTTCTCGTATCAGGTGTAGTATTTTGGCTGAAAAATATAGAATACTTGTCCACATAGATTTTTTGCCCCGATGCCATCTCATACCTCTCCAGGATTTCCACCAATGTTTGGTTCTCATGCCTATCTGCCTTACAAAATAGTAGACTATCGTCTGCGAAGAACAAGTGAGTGATTTTTGGACTCCCCCTACATACTGAAATGCTGCTCAGCATCTGGTTGTTATTTGCTTCCACAATCATGGCTGAAAAGGCCTCTGTACATAACAAAAAAAGGTAGGAAGAGAGAGGGTCTCCCTGCCTTAGCCCCCTCGATGGCGTGATACACCCATGACTTTCTCCATTAATTAGGACGGAATAAGTTACAGTGGAAATACATCTCAAAATCCAGTCCACCCATCTCTCATGGAAACCCAATCTTCTCATGACTTTTTCGATGAAGATTCACTCAAATCTGTCATATGCCTTGCTCATATCCAGTTTAACTACCATGTAACCATCCTTCCCACACTTCTTATGATCTAAGTAATGCATTAGTTCAAAAGCTACTAATATGTTATCTGTGATGAGGTGCTCTGTCAGGAAGGCACTTTGATTTTCTGAAATCACGTGAGGGAGAACCACCTTGAGACGGTTTGCAAGAACCTTAGAAATTAGTTTATAGGCCACATTACTAAGACTAATGGGACGAAAGTCTTTTATCCTGGATGGAGACTTAATTTTTGGCACAAGAGTAATGTTAGTTCTATTTAATTTAGCAAAAGGAGCATTGGAGTTAAGCACATTAAGAACCATATTAGCAGTATCATGCCCTACAATATCCCAGTACTTTTGATAGAAAATAGCAGACATACCGTCCGGGCCGGGGGCTTTTGTGGGGTGCATCTGTTGAAGAGCAACTTTGACTTCATCCATGGTAAAATCACGGGTTTGATCATTGTTCATCTCCCTGGTGACCTTGGTTGGGATTAAGTTTGTCACTTCATCAACACTGGCTGGATGGGTGGATGTATATTTATCTTCAAAGTATGCTATGACAGTTGCAGCAATGCTATCCTTGTCGCTGCACCATAAACCATTCTCATTCCACAAACCATTGATTGCGTTCTTTTTCCTTCTTTCCGATGCACGATGGTG
The DNA here is from genome assembly GCA_030445155.1 of Quercus variabilis. Classification (NCBI taxonomy): domain Eukaryota; kingdom Viridiplantae; phylum Streptophyta; class Magnoliopsida; order Fagales; family Fagaceae; genus Quercus; species Quercus variabilis. The sequence continues at coordinate 22,933,765 of CP129445.1, forward strand.
AAAATATTTAGTATTGCAGTCACCCTCACCAAGCCATAGTACCCTTGACCGTTGTTGCCGCCACACCTCTTCATCATCCATCAACTCATTAACTTCCTTCCTAAGCCTATTGATTTCCACCCCATTCTGTTCGTCATGATCATGCTCGATTAATCTTCCCAATGCCTCCTTTTTTTCCTTAATCTTCTTTGGAATTCTACCAAAATTGGATTTGCTCCAGGTTGTCAATGCCGACGCACATTGTTTGAGCCCCCCACAAAGCCCATCCAGAGTACCTCTGCATGACCCATCCTTCCAGGCCTCCTCAATGACATCCTTACAATCCGGCCTTCTCATCCATATAGCTTCAAAGTGAAATCTACGCTTATTTTGTTGAGAGACAGTGCTAGTTTCAGTAAGAAGGAGTGGGGAATGATCAAAGGTAGTATCAATCAAATGGTGTACCTTGATGTTATAGAAATGCTGCAGCCATTCCACTGTTGCAAGAGCACGGTCCAACCTCATATAGATTCTGTCCTGTCCTTCTTGTTGGTTGCACCAGGTGAATTTTAAGTCATCGTGTGATTTTAGAGGAAAGAATAGGCAAACTCACATAGACTGGGATCTATGAAATTTTTGTGGGGGCCAATCATTACAATTTTAAGAACCTAGCCTATTTTAATATATTACTCAAAGGGATTTCAAAGTTTTGGCCCGCCATCGTTACATGTGCCTCCGGCCCTAGTCACAACAGTACAAAACACAAATAATTTTTATTCTTGATTTTTTTTTTTTTTTTTTTTTTTTTTTTGGGGTTAATGCTTTGAGCCTCAAAATTTAATTAGGGGTTGCTCTTGATTGTACCCAAAGATATTAGTCGCAATTGTGATTCTCCCTATATTATTTATATGATCCATATAGACTTATTACACATTCTATGTAAGACTCATCAGTCATCCAATCCAAACATGTTATTTAACTTTTTCATTGGGTTGTTGCTATGAAAGCATCATGCTTCATATATAAGTCAAAGTTTTCTTTATGACTTTTTATTTTCCCCAATAAAGAAGACACATTTGGTATTTGACAAAAATAATTAAAAAGAGTTATGATAAAAGTTATGGTCTTCAAATCGTTAAAGATAAAAGAGTGCAAAAACTAAGCTAAAAGAGGGGGTAGGGAGTTGGAAAAAGTCTCATCTCTATAGGGGCGGCGTCAAGTGTAATTCAGGGTGGTCATAGGACCAACTTGACTTGAAAGAAAATAAATTATATTGCTTAAAAAATAAGAATGTTAAATTAAAAGAAGTTGTTGACCACCGTAGCAAAAAAAACTTAACCATTTTAAAAAAATTGAACATCCTAATAAAAATTTGAGCCCATTAAAAATAAAATTTGACTTGTCCAAAATTTTGTTCTGTTGAAAATTAAACAAAAAAATTGTGAGAAATGCTATGTTCACAATATTTTCATAACATTTTTATAATAATTCCTAAGTAATAGGTTATTACTGGTAAACAAAAAAGTAATTTCAATGGTATGCAAATTAGAATCAGTAAAAAATTACTACCATGAATTTGTTGTAAAATGTTGTGGAAGTTGTGGTCCTCAAATTGTTAAAGATAAAAGAGTGCAAAAACTAAGCCAAAAGAGGGGGTAGGGAGTTGGAAAAAGTCTCATCTCTATAGGGGCGGCGTCAAGTGTAATTCAGGGTGGTCATAGGACCAACTTGACTTGAAAGAAAATAAATTATATTGCTGAAAAAATAAGAATGTTAAATTAAAATGGGTTGTTGACCACCCTAGCAAAAAAAAAAACTTGACCACCCTAAAAAAATTGAACATCCTAAATAAAAATTTGAACCCATTAAAAATAAAATTTGACCTATCCAAAATTTTGTTCTGTTGAAAATTAAAGAAAAAAATTGTGAGAAATGGTATGTTCACAATATTTTCACAACATTTTTACAATAAATCCTAAGAAACAGGTTGTTACTGGTAGACAAAAAAGTAATTTCAGTGGTATGTAAATTAGAATCAGTAACAAATCACCACCGAGAATTTGATGTAAAAGTGTTGTGGAAGTTGTGGTCCTCGAATTGTTAAAGATAAAAGAGTGCAAAAACTAAGCTAAAAGAGGGGGTAGGGAGTTGGAAAAAGTCTCATCTCTATAGGGGCGGCGTCAAGTGTAATTCAGGGTGGTCATAGGACCAACTTGACTTGAAAGAAAATAAATTATATTGCTGAAAAAATAAGAATGTTAAATTAAACTGGGTTGTTGACCACCCTAGCAAAAGAAACTTGACCACCCTAAAAAAATTGAACATTGTTAAATTAAAATGGGTTGTTGACCACCCTAGCAAAGGAAACTTGACCACCTTAAAAAAATTGAACATCCTAAATAAAAATTTGAGCCCATTAAAAATAAAATTTTACATGTCCAAAATTTTGTTATGTTGAAAATTAAACAAAAAAATTGTGAGAAATGCTATGCTCACAACATTTCCACAACATTTTTATGATAAATCTTAAGTAACAGGTTGTTACTGGTAGAAAAAAAAAGTAATTTCAGTGATATACAAGTTAGAATTAGTAACAAATTACCGCCGCGAATTTGTTGTAAAAGTGTTGTGGACGTAGTATTTCTAAAAGATTTCCCAAACAAATAAATTAGCCTAAAAAACCAAATCAAATTTTAAATTGTGATGTTTTAAATTGTTTTTGAAATGCATATTTTAAAATCGCTATTTTTTATTATTAAAGAAAATGTATATTTTCAAATAACTTGTCGGTTAGTGCTTGCTTTAATTTTTAGTTGAATTTGTTGGATTTATGTGATATATCATGTACATACGCATATGTACTAAAATAATGCCTCAATACTTTATTGAACATGATTAATTTAACGGTTTAATTCTTAGCTGAATATATTGAATGAACTTATAGTTTACCATTTATTATTTTGCTATCATTTGAATTAACTGTAAGATTCATCTTCTAAGCAAATTCGTATTGACTTGAATAATATTATTTTAGGTTGTAGGCTATGAGAAAATGTCACATATTTTTATCTTAATGATCAAAATGAAACAAAAAGAGTGTATTTATAAAGAAGTTCTTATCAACCTTTTGCCCATGATTTCCCCAAAAATGAAATTAGTGGAGCATTGCAACGATTTAATCCTAATTAGTTAAAGAAATACAAAAATTGGTTGGAAAATATCATAAAAAAGGATGATGTATTTTGTTCATATTGTTACTTATTTAGGCAAGACGTTAGTAATTGATCGAGAGATCAGTGGTTTAATGATTATTTGGTTGTACACATAAAAATGTAGCTGATGGCATTAATAATGAAGTTATCATACATAATTTTAAAATATGAAAAACTCGTAAAAGAAAATTTTAAAACTTTATATATTTGTGCTTTTTTTATTTTTATATTTTTATTATTTTTTTTATAATTTTACGATGTTGATATATTCAAGTTTTATTTTTATTGAAATTTTTCTGATTTAACTTTCTTAATGGCCATGGTAACAAAAGCTTTTGGAACTGCCATATCTCAATATATAAAAAAGGAAACCTTTAAGGCCGAAATAGACTAGCAAAGCAAAAGATGACTTTTTTTTTTTTTTTTAAATGCAAGCGTACGTGAGCAGTGTCTCTTCAGGTTAACTGAAGTGAAGAAGGGGAAAATAAGATGGTTAATTAACGGAGTGTGGGCTCTGCTTCAATTTGACTCTCGAGTCTAGTATACTTTTTTTTTTTGGGGGGTTGAGATAGAGTCAAGTGTCCTTTAACTATGGGATACAGTTCAATGTTCTCACGTCTTTTACTTTGGCTGCAGTGTCATCTCCAAAAAGCGAGGCCGTTTGCACCCTCTAATTAGAATCATAGAACAGCATCAAAAATTATAAAATTATCAGGGAATGTTTGAAAATGTGACATTATTGTTACCTTTAAGGTTTATCATTTATGTACATAAATTTTGCAACAATTTATTTATATGGTAACTTTTTCCATTATTTGAAATCGATCACTTCAATGAATTATTGCAAAAAATGTGTCTATAAAAATAATGGCATTGTATACGTGTTACTCTAATAATAACAAATTATTAAAATTAAAAAAAAAATTGGTGTCGTACATATGTAGAGAAAAATTATATTATGTTTCGGGTGTATATGCCATCTCTCTCACAGCAGCTGGGTCCCATACACCTATAAAAATCAATTTTTATGAGAGAGATAACATATACATCCGAAACATAATATATACTAGTAAGTAGCACTGTTTTGTTCCCAATGGATGGATAACAGCATTTATCCAGAGCTACTTTGCACTTATGTTAATTTTGCTTTTTCAACCTCGATCTTTCAGTGAAATTTCCTTGTACTTGACCGTACAAAGTATAGTTAAAGACAAGAAAACGTGTACGCAGTACGCACAACTGAAGCAATACTATATTTCAAGTCCTCTAGCATATGCTCTCTTTCGATCTTATAAATTAGTGGCAGTAGAGCTCGTCGAAAAGCATCCGAAGCCTTTCATTTTCTCTCCCACCTTGTCATCATTTCATTCAAATTTGTCTGCCATAATTTAGCCATGGAGATAGATAGTCCTACAAGCCATGAGAAAGCAAGTCTGTTCTCTCGTGTGTGGTGGTGGTTCGAGGCCTTGCCTAAGAGGTTGACAGCCGAGGTGATTGAGACTGCTAGTAACACAAAAAGACTTGCCCAAGATGATCCGAGAAGAGTAACTCATTCGATAAAAGTGGGACTAGCACTCTCCTTGGTTTCATTATTCTACTACTATCAACCGCTCTATGACAATTTTGGTGTCTCGGCAATGTGGGCTGTAATGACTGTGGTTGTCGTCTTTGAATTCTCTGTAGGTAAGTTGGTAACAATCATTTCTTTTTGGTAACATCTTTTAACTCGTTAAAAATTACAAATACATACTCAAGTACATCTAGGGGTGAAAACTTTAAATTTTCTTGTTATACTTCAAGGAAAAGCATAGAATTCTAATAATATGACTTTCTTTGACTATGCTTTTGATCGCACTTTTCAGGAGCCACTCTTGGAAAAGGTTTAAATAGGGCATTGGCAACATTACTAGCGGGTGCTTTAGGACTTGGAGCACACCACTTAGCTAACCTATCTGGACACATAGGTGAGCCCATTTTACTTGGGCTCTTTGTATTCATACAAGGTAAGCATATTTAATTTACTAAAAAGAGTTGTGTTTATTATACACAAATTGTTACATACAATTTTACGCATTCAATTTTTGAACTAAAATGTGACTTGAAGTTATGATTTTAAACTATAAAAAATCATGATTTTAAATTACAATTTATATTTAGAACTGAAACGATTGTATAAAACAGTTTGTATGCAATAAGTAATTAGTCTTTACCGTAATGTTGAATCATGAATTATATAATTAAGCCATTAACTATTTTATGCACTTGTCACATATATTGTGTTGGCAGCTGCTACATCAACATTTGTACGGTTTTTCCCAAAAATCAAAGCCAGATATGATTATGGGTTGCTGATATTCATATTGACATTCTCCTTGATATCTGTGTCCGGTTTTCGAGATGCTGAGATATTAGAGTTGGCGCACAAGAGGCTATCAACCGTTCTCATAGGTGGCTCAAGCTGTGTGATTATCTCCATTTTGGTTCGCCCTGTTTGGGCGGGTGAAGATCTTCACAATCTCATTGCTCTCAACATGGAAAAGCTAGCCAACTTCTTAGAACATCCATCTGTAATAGGTACAAATACTCCATCGATTTATGCATATAATATATTACATATATGGGTAGAAAAAATACAAACATGAGACAAGAAAAAAAAAGTTCACATCACAAACAAACTGTCCTTTTTTATCATTCATTCAACGAGCCTTTTTACTAACACAATCCAACAAATTTATAGAATACTTCAAAACACCAGAGAATGGAGACTCTAATGACGACAAGTCGTTTCTGCAAGGATACAAAAGTGTACTCAATTCGAAAAGTAATGAAGAATCATTGGTGGGTAAAAACCAAAAGGTTCTCTCTCTCTCTGAAAATTATCATGAAGTGTTTGATATTCATCTTCTGTGTATTGGCAGGCAAATTTTGCAAGATGGGAACCATGTCATGGCCAGTTCCATTTTCGCCATCCATGGAAACAATACCTTACAATTGGAATCCGAACTCGCGCATGTGCATACCGAATTGATGCGCTCAGTGGCCACCTCAACTCCGATATTCAAGTAATATTAAAACCCATATTTCATATTTGATCATTGTCCAAATACACTGTACTTAAAAACCAATATAGGCACCTAATAACTAAAACAAGAAAAGAAAAAGTTTGTCTAGTTGATGACTCGGAATGACATTTATTTCATCAAAAAGTACATGCGTGTATGGGAAAAAGTAAAAATAATAAATAAATAAAAGTTGTGGGACCCCTACTAAGACATTCCCATTGTTGGTATTAAATAGCTATATTGTTATTTTTAACACCACTAAGAAAATTTTTAGTAAATTCATCAAATTTTTGTAGTGTTTGGAGAATGAATAGTAACTTTTATTTTTATCTACCAATTTTTTTAAATATACTTTCCAACAGATTCTTTATTCAATTCTCTATCTTTTTTAAATATTATTTATTTATTCATTATTTATTCTTTTTTTTAACAACTACACATTTTTCAACATTTTTTTTATTCAACACCTAATTATTATAATAGAAAAAAACTATTTGAAGAATGAACAGTAGTCTATCAGACTTGATAAGCTACTGTTCATGAGCCAAAAAAAAAAAAAAAGTATAGAGAATCCATTGGAGTGACTTTTTTTGGTCCCATTCTCTATTATAGAGAATATTTTGCTTTTACATAGACCATTGGAGATGCTCTAAATACCAAAATATGCCCTACAATGATGGAGCCAAATCTATATTTTTTGGCTTCATAACTATTTTTGGCTGTACATGATAGATAGTTGAAAGGTTAAAAAATAAAAATACTATTTTATTCACGTGGTCACACTTGATTAAATATTTTATTCACGCATATGATTAGCCATACATGTATACTTTCCTCACCTTAGTAAAGTATCCTCTGCTACATTTGCAGGCAAAGCCAGAAATTTGCAATAAAATCCAGGAGGCATGCACAGCAATGAGCTTGGAAAGTAGCAAATGCCTAAGAGAATTAGCATGTGGAGTGAGAGCAATGACTCACCCATCATCGGCAAAACATATTTCAAAAGCTAAAATCGAAGCCAAGAAACTCAAATTGTTATTCAAGTCAAGCTTATGGGAACAAGATGCTGACCTCTTAGCAGTGATACCAAGTGTCACTGTGGCTTCACTACTAATTGATATTGTCAACTGCACAGAGAAAATCGCTGATTCTGTGCTTGAGCTTGCCTCCTTAGCACATTTTAAGAGTGTAAACCCTACTGTATCCCCAGAAAAATCACAAGTGGGACAAGATGAACCAGATAAACCGCTCACTGTAATTGCTTGCCCTCAAGTTGTTATAATAGTTGATGGGTCAGAAAATGACAATCCTCCGGGACCCTCGACTAATAGACACCTTGAAATGTAAATATATTTTACTAACATTTAGCGATGATATTATACTTGAACTAGGTTATTGTAAAGTTCGGGTGTATAATTGAGTTAAATTCTTCTACAATCAAGCTGAAAAAAACTAATAAATTGTTCAAATTCACCCTACCAATGATAATTTGATAGTAGCAATAATATTAAGAAATTTATTGCTTTCCCATGATATCTTACTTTGTTTGTTTACTGTAAATGTTTTTTTTTTTCTTTGTTTTTTTTTGGAGGAACAACTGTAAATTTTCTTTAATTTCAACAACGTGGGGCGCCTTAAATTGAATGTTTATGCCTTATATGAGATTCTGTTTCGCGCCATTACTATGACTTTACCAAATCAGCTTTAAATTTCTTTTTACTACTGGGATTTTGTTTTTGTCATTAGAGATGTAAAATTTTTGTCCCATATCTTAGCCCATTGAGCCGCCTTTTGTTATTGGAATGTACCTATTAACATCTCTCTCTCTCCCTGATTGAGTTTTCCATCATAAAATTAGAGATAGGAATGAGCCACTTCTTCTTTTTCTTAATATATATGTTTATTAAAAAAAAAAAAAAAAGAACTAAAAAGTAAAACCCTAAAATTAATTTTGGAGTGGCCTAGGCTAAGTGTCCTTCGCTTCTTCATGGTATTTTGTGTAAGCGAGAGTCCCTCTTTCACGGGCAATGAAATTCAAGAAAACTTAGGCACAAATTCGTAGATATTGTAATTAAATTTCTTAATTAAGTTCAATTATATGGTTGCATTAACTAACAACTTTTTTATAAAAAATATATTAATTAATGCAGCTATATGAAAAAAAAAAGTTTATTAGTAAATGCAATCACATGATTTATTTTATTTTATTTTTGGCGAAAATGCACTTTTGGTCCCTACATTTTAGGCCTATTCTCAACTTGGTCCCTAAATTGATTTAGGTCCTAAGTCAGTCCCTGATTTTTAAAAATCGTTTTTAAAATAGTCCCTACCGTCAACCCAATGACAGAAAATGCTGAGGTGGCAAACGGAATGTACTATTTGCTGACGTGGCTAATAAAATAATAATAAAATGTTTTATTTGATATTTTTAAATGCCACGTCAGCATTTTTTAAATTAAAAAAATCCATATCAGTTTAATTAAAAAAATAAAAATAATTTATATTTTTCAATTTCAATTTAATTCAAACTAAATTAAAAAAAAAAAAAAAAATACTTTTAAATCTAATTTTTTGTTGTTCTGGAGGTAAGAACACAAGAACATGTTCTTCCCAAATCCAAGAACAATCAAACCCAGAACATGAGCACAATCAAACCCATAACAATGCAAAATTTCATATAAAATCCCTATCCTCCATCGAAACCTCTGGAACATAAAAAAATCATCAAACCCAAACCCACATGAGAAAACCAACCCAGAAAAATCACCAAACCTCCAACCCAGAAAAATGTCAAACCCAAAAACCTCCAACCCAGAACATGAACTTCATTCTTCATGTTCTTCTCCAAATCAAGACAAACCCAATTGACTAACCCACTCAAAATCAATCTCAGCACAAAAAATTCCAACACAATCAACATTGAAACCTCTAGGAAATCAAACCCATAAATCTAGAAAAATATACAAATCCGCATTAAAAAAAAAAACCAACCCAGAACAGTTTGGGAAAAATCTCAGAACACAAACAAACTCAAAACACATACAAACCCAGAATAGGGGAAAAAAAAAAAGTACAAACAAACCCAGAATTCACCATCAACAACAACACCTCGCCGATCAACAACACCAAATCCGCCATCAACAACACCAAATCCGAAAAAGGAAAAAACCGATTCTGATCAACCCACTAACTCAGACGGAGAGAATCGACGGACTTAGACTCAATCGGCATCTCCTTCGTCGCCGCTGGACCCAAGCCCTATACCCATACAACCCGCCGCCTCACCGATGAACCCAGAATCGTTAACTTCCGCCACATTCGCCGCTCCGTTAGGGAGACCTGCCTCCATCTTGAAAGATAGTGCATCGATGAAGGCAGAGAAGATTTTACCTCGATCCAGCGCTATCTTGCTCACTGGTGACTCAGAATCACCACTTGCTGGTAGTCCACTACCCCTCTTAGTGGTAGAGAGTGTAGGGTGAAGAGAGAGAGAGGGAGTTTGAGATGAGTGGTAGAGAGTGTAGGAAATTTTTTTAAGCTGATAAGGTTAACCAAAAAAAAAAAAAAGAATTAAAACGATTATGAATTTTTATTTTTTAAGAAATGATTTTAGTTTGAATTTGATTTAAGGTTTTTTCTTTTAAATTTAATTTACAATTTTTTTTTAAAATTTTCTTAAGGCTGGCATTTTTTATTAATTTAAATGTTGACATGGAATTTAAAAAGTATTAAATAAAATATTTTATTATTATTTTATTAGCCACGTTAGCAAACAGTACAATCTGTTTGCCACCTCAGCATTTTCTGTCATTGGGTTGACGGTAAGGACTATTTTAAAAACGATTTTTAAAAATCAGGGACTGACTTAGGACCTAAATCAATTTAGGGACCAAATTAAGAATAGGCCTAAAATGTAGGGACCAAAAGTGCATTTTCGCCTTTATTTTTTTATGTAAAGATGTGCTGCATATGAAATGCAAGTAAACCTTTTAGTTTTTGCTTAACAGCTTGGATCATTAACTACTCTAGTCATTTTTTTTTCTTTTCACTTGTTGGACAAGGGAAAAAAATTCAGTTGGATCTCATAACCTATGATATGAATTAAGGGTTTGTTTGGATTGAGAGGGGAAGGGGGGAGAAGTGGAGGGGAGTATAGTAGAATTAGCTGAAAATAGACTAATTTTTGGCAAACTCTATGATCTACTCTCCCTCCCTCTCCCTCAATTCAAACGAACCATAAGTGAGCCTGTTTGATATAGCTTCCAAGTGTAAATAAGCTAATTTTTTTGTATTGTTTTTAAATACATTTTTTTTTTTACATAATAATAAGAGGGGGGGGGGGGGGGGGTTGTTTTTAGGGCTGATAAGGTAAATTTGGGGTCTTAGGAGTACATACTATTAAACAACCTTTTCATTATATAAATTGATAATAATCATAATATGATACAAAATCATCAAGCTAAGAAATTTTAAATGGAATATTGGTTGATATGCTCTATGTTTGTTTTTAGACTCCTTAAAACACAACCGAATTAACTTAGTTAATAAGCCAAGTTATTACTTAGTCCAAATTTCAGATCTAGGTTAACACAATCATATAATCATATGAGTTTAGGGTCAGATCTAGGCTAACACAATCATATAATCATATGAGTTTAGGGCTGAGTTGGAAATTCTGCAGAAAAAACAATTTGCACGACTTTCGATCGATCGATCGAGTTGGTCAGAATTGCACACTCAATTTTGTAGTTAACTTGATTCCAATTTTACATAAAAGATATACTTTGAGCAAGACTAAAACAAGACTAACAACCTGTTTTGATCATAGTTTGTCAACAATACAAAATAGAGTTCTAATACATTAGTTTCTAAGTACTTAGAACCTAACACTCTACTTGCTAAAGTTACGATAGCTTATAAAAAAACAATGTTTATAGCCATATATTATGAAGTTCAACGACATATATGATAATTGTAGGAAATGGTGTGGGAAATTCCTTTGACTACTACAAATGCTTAAGTTGGTAGCAAGTGGGTTCACTGTCCACACTGACCGCACAAAATGATCATCATGAGCAGCGGTCTGCAGAAAAAGCAAGAGATAATTAAAGAGGTAAAGTGAAAATGTGCGGTTTGCGTTGTCTTCCACTAGGTTCTTACTGGCCGGGTATATAAAACTATGTTTATTTTAGTTGAAATCAAAGGTAGTGAAATTAGCATAAACTGTATCAGTGATTTGCAAGAGCATCTATCACTTATAAGACTCTACTACACTTATCATATACAATTGTCTATGTTTTGACCTCTTAGTAGAAAATAACATTTTAAAACATATTAGCCTCTTTAAGACCATTCCTTTTTTAAGATTGAATCCAAGGAAAAACGTGGACCAAAAATTGTAATGAAAGGCAATTCTGACAAAAAGGTCTAGTGGGCTGACACATCAACTGCAGATTCTATATATTAAGATGTAAAGTATTCTCCGACTCTTGACTTATGTTGTACATATATTCTTTATTTGGAGAGCCATTCACCATGTCTAGGATCTAGCACTGAATTAATTGATTGAAGAGCTTTTTTGGTAAATATTGAGGAGCTAATATTTTGGCTTCTACTCTTAAGCTCCCTTCATATTGAATTTTCAAGAAGCTACGTAGCCCTAATTTTGGAGTACAAGGAATTCACAATTAATACAATCTAGAATCTACCTATATAAGAAAATATTAACTTGCTTGGAAATATGGCTCCCCAAATTTCGATCGCCTTGGTTCATTAACAACTCTAGTAATTTTTTTCTTTCCTCTTGTTGGACAAGGGAAAAAATTCAGTTGGATCTCATAACCTGTGATACCAATTAAGGGTTTGTTTGGATTGAGAGGCGAAGGGAGGATAAGTGAAGGGGAGTATAGTAGAATTGGCTAAAAATACACTAATTTTTGACAAACTCTATGATTTACTCTCCTCCCTCTCTCTCAATTCAAATGAACTAAGTGAGTCTATTTGATATGGCTTCAAAGTGGAAATAAGCTAATTTTTTGTATTGTTTTTAAATACATTTTTTTTTTACATAATAATAAAGGGGGGGGGGGGGGGTGTTTTAGGGCTGATAAGGTAAATTTGGGGTCTTGGGAGTACATACTATAAAACAACCTTTTCATTGTATAAATTGATAATAATCATAATATGATACAAAATTATCAAGCTAAGAAATTTCAAAAGGAATATTGGTCGATATGCTCTACTTGCTAAAGTTACAATAGCTTATAAAAAAAAAAATGTTTATAGCCATATATTATGAAGTTCAACGACATATATGATAATTGTAGGAAACGTGTGGGAAATTCCTTTGACTACTACAAATGCTTAAGTTGGTAGCAAGTGGGTTCAGTGTCCACACTCTGACCACACAAAATGATCATTATGAGCAGCCGTCTGCAGAAAAAGTAAGAGATAATTAAAGAGGTAAAGTGAAAATGTGCGGTTTGCGTTGTCTTCCACTAGGTTCTCTTACTGGCTGGGTATATAAAACTATGTTTGTTTTAGTTGAAATCAAAGGTAGTGAAATTAGCATAAACTTTATCAATGATTTGCACGAGCATCTATCACTTATAATATCCTACTACACTTATCATATACTAGTTTTGCGCTTTTGCCTAAATATAATCCAATTTGTCTAGGTTTTGACTCTTAGTAGAAAATAACATTTTAAAACATATTAGTCTCTTTAAGACCATTCCTTTTTTTAAGATTGAATCCAAGGAAAAACGAAGACCAAAAATTGTAATGAAAGGCAATTCCGACAAAAAGGTCTAGTGGCCTGACACATCAACTGCAGATTCTTTTAAGATGTAAAGTATTCACCGACTCTGACTTATGCTGTACATATGTTCTTTATTTAGAGAGCCATTCACCATGTCTAGGATCTAGCACTGAATTAATTGATTGAAGAGCTTTTTTGGTAAATATTGAGTAGCTAATATTTTGGCTTCTGTCTTAACTCTTAAGCTCCCTTCACATTGAATTTTCAAGAAGCTACGTAGCCCTAATTTTGGAGTACAAGGAATTCACAATTAATACAATCTAGAATCTACCTATATAAGAAAATATTAACTTGCTTGGAAATATGGCTCCCCAAATTTCGTTCACAAGTTGGGGGAGGGGGGGGGGGGGGGGGTTGGTGGTGTTGAAGATGAATATTTCTAAAATTTGAAGGAAGCTTCAAGTTTTGAGAAAATTTCTCTTCTTCAATATTTCGTCCTAAATGGAAAATTTAATTACATCAAGATGTTGATTTTAAAACGTTAATGAAATTAATCAACTTTAACAAATTAACAAATCATGTAAGTTAGATTGATTTCCTGTTAGTTTTAATAAATTAAACATGTCACCAATAAAGTCATAAAGCATCAAATAAAGAACAAAGAAAATATCATATCGAAGTAAAAAAACTCAAGGAAAAAAATCCAAGAGAAAAACTTCTTTGAGGTTTAACAGCCACCCCAAGGAAAATTCGCTATTTAGAACCAAAGTCTTTACAACCTAAATTAACACTAATTTCTAAATTTTACTTCCATAGGTGATTTACTCACTTTACCACATGCAAATCCAATCAAGTTAAAATCCTCTATCATGAATTTCCCTCATGAACTCCGTCCGTGAATTCAAGTTCCTCTTGAATATCTGATCTCTGTAACAAACCATAGGATGACTTCAACCTTGATATGCACTATGGTAGCAACAACAAAGTAAAATATTTTCTCTATTAGTTACTAAACTCCTTGATTAAATATTGGAGGCTAGGGTTTTCTCTCTTAATAGCACCACTTATTTCTGCATCTACCACCTTATTGTAAGTCATGCATAATGGGCCTTTATATATGCTTTTTAAAATTAGGGTTACAAAAACAAAACTCAACATCTGACTTAATGTAAAACGTGTCATATAAAAAAAGAGAGTTCTTGATCTGATAGTAGCTTAAAAATACAATATTATCTTAGTTTTGGTAGGCATTATCACATCGATTTTGTGTTTATTTCCACACTTGCACATAAATATGAGAGTTAGAGTTTGCAAGTTTCTCTAAAATATACTCATTACGTGTTTTTTTTTTTTTTTTTTTTGGTAGGAGATTAAAACTAATGAGCTAGACATGCAAACATGAAGGCAAGAGAATCCAAGGTTGAATATCAATTGAGAAGTGTCTTTTGAAGAATTTAATGAATAAAATATATGTGGAAGCATAAAAGGACAGAGAGGAATTTGTTTGAACCAAAGATGGAAATAAATCTTGGCATGGAAATACTCTGACCAGTTTTATTATTTTGACCATATCTTTTTACTCCAAAGTCGGATTGCCTTGATTCTTGTGGCCACAGATAGAGAACTTGAAGATCTAAAAGTTTTAGTTTATCAAAACTTCAGAATCTGCGGTATTCAAGGCGAAAACTGACCTGGAAGTTGACTTATTGTTGAAACAGGGAATTGACATTTTATATTTTCCTTTTTGGGAAGCATGTGTTTTAGGGTTTTGAATGTTAAAAATATTAAAGTGATACAAGGGAAGACATATTTTTTTGGCTGCTGAGAAACCTTATTTTTCATCAATTTTTAAGAGTTTTTATTTTCTATGGAAGCTTAAGAACCTAAGCTAGGGTTAGGGTGAATCTCCAATGTTGTAAGTTGTTCACTATTCAACCCAAGCATGTTTTTCACATTTTAATTATTGAAATCAATTGTTCTCTTTTTATAATTTTTTAATTAGATTTCTAATTCTTTCATAAGTCTATTCTTGAATCTTCTTATTGTTAGAATATGGTTTTATAATCTCTCTAGTAAAACGTGGTAATCTTGTTAAATATTACTTTTGTCATAGTATTGCCTTTAGCGTATGCAATGCTCTTGAGTTTTTCTAGCAAAGTTATTATTTTCTAGACTAAAATTTTGAAACAATTGATGAATATACAAAAAGAGCTTTATTAATATAGCTTATTTCTAAGTCTTCTAATCTGATAATTTATGTGTTTACTTACTTGATTGTGTACTAGATTGGATTGGTAGTGAATGCTTAACAATATTGGTGGAAAAACCCTAACGCCCTAGTGACTTTGATTATTGAATTTTACTAAACTTTCTTTTTCCTAAGTTTCAATCCTATTTTTCTATATATTATTGGTGCTTTTGATGTGTTCTTGTTTTCCTTTTTTTAGTGGAACGACAACCTTAGCTACATTATAATTTTCGTCAGAAAATTGGGAGACATTAGATTCTCAATCTATCTAGAAGGTGTTGAGTTTGTCTTAATTGATCTAGAATGTTTTGAGATTCTAGAAATTACTTTTTCTTTGAGCTAATCTTAGATCTTCGTCTTCAACTTGAAATGTAACACTTAGACTCAACATAACTCAAACTTTTACTGTAGTTTGTCAACATTAAATCTATTGAACTTAACAAATATTACTGTATAGACTCACCATTTTAGGTAGAAGTGACCCAACCCCATTCTTTGAATAAGTGGTTGCTTTGTGGCAAGAAAAGAAAAACCAAAATGAGAGAGAGAGAGAGAGAGGTTTGCATTAAGTAATGTACTATTTATGGAAGTTTAGGAATAAATTACTTTAATTAAAAGCTCTGTGGGTTTATGTTTAAATGTATATTGAAGACGGCTTGTTTAACTTTAACACGTAATTCACACCGCTAAAAGCAATTACATCAGCTTATGTATAGTTTTGCAAAATAGAAAAAGGGTCTCTTTTTACACATTTTGGCCCAAAGAAACACTACATCAGCTTGGGTAAAATTGTGCATTTTTGCACAATTGCTACAGTAACCGTGCCTATATGCACAGTTATTGTAGATCTTCCATTTCTTATTTTAATAGTTTTTTTCTCTCTCTGATCTCTGGTGCTCTCCTTTTTCTCATTTTTTTTTTTTTTTTTTCTATCTGCTTCTTTTTCCTTCTCTTGTCTTCTTGTGAGTCCTCACACACAATCAAGATCAGGTGGCTAAAATAAAGTCACACACATACTCACTCAAAATCAAGTCAAGTCTAAGAAAAAGCTTCTCTCCTGGGTGCAATGGTAAAGAGAACCTCAGGATCAGGTGGCTGAATATAACCATTCTTGGGCGGGTCTCGCTGCTTCATCACATAACCCACCTTCTTCTTCTTTGGAGTTGGTGGGCATGCCAAATCTGCTAGTATTTGACACTCACTATGTCTCGGAGTTGTACAACCTTCTTCAACTATCACCTCCATTGTTATTGTTTGGACTCAAATGTAACCCAAAAAAGAAACACCCAGAAAGTACTGGTTTGAGCTTGGATGAGTATGTGAGACACAGTGAGTCTCGTTATGGTTATTTTATTTTGAAATGGAGGATTGTAATTATTGTTTGGTTGATAAGAAAGCGAGAGAAAGGTGGATTGGGTCTATGAGAGAGAGAGGCGGTGAGGGAGAGATGGGTTTCAGATTGGGTCTGTGAGAGAGACGGTGAGGGAAAGAATAATAAAAAATTGTGAAAGAATGAATATTTTATTAAATAAATGGGTAGAATAGATAAACTGATGTGGGTATTTTGTAAAAATAGATGTGTAAAATAGAAAAGTAATTTTTTGTACAAAATAAAAGGAAAATTTGCATGAACTGATGTAATTGCTCTAACTTTAAGGACTCTTGCTCTTTGTTCTATTCCTTCATTTAAATATAAAATTTTGATCATATCTCACTTTTAATCGCGTCTTAACTAGTTATTAGTCTTTCTCCACCAAAAAAAAAAAAAATTCTAGTTAGTAGTGTGACACATCAACAGAGAAAAGTAAGTTAGGTTCGTCGGCTTTGTGTCTCTACTATGAAAATGCCATCAAATGGCTTCAACATAAACAATTATATATTATAGCCATCAAGACATAGCAACCTTTATAAAGATGACAATGCCATGGTTGGAGTTAATCTAATATATTCTTCTTCTTTTTTTTTTTATAAGAATCTAATATATACTTTAACACAAAGCAAAGAATATATATATATATATATATATATATATATATTTTGGATGTAAACAAAGCAAAGATTTGATTACGACATAAGCATGTGAGCTAGGGGGGCACTTATGTGATGAGAGAAAAAGAAAGAAGGGTGCACAATTAACACACTACAATACTTTAGTGCTCCCTCGATCATCGCAGAATTCAGATTCTAGATAACGAAAGGCCATCCCAGGGAATAGAGTTGCATTTTTTTTTCTTTCCTTTTTCTCTTTCCGTAAAAAAGTTCAATATGGCACTATCAAAACTTGTTAAAATTGAATCTAACTTTGTTAACTAGCTTGAATTTTAAGGATATAAGTAAGAATTTTCCAACCTGTTAAACAAGGCAGGTTAACTCGAACCCGACCCATTAAAACAATAAATTGGGTTGATCGGCTGTTACCATCATCTTTCTCATTTATATTTATGGGTGTGTATCATGAGACGAAACCAAAGATTTCATCTTTTAGGGGTAAGAAATAAAATAAAATTTAAAACCAAATTAATACATGAAAAATTCAAACTAGCATTAATCCAATATTTAAAATATAATATAAATATAATTATTTCTTAATAAGTTTTAGCTCATGATTATCCATCAAAATGAAATTCAACATTTTTTTAATACCAAAAATTATTTAAGAATGATTGTGTACTAAAGTTTTTAGCAAAATCAATTTATTTATTTATTGATAAAGATTAAGACTTTGTTTGTTTTAGTGTAAAATACTTTTTTTTTTGCCAAAAACTGAATTTTTTTTTTTTTTTTTTTTGTTACAGAAAAACTACTTAAGAGTGCAAAAGGAAAAAAAAAAAAAAAAAAAAATCAAATAAACTTATGAACCTACCCATTTACCTAATTACACATTATGATAAATTATTACAAACACTTGAAATCTCTAAAAGCACACTTGAAAATTTTTTATGTTTGTCTTTGCGAAGTTTGGGGATGATTCTTAAAGTTTTGAGACACATCATGTCCATCTTGGAGGTTGCATGAGGTATTTTTGTCATTTTCATGGTTGTAAGGGTATTTTTCTCATCTTGATGGCTTTACACGTATTGTAGTTATATTGGAGGTTTTGAAGGTATTTTTGTTATTTTTTGAGGTTTCATGTTTATTTTATTCATTTTGAAAAGTTTGGAGGAATTTTGGTTATTTGATAGATTCGAGAGTATTTTGATAAGTTTGGAGGTTTTAAGGGTATTTTGGTTATTTTGAAGATTTAAGTGTTGTTTTTATCATTCTAAAGGGTTTAAGGGTATTTTAATCATTTTGAAGGTTTCATTATGCATTTTGGAGGCCTTCCCATACTCGCTCTGTTTCCATTTGTAGTCACAGGCTTTGTGACTTGTTTGGATTAAGGAGGAAGGAGGGAAAACCAAGTAGAGTTGGCCGAAAATTAGCTTTCAATTCAAAAAGAATCCTTAGGGAAACTTTTAATTTTAGAGAGACAAGTATAATGTTTTTTCACTCAAACTTTGATATATACATATTTAAATATTTTTAAAGCTTTAGAGAGGGCCATGACTAGGGACGGAGCTAGAACTTAGAGTTAGAGGGGGTAGTTTTGTTACTGGTTGTGTGCAATGACTTTGGCCTTTGACTTTGTTGTTGCTTAGTTGCTGAGGGTTTTTTTAAATATTTAAATTTTTAATTAAATTTTTTTTTGATGTGTGCATTAATCTTGGGTAAGAAAAAAGTTATTTTGTTTAAAATTTTTTAAAGGGTCAGGTTGTTTGATTTGAGTAAAATTGGGTGACTAGACTTAATTTTTTTTTAGTTTTACTATTAGTAATTTTTGTTGTTGGATAAATTTTTTTGGGCTTGTATATTTTGTTTTATATTTTAAATCTATAATTTTTTTTTTGGGTCTTTAAAATGAGGAAAATGCTAGAGTTAAAAACTTTTCTTACAAATTACTAATGTGATAAGTGGTTATTGGTAAGTAAAAAATAATGTAAGTGGTGGGCCCAACTGCAAACCTATAATAATTTGTTACCTTAACAATTTGTGAAAATGTTGTAGAAAATTAAATTTGTAACTATAACAATACTTTTAAAAAAATCAATGATATTGTTAAAGGGGAAAAATTGTAATTTCATAAAACAAAATTGTTAAAATTAGTACCCATATATATAATAATATTTATAAAAAATTTGGGGGGGGGGGGGGGTGACCATTGCTCCCCAAGTCCAACCATAGCTCCATCCATGGCTATGACACCCCCCTTCCCCATGGGGGTAGCCCTTTAATGGTTCTGTCCCCAGATATGTACATTCTCAACGTGTCTGCTAGAAAACTAGAATCAAAGACATCATAGATCAAATTGTAATATCTTAGATTATGAATTTGTAATGCGTGGGTGTGTGTTGAATCTCATGTCAAGTATTTACTGGTTAAACTAGGGCTATATAAAGGATCATGAAAAGTTTTAATTGTAACTTGACTAATCATTTTAGAGTGTGGAGCCATGCATTCTTGAGTTGTGTGTATACAAGGGCACGTGTGTAGAGAGCGCGGTGGAATCCCATTAACTAGTGATGAAGTTAACAAGTTTATAACTCATGGGCACACATTTCTCCATTAGGCCGGTCTTTTAAACTTGAAGGCCCAAGGTATTACAATTTACAAATGATATTAGAGCAAGGCCCTACTCTTTAGTAGGGCCATGCGCGTCATGAGCCATGTGTGCGAGAGCATGGAGTCCCACGTGGACTAGTGACGTAGAAGTTGAAACAATACGAGAATAGGTCATATTAAATTGATTTTCACAATTCAAGTAAGAGTTTTACATGTGTACTATGTACAAATATGTTAGGCAGAAAGAAATTCACTAAAGACGACGATGTTAGAACAAGTACCTACCAAAAGTTCATAAAAAAAGAACCTACCAAAAGAAAAGATGTACAGCTACATAATCATTCCACAGATTTTAAGTAATGGGATACAGATAAGCTTATGATTCGTGGCAACCAGGCAATGGCATATATAGCTAGTTATGATCAGTTATCACCAACCATCATAAAGCGAGAGGGTTTTTCTTCCTTCAATTTCTTACGAGATAAAAGACAAAGCAACAAAAGGAAATATCTTGCCCATTACCTTATAGCCAGAAGGGACACTGCTGTAGCACATGTAAAATAGGAAATGTACCCGTTCCTTCATGTCTTCATGGTTAGAGTACCACTAGTGATAGTTTTAGGGATTTTTCTTTTCTTTTGAAATGAATGTAAGTTTCAGGGATTCTTTAATGGTGATGGTATGTTACAACTTACAACTTCCCAAACATAACGCGTAAACGTGTTTTCCTATCCCAAAACAGTAGTACTTTGTTAAGTTTCCCAAGCAATGAGTATTCAGGTTTTCACACATATAAATAGACTGCATGCTTTGCCTTTGCATTTGTGATTGATTTTGCTCTCTCTCCCCCAAGTCATATTCTTGCCAAAACCATTAGTTTACACCAGCTTTCTTTATTCTTTTTCAACATTTCTCGTACAAAAAGCTCTTGTCAATTTTACTTGCTACGATTTTGTTATGGAAATGGCATCTGAAATTAAGAATGAAGGAGTTTTTTTTCGTAACTGGGGGTGGTTCAAGGCCTTGTCTGGAAAGTTAGGCACGAAGATAGTTGAGACCGCCAGGAAGATAAAGAAACTGGGACAAGATGATCCGAGAAGGATTATTCATTCGCTAAAATTTGGATTGGCTCTAACGTTGGTGTCGCTGATCTACTACTTTGAACCTCTTTATAAAGGTTTTGGCAACTCAGCAATGTGGGCTATTTTGACTGTTATCGTGGTCTTTGAATTCTCCGTAGGTTAGTTAATTTCTTTTCTTGGTTTATTTTCAGCTCATTGTGTTAAAGGGAGCAAGATTATGACATAAGAGTCACTTTTTATTGTTTTCCCTGTCAATTATGGGAAAAGTCTGGTGGATACTAATGTTTCGATTTTCTATAATACAGGAGCAACACTCGGAAGAGGTTTAAATAGAGGATTGGCTACATTGGTGGCTGGGGCTCTAGGATTTGGTGCTCATTACCTAGCAAGTCTTGCTGGAGAGAAAGGTGAGCCCATACTCCTTGGGCTCTCTGTTTTTTTACTTGGTAAGAAACTTATTCGTGCCAAGAAAATGATAATAATAATAATACAATTACGACAAAATATATTGTTAGGGCCTAAATAATAATACAATTATTTCTTTTTTCTATTTAATTTTTTTTTTTTGGTCACAAATTGTGAATTTGATGTAAATGGGTATGATGCAGCTGGAGTAGTGACATTTGTGCGGTTCTTTCCTCAATTGAAAGCGAGATACGATTATGGTCTCCTCATATTTATGCTGACATTTTGTTTGGTATCTATATCTGGTTACCGGGAAGATGAGATACTAGAAATGGCACATCAGAGGGTGTCCACAATCCTCATTGGTAGCTCTACATCTGTATTTATTTGCCTTTTCGTTTTCCCTGTATGGGCTGGTGATGATCTTCACAATCTGGTCGCTTCAAACCTTGAAAAACTTGGGAGCTTCTTAGAAGGTATGTTTATGGTAAATTGGTGCATTAAATAGAAAATTTTGCACGTTAACATATGTGTCATTATACCTTTTGCCTTGTGGTGACTGGTAAATTTACTTGTTTTAATTAGTAAAATTCAAATTACAGGTTTTGGTGTTGTATACTTCGAAGTACCAGGAGATAGTAAAGAGTCTAACAATACATTTATGGATGACTATAAGAGTGTCCTCTACTCAAAACAGAGCGAAGAATGCTTGGTAAGTAAGAAGAAATAAGTAACTCTCTCTCACTCTTATCTTTCCAAATCCAAAAAAAAAAAGTACAATTAGAACAGCATTTATATCATTATTGTATGATTGCAGGCTAATTTTGCTAGATGGGAACCTTGTCATGGTCAGTTTAGGTTCCGTCACCCTTGGAAACAATACCTGAAGATTGGAAGCCTAACGCGTCAATGTGCGTATCGTATTGTGTCTCTTAATGGCTACATCAACTCTGAGATCCAGGTAAGATACCAAATTAATTATTAGTCAATTCTTTATAGGAAAATTCTTAGTTTACATTGTATCAGCAATGTAAAATTTACATTGTAAACTAAACAAATGTGTACAATGTAAGATTTATATTGATAGTATAATGAAACCTATAATTGCCCTTTAGTTCATTGTAAAGCAATTCATTAATAATCACCATATGAAAATACGTATTACTGAAATTCAGTAATGTAATGCATATGCACAAAGGAATCAATCAAGTTTAAATTAAAAGAAGATAAAAAAGGTTAACATGCATAGTGGAATAAATTGCTTACAGATACCAGCAGAATTTCGAAGCAAAATTCAAGAGGCATGCACGAATATGAGCTTGGAATCAGGCAAAGCTTTGAAGGAATTAGCATCGGCAATCAAAGCAATGACACCACCATCCTCAGTCACTCCCCACATTGTAAAATCAAAAGATGCTTCTAACAATCTGAAATCCTTGCTCCGATCAGGCTTTTGTAAAGAGATTGACCTCCTAGAGGTAATACCTGCCGTAACCGTGGCATCGCTGCTAGTTGATGTTGTTTCTTGCACAGAGAAAATTGCAGAGTCCATTAATGAGCTCGCCTCTCTTGCACACTTTCAAAGCGTTGAGCCTATGGTGGAATCAGAGAAGCCAAAATTACTTCACCAAGAAACAATCCCGCCTTGTTGTGGTGTCAATGAACCACATCATGTTATCACAATTGATCAGCTATCTCCAAAATTAGCATAAAATAGTCTCTCCGCGATTGAATATGTTGATATGTGTTGCTCACAAGTTCTTAACATGGCAATTTTGTATTAGCCGATTTTGAGTAAGTACATGAACCTAACTTTTGATCGAGTGTATCATGAGGAAAAACTATTATTTTAAATTTATTTCCTAAATTCACTTCTCGAGAGTTGTGACTAATATAGTCAAAATGAAATATGTTCCACCTGTAAATATATTTTAGAATCAATGAATGAGCACTTGTGAGTATTAGGGTTGTCCACGGGTTGGGTTTGTGCCCAACCCGGAACTGACTTAACGGAATCAGGTTGCAGAAAATATCAACCGTTGCCAACCGCCGAAATAGATGGGTCATGCGGATTAGACCTTCAACGGGTGGCAGATAGGTTGGTTGGCGTCATAGATCTGAGAACACTACAAGAAAATGTATTTTTAGTGACGAAAAAATTCGTCACTAAAAGTCCAATTTTTCGTCACTAAGAACCTTTAGTGACGAAATTGGACTTTTAGTGACGAAATTTGTTTCGTTGCTGTAGCCCCGTCGCTAAAAGTCCTGGCGACTTTTAGTGACGAAAAATTTTGTCACTAAAAGTCCAATTTGGTAAAAAAAAAAAAAAAACTTTTAGCGACGAAAACGTTTCTTCGCTAAATGTTTTCCTCACTAAAAACAGTATTTAGTGACGAAAATATTTCGTCACTAAAACCATTTCAGTTTATTAAATCATATTTAGTGACGAAAAATTTCGTCACTAAAACTATTTCTAAGAAAATCCATACACATATAGTGACGAAAAGTTTCGTCACTAAAACCATTTCTTACAAAATTCCATTACATTTAGTGACGAAATATTTTGTCACTAAAACAATTTTTTGTTGCCATATTTGTGACGAAAAAATTCGTCACTAAAACTTATTTTTTGTTTTTATTATTTTCATGACGTTGATATTAACATGTAACCTATCATTACATTATTAAAACCTCACATTTAATTAACACATTTATTTCAACAACACATTTATAAAAAATCGATCCATACATTCCACAAGTTAAAATTCAAACAAGTATTAAATTCAAACTCCTTCCATACAATAATTGTTTGCAACACATACAATAACTTAAGATGTTTTATAACAATACAAAAAATGTAGCATAATATAATTAGAATCCCCTAAAGCCAAAAGATGTCCTCATATGTCTTCAAATAATGCCAAAAGTAAATCTCCTAAAGCCACCAATAAGAAATCTGCACAAATATAAAAACACTACTACATTAAAATCGTAAAGTAAAAACATTAACTATGTTATAAAAAACATTTCTAACAATTAGTTTCAAATGATACATAAAAAATAAAGTGTTTTTAACTTAAAGATAAAGTACTAACCAATAAGTTTACCACTCAAGTCCACAACCGCTCTTGCGGAATTAATAAATGCATTGACCCCTTCAATATATGGATGACTTAATCTGTCATCGGGTGTCTTACCCATTGTCATCCAACTTTTATCCATGTTTGACTACAATTACAAGATGAATACTATTTTAGTAAAATAAGCTAATACTTAAATAAATATACATTGCACACACAAATATACACTCCCAATATGAATTTAAACCACCTTATAACAGCATGCAAGCCACACGCTTGCTCCAACACAACAACCCACCACAAAACAAATTTCCAACATCACAAGTATAATGCTTACAAGTATTGAAATTGAATAAAGGAACACAATTGCTACACATTAACAAGTTTCATTCACATTTGCAAGAAATTAAAAACACTCCCAATATAAATTTAAACCACCTTATAACACCATGCAAGTCGCCTGCTTACTCCAACACAACAACCCACCACAAAACAAATTTCCAACATCACAACTATAATTCTTACAAGTATTGGAATTGAATAAAAGAACACAATTGCTACTAATCAACAAGTTTCATTCACATTTGCAAGAAATTAAAAACACTCCCAATATGAATTTAAGCCACCTTATAACACCATGCAAGCCACCCGCTTGCTCCAACAAAACAACCCACCACAAAACAAATTTCCAATATCATAAGTATATATAGAGTTTTATAAGTT
Source organism: Quercus variabilis (assembly GCA_030445155.1). Lineage (NCBI taxonomy): Eukaryota > Viridiplantae > Streptophyta > Magnoliopsida > Fagales > Fagaceae > Quercus > Quercus variabilis. Next base: position 22,958,915 of record CP129445.1, read on the forward strand.
TTTAACTAGAATATACTTACTTTGCTCAAGCTAAGTCTACAACTTTTAGAAAAAAATCCAAAGTTAACTTGTGTTTTTTACCTTGTTCCTCACAATTTCTTCAGCCACAAAAGAGAGATCTGGAAATAAAAGAAAGATAGCTTTTAGTGAACAGTTAAGTAGACCCAATGATAAGCACAAAAAGATGAGTGAAGCTTTACCTGCATGCAACACATAGATAAGTGAAGCTTTACCTCTTGATGGAGACAATGTAAGAATTTCAATAAAAAGATGACTCTCAATCTAGAATATCATAGATTTACATAATAAATAATAAGTAAATAATTGACATAAAGTCATTAGAATTAGGTAAATCACAACTAGCATTGCAAAAGAAGAAAACACAATGTTATAGTAACTAAAAGTGTTGAACTACCCTATCAAGAAGTTCTACAAATATAAACACACAAGGAAATCAATCTAAACTTTTCCTTTTAGAGCATGGAATCATGTTTAACTATTAGATATCCCCCTAAAAAGATTTGCTAAAGACATGACAACTACTCCCCTATTCTTTACACCACATCTCCATTCTAATAAGTACGCTCATACGTCAATGAAAACAACCCTAAAAACAAAAAGTTCCATAGAATCCATCATTTCTATAACTTTACAAATGAATCACGGCTTTCCACCAAAAAAAAAAAAAAAAAAAAAAAATCCATCTTTGGAACAAAACAAACCCATCTGCCCTGCAACTCAAACATCCACCATAATAAGCTTCAAATGTATATTTCATGGTTAACCACAAATACCCAAAAGAACAATCACTTTCACTTCTCACTAAAAAATAAATCAAACAAAACAAAAGATAAAAATTTGTACACCATTCCACAACCATTTGAGACCACAATTACCATTCACAACAATCACCATTCCACAACCACAATCACCATTCCTGTTCACAAACAATAACAGCACAGCCCTCATCCAAAACAATATGTACAAAATGAGAACAGTCTCTATTCAAACTTAGATAAATTATCCTACCACAAAGAACAAATTTCAAAAAAAATAAAAAATAAAAAAAAAATTAACAAAAAGGAAAAAAAAAAATTAACATCAAGCATTTAGAAACAAAAATTAACAAAAATTTGTTTGGATAAAACTGTGTTCAAGTTTTGGATAAAACAGTTTCACAACAAGAGCATATTGAAGAAATTCGAAACAACCTGAAGTGAAATCCAAGTCTTTATAGCTCCAAGATAATTTCCAAGGTGAATAGATCCAGTTGGTCTTTTCCTGAAAAACAAAAGGGTTCAAAATAGAATTTCATTAAAAAAAAAAAAAAAAAAAAAAAACCTAAATTCCAAAAAGATTTGCAGCCAAAGAATCAGTCATAACCAATTTAGAATTGGACTAAAAAAAAAAAAAAAAAAAAACAAAAGACCTGAATCGGTGAAGGGAAGGCGAAGGGTCAATGAAGCGTTGCTAGGTGGGAGCCGGAGCGTCGCTGGGTGCGTTGCCGAAGCTTCGCCGGTGCGACGCTGGGATCGTCGCGGCCAGTGCGTCACTTCAAGCGACGCTGGGATCGTCGCGATCCAGCGACGCTCTGGCAACGATGATCCCAGCGTCGCTGAAGCGACGCTGGGAGCGTCGCGATCCAGCGATGCTCCGGCGGCGACGCTCCCAGCGTCGCTGTAGAGGTCGGTGCGTCGCTTCAGCGACGCTGGGATCGTCGCGATCCAGCGATGCTCCGGCCGCGACGATCCCAGCGTCGTTGTTGCGGCCGGAGCGTCGCTGGATCGTCGCTTCAGCGACGCTGGGAACGTCGCAGGTGGGTGTTGCTGAAGCGGCGGCGACGGCGACGCTGGGATCGTCACTGAAGTGACGCTGGGAATGTGTTTTTGTGGGTATGTGCTTTTGTGGGATGAGCTGTGAGGGAAAGGGAGAAAAACCATAAAAGAGAAAAGTGAGAAAAAAAAAAAAGAAAAGAAGAAAAGGGCTGACCATAATAAGTACAAAGCCTTTAGTGACGAATTCTGATTCGTCACTATTGGATACCTTTAGTGACGAACTAGAATTCGTCACTGATAATATACTTTTTAACTATATTTACTTTTAGCGACAACTTCTATTCGTCACTATATGTTATATTTAGCGACGAAATCATTTTCGTCACTAATAGTGTTATCTATAACACCTTTAGTGACGAAAGTTTTCGTCGCAAAAAATTAAACTTTTAGCGACGAACCATTTCGTCGCTGTAGCTAAATTTACTTTGGCGCTACAATTTTCGCTTGGCGCCTGAGTTCTACAAAGCTTTTAGTGACGAACTTGGATTCGTCACTGTTGGATACCTTTAGTGACGAGTTCGAGTTCGTCGCTGAAAATGTACTCAAATGTTTTGCACTTATATGTTTTTAGCGACGAAATCACATTTCGTCACTAAAAGTATGCTTTAGTGACGAAATACAATTTCGTTGCTAAAAACATATAAGGGTAAATCTATTATTGTTTTTAGTGACGAAATTCATATTTCGTCACTAAAGCATACTTTTAGTGACGAAATGTGATTTCGTCGCTAAAAACATATAAGTGCAAAACCTTTATTTTTTTAGTGACGATTATTTTTCATCACTAATACTTACTTATAGTGACGAAAATATTTTCGTCACTAAAACTATCCACAGCAATACCTACAGTGACGAAATATTTCGTCACTAAAAATTTCAACTTTTAGCGACGAAATATTTCGTCACTATAGATGAATTAAGTTGGCGCCAAAGCTTCCCTCCTTGAAGCTTATTTTTCAGATCACAATAGTGACGAAATTTATTTTTCGTCGCTAAATGTAATAATTTTTTTTCATTATTAGTGACGAAATTCATATTTCGTCACTAAAGCTATATTTTTAGTGACGAAATATATTTCCTCACTAATTTTCGTCACTAAAAATACATTTTGTTGTAGAGGAAAACGGCGAGAAAACAGTGACAAAAACCCAGATTTGGCGAAAATCTCATTGAAATTTGAGATTTTGCCAAATTTGGTGGAAATCTCACTGGATTCGATGAGATTTCGCCAGATTCAGTCAAAATCTCACTAGATCTATGTGAAATATCACCTAAATTTGGGTTTTGTTGCTGAGATCTGGAATTTTTTCGCTAGGATTTGGGTTTTTTTTTTTCACCGAAATCTAGGTTTCTCGCCAGAATTGGGTTTTTCATCGAAATATGGGTTTTTCGCCGGTTGGTTTGGGTTTTTTAGGTTTTGGAGGGAGGAAACCTAAACTGACTTGTTGGAGTTGGTTTTTGGTGGGGAAGACCCGTCGCCGACCGCTGGAGTAGTCGAGTCGGCTGGTGTCGAATCGTTTCCAGTCAGGTTCTTCGGGTGGGTTGGGTTTCAAGATGAGTCTGGACAGCCCTAGTGAGTACAAAGGTTTCGTGATCCCCAAGGAAAATGGTTAGTCATGTCTCCACTATAACCTAAAATGACTAATCTATTCACGATTATGGTCTCATGTAATTGTTATAAAACTCATATCAAACCAGTATATGTTTGATGCGAGACTCAATTGAGATCTACACAATACACACTCAACTAATTCAATGCTACACTTAAATTCCTGACAATCTTATTAAGGCCCATGTTATAAGGTAGTGTCTCCAAATCCACATAGGAGTACGCATCAAACAAAATTGATGCTCACATAAATATTAAGAGTACTTTTTCTATTTTAATAAACTTTAAATGCCTTCTGCTTTTATTGTAACCTGTACTTAAGCACAAGAGTAATGAATTGTAGTGGTGCTATTGATGTTAGTTTGAGTTGTTAAACATATAGGACATAGTTTGACCAGGACATTTTGAGGTACTAGAATTGTTTTTCCTTACAATTTTCATGATATTGGTTACGCCAGGTTTCTTATTACATTGCTATTACGTGTATAATTTTGAAAATTGCTATTGGATATTACATATACAATATCAATTCACAATTAGTGTCTGTGAAATTCTACTAAATACTACACAAAATAAAATAACAAATTGCTCAAATAGTATCTCTTAAATTGAATGGAGATAGGTGCATGGGATCGTTCAGCTCAATTACAGTTTGTTACGTTCAATATCTGCACATACAAAATATCTAAATAGAAATAGTATAAAAAGTATGCTCATAAGTTCATAGAAAAAATAACAGCAAAAATCTAAACAATTTAATTTGTACGAAAAGTTAAAAAAAGCAAAATTCAATTTTGATTCTAATTGAATTTTCTTTGAACTTTGGTTTAAAATATATATATATATATATATATATAGAATTAGATATATGATTATATATTTTTTTTTCTGGTTTATTTATATTGGAATCCTCATTTTCAACACTATATTAACTCATTCGGTACAAAAATTAAAAAAACTTAGATTAAATGGGACTGTTAAGGCTCCAGTACAATACATTATTGTAGTATTCTTGTGTAGTGAATACTGGTACATAGTTAGTTAGTTGGTTAAGACATGTATTAGAAGCTTGTACTCTGTTAGTTGAGTGAATAAGCTGTAATGTGTTATACTCTGTTAGTAGTTAAGCAGTAGTTGTACTCTGTTAGTTAATGAGTAGAGTATAAGATTAAATTGATTGTAATATGGAATTCATTAAAGAATAATACAATGATTAGTTCTCTTTGAAATACTATTGGAGGTCTAGTTTCCTTGAAGAACTACTAGAATGAGAGTAAAGAAAGATTAAGGATCAATTTGAAACTTATCATTTGGTATCAGAGCTGGTTCAACCGTGGTGCAAGAAACCATATATTCTCTTTTGAGTGACCCTGTTTTGCTAGTACAACAGAGATTGAATGATCATGCTTCTACCATGGAAATTATTTCAAGAAGATTGGAACAATTGGATAACAATTTCAGAGGAATGAAAGCTATGATTGAAGAAATGTTACCTACAGTGCAGCAACAAGTTAATTAGCGAGAAGTCTAGTTCATCATCAAGAAAATCATCTTCCTAAAACTGAGGTACTGCAATAGCCAATACGCCATCCACGACTTGTGGTAGGTGCCCTAATTCCTAGGCCCATCAGGTTAGAATTTTCCAAATTTAGTGGAGGTGAACCTTCTACTTGGATCTTTATTGCTGTGCAATTATTTGGCCCTTTCTCACTTAGGGCCCAAAGGTAATTGCCTAACTGTCCCATATAGTAAAGACAGCCCTGTATATGCAGGGCTTACACATAGGATAGAGACTATTTATTCTCTCAATGCTCATTCATTAAAAGAATATAGGGATGTCTTATGGCTCTCTTTCATTCTTTGGTTGACTGGTCTGTCAACCATCTCAAAGGCAAGATTTTAAGAACTATCAATGTACCATCGATGGCATTGGAGGAATGTCATCATTTATGCAGGGAAAGGATAGACCTGAGGAGCAGATATAATCAAAGACATCAAGAATGATGTCAAAAGCAGAGAGATAGGAACATGAGCATGAATCATGATAGGTAATTTTAGTCCTTAATTAATAGAGTTCGAGGTTGTCAATGGTGGGGAATTTGCAATATTTCCTGTTAGTTTGTGCTGTACAACGTTTGTCTAGATGTAGAGTGTTGTTACTGTAGTCTATCTTCATATCTCTACTGGTACAGTGGTACTAGCCGACTAGGGATTTAATTAATGGCCCTCAAAGTTGTGTGCTTTCCTTAAATAAAATGACTAGAGATTCGGCTTTAATTAGCAAGTGGATTTGGTAGGTTATTTTTTGGAGAACAAGTGGACTTGAAACTATCAAGTTGTGTGCTTTCCTTAAAATCAACATTGATAGTTCGTTTTCACTACCCGTGGATGTCAATTGCGGGAATTACTCAAAATTCTTAAAGTTTCCTTTATCTTTTCTCTTGACGTTCGTTCTAGTTTCACTTTTGCTTGCATGCTTCAGCGCTGACACAACTCCGAGAAAGCCTTATCACAAGGTGTTTTTATTTTGAGAAAGTCTATCCAGGGATGTAACAAAATTTTACTACATTTTTATATAATGCTATTGTTTTAAGATATTGTAGTTCCTTATATATATAATTTATTTATTTGACTTTTGATGATTTGACACTTTAATTATTGCGAAAATATTGTTAAATAAGAAAACTACTTGCAAAGAAAAGAATGATAGATTCTTAAAATACAAATAATCCTAGATTACTTTGAAAAATAAAAATAAAAATAAAAATAATCCTAATTACTTAAAAAAAAAAAGAAAGAGAAATAGATAAATGCATGGAATAAAAAGAATTGTGAACTACTTTTTAGAAATTAAAAACATATCTTTCACCTCTTACTGAAAGATCTAAATGCAAAAACAATTTGTCACAACCAGGGGCGTTGCAGCCAGGATATTTTGTTTGCGGGGGGACGAATTTTATATTCCTATGTTAAATTTATAAACATATGGTATACAAAACGATCAAATTTAAAACATAATAATATTATTTCTAAACTCAAATCAATGCATCTAAAATAAAATTAAAAGATAAAATTAGCTAGGGAAAATATGAGATGATGACGAAAAGATCAAATTTGTGAAGAAAAAAAAACTCATAAGTTTGTGTTGCCAATGCACAAAATATACAAAGGAACACAATGCACTTTTCTTTTTTGGTAACAATATAGTGCACTTTTGGATGCAAGGAACGCAATGCACTGCACTTTTGTATGCTTATAAAAAAGGAAGGACACATGGCGTCTAGGCATTTGTTAGGCCTTGATAAAAGTTTATGGGACGAAATGGGTATTTAGCCATAATTACCCAACTATATAGTTAGTTGGCCTGGTTCAGAAACTATATTATTTAATAGCACCTCGAGTCTCAGAGACTCGAATTGCATACTCATACCTCGACGCTTTGACACTCGGTTTTTATAGTTTGAGCTGGCGTGGTTCCATGTGGCGTCCACATGGAACTCGAGTTTTTGAGACTCGAGGTCCACGTCGACGCCACATGGCGCTGACGTGGTCGTCCACGTGTTGCCAGTTGGCTCAGACGTGGAACTCGATTTTCAGAAACTCGAGTTTTAATAGGGCTTTTCAAATTAAACGTCTATCTCTGACTTAGTTCCACTCTCACTTTGTCTCTCTGGTCTTCTCTCACACACCATTTCTGTGTCACCCACCTCACCTCAGCCTCACCTCTGCCGCTCTCTCTCCCTCGCTCACTCATCGTTTCTCCGTCGCCCACCGAAGCTCAGCCTCACCCCAGCCACTGTCTCTCCGTCACTCACTCACCGCATTGTCTCCCTCATCGTCTTCTCTGGCTCGCCGTGTTCTTTGTCGCGCACTGAAGCTGAGCCTCACCTCAGCCCCTCACTCTCCCTCACTCACTCACCGTCTCCTCTCCACTCTCGCTCACTTTACTCGGTCTCACAGAACTGAACAAAAAGGTGAGTTGCTTTTTATGGTTTGTGGGTTTGATGATTTTTGTTTTTTTTGTGGGTTTTGTTTTTGTTTTTCAGTTTGATGGTTTGTGGGTGTGATGATTTTTGTGTTTTTGTGGGTTTTGTTTTTGTTTTTCAGTTTGATGGTTTGTGGGTTTGATGATTTTTGTTTTTCAGTTTGTTTTTTTGTGGGTTTGAAGTTTATTGCATTTTGCTGTGACAGAGATTGATAGAGATTGACAGAGATTGATGATCTTTACTGATTAAGCTAACTAGAACCACCTAATCTCTTATACATAACATTTTTTTTCTCCCGGTTCTATAAGACTATAACTAGTTCGTGCAAACAATAGAGGTCTTAAAGTTTTTTATTTTTTAGAATTTGTGAAGTATAATTATAGTAACAAATTAACAAAGAAACTTAAAACGTTAAATGATCAACATCAGATTAGTTGAAGCCTTGAAGGAGTATTTCTAGTTATCTTAAGCTTGCATCATATTTTCTGATAAAAAAAAAAGAAAAAAAGCTTGCATCATATTCGGGTGCCACAAGCCTAGATCCCCAACAGAGATACTTGATATGGGTTTGGTGGTGAGAGCCTAGGTTGCCAAACCTAAAACTTGTGTCAGAGAATATATAGATCATTATTTCTCAAGTTAGGCTGTGGTTGTATTGGCTGCATGAGAAATGTGGGTGCTTTGGATGCAAATTAAATGATACAGAGACACACTGAAAGCAGGAAGAGTTTCCACATGCATTGGGAACATCATTTATTATTGCTGTTTGACCCTTTGAAAATATTTTTTTGATAGGTACTATATAAAAGAGCTCATGATATTGTCAAGTGGATAAGAGTAAGACTCCAGATGCACAAGCTACCAAATTCTTTAGCTTCATATGTTATAGCTGCATCACCCTTTCTCTGGGTATAACGAGGTACATTCTCTTTGAAACCCTCTGTTTTCAATTATTATATATGCCTCCATGCCTATTAAGCGGGATTGAGTTCCATGATTTGTGTTATTAGATCATGATATTTTGAGATTTATGTTCCTGGATCATGCTATTTTAATATTTTTGGTCTTAGTCCTACTGATTTGCTTCTATTTAATTAAGTATTGTTTGGGGTGGATCTAGGTTCATATTTAAACTTAAAAACCCATAGATTCATGTCTCAAAAAATTATTATTTTTGTTTGATCTTTAAGGGAAGTAATTATCATAAATTTATTTCATAAAACCTAAAATATGACTCTTGGCTGATGTACTTAACAACCCCCCCCCCCCTCCCCCCTGTTAAAAATAGAAGAGTCCATAGGCTGATTGGATCGTGAAATAATTCATCAATTGTAGTTTATATGATTATACAATCCTTCATTATTTCTTTGACGGAATATCTCTATAACGTATGGGCTTTGATAATTTATTCATTTATAAACTGACAGTATCTTTGCTGTCTTCAGCAGTTAATGCAGTGTTCATATTTCAAAGAAGATGATCTTTGTAATCTTTATTCAACCAAAGAAATCAATGGCACGCCAATGATCATTTACTATAAAATATTTGACTAAACTAGTATAATATTTTATAGCACAATCAATTAACTAGATCAACATTAAAAAATAGAGAAAGAAATCTCAGTTTGATCGGTCAAGATGTTGAAAATGTGGTCATCGGAGAAGATGCTCTATAAATGCTTTACTCCAAAGCTCTTGTAGAGAGTTTAGTAAAGGATGAGCAGGTTGTCACTAGCTCATAAACATACAAACAAGTCTAGGTCTTGCTCTCCATGTGAAAGAGTATCTTTCTTGTCTGATATAAACTTTAGATGAATTATGTCACCTTTTTTTTATGCTTTTCACCTTCAACAACGGTTTGACAAATGGACCTATTAACAAAGACCAAATACTAATCCAGCTATGTCATGATAATCACCTAATTTAACATAATTTACTCCTTTGTCCTTTAAGTCTATGACTGTTTCTGTATGATTTTAATTATAAGAAGAAGAAACCTTCACTAATTTTCTTGAAAATTCTCTGGTCAAACTTCTTTCACCTACAACATTGTTGTCCTATTAGGGTTCAAAGTTCAGAAGGAAAATCCTTTGTGTGTTCATTCAAATTGTCTATGCCGCCTGATCCCAAGAAAACTTCTCAAAGTCCCTTTTGTAGTCAATCAAATTTTCAAATTGCATGGCTATTCATGTATAGGGATAGGGCTACCTTTATGAACCGTTCCGGTTTGACTAGAGAGAAAAATTATTTATAATAATCTATTTAGTAAACGAATCAAGCTCATGCGTAACTTTTGGCTCAACTATTAGATGAGACAAATTTAAATATGATAATGAATTCATGAGCAATTTCTAATTTAGATATATCTCACACAATTTCTATAATATATACTCCACAGACACACACACACATATATAACACATTAATTTGACACATTTTTTCTAAAAATTAGCACACACTATCTATATTTAAAAATATCTCACATATCTCTTATTCATTTTTTCTGCACAAACTTTTATATTGTCTCTCCCTTCGTTCTCACCCTCATTTCTTTCTATGTCAAAACTGTGTTCTACAAAATTAATCTTTGGTTGAATTGATCTGTCACTGCAAAATCAAACCAAACCAAAAATTATGGTTTATTAAATTATTAGTAGTTTAGTACCAATTAACAGATGGAAAGAATAAATAGTTTATTTTGGCGGTAGTTCAGGACTACAAAAGAAATAATTCTTTGTTTTTGTTTTTTTTTCTCTTTGTGCTAATAATTTCACTGGGTTTCAACTTTCAATAATGGTTGTCGCATTTAGTTTACTGTGTTAACAACTATGAGTTTTTTTTTCCTTCCCTTTTATGAATAGATTGTGAGTGAGATTCATGTCTCAAAAAATTATTATTTTTGTTTAATCTTTAAGGGAAGTAATTATCATAAATTTATTTCATAAAACCTAAAATATGACTCTTGGCTGATGTACTTAACAACCCCCCCCCCCCTCCCCCCTGTTAAAAATAGAAGAGTCCATAGGCTGATTGGATCGTGAAATAATTCATCAATTGTAGTTTATATGATTATACAATCCTTCATTATTTCTTTTCTATTTTGAACAACCACTCATACAATAATTGAATGACATCCTTGGTCAATAGTCAACAGTCAGTAGTGACTCAATAGCATCAATAATGGCTTCAAGAAAGCCATGCGAAGTTGCGAACACAAAAATTTTCATCTCTTTCCACCTTGCAACAAGGTTCGAGGTAATACTTTCCTCACACTTTCCTGTCCACATCTTGGAACAATTGAATAGGCTCTTTCTTCCGTTGTTTTCAACACTTAACACGAGGCTTTTTTCCATTTCCTGCTGGGATATATGCTACTGATACCCATCCTTGGAACTTTGCTACCGGTCTTATCAGTCTAAAGGGATTTTCAATCAGTATTGAGCAAGCTTAAAAATGAAACAAAGTCACAGTCAATGGCAATGTTAGAAAATTTGGTTTGGGGTGGGGGAGGGGGGGCACGATTAATCTTAATCTTTTTTTTTAATAGATAAATAGTGGGGGAAGGTCGAAACACAAACCTTAGGCACCACAAAGGATGCCATTACCACTAGACTATCGCTTGAACCCGGATTAATCCTAATCTCATATATATGTAAAAATAAAATAAATTATTTTATCCAAACATTAAAAGAAGAGTCATCTAAGTATACACAACGCATACAGCCAGCTGGGGATCAATACAATCAAGAACACAAATTAAAAGCATCCATCAAATCATAAATCAAAGAGACAGTATGGCTTTCTACACTAGACATCCAATCTAATAGCGTTATAAAAAAATAGAAGTTTTAGATCAATTACATATTTTATATATATATATATGTATAATGTTATGTAATAAATTATATATATTGCATCTAAACAGCACAAAACTACAAACATAAGGAAAAAAGTTTATGTCATTATCATTCATAAGCATATACTTTGAAGAATTCTTTTTATGTTTTTATTTTTTATTTTTTATTTTTTATTTTTATTTTGAATTTTGAATTGCTTTTAGATGTAAAAGAATATCATATAAGTATAAATATTTCTTCTTCTTTTTTAAATTACATATCATGTACTCTATGATTTATAAGCCGTATGAATATTAATGAAACATCTGTTCATCCATTTGCCAAGATTGTGATTAAATCAATTATAAATCGTAGATGCGCAAAAAAATAATTGAAAACTACATGGCAAAATAAGAAATGTTTCACACTGAAGAGATATTATTACATTTTATACTAAAAAAGACTTAATGCTAAATTTATAACCTAATATATAAGAGAAATACTGTGTCCACAATATTTTCACAATACTTTTACAATAAATCCTAACTGCTTACCTGTTTTTGTGTAGTATGGCTGCTGCAAATGCTGCACGGATTAACCATGCAGATCCTGGACCCATTAACCGCTTGGTGTTGACACAGCAGCCCAACCATCGGTCCGAAGCTATTTGGAATGGGCAGGTAAAATGCAACACTAAATCTCTATGCAATATGTACATGCATTGAATTCATACAATGTACACGCTGCAGCTGTCAAATATTAATCCATGGATCTGTTTTGTGCAGGATCCAGGGACCCTTACCTGCCGCAGCCGTAGTTCAGAGTTCTCCAATCGAGAGCCAATGGTGGACGACCGAGTCGTTAACATCATTAAGGCTCTTGGTTTGGAGGGACTCCTCTGGATCCCAGGTAGAGAGATTGACCATGGGTTGATAACGGCCTTAGTGGAGAGATGGCGACCTGAGACGCACACCTTCCACATGCCACATGGTGAGGTCAGCATCACATTGCAGGATGTTGAGGTTCTTCTCGGGCTTCCTGTCGATGGTGAAGCTATAACAGGGAGCACGCAGAAAATTTGGATAGAGGTGTGTCGGGACTTCCTTGGGTTTATACCTATAACTCAAGACCAGCATAAGCAATTAGATGGGCAGAGGATTCTGATCAGTCGACTTTTGGAGCAAGTTGTTGGTCCATTGCCGGCTAATGCTGAAGAGGATGCCTTGCATAAGTACACACGATGCTACATCCTAGCGCTATTGGGGGACACAATATTTGGGGACAAATCTGGCGATAGGGTGCATCTAATGTGGGTACAGCAGTTGGAAGATCTTCGCAACCCACGTATGTACAGTTGGGGAAGTGCTTGCCTTGCATGGTTGTATCGAGAATTATGCAAGGCAAGCGATAAGGGCACCAGTCAGATCGGTGGGTGTTTACTGTTGGTCCAGTATTGGGCATGGGCTAGGTTCCCCTATTTGTGCCCGGCGGTTGAGCGTGGCCCGCCAGTGGGTGCTTACGGTCCTCCAGTGCGTGCTCCACTGGCCCTGAAGTAAGTCTTTCTTGAATCCCATCCCCACTTCCTTTATTTTGGACACACTACATTCTCTCTTCCAAAACCCACTCCACCTGGTTTTTAACACTTTCTTTATGTCACTTTGGCGAATTTTTTTTTTTTGGTGGACTGGGGAACTAATTGTTTTTTATAAAGGCAGTTTTGGGCAACCCTTGATGAATTGAAAAATGTTTGAAGAGTCCATTATTGCTGTGAAAATGTGCTTGGGTGTGAAAAATAGTATTTTTAATATTGCTACGTGATAACGAATAACTTCTACAACTTTGTTTGAATTTCATAGGACATTGTATAAGAACATTGCACAATTGCCCTTGTAGGCATTGTTACAAATGTGGCCTAGGAATTATAAATGGTAGGAATGGCTAGCTTAAGTATATCCATTACCATGAATTTACAAAAAATAGTATAACCATATTCCAATTACAAAATGAATTGAAATCATATCTTAGAAATATGATAGATGAATATGTATACGTAGGCCATGGCATAGAAACCAAGGGTAATGATGCTGCACGCCTTGCTGCCTCATGTGATCCCTCCACCAAAAGTTTTCCTCAAGTTCCTAGTAAACATTAGCTGATACACTTAATTTATTGCTTACTAACGAAAGAGCACGTGCATGATTGAGTTTAGAAGCTAGTGTCTTGGTGTGTTACGTGTTTGTTAGTGTACATATATATGATAGAAGCCAAACCTTGAACATGGGAGCCAGCCACCATCCCCCAACAATTGATAGGAGCATTTGAAATATTAACAAGGCCAATGAGATATTGAAAGTGGCATGTATGTAAAAGATTTGATTAAAAAACAAACATATGGTTTTAGGTTCGTTCCACACTAGGTTGGTTCAAATAAAATCAAAATGTCTATAATTTTGTGATTGTTATGTGCCTTGTATGTGCTCTGTTTTTTATAAGGAGTGTTGAAGTTCTAATGATATTATTAATTGAGTAAATATCAATAAGATTATCTTAGTTGTTATATGTGATTACATTTTAGATTTAATCATAACATTATCTTAGTACGAAAGTTGTAGAAATTGATCTATTGTTCTTGATTGTGCTAGGTGGTTATGGGTCCCAAACAAGAAAAATAGGCCCGCCCACATCTTCAGGGACAGGTATCGCGAGCAACTAGCTTCAATGTTGCCAGGCCAGGTATGAAAATTCCTTGTTTTACATGTTTACGAACAATCTTATACGTTTGGTAAATTTTGAAATATAAAGCCTAATGTGTTGTGTATTTGTTTTTTGGCTGTTGCAGGTGGTGTGGCAGCCATATGAAGCTGAGTTGGAGAACCTTCCGCCGTGGTGTGTTGCAGGGAGGGCCGTGTGGACGGCAACGGTGCCACTTGTATGTTTCCACCTAATAGAGAAACATACACCGGATCGTGTCGTTCGTCAATTTGGGATGATCCAACAAATTCCCGATGCAGTTGACACTGATACAGTCCTGCATAAAATTGATTTGAGGGGGAAGGTCGGTGTTAATTGGATGCGGAGACATGCTGTGCATATAGTCCATTGGGGTAATCGCCATCAACGGCGTTTTGACATAGTGCTTGGTGAGATGCCTCCACAGCACGAGTACTTTGGCTGGTTCAACCGGGTAACTCGAAGGTTCATCGATAAGCCCGGTGCTAAATTGACTATGCTGGTAACTTCTTTATGTCTTCTACATCTTACCGTACTTGTTAGCATGAAAGCACTGTTTATAGAACATGATATATGTTATTACATTGTCTGCTTAGCACTTGCTCTCCCTATAATTTGCAATAATTAGTACCAGCTCCAATTCAAAACCAAATTGTGTGTTGAAAGCTTCTCTTCATTCTAGGTAAATTGCAAAGCAAAGCATATGTCAATCCCAAAAAAGTTCATGCACAATTTGACCATTAATATGTGTGTGTGTGTGTGTGTGTGTGTGTGTGTGTGTGTAAACATTAATCTTGTAGCAAAGATTGTACCACTTGAAGGTTGAGTGTAAGCATTACTTAAGTGTTGAGGACCAAACATTTTGTTTTAGATTTGGATGCATGAATAGGTCTGTGTAGGCAATTTTGTTTCAGTTTTATACTTGTGTTTAATTTTTTCTGATAGTTAGTTGCCTGCTGGTATCTGTTTTAAGTCCGTTTAATTCTGTTTTAAGGGTGTTTCTTTGGCTGTTTATGATAGTTAACTTTGCTAGCTGTTTATGTGACTGTTTTACTGCTGTTTGTGTGGCTGTTTTACTGTTGTTTGTGTGGCTGTTTGGTGAGATTAGAAGCACTATGTCATGTACCTCTTAATTTTTTTTTTTGGTGTGGCTGTTTGAAAGGGAAGGGGAATTCGTCATGGTTTTTTCATGTAGATGATATTAGAGCTCTTCTTCTAAATTGTCCTACCATATATATGCACTCTACTCAGGAAGGCTGCTCTCTTCTTCTTCACATACCCGCTCAATTTTATATTTCTAACTCCTCAATGTCTCAGCCATATGCTTCTCAAGATAATACTTTAATTTGTTAATTGCATCTCATATATATATATATATATATATATATATACACCACACCCGTATCTTTACATGTTTGGAGCACACTTACTTGCTAGGCATGCTTGTAATCTTCATGACTGTGTAATATGGGTTGAGGACAGCCCTCCCATGATTGCTGATCAGATCTGTATGGATGTTGTTTCAATGGGTTTAGGCCTAGATTAATGAAGTTGCTCACGGATTGATTATGAAGAAAACAAAAAAAAGATCAAATTAACCGCAATATCGCTTTGCTTTGATGATTCATTGTCTTCTTATTTTTTTTCCCAAAACTTTTCCCTTCCTTCAACGTTCTTGTGATGCTGGAGTGGAGTTCATTTTCACTCCAATTGCTTTCGTGGCAAAATTAAAAGTTTCCACTACCTCTCCAAAGCCTTCCTGTTGCAAGGCCTCTTTTCCTTTGGCTTATCTCTTTTTCAACTATTGCCAAAAAGATTGAGCTATTATAAATTCTGTGCTTTCTAGTGCTACCGTTCTTGTTTCTTCTTCAATAGCTTTATGAAACTGTTATATTACTAAATGATGAACTTGATTGCATAATTGACTGTAGTAAGTTTGGGATCACACAATTGTGTATGATCTGGTTCATTGTTTCTAAGTTGAGTAGGAGTGAATGGAATAATGCTTTATAATATGTGATATGCTAGAGGAGCATTATCTTTAATAGAAATTGTGAAACTGGCTTATTTGATTTGCTTGATGCAATGTCTTGGTATGAGATTTGTGTATTTGTACCACTCAATAGGTTTTGTCTTTTAGTGCTGTGTGTAGAACTTTCGCAATTGGTTAAATGGTAATAGTTGCAACCTGAATTCTGGACCCTATTTTTGTTAACATCTGAAATTTGCAAGAGATAATTTGGTTCTTGGTATGTTATTTTGTTTTGTATGGTTGGGAAGTATGCTCATGAACATTTGGCTTCTTGTTTGGTTCAAGTGGTAGAGAAATTTAATGCAATAACTTCATCAGCCGATATTTAAATTTAAATTTAAATTTAAATTTAATGCAGAAATTTAGTGAAGTGTAGCAGCCGTTGGAAACTTGGAACCATGCCAAAATCTGAAAAATATTTGACACTTTAAAGAAATAATAAAGAAAGTTAAAAAAACTAATATTTGAATAAAAATAGAGTTTTGGGATGTGGAGGAATTGTAAAATGGTATGGTATAATAGAATTGTGAGTTTTTAGAATTGTACAATAGAATAGCATTAGCATTTTCCAATGCTAATGCTCTTATAAGGTTTTGTACAAATATGAAATAACCATCATCATTTGGGAGATAATTGCTAATTGTTTCTAACAGCCCCATGCAAACCATGGACATGTGGTCCATGCAACCCCCAACAAATTATGTCAAACAACAACAATGAACAAGATAAAAGGGTTGACAGTTAAGAAAGTTTTAAGTTTTTGCTTATACTCAAGACAGTTCCAACCAAATTCATAACTTGGGTAGCACCCACTTTTGCCTCATTTAATATTTTTCTTTTATTTCTTATAAAAAAAAAACAAATAGAGTAATGACTCTATTGGTCTTCCCTTCTCAAACCACTGCATAATAATAATGATTACAAGCATTTTATTTTTGAAATAGTCCAAAACAAAGTAGATTGACCACATTAAATGGCATGGTTGTTAAAATTGAAATTTGGATCATAAAATCATAGGATATTACAATCTAAAATATCTTATACAATTAAATTATAGGAAAAATTGTATAGTCATCACATCTGACGGTAATCAAGATTTGGACCATAAAATCAGCAGAATTGGGAGGCGTTATTGGTTTTATTTTGTATTTATAAAGTGGGCCAAAAAAACCGAAGCTCAAATGCCACATCAATGTTCAATTGGTTAAAAAACTTAACTCCAAATGCCAAATGAACTCATATTGACCCAAAACATAAAATATAAGTCCAAACATAAACTTTTGCTCTATGTAATAACTGATTTAAAAAAAATTGCTGTAATATGAAATAATAATGTTCTAGCAATTATACTATATCTATCTATTTGGTTTTGAAGATAGGTTTTGAATTTGCAAATGAATTTATATTATTCATAGAGCTTAGTTGAATGAGAATCCTACATTTTTATTTGTACTTGGTTGAGATTAATTATAGTAAGAAAGAAGAATTTATGTCGGAATTTTTCTTTTAGAATTTAACAATGATTCATGCTTTTGATTCTAGTCATGTCAAGTTCTAGTCTAGAATGAAGCTCTACCTTTTGAGCACAATCCCACTTCCTTTTTTTTTTTTTTTTTTTTTTTGGGAGTAAAATATCCCAATTTATTTAATGGTAATACTGAAAATATAATTTTTAAGCTTTGACTAGGACTTCCTGACATATATGTCTACTAATATATGTGGGTTTTCTATGTGCAGGTTTCACTTGTCAACCGTTTGTCGATGCATCACCCAGTGGGCACGGAGGAGCACGAGGACATTACTGATGTGCTGACGGCAGTGCATCATATTGACCGTGTACAAGCTCCCATCCCTGAGGCCCCGAATGAGGAGGCAGCTACGCTTGCGGGCCCAAGCAGTACTGAGGGCCCAAGCACGAGCACACCTCCGACGGGCTGCCCCTCTCGTTCGCCTGTTGCTACCCCTCAGGTTGTCCCTACTCCCGATTCCTCTCCATACACCCCACATGCATCCCCCAGCCTTACTATCCCTGCATTCACCTCACATGCATCCCCTAGCCTTACCATCCCTGCATTCACCTCACATCCATCCCTTAGGTTTCCATACACTCCACATGCATCCCCTAGCCTTACCATCCCTGCATTCACCTCACATCCATCCCCTAGGTTTCCATACACTCCACATGCATCCCCTAGCCTTACCATCCCTGCATTCACCTCACATCCATCCCCTAGGTTTACCATCCCTGCACTCACCTCACATCCATCCCCTACCCTGACCATCCCTTCATCCACCCCACATCCATCCCCTAGCCCCACCATCCCACATCCAGCTCCTCGCCCCACCATCCCTCCACCCACGCCACATCCTTGTCATGGGTCTGACATTCGTCCACCCCTCCCACAGTCATTTCCTGAGCTGTCACCCATTCCATCTTTTGACCTGGGTCTTCATCCAACCCCACCTGAGATGCAACAGGAGCCACCCTCCCACAGTACGTCTATTGCCCCTTCTTTACCCATCGACCCACCCCATATTCAGGCTGAGCAGGCTGTTGGGTTACCTGCTTCTCTAGCAGAAGGTCGGCCAAAACGCATATCAAAGCCACCTCCTTGTGGGACGGGGGGGCACAAACATGGACACAAGGCTGGGCCCGAGGCATCTGACGAAGAGCATGCAAGACCTCCTCCTCGTTATACGAGACATCCTAAGGTCCAAAAAAGGTAACTCCATTGATACCTTTTGCGAAGTTTATTTCAAAATTTATGAGCAACTAAAAAGCATTATTTGTTCTGCTGGTTAGTTCATTATATTCTCTGATCAAACATGTTTCCCTTTGATCAAGTGAACTAATATATCTTCAATTAATGTGTTGTGGGTCTGTGGGGAAAGACGTCATTGAAACATATCATTTATTCCATTTTGTTGTACGGGACAAAAACTTAGTTCCTTGATGAAATGCAGTTTCAAAATAACTGTTTACGACTTACGAATTGTCATTCTTTAAAATAGGTTTAAGTACAAACCACTCCACTAAATTTTGAAATCTGTAACAAAGGATCTTAAAGTAATGTCGATCTAACTCATTTTCACTTGTTACTTTGATGAAGATGATGATGCTACGAAAAGGCTGGAAGCAGCAACAAAATAAGCTTTCAGCACAATAAAAGCAGCAACAAAATAAAAGCCGCCACAAATTCTCTGTCATATAGTTACTTTCAGCACAATAAAAGCAGCAACAATTCAACTTTTCTAATGCCAATAAGCTTGGAGAGTCCAGATTTAGTTGATTTTGAAGTGGCTGGTAATGATTCTAACTTAGTCACCCACCACCCATCACCTCTCCATCAGATATTGGACTCATATTTTGATTATTTTCCTCCGTATATATATATATTTTTTTTATGTATTTGCATATATATCTATAATGTAACATAGAAAAACTCACTATACTATCAACAACCCACCACACTCACTCCAATGGAATAATAAAAAAACCAAAACAAAACAACTTTACTTCCTGTTTTCTTTGGTCTTTTCATTGTTCTCACCAACCCCATTTCCTCTTTGCTTTTGCTGTTTGTTCATTTTTGTTTATGTTTTTGCAAAAACAGAACACACCAAAGTAGAAAGAAGAAAACTTTTGTAATTGCCAATAATTGTCACCCTATAACAATTGATATTTGTAAGACTAGAGCTGATGGTTTTGATCGTAAAGTACTTACCACAGATCTTAAGGATATCAATTACAAATCTGGGGATATGTGTGGTGTTTTGGTTCAGTACCCGGGGACTGAGGGTGAGATTTTGGATTATGCGGAGTTTATTAAGAATGCTCATGGTCATGGGGTCAAGGTTGTGATGGCTTCGGATCTATTGCCATTGACATTGTTCAAGCCAGCAGGTGAATTGGGGGCTGATATTGTTGTTGGTTCTGCTCAGAGGTTTGGGGTTCCTATGGGGTATGGAGGTCCTCATGCTGCGTTTTTTGCCACAACATTTACCCATTTTCTTTGACCAATTTGTTGAAGTTTTTAAAACAGTTTGTACGTTGAAAATCCCTTTCTTAAAAAATACAAAATTATTTGAAGTCTTCCAATGGTGTGGGGTTAGGAGTAGGAGTACTCTGTTTGCCTTTTTTGCACTCTTCTTTTCTTTTCCTCTCTTTTCTCTTTTTTCACTAAAAATCTGGTTAACATTTTCTTGTTGAGCAAATTTTATAATTTCACCATTGCAGTGCATTTAGATTAGGTTTTTGTTAAATTTTCTATTCTATTTGTTAAAATTTATTTGCATATTACAAATTTTCTATTCTATTTGTTTTCTTTGCCCAAACTTTTTGGTTTTATGTTGTTTCTTCTTTGTATAAATAGGCAGGTTTTCATTATTCTCTTAATGAATGGTTTCCAGGAAATGTTCAAAGATTTAGGTGAACTATTGTGTACCATCACTGGCTTGGACTCTTTTTCCTTGCAACCTAATGCTGGTGCGGCTGGAGAGTATGCTGGCTTGATGGTTATCCGGGCATATCATTTGGTACGGTAACATTGGCCAAATTTAAATAGTGTTTTCTTTCGATTGTAGTCAAGAAAGTAAGAGGCATTTGATGCTTTCTCCTTACGGCTCATTTAGATGCAAAGATAAAGTAATCACCTCAACTTGAAGCCTAGAATCTAGTATGATGATTTGTACGCTCCTAAAGTGCCTTGTGCACATGAATAATCCCTTTTCAACATCATAAGATACATAGGCCTGAGTGATCACACTCCTGTATGGGGTTCTCATGTCACTCCTGAGTGATCACTCCTGTATGTAGCTGTTGTTTTGATAAGTTCCTCTTTGCAATATGTTATGGTGTTGTCTTTAGGCTGTATTTTCTTTCATATCTGATTGGTCTCTGTACATGGTGGATGCCTACATTGTTCATGTTTCAAACATAGAACAAATGGCTTTTAAACCATTTTTTTAATGCTTTTTTCCACTTAATAGTACTACATGAAAATATCAATGAAATAGAGATGTTCCAACTTCGAAGTGATCCATTGTAATGAAACATATAGCTTGCAGAAAAATTGCCTGTGGTAAGGAAGAAACTGAGATATTTAGTTGAATTGTTGTTTTGATTTTTCTGTTTACTCAATCTGTATTTGGACAGTCATTGGTGGCAAGACAGAGACACATGCCAGTACAGTTTCTGCCAAGGAGGTAAATGCCACTACCGATAAGGTATTGGGTGCATTTGAGCTCAAGAACACTCATAACGTGAACACCATGACAACACCTACTAGTGTCCCTCAATCTTGTACAGTACCGCCTTCTGAAGGGTGGACACAGGTATAATCTGCAAATGAAGCTCTTTAGTTCTTCAGATTCCTTCCCTCCCTTATTCGTCCAATATATGCTTCATTTTGTCAAAAGTTTGAATTATTATGCTGTTTAAAGTCTACTGATTCATTGTCTAAAGCCTTTTCTGTATGCTGGAGTACATTTGCTAGTGATTCCAAATACTGATTCCAAACCCAAATTCCTCAATCTGCAGCTTTGTTTCAGCCGCCAGTTCTGGAGTTCTATAAATCGAGCTGACTACATGGCCTTGCGCTTGGGCTTCATCACTGTATGTGTGTGTTTTTTTTTTTTTTTTTTTTTTGGTTTAAATGGAATGTTTTATCCACTTATATCTTTTGATCGAAGATAAATATAAAATACTGTATGTTTATATATGCCAATAATTAATCCTTATCTGCATCATCCTTCACTTCGGTGGGCTATTGCCAAAAAATCAAGTCAACAATAGCACCTAAGAGGTTGGAGGACTGTAAATTGCGTTCATTATTATTTTTTTAGTACTGGACGATTGAGTTGACTTCATTGTCCGTGTTCTAACTTTGAATGGTATAAAATATCCTATTGCCACATTTGCATTTCTTTGGTTCTTATTTCCAATTTTTGAAAATCTTTAATTCTTAAAATGCAAACAGAATGTGGCAGTTCATGAGACCAAATTTGCATCAACTAGCTTCAACAGCATGGCCATCAACTGACCTACATCTGGTGCAGTAGAGTAAAAAGACCTAAAAATGAAAAGCTTATTATCTTTCTAGAATCTGTTACATAAAAAAATGCTTGAAACTCTCCACCAAGTCATTTTAAAGGCAGAATCAAGAATGGGTGCAATAAACAACTTCACTAATTCTTTCAGTGCCAACTACTGAATCAGTAAGATGATTTACAATATGCACATCATTCTTTGTCTTATGCACCATTTCTTAAAGTGGGATATACTGCATAAATTAATTTGTTCCATTTCATTCCCATGGCCTTTTTTGGATGAACAAGTGACTTTATTGAAAACAAAGAAACATGCTTACAAGCAAAGTACACAGCTGCTAAGCTGCAAACACCCTACACTTGTACAAACTAGTTAAATTTAACTGCTACTACAATCAACTTTAGCTACCTTACTAACCTACTGCACAAACACCAAATTACTCTTCACTTTCTAGATCTTTTGATTCCCCATTAACACCTCACTTATAATATATTTTGTCATCTATAGAAAGGAGGATTCCCTCTTCACAACATAGGACTCTATTCAAGATTCAGTGGTTCCAACACCTGTTTTGTTGCCTAGGCACTGAGGTTCAAACCCCATCAGTCCCCTTCCTACTATTTACCTATAAAAAGAAAAAGGATTGAATACAATAGCTCCCTCTATTCTCCACATGAGCACTAACTTCCAATCTGATAGTATGAACTATACCATCCTCTGTTTCGACTTGGTCACTGAATTCTTGCATTTCTTTTAAGCTAGATGCAGCTCATAGTTGCATTCCAAGCTAGCTTGAAAAGCACAACTCTTTTCTCCCCAATCAACTGTTTCAACTCTCCAAGTGGGAAGCAGCTCCTGCAGAAAATACAAGCCGTATCACCATTGTAACCCCATTGCTGCAGCCTATCCTGAATGACCAACCTACTTCTGTATGCTAACCAGCCAATAAAAGCATATCTAGGGACAACAATGGAGAACCATATTCACTTCTGCTCACTTGGATCTAATTTCATTCAATGTCTCTGCACATGTCAATTTTCCTGATTGGAATGGAATCCAAATGGCCTGGTCCCTCTCTTCTTAATCACAGGAAGCTTGTTTTGAATTGATACTAGAGAATCCACCTGTGATTTCGAGGAACATAATGGAGAATCCAGCTTGGTACACTCAATACACACCTTACCAAGCTGAGATATCTCAAGGGCGTCTTGAATCTTTGTTACATTTTCAAACTTTGATTACGGATCTTACTGGCTTAGTTGTTATTGCTGTTTGGGTCTAAAGCTTAGTTGTTATTGCTGTTTTATTACTTTTGTAATTAGTTTAATAGCGCTGCTTATATGGATATTTGAAAATCTTGTGAATCATTATGTTTTTGACAATTATGAATTATGTAACTGCGGTCCAGCTCAATCTTTTTGCTGGGCGTAATTCTAGAATACGTGTGTTAGCGTTGAAGGAGTTGGCTTTCTAGTTTGAATATATGTCCTGTTTTATGTAGGCACTGCTTGCAAATATGGCTGCTATGTATGCTGGTTATCATGGACCTGAAGGCCTTAAATCCATCGCACAACGGGTTCATGGTCTTGCTGGGGCATTTCCACTTGGATTGAAGAAGATTGGGACCGGGGAAGTTCAAGGCCTTCCCTTCTTTGACTCTGTGAAGGTTAAGGTTGCTGATGCACATGCAATTGCTGATGCTACTTAGAAGAGTCAAATAAATTTGAGAATTGTAGACCAGAATACCGTAAGTGTGATTTTTTCAGCAAACCAATTAGTTTTCTATAGGTCTATGTGATGACATTAATTGGGTCATATGCATTTCAGATAACCGTTTCTTTTGATGAGACAACCACCTTGGAGGATGTTGATAAACTTCTCAAAGTTTTTGCTGGTGGCAAGCCTGTGAGTCTCATTAGTTTTACATGGTGTTCTTTTTCCCCTTTTATTTTAAACGTATAACATAGTTTTCTCTATAGGAAACTCTATTACCCATGGGTTTGGTATATTTAAAATAAGCGAAATCTTGATGATTTGTCATTTTGGTCCCTTCATTTTTTTTTTTGGGTCATTTTAGCCCGGAATGGTTGTGTTTGTTGTCAATGTTGGCCCTTCCATCCATCTCTATTAAGTACTTAAAAATTTTTTTGATTCTAAAAGATAATAAAATTTGATTCTATTTATAACAAAAAGACAATGTAGACCCCATAGGTTTGATAAATTGTCATTAAAAAACTATTTCTTTAGTAGTTAATGGAGTTTATGGATGGAAGGTATTCAAGCTTTCTAGGAATTGTTCTTCACATTTGCTGTGAATGATGCTGATGATTAAAATCTGCAGTATGTGTGTGTGTTTGTCTGCATAAATATATAATGGAATAGCATTTTGTTCCTGAAATATGTAAATGAATGGAAGCAAGTCTAAATTGCAGTATTTTCTTCCCATAAATCTAGAAGTCCTCAGATCATCACTTCACTTCAAAAACAATATGACATTGTATTAGTCTTATTTTGTCAAAAGCTGATGCTGAATGAACATTGTAGGCAAGAGGTGACCATCATCGCAATGTGTGCATTATACCTGTTTCAGCACATGGGACAAATCCTGCTAGTGCTGCCATGTGTGGAATGAAAATTGTCTCTGTTGGAACTGATGCGAAGGGAAACATCAACATTGAAGAATTAAGGAAGGCTGCTGAAGCTAATAGGGACAACCTCTCTGCTCTTATGGTAATTTTATTTTGCATCCTATGCTGGGAATTTGCATTTGTCATTTGACAAAAGTAAAGGAGATGGAGGTGGAGATGTAATTCAATATTGACAGTCTTCTAATTTTGGTTGAGCTGATAGGTCACATATCCTTCAACTCATGGAGTCTATGAAGAAGGTATTGATGAGGTATGTAAGATAATTCACGACAATGGAGGTGAAGTATACATGGATGGGGCTAACATGAATGCACAGGTCAGCTATTTGCCCCATCTTCCTTTGTTTCCTTCATATGTTAATTGTATTCATTGAGCACATAATCTAGTAAAATCAACTAATAACCGTTACCTTATAATCAAATGGTGTACTAAAATATATAGCTGTAGGGCTAGTTTGTGTGTGTGTTGGCTGATTGTTTGATTCTCTAATTTATATTCCCTGGGTTTGAGTAGATAATTTCTGGGTCATTTGACTTTTTGCTCTTTAAATACATATCTACATATTGTTGTAGTGGAAACTTTAGCTTCTAGTAATGCATTTCATTTTTCCGGGCATTTCTTTTCAATTTAATTTCACATTAAATCTGAAAAACCTTTGGTCCTTATAGGTGGGACTGACCATCTTCTTTTTGTTATAGGCTCTTGTTGATATGGTGGAAAGTATTGCAGGGGCAATACTACTTGACACCAACCTTAATCTTAATGAAGTTTGGAGGATATATAAGCCGTTGTTGTCTCCAATTGTGACCCCTAATAAGCTTGAACTGCATCCATTTCGAAAACTGAATGAATTATGTGCATCTCGTGGGTATTTTCTAAAAGAAAAATTTATAAAGAAGGGAGATATGGTGCATGCTGACCTTAGTTTACAACTGAAAGATGTCCTTCTCATTGGAGAGGGATATGAGGGGAGAACAAAATTGCAAGAGGAGAAGCAGCTTGTCGCTTATTAAAGGAACTTGAGGTCTGTTGGTGCTTCTCTACATACCTGCTCCTTAAGTATAGTAACTATTGTTTACCTTATTTACTAAGTCAGTTTATGTATAATATTTTAGAATGTCTTTTATTTAGATACAATTACATTTTGACAAAACTTAATTGCAATTCCTTGGGTGTTGTAATTTAGATTCCTCATTAAATTCAATGAGATTACCAAATGAACAATAAGTCATATAACTGAATTTTTTAAATAGAAAAATCATTCACTTGAATTTACTTGTTGTAGATAACACATTTGATCTTATATAGTAGGTCAATATAATCACATAGTTGAATTTCCATTAGATTTGAAGTTCCGTCGTACTGAAAAAATTTGTGCAATGGCTAAGTTCAGTGGGACCGAGTTTTCACTGTCTGAAACCATGACCTTTTATCCAGATTTCTCAACTGGTAGTTGATATAATCTGCCAAGTTTCCAACACAATGTTTCTAGTATTGTTTTCCATTTTCATTGACATTGTTTTATCCATTCACATTGGCTATTGCAGCTCAGACTGCGGACAAATTCAGCCACCTCAGCCATCACATCTGTTTTTGGGCAATGAAAAGAAGGGTATTAATCAGTATCCACACTTATTGGCAGATTATATGCTTTACCCATTGTATTGATTTTTAGAAACTGCTTAATGCATAACAATCAAACTGTGAGCATTTGCCTTGTACACTAGCAGAAAACATCATGTAGTTGAAGAAGTGGTAGAGGTAATCAGAATGTACAATGTTGCATTTAAAGCATTTGAAGCATGTAGCATATTAGCCCTTGTGGTGAACTGAGTCAAACAGTTCAAGTAGCATAATTGTACGTGTTGATTAAGTTTCTTATATGCAGGAAATTTAGGAAGCTGCTGAGAAAGGAGAACTCAATGAACTTGTCGTAATTATCATTTTATCGCCTTCATATAGCATAATTGTAAGTATAATGTTTTGCAATATTATTGATTCAAATCCTTAGAAACTATCAATATTGGAGAGAGATAACACATTTAATGTGATTTATGGCAGGTTATCAGCAACTCGGAAAAGACACCCACCCCGGCAGCAAACATCAACAACTGGGTAGAAAAGTTAGCAAGAAGTTCATCCCATGGTTTTGTCATATGAGGGCAGGTTTTCAACTACTGCTTCAGCATCAGCAAAAGTCAACCCTAGCTTTAATGATTCTCTGTCTACGAGATTCTTCTTGCTTCCTCAAGTCTTCCATTTCTTTATATTTTTCCCTCGGGGTCCGAGGGGAAAATATAAAGAAATGGAAGAGTTGCGGATGCAAGAGAATCTCGTAGACAGAGAATCATTAAATGTAAAGAGTATGTTGCTGCTGCTGAAGTGGATCTTTAAAACCTGCCTCCATATTACATTATTCATTTTGGTATGTGTCAATTCATTTTTCTCCTACTTGACATGGGAACACTTTTCGGTAACCTTATTCATTTTGAGTGTTATCTTTTCAAGGAACCTATGTCGAGGGTATAAAAGAGGAAGTGGTTTTGTCTCCTGGACATGCACTTCCCTTCATTGCTGCTGGGGAAGGTACTTTTACCTCTTCCTGTTGCTATGTTCACTGATTTTTGTTTTATTTATTTTTTCAAACAATCTTTTGTATTACATCGGTGACCACTTAAGGTATACATGGACACAATGTCTCAAGTGATGTTTGAGCTGGCTGAGTATCGTCATGTCGGATCAAATAATTTCAATCTGTTCAGTAGCCGAAGTCAGACCATATTTACCTGGTAAACATTCCATATGTAGATGAATGATATCTGTTGCTTTATCAGTATTGAATATTGATATAAACTCAATAGGACTAAGTTGCTAGTACTGATAAATCTTTGACTTTGAGCTGTACTTTTTTTTTATTGGTAAGTTACACTTATGTAGTGGGTTTTGAACCCATGGTCACACCCTCCACCTTATTAATTTATTTATTTATATTCCGGAAGGCATCCTGAGTACCTATTTGGACTTCGGAACTGAAAACCATTGTAGTGCTACTTTGTGAAGGTTGAGGTGGGGTCGTAATATGTAAAAGTTAGCATTTTCAATGGCTGATTTATGAATGTGATGTTATATGAAATAAAATTTCTATAACCTGTGTTAATGGACATTTCTGAGACTCAATGATTCAATGAATGTGGTATTATGTTTAGGAAATACCTAGTTTTGTTTTATGAAAGTACACATTGAAGTACTTTTTAAGAATTATTTATTTCATCATTGGTGCTATACTCTATCTTCAGAGTCAATTCTTTCTTGTCTTCTGTCTGTAACTCATCAATGCATTTGCCGATGATTGAAAGTAGTGCCCATGGTGATGAGTACGATGGAGTGATCTTCTCTCAACTTGTATGATAAAAGCATTTATTTATTGTTGTTTTTTGAAGAAGATAGAATGTTATTTTTAAGTACATGGTTGACTCATTGGTCTCTCTCTCTCTCTCTCTCTCTCTCTCTCTCTCACACAGAATTTGATTGATCTTGCCGGATCTGAGAGCTCAAAAACTGAAACGACTGGACTACGAAGAAAGGAAGGATCTTACATAAACATTGATGACTCAGTTCACCCTGCCTCCTGCCATGAATATTGGTAAGCAACTCTCACAATATGCAGTCTCTAATAACGGGCTTACAGAATCTTCATATGCTGTCATTTCTTTTTGAACATTAAACATGGTACAAAATTAAATGAAATAATTTTGCAGGAACCATGACCCAAATGCTTGCGCTGGCTGAAGAAGAGCGTTCGGTTCTATTTCTATGGACATACTTGGTTGCGGCTCTTGCACTCACAGTTTGGTCAACAATGTACATGTGGATTTTGTCTTGAGTGTGCCTTGAACTCAGGTTGAACATGTCTGAAAACAGCAAACTATATAAGAAACTTGGTATATGGAGTAACAACTAGAAGCCATTACAAAATATTCCATTAATTACATACATTACAATTTTATGTTTTTTTTTTTTTTTTCCTGCTGCAAATGAAGTCAGCTGTTGATGTAAGTTATTGTCATTGGAGGAGTTTTTGGTAGATTTTAGTTATAAACTGAGAGTTGTTGTATGTATTTCATGTACTCGCGTGTAATAAGGTAATGCACACCAGATCTAGAGGATTCGAGCCTGGATGTAGGCCATCTGTATGAAAGATTCTATGGTTCAGTGGTTCAGTCTATTCGGTCCGTTTCAGTCTATTCGGTCCGTTTCAGTCTATTCGGTCCGTTTCAGTCTATTCGGTCCATTTCATCAATTTCGGTCTACTTATTTCCACTTTGGTTCATTTTGATTTATCCAATCCATTTCGGTCCATTTAGATCTTTCTGGTCCAATTTGGTCCATTCGGTCTGGTTTAGGCTATTCGGTCCATTTGATCCATTTCGGTCTATTATTTCCACTTTGGTTCATTTTGATTTATCCAATCCATTTCGGTCCATGTAGATCTTCCTGGTCCAATTTGGTCCATTCGGTCTGTTTCAGTCTATTCGGTCTGTTTGATCCATTTCGGGCTACTTATTTCCACTTTGGTTCATTTGGAGTTATCCAATCCATTTCGGTCCGTTTAGATCTTTTTGGTCCAATTTGGTCCATTTCGGCTTGTTTGATCCACTTGAGTCCATTTTCTTTGATTGTTAGATGTAATACTATTTTATTATAAATATAGTATATAATAATATAGTTTTATTCGATTGTATTATATAATATATAATATGACATAAATAATTTGATGTTTACAATTATACATTTTAGATAATAAATTATACATTATTCTCTCTATCAAAATAATTACATATTCTCATGCATGACATGAATTTGTCACTACTTGTATTGAAGTCCACAATTCTACACTCCATTTCCAACAATTATTGCGCAAAACGCAAGGTGGGATGTCCCACATACACTAAGCAACTATATCATATTCTCATAATTTTTTTAATGCCTTGAACATATGAAATGTGATCTTTAGAATATTTGCTTTTCTGCATCTTTTAGTAAGAATTTAACCCCTTCGGAATACGTATAACTGACTAACGAAACCAAGTCACACCTGAAAATGCTATATATCTCTGAAAGTGAGATTCGTACATGTATGTATTTTGAAAATATTCCACTTATTTAAATTGAAGACACTGTAATTTCTAATATATTAGTAAGTTGTAACAGTAGAATTGCAGTGAAGGAGAATGAAAATCCTTGACCATAACAAATCACAATAGACAAAGATCATTTCCAAGGAATGCAATTAAACAAACTATGAAAGTCACAACTAAGAGTAATGGAGTACAAAGGGAATGAGAAAAAGTTCCCATTTCAATAATTCCATCAGTCACTTTCTCAACAGAACTACTACACTATTCATCTTGACTTTCATCAGTCACTTCATCAAATTCAGAATCCTCATTATGATTATCAATTTCATTAATATCATCATCATCAGCATCAGATATCTCCGAAACAGTTGCCAAGGGCTTCATCTTCTATGAAGGAGCAGCCCTTTTTCTCGGTTCTTTCTTCTTGGCTGACTATCAAAGTCACAACTAACAGTAATGGCGTACAAGGGGAATGAGAAAAAGTTCCCATTTCAAGAATTCTATCCGTCACTTTCTCAACAGAACTACTACACTATCCATCTTCACTTTCATCAGTCACTTCATCAAATTCAGAATCCTCATTATGATTATCAATTTCATTAATATCATCATCATCACCATCAGATATCTCCGAAACAGTTGCCAAGAGCTTCATCTTCTATGAAGGAGCAGCCATTTTGCGCGGTTCTTTCTTCTTGGCTGACTATCAAAGTCACAACTAAGATTAATGGACTACAAGGGGAATGAGAAAAAGGTCCCATTTCAAGAATTCCATCCGTCACTTTCTCAACAGAACTACTACACTATCCATCTTCACTTTCATCAGTCACTTCATCAAATTCAGAATCCTCATTATGATTATCAATTTCATTAATATCATCATCATCACCATCAGATATCTCCGAAACAGTTGCCAAGAGCTTCATCTTCTATGAAGGAGCAGCCATTTTGCGCGGTTCTTTCTTCTTGGCTGACTATCAAAGTCACAACTAAGATTAATGGACTACAAGGGGAATGAGAAAAAGTTCCCATTTCAAGAATTCCATCCGTCACTTTCTCAACAGAACTACTACACTATCCATCTTCACTTTCATCAGTCACTTCATCAAATTCAGAATCCTCATTATGATTATCAATTTCATTAATATCATCATCATCACCATCAGATATCTCCGAAACAGTTGCCAAGAGCTTCATCTTCTATGAAGGAGCAGCCATTTTGCGCGGTTCTTTCTTCTTGGCTGACTATCAAAGTCACAACTAAGAGTAATGGACTACAAGGAGAATGAGGAAAAGTTCCCATTTCAAGAATTCCATCAGTCACTTTCTGAACAGAACTACTACACAAGTCATCTTCACTGTCATCAGTCACGTCATCAAATTCAGAATCCTCATTATTATCATCAATTTCATTAATATCATCATCATCACCATCAGACATCTCCTAAACAGTGGACCGAATTAGTCTGAAGTAGATAGAATAAGGGCCAATGTGAACTGAATGGACCAAATTAAACAGAAGTTGATTAAGTAAGACGGAATGAGCCGAATTGGACCAAATTGGACTACAGATGACAAAATGGACCAAATAGAACCAATATGGACTAAATAAGAGTTTTGAATATTTCTCTTCTTTATTGCATTTTGAGGGCTCATATTTGTAATTTCTAATGTCGATTTCAGGGTTTTTTTTTACTAATTGTTTGTTTTTTTTTTCCTTTTTTTTTTTAAACTCAAAAGTAAAGAGTTTAGCCCAAATTTAATAAAATTTCATA
The DNA here is from genome assembly GCA_030445155.1 of Quercus variabilis. NCBI lineage: Eukaryota > Viridiplantae > Streptophyta > Magnoliopsida > Fagales > Fagaceae > Quercus > Quercus variabilis. Next base: position 22,990,552 of record CP129445.1, read on the forward strand.
CTTGTTAACTCAAAAAATGAAGAGGGAAAGAAAAAAAAGTATTTTTGAGCTAAACATGAAAAGAAAAATAACAGAAATAATCATTTTAAGGCCCAATTACTCTAAAATGGACTAAAAGAGGACCGAAATTGACTGAGTGGACCAAAATAGACCTAATTGGCCCAAATACAAAATTATTTAATTTTTACAGAAAACAAACTATCTTCAAAAACATTATAAATTATATTACAATACAAAATAATAATTTATTCTCATATATCACGTGGATCTACAACTAGTTTTGAAAACAAAACTTGACAAAACACACGACTACATAAGAATTATATGAAACAAGGCAAGACACGGGTAAAGCAATTTCCTGACAAGTTTACAATCTATAGAGCAATGATTTATTAGGATTTTGGAAATGGAAAATGCATGTAGAAAAATATTAATACAATATCAAAGTCAAGTCAAATCATGGGGTTCTGAATTGCTATTAACATCATCATGTTGTATGTTTTGGCCTAAGATAGCAATGTCACCACCTATTATTATTATTATTTTGTTTTTGTCGGAAACTCAATATATTCAAGTTCTTTGTTTAATAAAATTTTGTAATGAACCCTGTAAACAAAATTCCTGGAGCCGCCACTGAATGTCACCACCTATTACAACATCCCGAACGAACACAACATCAAAAAAATTCCAAGCACTGACCAAAACCTCTCTGAATAATACCGTACCACTTTAAATTTGATGTATTTTACCTGTATCCAAGTCAAACCCACAATGTATAACTCATCACACACCCAATATGCAAAAGACAAGAAACAGATAATAGAATAAAAGGTTCTGTAAGTGGTTCACATGTAACAAATTTAAATTTCTAATAAACCTTATAGTACTTGATAGACCACCCACTTGCATTGCCCATCAAAGTGTGCTTCCATGACTGGTACTCAGGCATGGTATAAAATGATAATTGTGTTCCATTTGTGTGAGTTGCCTACAAAGATAATAAATGATTATTTTCCCTGAAGAAACAGTCCACTTATAGTGAAGTTGTGCTAATATTTGAAATAGTTAACTGAAAAGACCAACCTTCACAATAGGAGTGGTAAACTCAATTAAAGTATAAGCATGGAACTTTTAACAGTGATGACCAATAAGAAAGAATAAAATTGATCCTGTTGCCCTTTGATGTGGGAATCATCACGATCCTGTACAAGAATTATAGTTACAATTTTATATTGGTTGAAGGCTATCCATGGGCCTTGTAGAGAGAATTGTAAGTGTAAAAGAAGAACAAAACAATAAGAGAATTTTAAGGCGCACCTGATCAGTCATTAGCATCAAATGACCATATCTCAAAGATTTTACATTGGTGTATTCTTTATGCTGCTGAAGTCCAACAATATGCTTTACGAACTGAATTTCTTTATTCTCAGTGAGCTGTTTAGCGATGGCCAATGATAAACAACTACATACAAGCATATGATACTAGTCAAATTCATGGGCATTATAGTTGCCCTCTTATCACACAAAATCAAAATAATACTAGCTATCATCACTTCGAAGAAGCCTCCTGTTGTTGAACTTGCCAAAGTAGTAGCTACTAATGTTGAAGCAATATCATTGCTAGCATTATAGGCAAAAGGTGCACAACGCAACAAATGTAACGAGTACAATGGATAGCAAATAGTTCAATTACAACAACATTCAGCGATAAACAAAATAATAACTATAAGTATCTCAATACAACATAGTCTACAATGCCATCCGGAAATCGAGTCTCCGCTCGCCTGACAAACATTAAAATACGGTCGTTAGTTTCCAAATGCGAAGAACAAAAACCAAATGAAATTGTTAGCATATTATATAAAAATAGGGAGGGCACTTGCCTAATTCATAGCACTACCACTTGTTGAAGCCCCACGGGAAATGGGACAGCTTCTACGGTTATGCCCCTCTTGATGACACAGTCCACATCGCTGCCTCGGTTGAATCTCCCTCAAGTCCGGATCTTCCCTCCGGCTTCCCCGTTCTCGCCGTACCCCATCCATTTCATTCCTTAATCTAGACTTCACAGGACGACCTTTGGCCCGCAACAGCTGTGGGTCAGGCACCCACCGTGCTCCGCGAACGTCCCTCCACAAGGACTCCGACTTGGGCACCACGAAATGATGTGAATATGTTTGGATCGCGTTGCTCAAACTGTAACATGGGTCAATATAGCTTGTCGCATCGCGGTGCAAAGCTTTCAGAACTGTAATTGCATGTGAACAAGGGATCTTCAAGTTTTGCCATTTTCCACAGCCACATTTCATAGCAAATACCTGCACTTCATGACTGTGGTTTCCCCCTCCACCTCTATGGTCGTTGTACGGGGTAACCACTTGATATACACCCATTTCATGATTAAAATGCCTCAGAGTGTGTCCTACGGTTTTCTGCTCATTTTTGTTATAGATTTCCATTGCATAATCACTCCATAACTTACCTCTAGAGAGATCAGAAGAAATTTGTTTATTTCGATCGTGGAAATATGCAACAAGTTTGGACCAAGTGAACTCAGCCATTGCAGCAATGGGCAAACCACGGGCACCTTTAAGTACCCCGTTAAAGCACTCAGAGATATTGGTTGTCATTGCCCCGTAACGTCTTCCACCATCATGTGACTGCGTCCATTTTTCCACATCCTCACTCATTAGATATGTGTATGGCATATAGCGTGCAACATGGCGATCAGTTGGGTCTACACCCCTCAGTAAATTAATCTCGGCCTCCTTAATGGTTTGCATTATGGACTCAAATTTAGCTGCATGAGTTGCATATCCAGCTTTCAGGGCCAACGCCTTTAGAATCGGGTCATCAAAGTGTGTGTTGAAATTGCTAGCAACATGTCGAAGGCAATATCGATGATATACCCGTTCTGTTCCATCTTGACCTCTAGGCCACTCTCGAATGGCACATTTGATACCTTTATGTCGATCAGAAATAATGCAAATGCCCTGGTTAGGTATGACATGCTCTATCGAAGACCTTAGACACTCTAAAAACCACCCCCAACTAGCCCCTGACTCTTTGTCCACAACAGCGAAGGCAAGAGGTAAAACCTTTTGGTTAGCATCGGTTGTCATTGCAATCATCAATACCCCTTTGTATTTACCATACAAATGAGTCCCATCAATACTAATCACTGGCCTGCAATATTGGAATGCAGCAATGCATGGAGCGAATGCCCAATATACATAGCGCAGTAACGCAGTACCGTCAACTGGCCTAGGTATGGTGTGATAGTTATACCGGGTACCCGAATCCTGATCCAAGTATGCCAATAACAACTTTCGCAACCTTTGGTAAGACTCCTCCCAATCCCCAAATATCTTAGCAATTGCCTTTTGTTTTGCATCCCATACTTTATAGTAAGAAAGCTCATGCTTGTACTTAGTATGTATGATCTCCCAGAGCTCATCAATACGAGCAGTGTGCTTTTTTTGCAATTTTCCCACAATTTCTGATGCAACAAAATTAGAATCCATCATTCTACCGTCTCTACGCAAGCCAAAGGGTATACAAGTGTGTGGACCCACATAAGACGTGACCATCCACAGACCATTAAGTTTAGCCTTCATATATGCCCCAACGTACCACTTGCAATTGTCGTCAACACATGCAGCGCACAATTTAGTTGGGGTCGACCTTCGGATTCTAAAATTTCTATTATGAGTTGCTGCGTATATTGTCAATGCACGCTTCACCGCCTGTTTATTTGCAAAAGTCAATCCTTTACAAAAATTCATCCCATCTTCCCAAGTAGAAACAAATGGTATCTGAAGACGTGAAGGATCAACCATATTTTCCCAAGTATTTTCGTAGAATGACTCAGCAGGAGGTCTGTAAGTTGTGGTCGTATTTGTATCATGGTGGATGCCAATATCATCGTCTGCAACACCTTCATCGTGGTACTCCATATTTTCCTCTTCAAAATTCGGAACGACTTCATGGTCATCTACATCAATCTCAAAGTCGCCTCGCTCAACCATCTCTTCGAACTCATCTACACCATCACTATTTTCCCCATCATTCATAGCAGGATTTTCGTATTCGTCTTCATCTTCCTCTTCTAAATGTGTTTCTTGAGGATGGAGGGTTTCACCAATATTGGCAACATTACCTTGAAATGGGAGCATATAACCGCCCACAACATGATCTTCATCTTCGTCTTCCTCCTCTAAATGTGTCTGTTGAGGATGGAGGGTTTCACCAGTATTGCCAACATGATCTTGAAATGGGAGCATATAACCTCCCATTGAAGAATTCATTGTATACCCTCCCATTGAAGAATCCATTGTATACCCACCCATTGTATACCCTCCCATTGTAGTGCATCCATCATCTAGGGTTGTAAATTGTAAAGAGGTAGTTGTTTCTTGCACCACCTCATTATCAACTTCTGCACTTGCCTCCAAACTTACGTACAACTCAGCAGCATTTACTTGGGGCATTTTCTGTATCCTATTAAACATCATCTTTACATGTTTGTCTTCTTTGATCGCCATATACCCGTAATTTATCCGGTCATGAAGGACTTCTTGTGGGTAACGATAAATAATCTTGATATCATACCAAGCACGATTCAAATTCAATTCGCCCATGATTTTGCTCTTCAAATCATTCAATGTCTTCAACTTACGACGTACCATCATGTAGTAGCATTGGATACCAGGCCCTCTAAACGGGATTCCGTCAATCTCATCAGGATTATCAAGGGGTCCACCGAAGTATACATTTATATCAATATTCTTCAAAGATTGTGAACCTATTAAAGAGTCAAGTATAGTATGTTAGTGACATATTTCATCTCTTTCATTTAACATCAATTACAAAACTTTTTCTATCTACTCAAAATACAAAAATTACAACTTCTCACACCACAATTGCATACACTCACCCCACATCACATACAATTCTACTAGCGCAATCATTATCATTTCATACTCAAACAATGAAAAAACTAAAGACAAAACTCACCCCTATTACAAAATTTTAACTAAGCTCTAACAAAAATATAAATAAAAATATCAAACCAAACAACAAAAGTAATGAGGATGTGCAAATGAATGAGTGCAATTATGTAACATCATTATTCCATATATAATTTCAATTTTTAGGTATATTAGAGTCTAATTCTAATTGGGTCCAACAAAAATACAACTCTAGCCTTCTCCATCAAATCTGCCCAAATGAACAAGTTAATGATTATTTAGTTGTTAACGAAATGTAATTTTTTTTTTTTTACTTATTAGAAATAGGACATGAAAGTTGCATTATGTCCATTTTCCTTTGATCAACTTAATAATTATTTAAAATATATCATTATTACTAATATTTTTTACTTTATTTTTCACATAAAGTAAAATCTTATGATTATCAATTCGATTCTATGATTTACTCTATGAGGACCTCTTATAGGTCCTGTTTAGGATCTCAATTTTAATAACCTTGGTTTTACTTGTAAATTACAAATATCTACTAGAAACATATTCATATAGATAATGTTTAATAGATCATGTTTAGGATCTCAATTCTAATTTATTCATAATTTTCTTTTTAATTAAAAATATCTACAACAAAGGTATTCATATAGCTATGAAAACATTTGAAAAAGATCCAAAAATAAAAAAATTAATTGACCAATTAATTGAATCTTAGAGGGATATTTTTTTGTCTTTAAAGTATTAAAATGGATATTTGGATAAATTTTTTTTAGTAACTTAGTAATAAACAAAACATATTATAACGTTTGACATAGCAAATATTATTTTTAATAATTTCATTGCTAGATTAGTTGTTATTATAACGTTTGACTAAAATAAACAAATAATTATACTATTTATAAAAAGTATTGAATTTTAGTTAAGTTAAAATATTTTTGTATTAATGAAATAACATAAAGCAGAGAGGTTCATTACACATTACCAAAAAAAAAAAAAAAAAAAAAAAACCAATTATACATTTAAAGTGCTACATATATATATATATATATATTTAACTGGTTACTACGAACAAATATTTTTATTACGAAATGTCATGACAAATTCAATACAAGCAAAACTTTCTAAAGCAGTTATACATATATTAAACAACCAACAAGAGAGTGAGGAGACCCTTACCTGACATGAGGATGTGCAAATGCACTACTGGATTGTATGAGAGTGAGAGGGAGAGAGGGAGACTACAATGATCAGTTTGTATGAGAGTTAAAAGGGAGGTATTGTTCTGCTCTGTAGAATGAGTATGAGAGTTGAGAGAGGAGTAATGCAGAGTAAGAAAGGATGAGTTGAGAGAGAAGCAATTCCTGTTACAGTTTTAGCCAAGTGACATAAAGAAGTCACGGGAGTCTTGGCAGAGAATAAAGTAACTCTGCCAAGTCTTGATGGGGGAATACAAAGTAGTGAATTTTGTTCACGCCAGGCCAGACATGTGCCAGAATTATGTTCACGCAAGGTGGTCAGTGACATGACCGGATGGGACTGGACAGGGTCACGTACATCTCGAGTTTCTGAGACTCGAGATCCACGTGGCATCCACACAGATCTCGAGTCTCAAAAACTCGAGATCTAACTGGATGCCACGTGGCTGCCATGCAGATCTCGAGTCTCAGAAACTCGAGATCTGTGTGGATGCCACATGGCATCAGCCGACGTCAAACCATGAAAACCGAGCGTCAAAGGGTCGAGGTATGAGCTCTGAATTCGAGTCTCTAAGACTCGAGGTGTTAGTAATTTATATTGTTTGCAAACTGGGTCAACTAACTAAATAGTTAGAGAAAAAAAAATACTTACCTATTTCCTCCAAGTTTATGCTTTAATTGGATGGGTTCTACTTGATAAACTAAAAGTGGGGCAAACTAACTAAAGGGGCCAGCGTGTGATTTTAGAGGAAAGAATAGGCAAACTCACGTGGACTGAGATCTATGAAATTTTTGTGGGGGGGGGGGGGGGGGCCAATCATTACAATTTAAAGAATCCAGCCTATTTTAGTATATTACTATAAAGGGATTTCAAAGTTTTATTTTTTTTTTTTTTTTTTTTTTTTTTTTTTTTTTTTTTTGGGAAAGGGATTTCAAAGTTTTGGGGGGACCATGGACCCCCAACATTACATATGCCTCCGCCCCTAGTCACAACAATACAAAACACTAATAATTTTTATTCTTGATTTTTTTTTTGGTTAATGCTTTGAACCTGAAAATTTAATTAAGGGTTGCTCCTGATTGTACCAAAAGATATTAGTCACAATTGTGACTCTCCCTATATTATTTATCTAATCCATAAAGACTTATTACATAGTCTATGTAAGGCTCATCAGTCATCCAATCCAAACATGCTATTTTACTTTTTCATTGGGTTGTTGCCATGAAAGCATCATGCTTCATATATATGTCAAAGTTTTTCTTTATGACTTTTTATTTTCCCCAATAAAGAAGACACATTTGGTGTTGAAAAAAATAATTAAAAAGAGTTGTGATAAAAGTTGCGGTCCTCAAATTGTTAAAGATAAAATAGTACAAAAACTAAGCCAAAAGAGGGGGTAGGTAGTTGGAAAAAGTCTCATCTCTACAGGGGTGGCATCAAGTGTAATTCAGGGTGGTCATAGGACCAACTTGACTTGAAAAAAAAAGAAAAATTTATATTGCTTAAAAAATAGTAATGTTAAATTAAAATGGATTGTTGACCACCCTAGCAAAAAATACTTGACCACCCTTAAAAAAATTGAACATCCTAAGTAAAAATTTGAGCCCATTAAAAATCAAATTTGACCTTTCCAAAATTTTGGTCTATTGAAGATTGAACCAAAAAATTGTGAGAAATGCTATGTTTACAATATTTCCACAATATTTTTACAATAAATCCTAAGTAACAAGTTGTTAATGGTGGGCAAAAAAGTAATCTCAGTGGTATGTAAATTAGAACTCGTAACAAATTATCACATTAAATTTGTTGTAAAAGTGTTGTGGACGTAGCATTTCTAAAAAAATTCTCAAACAAACAAATTAGCCTAGAAACCCAAATCAAATGTTAAATTGTGATGTTTTATATTGTTTTTAGAATGCATATTTTCAAATCGCTATTTTATTATTATTATTATTATAAAAAATGCATATTTTTAAATAGCTAGTTGGTTAGTGATTGTGAACGGTTTTAGACCCCTTAAAACACAACCAGATTGGTTAGCCTAGATTAATTAGCCAAGTTGTTACTTAGTCAAATTATACGATTCTAGGTTAAAGCAATCAAATAATCACATCAAGATATAAAGCAGCGGAAAATAAATGAACACAAGATATGATGACCCAGGAAACCACACAGTAAAAACCTGGAGAGGATTTGACCTAGCTATCCTGAAGGTAAACCTGAATCCACTATGCGAAAGAATCGAAGTTCATACAGAAGGACTACAAGCTCCCCGCTTGACTTCCTAATGCTACCCACCAGTAGAACTTACTGACACGACCACGTGCAAGCTCCGAATCCACGGACTCCTTCTTTCTTGGATTCTTTAATCAGCTACAAGAACCCCCACTTGTTTATCTTTAAGCTTCAATGGTAGCAACCAAGTTGATCATCAAGATGTTGATACTATCTCTAACTTGAAAACCCTAAGCTTTGTGTAAAGGAAAGCTCCTGCAGATCTCACAAGAGATTTACATAAAACAGCAATGTATGAGCAACAATACAACCGGAGTAACCTTCAAAAACGTGGCTAGGGTTTAGTTTATATACCTAGGGTAAAAACATAAAATCCTAAACGTTTAATGAAGTAGGGCTGAGTTGGAAATTCTGCAGAATAATTAACTTGTGCGATTTTTAATCGATCGAGTCTATTCTTCAATCGATCGAGCCAGGCTGAAAGTCCCAAGTACTTCTACAGCCACTCGATTCCAACTTTACAATAATAAACCAACTTTGAGCAAGTCTAAACAAGACTAAATACATTGTTTTGATCATGGTTTGCCAACATTACAAATTAAAGTTCTAAATACATAAAATCCTAAAACCTTACAACCTAACAAACTCTCCCTTTGGCAATCCGTGACAAAACCCTAATTAAAAACTCAAAGTTTTACAAATAAAAAGCCCTTTACAAAGAAATGCTCATAAACTTCAAATTCAGCCTAACTACTATCCATCGGTTGCAAGTGTAAACAGCAGCTTAGTTGAATCAACTTGTATATTCCTGAAATACTCAACAAACGCATAAACGCATGTGTGATAGAAAAGAGTAAAACAACAGGTATAACATTCTTGTAAGATTCACACAACACAAAATAAAGATATTTATGAATGAACAACTCATAAATATAAATCAAAAAGCAGTGAATCACAAATCAACAAGAATCAATAAAAAACATGTATATTAATCAATGTTACTCCCCATAACATGAATATCTCCAAAAAATGATATACAAAGTGAAGCACCTAGATACAATCTAAAAACTCCACAAGCTCTCAAAAAGTAACAACAAAAATCTCCCCCTAACAACAAAACTCCTCTACAAGTCTCCCCCTAACATCAAAACTCCTCTACAAGCCAAAACTCCATTCCCCCTTTTTGTGACGGAATGCCAAAGAGCAATCATGAGTCGCCATCAAAAGGAGGTGGTGAGGGTGAATGAAGACGCGCTAAATCGGCTCGGAGAGCACGAATCTCATCTAGTAAGTCCATCAAAATGTGACCATGAGCCGCCTGAACGATCATGACAGTCTCCAGAGTACGACGAACATCAAAGTCAGTCGAAGGAGGTGGAGGAACATCAACAGCAGCAGCATCATCACCAACTAGATCAGGAACATCCTCACTAGCAAGACCTGCAGAAGAAGAAGGAGGAGGTGCGCTACTAGACGGCTCAAACCTAGGGTGTTTAGAACTAGCTCGAAGATGAGCGGCCTTCTGTCTAAGAAAAGACGCACCTATGGAAGCTATCACATGAACGGGCTCAAAGGAAGGGAAGTCACTAAGGTCAAGATGGAGCAAAATCCTATGAATAAAAATAGGATGAACAAGGGCATGAGAAGTAGATGAACTCCTATAAACATCGTTCAAAGAACGAAGAAAGAGATGGGGAAAACTAATAGGAGCATCAATAACCAGAGCATACAAAAATACACATCTCTCAAGAGGAATGGTGTGAACATGAGAAATGGGCCAGATGGAATGACACGCTATCCTAAAGAACAGATAATGCAACCCGGAGAGCTCAGCAGAAGTGATCTGAGGATCAGAATCCCACTGGACAGAAGTCCCAGTGATGTAAGACAAAACGTCACTCAGCTCGGGAGACTCATCATATGGATAGATAGGATTCCTAACCAACGGTACCCCTAGAGCATCAGCCACTACCCGAGGAGTAATGGTGTACTCTACGCCTCGTATCCAACTTTTTACTAAAGTGTTGGAATCATAGACGCTAATAGAGATGTTCGAAAAGAACTCTCTAATCAAGGCAGAAGGTGGAGGAGGATCAGAAATGTCCAACAAGGGTAACCAGCCCTGACACTCAAAGTTTGCTCTAATGGCAGGATCTAGTTTATCTAACAGAACAGAACGCTCAGCCCAAATCTTTCTCTTAAGGTTTAGTTTCTCAAAAAGCTCTTGGTTTTTCTCACTCGGAAACCTCTCACGGTCAAAGGAAGGAGGGGATGGAGAAGAAGAGGGAATAGTGCTACGGGCTCTAGTCTTCCTAGGCATGATGCTAAGGAAAGGACAGAGACACAAAGAGAAAACCAAAAGAACACAAGAAAAACAAAACTAAGGACAGACTGCAAGTTAATACAAAAAAAATAGAATGAAAATCTATATGATGTATGAACAGATACAATGTCATGATGCATGTACTAATGCAGTAAGCAATTAAGTTCAATTGAGATTAAATTGACAAAATTGGCTTGAGCAGGGAATTTCTTATCAAAAACCCCAAAAATTGAAAACCACTTGTTGAAATTTTTAAACAAATTGATGAATTAAGCATTACAAAACTTAGCAAATAGATTATAATGCTTAATTTCATCAATACAACAAGCCAATTTCATCAAATTTTACCCAATTTAACAAAATCCCCAAATCGGATCAAGAACAAACCCTAGAATTTTCAATTTTTCACCAAACTCAAAATTGATCAAATTAAGAAGTAAGAATCATGTTTATGATGTGTTCCCACAAAAACCCAATGATCAATTGCACAAAATAGGGCTTGAATCAATAGAAAATCCCAAAAATGCTAAGTCCGAAAATCTCCCTTAAATGCATGGATTTATGCATGAAATAATGAAAATAAATTCAAAAAGAAGGGTAAAAGAGTCTTACCGGCTTGAGGAAAGAGATTCTTTGCAAAAAATCCGGAGGAAAACGACAAAAAATTGGAATAGTTGAGCTTGCCAAGTCGGAGAGAGAGAAAAGCTTTTGAAAACTTTTGAAAAAGGTGTTTGAAAAAGTCAAGAACAGTGTTTTTAAAAACCTGATTCGTGACTTTCGATTGATCGAAAATTACATTCGATCAATTGAAAATTACATTCGATCGATCGAAAGAGACAGTCATTTTTCAACAAACTAAAGCACTTTTTCGATCGATCGAAAATCAGACTGGATCGATCGAAATGGGTAGAGGCTCACAAAATTTTGAGAAAAATCATAGATTTGAAAAGCACAAACCATATTTTGAAAATAACTCCTCAAAGCATTGAATTATAGAAATAATGCATGAGTATGAGATGGAATGCTTTTTCAAAAATCCAAAATTTTAAACCCAAATTTTGTCAAAAACAAGTTTCAATCATTCTCCCATTGAATTTTCTCAAACAACAAAAATGTTGTGCACAAATCTCAAGATATTTTCAAACTTGGTTGGTCAGACCAAAAACACACACACTAGCGGTGTTTAACAAAGAGTAACTTGTGTAGTTTGTGATACTAGCAAAAACTTGAGATATATGTGAGGTGATATGTGAATAGCAATCAAACACAAAGTCTACACAATTCATCACATAGAATTTAAAAGAGACTATCACCTAAAGAGTTACATCCTATAACTCCTACATCTCCTAGAACAAAAGCTTGCAATCATGTAAGTTTCTTACATTTTTGCCTCTTATTTGTATGAAATGGCATTCAGCCTAATAGTACACACCGGTTTGAATTAAGTGAATTGGCATCAAGCCTAATAGTACACACCAGTTTTAATTTAATTTGAGACTACACCTTATGTTCTCTTTGTGCATGTGCTACACTTTCTCGAGCACACAATCTTATGATATGCACTAAGGTGTTCATGATTGGCTAGTGAACAGTGGTGAGATAGTTATTTATGCATTTCTCAAAAGAATCAAGTCCGACAGTCAAATAACATATGACTTCATGATTAAGACAAAGTGATTAAAAACCACACACATCTTTCCCACACAACATGCACTACAAAGTTTCAACTAGTTAAGTGCAATAAGTAAATTCATCAATGTTAAACAAGGTACACAAGACATGACATGTGTAAAAAGATAGACCAACCTTGTTTTTCAAAAATCAACAAAAATAGTGTCAAATATAATTTTTGCTTTCTCCTTTTTTTATTTATTATTTTTTTATTTAAGAGAAAACAAATAAATCCTAGAATGAAATGCATGAATGTAATGCAATGCAAATTCTAGAAACAAAACAAAAGAAAACACAAAAACCAAGGAACAATGGTCACAGAGGAATGAGCAATGAAGCACAAGGACCATGTCAGAAAGACTCAATTAGGTCGAGTCTTTTGCATCCAAAACCTTTTAGATGCATCACGAGCATTGGAGTTCTTATTCACATTCGAGTGATTTCCAACTCCAAGATTGGAATAAAGGTTCAAAACCTTTACCAATTCACCAATAAGTGCTATAGGATCTTGTGCTTGAGACATAGACACTTTTGGTTTATTTGCTCTCTTAGCCGCTTAAAGCTTGTAGCAGTTAGGATGAATGTGTCCAGACTTACCACAAAAATGACAAACCCAAGCAGGTTTACCATGCATCTTGTCCTTAGAAAGGGTAGGTTTAGTTTCTCTTAGATCAACCCTATTCTTCTTAGGAGGTGAAACTTCTACGGGTTTGACTATCTCATTTACAGGTGGTTTGACAATTTCACTCACAACCTCACTCACGGAAGGTTTAGAAGAAGAAGAAGGAATAAAATTCATGGAATGCGGTGCATAGTCAAAGATGCTTTCAACATAACCTAACCCAGATTTATCAGAAGGATACTTTTGAACATTCAGCATGTGATCAAGTTTAGAACTAGCAGATCTAGCAACAGATAAATCATGTTCCAAAGTTTTAATTTTATCAAGCAAAAGCATGTTCTTAGATTTAACATTGTTCAAAAGATCATTAGCATCAAACAGTTTAACAAGCAAAATTTTCTTTTCAAGCTCAAGAGACTCAATTTTCTTCAAGCCAAGTTCTACATTCATAGCATCCCTAGCAGCAATTTTGTAGAGTTTATTGTAGGTCTCTTGAAAATCTGCATCTTCAGAGAGTTCCCCATCAGGAGGGTTCTCTTCAACAGATATGCTTTCATTGACTACAGCAGTAGCAGTGAAAACAATGAAGTTTCCATCCTCATCACATTCGGACTCATCATCGGAAACCTCATTATCGCTAAGGGTTACAGCAATAGCTTTACCCTTAGTCCTTAAGAATGTAGGACATTCAGATTTCACATGACAATACCCTTGACAACCAAAACACTGAGGACCCAAAGAATTATTTGAAGATCGACCAACTTTTTCTTTAGGTTTTTCAAGGTTATTAACATTAGTGGGATCATTCTTCCTAAAATTTCTAGGTTCAGCAGTGTATGTACCTCTTGCCTTTCTGTTGGTATTTCTAAGAAAGTTTTTGAAATTTTTGGCAAGATAGGTAATCTCTGTAGCAGAGAGCTCATCATCAAATCCACCACCATCAATATCATCAACTGACTTAAGAGCCATTGATATGGATTTGTTCACTTTAGGTAGGTCAGACTCATAGGACTGAAGAGATTCTACAAATTCATCAACAGGGATGGAGTCCACATCCTTGCTTTCAGTGATGGTCAGTTACTTTGGGTCTAAAGTCTTCAGTTAAGGATCTAAGTATCTTCCTAACAATTTTAGGTTGATCATAGACTTCACCCAAATTAAAAGCAGAATTGACAATATCATTTAATTTAGCATAGAATTCATCAAAAGATTCATCATTAGACATTCTAATGCTTTCAAATCTAGAAGTCAATTGTTGCAATTTATTGATCTTAACTGCCTTTGTGCCTTCATGCACAGTTTGGAGGATTTTCCAAGCAATATGAGCAACCTCAACATTAGAGATCCTCTTAAATTCCTCCATGGAAACAGCGTTGAAGATGGCATTTATAGCTTTGCTATTGAAGCCAGCTGCTTCTTTTTTAGAAGTTTACCATTCACTCACAGGAGTAGTAGGCTTCTCCCATCCGTACTCAACGGAATTCCAAACTCTCTCATCAATGGATTTCAAGAATGCTTTCATCCTTACTTTCCAATAAGCATAGTTGTTCCCATCAAAGTGAGGAGGAACAAACAGAGAGTGTCCATGCTCCATGACAACAGGGGTCAAGGATCAGCTCAGAGATCAAGAAATCTTAAACAAAAGAGCTACCTGCTCTGATACCACTTAAACGGTTTTAGACCCTTTAAAACACAACCAGATTGGTTAGCCTAGATTAATTAGCCAAGTTGTTACTTAGTCAAATTATGCAATTCTAGGTTAAAGCAATCAAATAATCATATCAAGATATAAAGCAGCAGAAAATAAATGAACACAAGATATGATGAACCAGGAAGCCACACGGTAAAATCTTGGAGAGGATTTGACCTAGCTATCCTCAAGGTAAACCTGAATCCACTATGCGAAAGAATTGAAGTTCATACAGAAGGACTACAAGCTCCCCGCTTGACTTCCTAATGCTACCCACCAGTAGAACTTATTGACACGACCACGTGCAAGCTCCGAATCCACGGACTCCTTCTTTCTTGGATTCTTCAATTAGCGACAAGCACCCCCGCTTGTTTATCTTTAAGCTTCAATGGTAGCAACCAAGTTGATCATCAAGATGTTGATACTATCTCTAACTTGAAAACCCTAAGCTTTGTGTAAAGGAAAGCTCCTCTAGGTCTCACAAGAGATTTACACAAAACAGCAATGTATGAGCAACAATACAACTGGAGCAACCTTCAAAAACGTGGCTAGGGTTTAGTTTATATACCTAGGGTAAAAACATAAAACCCTAAATTTTTAATGAAGTAGGGCTGAGTTGGAAATTCTGCAGAATAATCAACCTGTGCGATTTTCGATCGATCGAGTCTAATCTTCGATCGATCGAGCCAGGCCAAAAGTCCCAAGTACTTCTGCAGCCACTTGATTCCAACTTTACAATAATAAACCAACTTTGAGCAAGCTTAAACAAGACTAAATACATTGTTTTGATCATGGATTGCCAACATTACAAATTAAAGTTCTAAATACATAAAATCCTAAAACCTTAGAACCTAACAGATTGCTTTAATCTTTAGCTGAACTAGTTGCAGACCCGTGCGTTACGCGTGATAATTTTTTAGGTAAAATACTATTTTAGTCCCTAGACATTATAAAGATCTTTTAAAAAAAAAAAATAGTTTATCATATTTTTCATAATTTTATCTGTAACGTTTTTTTACCATTATCATATATTTATTGGTTGATGATTTGCATAACATAGACATTAAGAGGAAGAACTATTCAATATTTTTTTTTAAGTCATGGTGTATGAAGATTATGATTATATATATATATATATATATATATATATATAAGGTTAAATGAAATGTCAAAAAATGAGATTACAAAATTTTCCAACTTTATTTCTAATATAATTTTTAAATTACTGAAGAACGTCTCATTTTTAGTTATGATAGGAAATATAATTTCTCTAGTTAGAGTTTGATTATTTTTAAGTTTAAATTTTGTATTAATATATTTAATTGTTGATTATTGATTTAATTATATAAGTGAATGTAATGGTTGATTTTACTGCACTGTAAAGTTTTCAATGTCCACTATATAGCCATCTCTATTTTATTTCTTACTCCTCTTGACCACCTTTTTATTTTTCAAATAACGGTTATTAATTGATGTTTGATTTCATTTCTTTTTTTCTTCCTTCGTTTATTCTTTATTACTTTGTATGTTCCCTAGCTAGTTGTAAATTTTATGGTTATCAAGAAGAAATAGATATCATGTGTTAAAGACATATTTTTTGTAATTGGCTAATCTTTTGACAAAATGCACTTAACTTGTAATTGGGTAGATTTATGATGAGTTTAGTACTTTAAGAAACAAGAGTTCAAGTCAAGTGTTAAAGACATGAAGATCTAACCAAGAAACAAGTGAAGAAAGACTTGTTCACTAAAACTTGACAGACGCCTCGACAGAATCCTTCTATCGAGATTTAATGTTGAAGCTCGACACAAGCTGTTTCTGCCAAGACTTATAGAATCAGAATTTTCAAATCTGATTTTTGGCCCAAGCTGATGTATATGGGCAGTGTTTCTTTTCTCACAACCCTAAACATATATAAGACTTATTTTAAAGGCCATCACATATGCATTGAGTGAGCTAGTGCCTTATTCTCTCTAAAAGAAGTTACTGCGTTTTTAAGCCAAATGATTTTGTAACCAAGGAGCTTCCTGATCGTCATTGTGCATGAAGTGAAGAACTTTGCAGCCAACAACCTTCTTCAAGTTGTTGGAGTTAGTCATGTACTAGGATCCATCATCATTGGTTAGTCACGTACTGGGATTCGTGCATTAAACGGAAAGTGTGCTATTACAAGATCAAGTCCAATTGGGTATTAGAGTGAAGATTCAAGTATAGGTTGGTAATTTAGAATAGGCCAAGGGTAGTTGGTAAGATTCCTTTTACTTGTATTTGCTTGATTATTGATTAGTAGAATCTTGGGAGCGGTGACCTTAAAATCACTCGCTGGGGTTTTTGCCTTGGTAGTTTTCTCCATTCATAAACAAATCACTATGTTAAATTTAATTTCCGTTGCATTTAATTTAGTTGGTGATTTGTTTGTGCTACCACGCCATTGTATGTAATTGAACCTAATTAATTAACTTGGGTAATTAATTAATTTTCAAGGGGTTTATGCATTTTTATCTATCAAGTGGTATCAGAGTAGGCATACTTTGATTAGGTTTTAATCATTGCTGTGTGATCTATTGACCTCTGTTGTCATGGATAGAGGATAATCTCTAATTATTCCACCTTTATTTGATTGCACTAATTATACATATTGAAAAGTACACATAAGGGTTTTCTTGCAGTCTTTAGATGAGAAGTGTGGTAGGCTATGGAGATTGGCTGGACTAAGCCAAAGGAAGCGCCGACTAATTGGGATGATGCAAAGATCAAAGCAGTAAACTTCAATAACAGAGCACTGAATGCCATTTTCAGTGTAGTCATAAATGAAGAGTTTTAGAAAATATCATCGATTGAAATTGCAATGGAAGCATGGACCATTCTCTAGACGACCTATGAAGGAACTAAGGCAGTTAAAGATTCCAAATTTCAAAGGCTTACTGCAAGCTTTGAGGAGATAAAGATGGAGGAGGATGAGCCATTCAATGAGTTCTATGCCAAACTCAAGGACATAGTCAACTCAACCTTTAATCTTGGGGAAACTATTCCCGAACCCAAGGTTGTAAGAAAGGTGCTATGGTCTTTGCTTAAAAGATTCCATGCCAAGGTCATTACCATTGAAGAATCAAAGGATATTAACTCTTTTCCTTTGATAGAGTTGATTGGAAACTTACAGGCCTATGAACTAGGGTTGACAAGACTTGGGAAAGCAAGCAAAGGAAAGAATGTGGCACTGAAGGCCAAAGGTAATGAGAAGGATGAATCCTCTGAAGACGAGGATTCAAAAATGAAATCCTACAGCACTAGGCAATTCAAGAAGTTCATCAAGAATGCCAATGTGAAAGGATTAGATAAGGATTGATGGCAAGGAAATACGTTTCACTCCAAGGGTTAGAATAAAGGGAAGAAAGACTCTAAAGATGGTGGTCAATACACTATTCCCTCTGGTCCTAAGTATTTTGGCTATCATGGTTTTGGGCATATGAAACAGGAAAGCCCAACATATCTCAAGGCTATTGGAAAAAGCAAGGCACTTGCTGCAACCTTGAGTGACACTGAAGCTGAAACTGAGTCCAATGATAGTGATCATAAGGGAATTCTAAATGCCTTCACCGCTACAGTCGATCCTCCTGAAGGGATTACAGAAGTTGCTGATAAAGAAGAAGACTTGGTGGAGTTAAAATTTGAAAAGGTGGACGAGCAGGATGACATCCATACAACCTATGCAAAATTATACACGATTTCGGAAAAGCATAAGAAACTGTATAGGCTGGCCACCAAGAAGTTGAACGATGTGGAACTTGATTGAGAAGAGCTCTTCACAAAGTTTGATGAAGCAAATCAGATCATTGGAGCGTTGCGGTTTGAGAACAACTTCCTTGCTAAAAGGACAAAGAAGCTTGAAGCAGAGCTGTTCCAAGTCAAAGCTCAACTGGAGAGGACTTTCAGTGCAAAGCTAGATGAGATATTGAGCTTTTAGAAATCTGCTTTTGGCAAGATTGGATTGGGGTATGAATTCTCTATATCTCCTAATATTGCCTCTTCTAGTAAAACTATGTTTGTCTCACTTGTTAATGATGATATTTCTAAGAATGTTGATACTAAAACTGAAATAGCTAGTGAGAACATAGACAATGGCAAAATCTAGAAGCACCCCCTAAGGTTGAAAAGAAAGAGACTAGGAACCCTAGGACTAAGAAAGACAATAATAAAAAGTCTCAACAATAGAAGTTGCATTTCTGTCATCACTGCGAAGCTTCAGGGCACACTTGTTCAAATTGCTATAAGTGGTTAGCCATTCAAGAAAGCAATAGTATGCTCTCATTTGGAAACCAAAATTAGTTTCCATCATCTCTTGCTCCTCTAGGAGATCTTCTTAAGGCCATTATTTTCCTTTCAAACCTTAATGGATTCAATTCTTCCCCCTCACCTCAGGATCCTTCCTCAATTTCCAAAGTGTGGAAGGAGAAAGGCTCCAAGTGATTACTTCCTCTCTCTTTTGTTCTTGCATGTCCTATTTGTTTGTTTTAAGCTTTTGAGTCAGTCTAGTTTTATGCTTTGTGTGTTTCTTTCATGTTTTTTGTTTTTGGTTGTTTTTAGTTTTTTTATTTGTTTTCCATAAAAATAAAAAAAATAGTGTGTTTTGTATATATTGGTACTTGTGTACTTTGGATGGCCTTTGAAACAAAATTTATTAACTTTGTATCTCTTATTGCTTAGATGAGCATCTCAATACACAACTAAGCACGTGAGGTTTGTGGCTCGTGTTTGTGATAAGTACGATTTAGTTGATCTCTTATATCTCATGCTTATATCACTCTTTTTGACGGGAAAGACTAGAAAATCTTAAGAGAAAGGCATAAATAATCATCTCACCAATAAAACCTGCCAATCATGAATAACATCTGTGTGCTTAGGTACAACAAAATTGGGATGTTTTAGCTTACATAAATGGGTATTTCTTCTCCCCCTAATATGCCCATGCATGCTATGCTTAAAAAAAAAAATTGTAAAGAAAAAAGATTAAAATGCTTTTAATATGATTGTAAGTGTGTTTCTAAGAGATGTGGGAGTTATAGGCCAATTTTGTTTGTGTTCTTGAACTATGGGAAACAGTTGAATGTTCTCACATCTTTTACTTTGGTTGCAGTGTCATCTCAAAAAAGCAAGGCCGTTTGCACCCTCTAATTAGAAATTTAGAATCATAGAGCAGCCTCGAAAATTATAAAATTCTCAGGAATGTTTGATGATGTGGTTTTATTGTTATCTTTAAGATTTATGTACATAAATTTTGCCACAATTTATTTATATGGTAACTTTTTTCATTTTTTGGAATCGATCACTTCAACGAGTTATTGCAAAAGATGTGTATATAAACTTTCTCATGAACAAATGACATAAAAATCTTAACATTCTTCTCATTAATAAAAATAATGGAATTGTATATATGTTACTCTAATAATAACAAATTATTAAAATTAAAAAAAATGGTGTCATACGCATGTAGGATTGTATTGTTTCCAATGGATAACAGCATTTATCAAGAGCTACTTTGCACTTGTGTCAAGCAAAGGGGAGAAATAGGAGGCATCCACCTAACAGCTCTTGTGCAAGTTGTTGAAATGCGTTGGTCAAGCTCCTGGGCAGATTGAAAATCCAACAAGAACACCTCTGCTTTAGCCAGAATGTGATGGTACTCAACAATAGAATCCCCCACTCTAGTAGAGTTTCTTCTAGTCTAGATTAGCCACATAATTATACATAAGAGGTTTACATCAGTTTGATAACTGAAAGAGAACAAAAAATCGAACAGATCAGCAAAAGCGGAGAACTTATATCTTGTGCACTTCATTAATTCCGTGTCTGCCTCCCAAATAACAAGCAACCTATGACAGCCCCATAAGGCATGTACAGTATCCTCACAAACCGCCTTACAATTATGACAATATGTTGTTTGGACAACCCTCATTCTTTGCAAGTTGTGCAAAGTTGGAAGTTGATGTCATGAAAGCCTAAAGAAAAGAACATACGATGTTCTCTTGATGGAACAGAAACTAAACTATTACTTCCTGATAGTAAATCTCGAATCCATGAGGGGTTCCTTGAATCCATGAAGGGTTCCTTGAATCCATAAGGTGATAGGTCTGGAATCCACCAGAGAACACAATGGACACAAGTCTGAATTTTTATTGATAATAAATTATGAAAAACGTTTACAGACTTAGGGGCTTATTTAAGGGCACTTTAAAACTTGATAGACAAGAAAATATAATCTAAAATAACTCCTAATTGATACCTAACCATAACATGAATAAAATTTGACCTAAAAAGCATTAAATGCACCTAAAAACAAGGAAATAAATTCACCTAAACCTAAAATAACATTTTTTACATAAAAATACCAAAAATATTAAATTACAATAATTAAATAGTAAATTGTGTCCTACATCAGACCCCTCCACTTGAAACAAACTCGTCCTCGAGTTCATCTTTGAAATCTGAAATCTCCCATGCCAAGAGAACAAATACCTTGAATACTTCATCTTCTTTATCTTCTTGCCAAACTTGAAAGTCATTAATTGGGCAACTTGAACTTCTTCTCCCTTGATCTTCATGTAATTGACAATATTCACCAAATAAAAGTTAATGATCAAATCAAATCTTTTCACCCCAATAAAATCAATAAACTTTGTTTCAGTGTCTCCCAATAAAATAATAGGAGTTTGAATGTTGCACTCATCAAACTTGATTTCATCGAGATCGTTGACAACTTCCTCTACAATTTCTTCTTTAATAGTCTCTAATATCTCAATCTCAAGGTCTGTCTCTATAATGAGGTCTTCATTAATCTCCTCCGCAATCTTGATTTTAGGTTCTTCTTCTATAACAAGGCCTTCATTAATTTCCTCATAAATCTCTATATTTTCTTCTATATTCAATTCTTCCTTTAACGGTGGAATATTTGGCTCTTCAAAATAATTCAAGTATAAAATTCTTGGCCAATAATAATCTTGTATTGTATATGACAAGATTTCTTCACAATCCAAAGGATAAAATTTGATAGCAAGCATCTTTTTCATCCTTGGCCATGAATGAATTTTGTCTTTACCTAGTTGGATTCTATTAGATTGTACTCATTCCCACCAACATAAGGTATACTTACTAAGTTTATACAAAGCAAGTCCAACTTTTCTCTCATAGCAAATAGTCTCATAATCAAATAAATCCTCTAGATCAAGTAACCAATCAAGAAAATATTCTTTTAAAAAATAACCATTAAAACTTGCGATTCTTTTATAAGGTCTATATGAAATTTGCTTACCAATAGGTTGCTCGTGAGTTATGTCTCCACTGCAGTTATCCCTATTGTTTCCATTATTCAATGACGCCATCCTAGCATAGATATTTGTGAGTGCTTGTTGTACGTCACATAATACTTGCTAAGTTATTCGTCGTTGTTGTGGTGGTGGTTACCGTCTCGTTGGTTAACAATCAGACCAGGGTAAGTCAAGGCTCTGATACTAACTGATGTCGCGGAAGCCTGAAGAGAAGCACACACGTTGCTCTCTTTGATGGATAGAAACTAAACTATTAGTTCCTGGGTAGTAAACCTCGAATCTACGAGGGGTTCCTTGAATCCACAAGGTGATAGGTCTGGAATCTACCAGAGAGCACAATAGACACAAGTCTGAATTTTTATTGATAATAAACTATGAAAAACGTTTACAGACTCAGGGGCCTATTTAAGGGCTCCTTAAAAATTAACAGACAAGAAAATATAATCTAAAATAACTCTTAATTGATACCTAACCATAACAAGAATCAAATTTGACCTAAAAAGCATTAAATGCACCTAAAAGCAAGGAAATAAATTCACCTAAACCTAAAATAACGTTTTTTTACATAAAAATACCAAAAATATTAAATTACAATAATTAAATAGTAAATTGTGTCCTACATCAAAAGTGCTTCTTTCGCTGCACGCCAAATTATATGCTTAACCTTGTAAGGAACTTGCAAACTCCAAATGCCCTTCCAAATATGCTGTAGCTTTTATTTGTTGAACATGTTGGAGCTTTATTCCTCTCAACCAAAGCCAACCACTTGTAAGCTGACTGAGTGGAGTAGACACCGTGTGTTGTGGCATGCCAAACCTATTTATCTGGGATATCTCGGACACTTAGAGGAATGCCTTTTATTATGTGGGCTTTGTGGGGTAGAAACTCTTGCACAATCAATTTAGCTTTCCATTGATGCTCTTCTTGATCCATAAGGTCACAAACCTTTGACCCGGGTGGTAAGACCAAGGTTGGGGAAACTATTTTTGGGGCTGTAATTTGTGGAAGCCACCTATCTCCCCTAATCTTTACTGATTTACTGCTCCCTATCCTCCAAACTGAGCCCAACTCCATGACATGTTTTTCCTGGATAATGCTTTTCCATGTGAATGAACCCTTCGTAGAGACCTCACAATCAAAGACATAACAAAGAGGAAAAAAACTTAGCCTTGAACACTCGATGGAAAAGAGACACCTCATTATTTTCAAGCCTCTAAATCTGCTTAGCCAACAGAGAATCATTGAACATACTCAACTTTTTGAAACCGATCCCTTCTTCATTTTTAGGTTGGCACAATTTTTCCCAACTAATCCAATGAATCTTCCTTTGCTCCCTTCTATACCCCCACAAAAACTTTCTTATTAAAGTCTCAATCTCACTGATTAGCCCTTTTGGCAACTTGAAACAAGACATAGTGGATGTTGGGATCGCTTGGATGACAGCCTTGACAAGAATTTCACGGTTTGCTTGCGATAAGAGCTTCTCTTTCCACCCCTTCAGTTTCTTCCAAATCCTTTCCGTAATGAGACTAAAGGACTTCTTCTTTTCTCTGCTAACCAAGGACAGAAATCCCAAATACTTCTCATATCTTTGAATTGCTGGTATCCCTAGGAATGTTTTTATGGCAACTTGAACCTCAGGGTGAGTATTAGAGCTGAAAAAGAGGTTTGTCTTGCCTCTATTAATGCTCTACCCTAAAGCTTGCTCATATTTATAAAGGATAGATTGAATCTGCACACTTTCCAAAATTGTGGCTCTATAAAAGACTAAACAATCATCTGCAAATAGTAGATGAGAAATACCGGACTGACCGGGCATGAAGAGACTCCCTTTATTTCTCCACTCACCGATGTTTCTTCAAACAGAGCATGTAAACCTTCCGTCACTAATAGGAATAGATAAGGCGATAATGGATCGCCTTGACATAACCCTCTAGACGGAGTAATAAAACCGTGGGGTTGGCTGTTGATCATGATTGAGTATGTAACTGATCAAATACATATGGCAATCAAGTTGATCCATTTGCGGTTGAAGCCCATTTTTTCCATAATCTTTTCTAAATAGACCCACTCAACACGGTCATAGGCTTTTGACATATTAAGCTTCATGGACATGTAACCCATCTTTCTAGTTCTCTTGGTTTTCAAATAATGCAGTGTCTCATGTGCAATGAGGATATTGTCAGTAATAAGCCTTTCTAACATAAAGGCACTTTGAGTCTTAGAAATCAGAAAAGGCAACATGGGTTTTAACCAATTTGCCAAGACTTTTGCAATTGATTTATATAACACATTACACAAGCTGATAGGCCAAATCTCAGAAACTTTCTTGGAGCTTTTGATTTTTGGGATCAATGAAATGAAAGTGTGGTTTAGTTTTGGAGGAAGGATACCTGAATTAAGCACTGAAAGGATAGCTTCCGACACCTCCACTCCAATCTTCTCCCAGAAATTCTTGTAGAATAAGGGAGGCAGCCCATCTGGTCCAGGGGCTGTATCCGACTTCATTTGCTTGAGAGCTAATTGCACCTCCTCCATTCTAAAAGGCTTGAGCAACTCAGTATTCATTGCAACAGACACCCTTGGTTCCACCCCACTTAGCACCGTATCCAACTCAGTGGGGTTAGCCATGGAAAAGAGAGTTGAGTAGTATCTAATAAGCATCCCCCTAATCTGGTCCTCCCCCTTAATTCACTCCCCTTGCGCATTTTCAAGCCCTGAAATAAAATTCTTCTTATTTCTCTCAGTTGCTTGATAATGGAAGTACTTGGTATTTTGGTCACCATACCTTAACCACTCTGTTTTCAACCTCTGACTCCAAATATGTTCTTCTAACTCCATCAACTTTAATATTTCCTCAGTAAGCATTTTAACCCAGGCATGACTCCTTCCAGCCATGGATTCACTTTCAGCCTTAATCAATTGCTTCCTTTTTCAAGCCAAAGCTATACAGACATTCCCAAACACATTTTTATCCCATAGTTTAAGTTGTGTCTGACACTCACCAACCTTCCTCATTTCCTTACACATTGGATCACCACTTGTACTCATATCCCATGCCAAGTGGACCAGTCCTTCGCATTGCTTATCTTTAAGCCACATGGCCTCGAACCTGAATGGTTTTTGAACTCGGTTAAACCGGGTTTAAAGGTCATCAGAAACTAACCATAAAGGCTTGTGATCAGAGGACGATCCTGGCAAATGATGGAGGTGGGCCGTAGGGAATTTTAGAATCCAATCTACCGTTGCCACAGCTCTGTCTAGGCAAACCCATACCAAAGCTTCATTATATCTTCTATTACACCAGGTAAAGGGCAAACTCAAAAAACCTAGGTCCTTGAGACCACAAACATCCAAGCAATCTCTGAAATCTTGCATTTGTTTCTCTGATTGAACAGCCCTACCTGATTTCTCATTCACTCTTGTAATTTCATTAAAGTCCCTAATACACACCCACGGTAAAACAAATTGAGAACCAAGATGTCACAGCACTGACCAAGAATCTTCTTGTTTGGCCACTTCAGGAGCTCCGTAGAACCTTGTAAAGCGCCAGGCATCATCGATTCCTAGATTTACCATCGCATCGATATGCCACGGTGAGAACGTCCTAATATGCAAATTAAGATCATTATTCCATAGCAAAGCTAGGCCACCCCCAAATTCCTTCTTAGGATGATGAACATATTGTCATACTTCAAACGGCATCGTAATCTCTCCAAATATGACTTTTTCTTCATAGTTTCCATCAAGAAGATCACCTTGGGACCTTTTGCCTTCACTAATTCAGAAAGCTCACGAACTCGCTAGTGGTTCTCAAGCCTTCGACCATTCCAACTTAAACAATTCATGACTGACAACGGGTTTGGGAGACAGCCACCACCGATGAGAGTTGGTTAACAACATAGAAACTCATAGTTCTACGTTTTAGTGCATAAGAGTTTGAGGGTTCAATTGCTGGATGTTCTCTTAACTTATTAGATATATCAACCTTAACCTTTGGCTTATGGGCTGAACAAGTTAGCCTAGTCCACTTGCTCCTTAGGCTAACCTGTTGAGTAAGTTAAGGCCCATATGCATTTGACAAGTCATGCGGAGGTGAACTAGGCCTATCCGCTTCTAAGCATGCACTAGAAAGTTGATTAGTGCTTAATTTGGGCCTAACAACATTTAGCCCAAAAGGCTTCTCAGTACCTGGTCTGCCTTTCACACCCCCCTCACCTTCGTTAATATGATCTCTACCACATAAGGGGTTGTGATTTGACATCTCAATCACCCCTAAAATGCCACCATACTTCTTACTGTCAACTTCTCTGATATCACCGTCACTTTTCTGAAGGGCTGCAATGAAAGGACCTCCACCCTGACACTGACCCGGATTTCCTGTGAGTGTAAAGACATTGGAAGCATCTTACGTGGGATCCACCCTGTCAAAACAGTGAATATCTCTATCAATTTTAGCAATTAATTGATCAATCATTGTAGGATGGGTAGACTTTAGTGAGGGAACCAAAAAGGAAGGCTTAGAAAAGACTGAATTGGAAGCAGTCACTTTTGCAGAGTTTTCGGAGGCGTGGTTCATGTTCTGTTCCATATTTTTTGATAGCAAATTTTGTGAGGATTCACATGCCATCATTGTTGGAGGATTCTGGGGCTGGTGCTGAGTTCTAGTCTGATTCAGACTGTGTCTTCCAACTTTCTTATGCGCATAAAAGCCCATAACCGAGGAATCCCTTTCTAGAGGCCATGAAAGGTGCAGCTCTTAGCCAAGGGCTGGAATGTTGATCCTCCTTTCTTAGTGATCCCTTACTCTTAATCCATTTTTCACAATCCTTATCAGGGTGGGTGAGGCATCTGCACTAGTAGTGATAGGCCAAACAATGTATTGACCCCTTGTGATGGATTGATTGATTAATTATCCAAGTTTATTAATTAATCAAATTAACATGCAAAGCGTGTGGTAGCATAAATAAATCACCAATAACTAAAGTATGCAGCAGAAAATAAATTAACACGGTGATTTGTTTACAAATGGGGAAAACCTATATGACAAAAACCTCATCAGGTGAATTTAAGGTCACCACTCCCGAAACTCCACTATTATCATAACAAACGGTTACAAGTAAAGGAATCCCAGTATCTTATACCAACCTACGGTTGAACCCTTACCCCAATACCCAATTGGACTTGTTCTGTAGTGACGATTTCTCCTTTTGATGCATGGCTTTTAAGTACGTGACTAACCAATTACGCAGATCCCAGTACGCGACTTCAATCACCAACTAGAGAAGTTTATTGGTTGCAAAATTCTTTAATTCATCCCAACAATGACGATCAAGAAGATGCTTGGTCACAAAACCCTTTGGTGTAAATACACAACAACTTTTTCAAGAGTGATGAACTAGGGCAAAACTTTGTCTCCGATAACAATTTGCTTCAACAAACTTTGCTCAATGCTTGTGCAACTTGTGTACCCTTTGACAACCCTTATAATAATCCTTTTATATGTCTAGGGTTAGAAGAAAAGAAAGCCTAAAGACACATTCACGGATTCCAAGAAAATCATATCAAAATTCTGAAATTCATAAACCTCAACAGATAGGAGGTGTCGAGCAGGTGTTGAGCACACATGCTAGCTGTCGAGCTTTAATGAACTTGCATTCTTCAGCTTGTTTCTTGAATAGACTTGATAACTTCAACACTTGATCTTGAAACACAGTTTCTTGAAGTATTAAAAACATCTAGAACTACCAAATTATAAGTAAAGTGCGCTTTGTCAAAGGATTAGCCAATTACATAAAAAAAATGACATATGTTCTTAACAAGTGAACCACATATGTCCTAACAAGTAGCACACATTTGGGAGGCGTTCATACTTGAAAGAGACCCAATGATCCTCGTCATTTTCAAGGGTGAGAAGCCTACCATGACATAGGGGGAGGGAGATATTTAGAGCCACATGTACACGAATAGAACTACCTCCATCGCACTCGTTTGGGTCTCCGGTTGTATAACAGTGCACATTGCCTCACAAATCTGTTCAACCACTTCTTTGTTTCTGAAGCGTAATGGGATGTCGTGTACCTACACCCAAAACGGCGTAGTGGTCATGTCCGAGCTATTGACAACTGCCGCGTTATCATATCTCGAAACCACCATGATGTGCTTATCAAAGCTCCAAGGCTTTGCTGCTAGGATTCTGTTGACGTCTTCTTTGGAGTCAAAAGAAAAAAGAATAAGATGGTTGCCAATGAACTTCATTCTAAACCCTGTTTTTTTTTTTTTTTTTTTTTTTTTTTTTTTCTCCACACGGGGTTAAAGGTATTTGTGATGGCATCTAGGTTAATAGGGTGCTTTGTTAGGAAACGAGCCACCATAGAAAACTTTGTGGTGGCTTGGTCAGACTTGAAAGCTAAGCCAGGACCTTCCTTCTCTAAAAGTGAGAGGGATTTCCACTAGTTTGACAAATCATCCATATTGGATTGGAGAAGATGAAAGAGGGAGGGGAGAAGAGAGGTGTTTCCCTGTAACTAGAAAAAAAAAAAAAAAAAAAAAAAAACCTTAGTTAGCCTTAGAATAATAGTGTTATTCACAGGGACGATTACTCCTCAGAAAAAGGAACGGCAGTGCTACAAGACAAGAAGAGGTTTTCAGAGAAAAACCCTTACTGAAACGAGCAACCTCTTATAATGGGATGACATTAACAATAGTAAAAACTTTCTTGTACTTCACCATACAAGTTAAAGTAAAAGGCAAGAAAACGTGTACTATAACAGTAGTGGCTCCAGGGTTATTTTTTTAGAGGGTTCGATAAGAAACATAAATTATACAAAATTTCAAATAAAAGATAAATTAAATATATCGACATCACCAAAAAAAAAAAAAAAAAACTTAATACATAAAATTTTACAATTGTCTTGTACGATGTTTCATATTCTAAAATTGTTGCATAATATACTCATTATCAATCCTACTAGCTACATCTGTTTCAATGTACATAGCCAAGCAATCATTCATCTACTAGTTTCCTATTTGATTGATTTATTTAAAATTTGTTAAGATCTAAATGAACTTTTTCTAAGATTTAAGATTAGCCAATCCTAGTTTTGTTGTTGGGCTAATTAAAATTTTTTCCCAGATTTTAGATCAACTTGGTTTGTTATTGAGATTTTTCTTTACGTTTAAAAAGACTAAATTTTGTTAAGAATTAAGATAATCATATTTAAGTTTATTTCAATTGGGTTTAAGGTTAGGGGTTCAAATTTTTATCTGAAGTGTCAAAATAAGAAAAAAAATATATATATATATATATATTATAATAAAATTTTTTGGTTCCAATTCAGGGGGTTCATTTGAATCCCCTGGGCTCCAAGTGGAGCCGCCCCTGACGCACAACTGAAGCAATACTGCATTTCAAGTCCTCTAGCGTATGATTTCTCTTCGATCTTATAAATTAGTGGCCCGTAGAGCCCGTCGAAAAGCATCCGAAGCCTTTCATTTTCTCTCCCACCTTGTCGTTATTTCATTCAAACTTGTCTGCCAAAATTTAGCCATGGAGATAGTTAGTTCTGCAAGCCATGAGAAAGCAAGTCTGTCCACTCATGTGTGGTCGTGGTTCGAGGCCTTGCCTAAGAGGTTGACAGCCGAGGTGATTGAGACTGCTAGGAACGCAAAAAAACTTGCCCAAGATGATCCGAGAAGAGTAACTCATTCGATAAAAGTGGGACTTGCACTCTCCTTGGTTTCATTATTCTACTACTATCAACCACTCTATGACAATTTTGGTGTCTCAGGAATATGGGCTGTAATGACTGTGGTTGTCGTCTTTGAATTCTCTGTAGGTAAGTTGGTAACAATCATTTAACTCGTTAAAAATTACAAATATATACTCAAGTACATCTAGGGGTGAGAACTTTAAATTTGCTTGCTTATACTTGAAGGAAAAGCATAGAATTCTAATAATCTGACCTTCTTTGACTATGCTTTTGATCGCACTTTTCAGGAGCCACTCTTGGAAAAGGTTTAAATAGGGCATTGGCAACATTACTAGCCGGTGCTTTAGGACTTGCAGCATACCACTTAGCTAACCTATCTGGACACATAGGTGAGCCCATTTTACTTGGGCTCTTTGTCTTCATACAAGGTAAGCATATTTACTAAAAAGAGTTGTGTTTATTACACACAAATTATTACACATTTAATTTTTAAACTGAAATATGACTTTTTTTTTTAGAAGGAACTGAAATATGACTTTAAGTCATGATTTTGAAGTTGAAAATTATGATTTTAAGCTATGGTTTCAATTCAGAACTGAAATGATTATATATAACCGTCTATAAGTTATTAGCCTTTACCGAAATGTTGAATCATAAATTATATAATTAAGTCATTAATTATTTATGCACTTGTCACATATATTGTATTGGCAGCTGCTACATCAACATTTGTACGGTTTTTCCCGAAAATCAAGGCGAGATATGATTATGGGTTGTTGATATTTATATTGACATTCTCCATGATATCTGTGTCCGGTTTTCGTGATAATAAGATATTAGAGTTGGCGCACCAGAGGCTATCAACAATTATCATAGGTGGCTCCTCATGTATTATCATCTCCATTTTGGTTTTCCCTGTTTGGGCGGGTGAAGATCTTCACAATCTCATTGCTCTCAACATGGAAAAGCTAGCCAACTTCTTGGAACATCCATCTGTAATAGGTACAAATACTCCATCGATTTATGCATATAATATAATTACCTATATGCCTAGAAAAAAAAATACATTAAGAGATCTCTAACAGTCCTTTTTCTTAATTATATCATAAACTAACATGCTAACAGTCCTTTTTTTTTTTTTTTTTTTTTTTTTTTTTTATCACTCATTCAATGAGCCTTTTTACTAACACAATCCAACAAATTTATAGAATACTTCAAAACATCAGAGAATGGAGAGTCTAATGACGACAAGTCGTTTCTGCAAGGATGCAAAAGTGTTCTCAATTCGAAACGTAATGAAGAATCTTTGGTGGGTAGAAACTAAAAAGTTCTCTCTCTCTCTCTCTCTCTCTCTCTCTCTGAAAATTATCATGAAGTGTTTGATATTCATCTTCTTGTTTGGTGGCAGGCAAATTTTGCAAGATGGGAACCATGTCATGGCCAGTTCCATTTTCGCCATCCATGGAAACAATACCTTACGATTGGAACCCTCACTCGCGAATGTGCATACCGAATTGATGCGCTTAGTGGCCACCTCAACTCCGATATTCAAGTAATATTAAAACCCATATATCATATTTGATCATTGTCCAAATACACTGTACTTAAAACCAATTTAGGCACGTAATAACTAAAACAAGAAAAGAAAAAAAGAAAAAGTTTGTCAAGTTGATGACTAGGAATGACATTTTTTTTTCATCAAAAAGTACATGCGCGTATGGGAAAAAGTAATAATAATATATAAAAAAAAAAATTATAGGACACCCTTTGCGCATATGATTAGCCATACATATATACTTTCCTCACCTTAGTAATAGTATCCTCTGCTACCTTTGCAGGCAAAGCCAGAAATTTGCAGTAAAATCCAGGAGGCATGCACAACAATGAGCTTGGAAAGTGGCAAATGCCTAAGAGAATTAGCATGTGGAGTGAGAGCAATGACTCACCCATCATCGGCAAAACCCCATATTTCAAAAGCTAAAATTGCAGCCAAGAAACTCAAATTGTTACTCAAGTCAAGTTTACGGGAACAAGATGCTGACCTCTTAGCAGTGATACCAAGTGTAACTGTGGCTTCATTACTAATTGATATTGTCAACTGCACAGAGAATATCGCTGACTCTGTGCTTGAGCTTGCCTCCTTAGCACATTTTGAGAGTGTAGACCCTACTGTATCCCCAGAAAAATCACAAGTTGGACAACGTGAACCAGATAAACCGCTCACTGAGATTGCTTGCCCTCAAGTTGTCATAATAGTTGATGGGTCAGAAAATGAAAATCCTCCGGGACCCTCGACTAATAGACACATTGAAATGTAAATATTTTGCGAACATTTAACGATGATCCTGAACTAGGTTATTGTAAAGTTCGGGTTTATAATTGAGTTAAATTCTTCTACAATCAAACTGAAAAGAACGAATAAATTGTTCAAATTTACCATGATATCTTACTTTCCCATGATAATTTAATAGTAGCAATATTAAGAAATTTATTGCTTTCCCATGATATCTTACTTTGTTTCTTTACTGTAAATGTTTTTTTTTTTTAAAGGAACAACTGTAAATTTTCTTTAATTTCAACAACGTGGGGCGCCTTAAATTGAATGGTTTATGCCTTATATGAGATTCTGTTTCGCCATTGCTATGACTTTATCAAATCAGCCTTAAATTCTTTTTTACTACTGGGATTTTGTTTTTGTCATTAGAGATGTAAAATTTTTGTCCCATATTTTTGCCCATTGAGCGGCCTTTTGTTATTAGAATGGACCTACTAACATCTCTCTCTCCCTGATTGAGTTTTCCATCATAAAATTAGAGATAGGTATGAACCACCACTTCTTTTTCTTAATATATATGTTTATATATATATATATATAAACTAAAAAGCAAAACCCTAAAATTAATTTTGGAGTGGCATAGGCTAAGTGTCCTTTGCTTCTTCATGGTATTTTGTGTAAGCGAGAGTACCTCTTTCCTGGGCAATGAAATTCAAGAAAAGTTAGGTACAATTTTGTAGATATTGTACTTTAAAATTTTTAATTGAGATCAATTATATGATTGCATTAACTAATAATTTTTTTTTTATAAAAAATATATTAATTAATGCAGCTATATGGAAAAAAAATTTTATTAGTAAATGCAACTACATGATTTATATTATTTTATTATATTTATGTAAAGATGTGCTGCATATAGAATACAAGTAAACCTTTTAGTTTTTGCTTAACAGCTTGGATCGTTACAACTCTAGTCATTTTTTTCTTTCCTCTTGTAGGACAAGGGAAAAAATTCAATTGGATCTCATAACCTATGATACCAATTAAGGGTCTGTTTGGATTGAGGGAGGAGGGAGAGGGAGTGGAGGGAAGTCGCAGAGTAGAGCTGGTTAAAAATAAGCTAATTTTTTACTAATTTTACGATCTACTTTCCTTCTCTCTCCTTAATCTAAACAGACCATAAATGAGCCTATTTGATAATAATCATTGTATAAATTGATAATAATCATAATATGATACAAAATTATCAAGGTAAGAAATTTCAAACGGAATATTGGTCGATATGCTCTACTTGCAAAAGGTCCGAAAGTTTATAAAAAAAACAATGTTTATAGCCATATATTATGAAGTTCAACGACATATATGATAATTGTAGGAAATGGTGTGGCAAATTCCTTTGACTACTACAAATGCTTAAGGTGGTAGCAAGTGGGCTCAGTGTCCACACCGACCACACAAAATGATCATCATGAGCAGCGGTCAGCAGAGAAAGCAACAGATAATGTAAAGAGAAAATGTGCGGTTTGCGTTGTCTTCCACTAGGTTCTCTTACTAGGTATATTAAACTATGTTGAAATTAGCATAAACTTTATCAGTGATTTGCTAGATCATCAAACACTAATAAGACTCTACTACACTTATCATGTACTATTTTTGCGCTTTTGCCTACATTTAATCCAATTTGTCTAGGTTTTGACCTCTTAGTAGAAAATAATATTTTAAAACATATTAGCCTCTTTAAGACCATTCATTTATTAAGGTTGAGGTGTATTTGAATACTACTGATTTTGCTGAAATTGAAAAATTATTATTGAAAATAATGTAGATAGGACAAAACTTAGATACAGTACCTCATGTACTGTTCTTTAGGTTCCCCTCTTAAGATTCAACTATATAGCTACTTAAGTAAAATATACACTTCCATTCCATAAGAAAAAATTCACATGACTGAATCTTAAGAAGAAATAACATCTAAATACTATATCTAAGTCTTGTCTTTATAAATAAAAGTAAAAATTAATAGAAATAGTATAATAAAACTATAAATAATATTAAAAAGTGTAATAAAATCTATAAATAACAATAAAAATAAACTAAATAGTAAAATAATTTTAATTTTTAATCTTATTCATAATCCAAACGCACACGGAATGGAAAAACGAGGACCAAAAATTGCAATGAAAGGCAATTCCGACAAAAAGGTCTAGTGGGCTGACACTGTGACACATCAACCGCGATTCTTTTAAGATGTAAAGTATTCTCCGACTCTGACTAATGTTGCACATACCCATTCTTTAATTAGAGAGCCATTCACCATGTCTAGGATCTAGCACTGAATTAATTGATTGAAGAGTTTTTTTTTTTGGTAAATATTGAAGAGCTTGTGGCTTCTGTCTAAACTCTCAAGCTCCCTTCATATTGAACTTTCAAGCTCCCTTCATATTGAACTTTCAATCTACCTACATAAGAAAATATTAACTTGCTTGGAACTAGGGCTCCCCAAATTTCGATCGTCTTGGGTCCAAGTGGGGTGGGGGAAAGATGAATATCTCTAAAATTTGAAGGAAGCTTCAAGTTTTGAGAAAATTTCTCTTCTTCAATATTTCGTCCTAAAAGGAAAATTTAGTTAGATCACGATGTTGATTTTCAAACGTTAATGAAGTTAATCAACTTTAACAAATTAACAAATTATGTAAGTTAGATTGATTTCCTATTAATTTTTATAAATTAAACATGTCACCGATAAAGTCATAAAGCATCAAATAAAGAACAAAGAAAATATCATATCGAAGTAAAAAAACTCAAGGAAAACAATCCAAGAGAAAAACTACTACGAGGCTTAACAGCCACCCCAAGGAAAATTCACTATTTAGAATCAAAGTCTTTACCACCTAAATTAACCCTAATTTCTAAATGTTACTTCCATTAGTGATTTACTCACTTGACCATGTGTAACTCCAACCAAGTTGAAATCCTTTATCATGAATTTCCCTCATGAACTCTGTACGTGAATTCAAGTTCCTCTTGAAGATTTGAGCTCTATAACAAACTGTTTGTGCCCGAATTTCCTTAATGGACTGGACTTGGAATTGGGTTGACAATTAATTTATATAGTGGGTAATGGGTTTCCTACTATAGGTAATTCCTAGCTGAGCTTTGGTGATGTACAACCTTATCCTTGTAAAGTTCCCCTCCCTTTCTCTCTAAGCTACTCTCTGTATTTTGGTGTTCTCTCTCTCTCTCTCCCTTTTCACTCCCAATGACCAACCCCTTCTCCCGTTTCTCTTCTCTTATTTATAGCTTAAGGCTAGTGGGATGCTCATGATTACCATCTAGTTTCGTTTGTGTGGGTGGGGCCTAAATTGATTATTCCTGACAAGGAATATGTTTCGTGGGATATGGTGTCAATGGTGTTGGAACTTGTTCCAACCTCTAAAAGATTGCTCGGCGGTGATATTCCCTAGGGCATTATCAAGCTGCCAAGGTCACAAGTCACCCACTATGGGGATATCTACCGACCATGTTATATATGGGCGGCATTAGCATGTTGAGCTTACGTCTAGTGAACCAGTCATGGTATTAGGCCTAGGTTTGAGAATATTTATGGACCTGTCCAAGCCGAGGCCCAAAACCAAATGGGCTTGTGGATGTATGTCGTATAATAACCCCCCCTTGATTTGTGTCCAGCAATCGAGGATGAATCAAGGACTTTCCTCGGTAAGCCAGAAATTCCTCGGGAAGCTTAACCGTCAATTATTAATGATAGATAAGATAGTTATTAATAACCCCTCAAAAGAAGCATTATGACAGCTTGTTAGATTCAACTGTAATCATGACCTGACAGTTTGTGAACTGAGGTCACGCGTGTTGGAGTTACGAAAAGTAATTTGAATAGACCTTTCCTACCCCTTTTTCATTAAATGCCTTTTCCCTATAAATAGTGTTTTCTTACTCTTCATATCATTTTTTCATGCCCCTACTCCTTTAAGTTCTGTACTACCAAGCATATTCTTCTTGTCGTGCATAGATTCTCCAACCAAAATCCCAAATTCCTAGAGCCCACAGTAAGTTTCTTGATTCACTCCTTTCCTTTATTCAATTTCATTTTCCTATTCTAGAATTAAGAATGGGTTTCTCTCATCTTCTTGACACATGGGCAACCTTAGCCAATTTTAGGGCAGTTTTTGCCATCCCTAATGATGTCGAAATAGCATATTGTCATAAGGGTGATATTGCCCTTCAGTGACATCCCCAAGTAGTATTTTTTCCATTAATGTCCATCTTAGAGGGTGGTGTTAGGTTTCCCGTGAACCCTTTATTACTTAGAACTCTTAGGTTTTATGGCCTATGTCCTGACCAACTTCCACCCAACTTTTACAGAGTGTTGTGTCAGCCGATTAAACCAGCTTTACAACTTACAATTAGACCAACATGACATAAATTACATGGACAGTTTGTGTGGTAATGATAAGGCTGGGTACTGCCTGAAAATTAGAGATAATTGAGCATTGTTGATATCTTGCCTGTCGGATTCTAATAGGAACTCGACAGGAGAGTTTGTTTGGGTGAGTGGCAATTGGCATGCCAACGAACTCACCTGCTCGACCTCACCATGAAACGTTGGTCGGTACTGAGTATGATATATTTCTTTTAATTAACTCTATAGAATTACTATTATTGATTGTATAATATCTGATTTTTATTTTGCTTTTATGCAGACAATAAAAAGTTTGTGCTAGACCTTAACTCCATACACGTGAGAGACCTCAACTTCATGCTTAGGTCGGAGATTTTTTTTTTTTTTTTTTTTTTTTTTTTTTTTTTTTTTTTTTTTTTTTTTTTTTTTTCATTTTGATGGGCAATTAAGAGCCTCCCATCTCATCCTTGGTGTTACCCTGGTCTACTCCAGCTACCAACCTTACGAGTAGGCCTTGATGGTAGGTAGCCCACTACTATCCTACATAGATGTGCGGCTTAGAGGATTCTTCCCCCCAAGGCTGATAGTAGGTGAGGCTCGGGACCTTGGCCCTTGTTTGGTAAGGGTAGGGTTATTAGTACCTACAAGAGAAGGTTTAGCTAACACTGTCTTCAAAGGCCAGACTTTACATACACCGATTGAGGAACAGCAGACCAAAGCGCCAACAGCCGAGCAGGTAATGGTAGAATCAGTTAATCCATTTGGTGCCACAGACGAATAAGCTGAGGAAGAAATGGTTGTTCGTAGAAATATGTTTGCAGCCCGATTTATGCTGGGTGGCTGTCTTGTTACGCAGTAACAACAATAGCAACAAACTTGATCCCCTGCCTCCCTATAATCACAAAAGGCCCAGTGAGACTAAGCTGTCCTAGAGAAGGCCTGAGGAGACTCCCTCGAGGACTCCTCTTACTCCCTTCAGGGAGCCTATTGGTGGCACTTGCCTAACCGTGTAGGTTGAGTTTAACGTGGCTTCTTTTTCTTCTACTTCTACTGCTGGATGGCATACCACATTCATGCTTGGTAGCGAGCCCTTGCTCGTGACTTCCACCGTAAGGAACTGAGCCCAAGGTGAGGGGAGACAGATTGCTTGGAGCCTCGGGTAGGCTCTTTAGCTGTCAGATGATGTGAAATATATTTTTGGTGGGACCAATGAAGCCCTTGCTATTCGGTTATAGTGGCATACTATTACGGTGTTAACTCCCCTTCACCTTTTATTTTTTGTTATTTTACTCTAATATTCCTTATACAAACACTAACACTTCCTGGGCAGGCTACACAACTAGCCTATATAATGGAGGATAGCTGAAGGATGTTGCCGAGGAAGTTGACCAAGAGAAGGCATTGAAGGATGTGGCTGAGGCTACCACAAAGGAGAAAGCTTTTGTGGCAAAGAATGTTGAGGCACAGGCACAGGAGGAGGAAATGGCCTGGGTACAAGTTGATAAGCAAAAGGTAGAGGCAGAAGTCAAATTGAGGGAGGATGAGCTCAGGGTAGGCAGCACTGAGAGCATCATCATGGTTAGGGACAAAGAGATAGCCGTACTTAAAGCTGCCTTGAAAGTAGCCGAGGATAAATATTATAACATGGGGTTCAACGATGCTGAAAACTCGGCTGAATCGGTTATGTTTGAAACAGGAAATTTGGGTTTGGCAAAGGGTGGATGGCGGCAATGTTTGTAATGGGATTACGGGAGGATTCCCCTTTTAGGAACCCAGACCAAATCCCCTACCCGAAGCCACCCTGCCCACAACCCTCCTACTACTGAGGCCAAGGATGAAGATACTTCGAGCATGAGGGAGTTAGTGGAAGCTATTGACTTTTATGCTAAGTTAATAGACTTGGAGATCACTAGCAACCCTAACATTGTGCCAATCTAAGCACAGCTGCATCTCGAGGACTCCAATACCCCACCTCCCATGAACTTAAACCCTATGCAGTCAGAGCAGCCATAGAACCCCATT
The DNA here is from genome assembly GCA_030445155.1 of Quercus variabilis. Lineage (NCBI taxonomy): Eukaryota > Viridiplantae > Streptophyta > Magnoliopsida > Fagales > Fagaceae > Quercus > Quercus variabilis. The sequence continues at coordinate 23,029,020 of CP129445.1, forward strand.
GTTTAAATTTATTACTTGTTCTACCTTATGCTTCATTTTCATGTTTATTTTCTTTGGTCGATTGATTAAGTTACCCCAAAATCACCGGGTTGTGGTGATAAAACAATGTTGGTTTTAAGAATTTTATACCTGAAGTAAACTCTTAATGATATAATTTGCATGACTTAAACTATTTTAGACTTTGTTTTACTCGTTCTATATGTTTACTTGAAAACCGAGTAAAGGTTCCACTTAACTGGGGGTGGGAAGTTAAAATTTACATTCTCAAGAAGTATAAAGCTTTACCATGATTGATAATTATGTTTGACTGGTCGGTTGTTAAGATGAGCTAGAATTCACCCTTAGGCTTGACCCTTAAAGAAAATTTTTGGGACGATACCCACCTGGTCGGTGACTGGGACTAAACCAACCTCAGTTTTGTCCTTAGGAAATATAGAAAGAACGCTTTTCACCTGGTCGGCAATCGAGATTAAACCGAACACAGGCTTCTATTCTTAGAAAAATAGAGATAAGGTTTCCACCTAGTCGGTGACCAGGATCGAACCGAACATAGGCTTCTGTCCTTAGAAAAATAGTGATAAGGTTTCCACCTGGTCGATGATTGGGATCAAACCAAACATAGGCTTCTGTACTTAGAAAATAGATATAAGGTTTCCACCTAGTTGGTGACTGGGATCAAACCGAACATAGGCTTTTGTCTTTAGAAAATAGGGATAACGGAAGTACTTTAACTTTTGTATATTATACACATAGATACTATTCCTTACATAGCCATTTGTACAAAACTTGTAATTTCTCCTATAGCTAATGGTAGAACCTTCTCAAATTTTGAACATTCCATGGCCAGGGAAGTGGCCTGCCATCCATATCTTCTAAGTAGTACGCTCCAGTTCTAGCAATGATACTTACCCTGTGCGATGCTTCCCAATTTGGAGCCAATTTTCTAGCATTTATGTCCTATGCGTTTCCTACTGCCTTCCGCAACACTAAGTCTCCAGCACTAAACTCCCTTTTCTTCATATCCCTGTTGTACTACCAAGCAAGTTTCTGCTGATATTATACTAGCCTTATGGTTGCTGATTCCTGGTATTCCTCTAACGAGTCTTGCTGTTTCACCATTAACTCATCATTCTCGGTAAGGGAAAATCTTAAAACCTGAGCACTGCACAAGTTTACTTCGGCTAGTATGACTGCTTCACCTCTATATGTTAGTGAAAATGGAGTCTCTCCCATAGATTTTCTGGGAGTTGTTCAGTAAGCTCACAAAACATTGGGTAATTCCTCAGACCACCTACCCTTAGTACCTTCCAATCTTTTCTTCAACCCATTCACAATTGCTTTGGTAGTGGCCTTAGTTTAACCATTACTTTACGGATACACTGGGGTTAAATACTTGTTTTTAATGCCGAGGTTGCTACAGAACTTGCGAAAAGTTTTACTATCAAATTGCAACCCATTATCAAATACCAAGGATTTGGGAACTCTAAATCTTGTCACTATGTTTCTCCACACAAACTTCTTGGCATCTACATCTCGGATATTGGCCAATGCTTCAGCTTCTGCCCACTTGGTGAAATAGTCCACGGCCAAATAAGATGAATCTTCGGTTTCCTATAGCCCGAAGGAACGGGCCGATAATATCTAGCCCCCACTGTGCAAAGGGCCATGGATTACTGATGGGATTCAAACTCCCTGCTAGTTGATGTATCAACAGGGCATGCTTTCGACATTGTTTGCACTTTTGGATGTATTCGGCAGCATCCTTATGCATTCGCGGCCACCAAAATCCCTAGGTCATTACTCAATGGGTTAATGAGCGTCCTTCAACATGACTACCATAAATCCCCTCATGAAGCTTAGTTAAGAGTCATTGACCTTGTTAGGGTGTAAAAACTGAAGATACAATCCCCCGAATGACCTCTGATACAATTTGTAGTTTGCTGACAGCTAATCCCGAGCAGCGACTTTGTGTACCCTCTTCGCTTGTTTCTTATCAGTCAGCACACGATCCTTAGCCAAAAAGTCAATGATCGAGTCCATCCAGCAAGGTTCAGACATCGTGACCCTTGAGACATTCACCCTTGCATTGATTCTAGGTTCTGCGCCACCACTTCCACCTTGATTAACAGTGGTCCTTCCTTCATTAATGATGATGCCAAGGTAGCCAAAGAGTCTGCATGTCGGTTTTGCCCTTGAGCAATTTGAATCACCTTCACCTTCTGAAACTGACTCATGGTCTGCTTTACTAACTGTAAATAATTAATCATCTGGGGGTCTTTGTCTTCAAAGCTACCCTTTACCTGGTTGATGACCAATTGAAAATTCGAATAAACTTTAACTTCCCATGCCCCTAAATCCAGAATAGCTCTCAGTCCGGCAAGTTGGGCCTCATACTCAGCCACAATGTTAGAGGCTTTAAAGCCCAATCTAAAAGAGCGCTCTACTCATATCCCTTCCTGCGTAATAATAACAATCCCTACCCCCACTCCCAAGGCACTGGAAGCACCTTTAACGAATACCCTCCATTGCCAAACTTTTACATGGTAAATAGTCTCCAGCCCCTTTTTTGGGGAAAATTCTACAACAAAGTTAGCAAGAACTTGACCTTTCACCAAACTTCTGGGTTTATACCGTATATCAAAATAACTAAACTAGGTCCCCCACTTGGCTATCTTGCTTATGAAATCAGATCTTTTCAACAAGAATTGTAAGGGATACTCGGTTAGCACATAAACGGTGTGGGCTTGAAAATAGTGGAGCAACTTCCTCGTGGCATGCACCAACGCTAATATCAACTTTTCTAGGAGCAAATATCTTGTCTTGCCAATAACCAAGGTTTTACTAATGTAATAGATAGGCTACTGTGCAAGGCGTGCTCGAACATTGAGAGATACATAAACAAATCCTCACTAAGCTTTGGGGCTAACAACATCGGAGCCCATACCAAATACTCCTTTAAATCTTGGAAAGCCTTTTCACATTCCTTAGTCCACTGGAATCCTTTCCATTTTTTTAGAAGCTGATAGAATGGACGACATCGGTCTGCAAACTTAGAAATGAATCAGTTCAACGCGGTTAACATGCTGGTCAACACTTGGACCTCCTTTGGATTGCTTGAAGACTTGAGGTGTTCTATAGCACTAATCTGATCGGGATTCATTTCTATTCCTTGGTGGGTAATTAAGTATCTGAGAAACTTGCCAGCCTCTACTCCAAAAGCACACTTATCAGCATTGAGATGTAACTTGTGCTGTCTAAGCACTTCAAATACATCCATAAGATCACTAATGTGCCCCTGCTCCTCTTTACTTTTCACTACCATATCATCAATGTATACCTCTACTGTACATCTGATCTTTTCCCTAAACATTCTTGTCATCATCCTTTGATAAGTGGTCCCTACATTTTCAGGCCAAATGACATCACGGTGTAATGATAATTTGAATTAGGAGAGATGAATGCCATCTTTTTCTGATCCTCGGTGGCCAAGGCAATTTGATGGTAACCCCAAAAAGAGTCCAAGAAACTCATTCTTGAGTGTCCATATGTTGCATCTATGAGCTGATCAATCTTCGATATAGGGAAAGGGTCTTTCGGGCATGCTCAGTTTAGATTGGTAAAGTCTACACACACCTTCCATTTGGCTTTTTTCTTTTTCACAACCACGGTATTTGCTAACCATTCCGGGAAGAAAACCTCCTTTATTGCCCTCGCTTCTTTTAACCGTTTCACCTCTTGTTTAATAGCCTCCATATGCTCTTTAGCCGACCTCCTTGGCTTTTGCTTCTGGGGGGAAAAAGTGGATTCACATTAAGTTGGTGAACTATAAATTCTAGATCTACCCTGGGCACCTTGTATGGACTCCAAGTGAATACTCTACGATTTGTACCAATAACAACATCTTTACCTTATCTTTATCAGTTATACCTGCTCCTATTTAGAAACTCCTATTTTCATCTGGTAATATACTCACCATTATCAACTCCTCGGCATAACTAGCCCCTTTTTCCTCTAGGGGTTCTTGTATTTGCTATAAAGGAAATTCCTTAGTAGACTCCTTTTGTTTAATCTCTCAGTTAACAGCAGCTACTAGGCATTGTCTTGCCACTTGCTGGTTTCCCCTTATTGTAGCGATACCATCTTCGGTGTGGAATTTGGCTTTAACGTCAGCGTGGATGGGACTGCTCCCATTGCATGAATCCATGACCTTCTGAGAATTACTGTATATAGGGAAAACGAATTGATCAATGTAAAAGTCACCATCACTTCTTTACCTTCCATATTCATGGGGAGAGAAATCTGCCCTTCTGGGACCACCATCTGATCATCAAATCCAACTAGGGTTGTATCATACTTAGTTAGGTTTTCGTTCTTCAAACCAAGCCCCCTAAACAAGTCGGGATATATCACTTTGGCTTCACTCCGTTGGTCCTAGAATACTCTTTTCACTATGAAACTGTTTATCCAGGTTGTGACCACTAACGTATCATCATGAGGTTGGGTCGTTCCCTCCAAATCATCATCATTAAAGGCAATGGACTCCCAAGTATACTTCAGCCTCTTCTCGGAGGGTTGCTCATCTCGATAATTCTCCACCAAAACCACGGTCAGTACCCTATTTCTTCGGGCCACTAAGTGGCATGTATGACTTCTATCACACCAAAAAGGGGCGAGAGAGGATTCCCCCTAGGTCAGGTACCTTGTTCGGTAGGGGTGTGCAGCCAATCCACTAACCCATCAAAACCAACTCGACCCAACCCAACCTGCCAGGTTGGGTCAGTTTTTAGGGCTTGGTGGGTTAGGTTGGGTTACAATAATTTTTTTAATAGCAGGTCGGGTTGGGTTTAGGTCATAAAATTCCAAACCCGCCAAACCTAACCCGACCCACCCATATATTTATTATATATTTAAAATATATTATATAATTAATAAATTTTTTAAAATAACTAACTCTTCCTATCCTGTATTAAAGCCAATTAGTTCACACAAACCCTAGTAAATTACTATTGTTGTTTAGTCATTAGTGTTGTTTGCCTTTAAGGAGTCACATTAATACTAATCTTTGAGTTTTTTTAATATATTTATATTTATATTTTTTTTCTACTCAATTTAATAATAATAATAATAATAATAATAATAATAATAAATTTGTCCAATCCATGGGTTCAACCCGACCCATGTGGGTTGGGTTAGGTTGGACTTATGTGATGGGTTGGGTTGGGTTGAATTTTTTTTGACCCACTATAGGGGGTTAGGTCAAAAAATCCCCTTAACCCAACCCATACACACCCCTATTGTTCGGTCTCTTGACTCTTGGGTTCTACAACAAACTCCTTTAAATGCCCTAACCTCACTAATTGCTCCAAGTGGTCTTTCAACACCCTGCACTGTTTGGTGGTATGCCCTTTGTCCTGATGATAAGTGCAATACAAATTCTAATTTCTTCTTGATGGGTCACCCCTCATCTTGTTTGGCCACCAAAAGTATGGCTTGTTCTTAATTCAATCAAAATTTTGTGCACGGGCTCCTTGAACGTCACGTTGACCTCTCCTGCTTGCGTGCCTAGTTCCTGGATCCTTAAATCCCTCCAGTGTCTTGACTGGAAACCCCCTTGAAAGGATTGATTTGTGACCAGAGCCTTCCCTTTGTTTTGCTACCGATCGATCCTCTAGCCTCTTGTACTCCTCAATATGCCTAATTAATTGCCTCATATCCTTGGGAGGCCTTTTTGTCAGCAAATCTCGTAATTCAGAATCCTCAGGTAATCCTAACCGAAAAGTGTTTGCTACAATTTTTTCATTACCCTCATCGATCTCGTTGTACAATTCCTAGTACCTACCAATATGACTTCGAAGAGTTTCCCCGGCTCCCATCTTCATAGACAACAATGCATCTACGGGTTGTGGTACATGGCTACATGTTATAAACCGGACCCCCAACTCTTGAATTAATTCTCCGAAGTTGTGAATAGAACCCTTCCTCAGCCTATTGAACCATCTTAGTGCAGTAGGTCCAAGACTTAAGCAAAACACCCTATTCATCAGCGCGTCATTATGACTATGTAGAGACATCATCTGAATGTAATGACTTATATGCTCTATCAGATCCGTCTTCTCAACATAAGAGTTGAATGGGGGCCAAGCAAACTTGCTTGGCATTGGTACCTGTTCAATCTCCTTTAAGAAAGGTGACCAAGTAGCTTTGTGCAATGCTCAGCTCATAGCATCCATTGCAACATTCGTGGGTTGTCACCCCTCCGGGGAAGTCGAGTCATTGTCTGCATATTCCTGAGACTGCTCCTTGTATTGATGGGAGCCAGATTGAAGCGCCAGACATTGATTGGTATGTTTGAAATGATCCCTCCCCCGGACCAAAATGCTTTTCTACTTGCTCGTATCTCCGGTTTTCATCTCTCTTGTGCTTCTTTTCTCACCAACTAGAGCCCCGAGAAGACCTTCCGAAGCCATTTTGGCGTAACTTTCTGAGTGTCTCCCAGACATCCTCCGTATGTAAACCTTGGCAGAACTACAGCTATATAGGAGATCTCCACAGATGGTGCCAATTGTACGTGCCCGAATTCCCTTAATGGATTGGATTCGAAATTGGGCTGAAAATTAATTTATATAGTAGGTAATGGGTTTCCTACTATGGGTAATTCCTAGCCGAGCTTTGGTGATGTACCACCTTATCCTTGTAAAATTCCCTTCCCTCTCTCTCTAAGCTACTCTCCGTATTCTGATGTTCTCTCTCTCTCTCTCTCTCTCTCTCTCTCTCTCTCTCTCTCTCTCTCTCTCTCTCTCTTCACTCCTAATGACCAACCTATTCTCCCCTTTCTCTTCTTTTATTTATAGCTTAAGGGTATTGGGATGCTCATGATTACCATTTGGTTCCGTTTGTGTGGGTGGGGCCCAAATTGATTATTCTTGACAAGGAATGGGCTTCGTGGGAAATGGTGTCAATGGCATTGGAACTGGTTCTAACCTCCAAAAGATTGCTTGGCGGTGATATTCCCTAGGGCATTATCAAGCTACCGAGGTCACGGGCCACCCATTGTAGGGATATCTACCGACCATGTTGTATATAGGTGGCATTAGGATGCCAGCTTACATCTGGTGAACCGGTCATGGTATTGGGCCTGGGTTTGAGAATATTTATGGACTTGTCTAGGCCGAGGCCCAAAACCAAATGGGCCTGTGGATGTATGTCGTACACAAACCATAGGATGACTTCAACCTTGATATGCACTATGGTAGCAACAACACAGTAAAATATTTTCTCTATTTGTTACTATACTCTTTGATTAAATATTGGAGGCTAGGATTTTCTCTCTTAATAGCACAAGCTATTTTTGCATCTACCACCTTACTGTAGGTCATGCATGATATGCTTTTTAAATTAGGGTTACAAAAACACAACTCAACTTCTAACTTAATGTAAATCGCATCATATCAAAAAATGAGTTCTTGATTTGATAATAGCTTAAAAGTACAATATTATCTTAGTTTTGGTAGGCATTATAACATCTATTTTGTGTTTATTCCCACACTTATACGTAAATATGAGAATTTGCAAATTTCTCTAAAATATACTCATTATGTGTAGTATTTTTTTTTTTTTTTTGGTAGGATATTAAAACTAATGAGCTAGACATGCAAACATGAAGGCAAGAGAATCCAAGGTTGAATATCAATTGAGAAGTGTATTTTGAAGAATTTTATGAATCAAAGATATGTGGAAACATAAAAGGAAAGAGATAAATTTGTTTGAGCCAAAGATGGAAAAAAAATCCTGGCATGGAAATACTCTTACCAGTTTTTTTATTTTGACCATATCTTTTTACTCCGATGTAGGATTGACTTGATTCTTGCATTCACAGAAAGAGAACTCGAATATCTAAACGTTGGTAGTTAACCAAAACTTCAGAATCTATCTTATTCAAGGTGAAAACTGACCTGGAAGTTGATTTACTGTTGAAAAAGGGAATTGACATTTTATATTCTCCTTTTTGGGAAGCATGTGTTTTAGGGTTTTGAATGTTGAAAATATTGAAGTGATACAAGGGAAGCCACATTTTTTTGGCTGCTGTAAAACCTTATTTTTCATCAATTTTTAAGAGTTTTTATTTTATATGGAAGCTTAAGAATCTAAGCTAGGGTTAGAGTGAATCCCTAATGTTGTAAGTTGTCCACTATTCAATCCAAGCATGTCACATTTTGATTATTTAAATAAATTGTTCTCTTTTTATAATTGTTTAATTAGATTGATATTTGATTTCTAATTCTTTCATAAATCTATTCTTGATCCTTATTGTTAGAATAGGGTTTTATAATCTCTCTAGTAGAAAGTGGTAATCTTGTTAGATATTACTTTTGCCATAGTATTGCCTCTAGGGTATGCGATATTTTTGAGTTTTTCTAGCAAAGTTATTATTTTCTAGACTAAATTGTTAGAACAATTGATGAATATACAAAAAGGGTTTTATTAATAAAGCTTATTTCTAACTCTTCCAATCTGATAGTGTATTTACTTATTCGATTGTGTACTAAATCGTATTGGTAGTGAATGCTTAACAATATTCGTGGACAAACCCTAATGCCCTAGTGATTTTGATTATTGAATTTTACCAAACTTTCTTTTTCCTAAGTTTCAATCCTATTTTTCTATATATTATTGGTGCTTTTGACGTGTTCTTGTTTTCCTTGTCTCAGTGGAATGACAACCTTAGCTACACTATAATTTCCGTTACAAAATTTGATGATATTAGAGTCTCAATCTATCTAGAAGCTGTTGAGTTTGTCTCAATTGATCTAGAAGGTTTTGAGATTCTAGAAATTACTCTTTCTTTGAGCTAATCTTAGATCTTCGTCTTCAACTTGAAATGTAACACTTAGACTCAACAAAACTCAAATTTTTACCGTAGTTTGTCAACATTCAATCTATTGATCTTAACAAATACTACTGTATAGACACACCATTTTAGGTAGAAGTGACCCAACCTCATTCTTTGAATAAGTGGTTGCTTTGTGGCAAGAAAAGAAAAACCAAAATATGTGAGAGAGAGAGAGAGAGAGAGGTTTGCATTCAGTAATGTACTGTTTATGGAAGTTTAGGAATAAATTACTTTAATTAAAAGCTTTGTGGATTTATGTTTAAACGTACGTTGAAGATGGCTTGTTTGACTTTGACACCTAATTCACACCGCTAACTTTAAGGGCCCTTGCTCTTTGTTCTATTCCTTCTTTTAAATATAAGATATCGATCATATCTCACTTTTAATTGCGTCTTAACTAGTTAGTAGTCTTTCTCAAAAAAGAAAAGAAAAAAAAAAAATCTAGTTAGTAGTGTGACACATATCAACAGAGAAAAGTAAGTTAGGTTCGTCGGCTTTGTATCTCTACTTTCAAATTCATGGTCCTTCATTACGATGAAAATGCCATCAAATGGCTTCAATATAAACAATTATATATTGTAGCCATCAAGACATAGCAACCTTTATAAAGATGACAATGCCATGGTTGGAATTAATCTAGTATATTCTTTAACACAAAGCAAAGTGTTAGGTTTTAAAGACTTAGGATTTGATGTATTTAGAACTCTAATGTGTAATGTTGGCAAACCATGATCAAAACAATATGTTTAGTCTTGTTTAGGCTTGCTCAAAGTTGTGTAATTCATGTAAAGTTGAAATTGTGAGGCTGTAGATGCATTAGTACATTTCGGCCTGGCTAGATCGATCGAAGGATAGACTTAATCGATTGAAAATCGGCCAGAATGTTTTTCTGTAGAATTTTCAACCCTATCTCATTAAACGTTTTGAATTTTATGTTTTTGCCCTAGGTATATAAGGCAAAACCCTAGCCACGTTTTGAAAGTTGCTCTGGTTGTATTGTTGCTTGTATTTTGCAGTTTGTGTGAATCTCTTGTGAGATCCTTGAGGAGCTTTCCTTCACATAAACTTAGGGTTTTCAAAATAGAGATATTATCAACATTGTTAGGTTCTAAATGTTTAGAATAATTGACAAATCATGAACACAAACTTGTCTAGATATAGATTTTAGAGTCTATAGGTTTTATTAGACAATGCTTAAGGTGATTCAAGTTAAGATTCAAAAACATGCAAGTTGCAAGAAGAAGACTTCATATTCTGTCTGGTTCGATCGATTGAAGAACAGGCTTGATCAATCGAAAATTGTATCTGCAGAATTTTAAGTCAGCCCAAACAGCAGCTTAAGCCCATTAAGGATTAGGGTTTCAGATCTACTTCTCCCACTATATAAAGGAAACCCTAAGCTAGGTTTTTGGGACTTTCGTGAGAGAGAAATGAGTGCCTCTTTTGTATCTAGGGTTTTGTACCTAAACCTTTCTAAGTCTTTATTACTCATATTTTATGGTTTGTGTGAATCTCTTATGAGATCTTTGAGAAGTTTTCCTTCACACAAATTTAGGGTTTTCAAGGTAGAGATTATTTCAACATCTTGATGATCAACTCGGTTGTTGCCATTGGAGCTTAAAGAATAACAAGCATGGGTGCTTGTAGCTGATTGGAGAATCCAATAAAGAAGGAGTCCGTGGATTTGGAGTTTACACGTGGTCGTGTTAGTAAGTTCTACTGGTGGGTAGCATTAGGAAGTCAAGCAGGGAGTTTGTAAGTCCTTTTGTATGAACTTCGATTCTTTCGCATAGTGGATTCAGGTTTACCTTGAGGATAGCTAGGTCAAATCCTCCCCAAGTTTTTACCGTGTGGTTTCCTGGGTCATCATATCTTGTGTTATTTACTTTTCCGCTGCTTTATATTCTTGATATGATTGTTTGATTGTAATAACCTAGATTTGTATAATTTAACTAAGTTAATCACTTGGCTAATTAACTAGGCTAATCTGGTTGGGTTAAGGGGTCTAAATTTCTAACAAGTGGTATCAGAGCGGGTTGCTCTTCTGATTTAGATCTTTTGATCTAAGAGCTGATCCTTAACCCCTGTTGTCATAGATAATTTGAAGTGTCTTTCTGATCATATTTCTGTTGATTTTATTGATGCCAGTGATGTTTTGAATAAAAAGGACACTATTGTTTATGTTGATTTTTTTGATGCTTTTGAAACTCTTTGTAAGAAATTATCTAAATCTTTGAAAATTACTAAGAAATTTAAGGAAGAGTTAAAATTGGCTAATCTTAAAAAAGAGGAATTGATTGTGAGATTAGATGAGTCTAATAAAAAGAATGAATTTTTGAGAAATCAAATTTCCTCTCAAGATGAGAAGATGAAAAGCTTGGAACAAGAGTTAGTTGAATCTAAAATTAAAATCGAAAATTTGACTAGTGCCAAGCTTGTTGTTGATAATAGAAGTATTTCTATTTCTCTTAAGCCTAAAATTGAGAAAGTTTATATCTTTCCTTTTAAGAGGAATAATAAAGAAAAAACTTATTTTGCGAGGTTAGACAAAAGTAAAAGTTCTAATATAAACACTGAAGTTTCTACACCTAAGGCTAAACCTATTGTTAGAGAGCACATCAAATCTATTTTTGTGCCTACTTGTCACCTTTGTGGTGTTGTTGGTAATATTAGACCAAATTGCTCTTTGTTGAGGCAAAAACCAAAAATTTGAGACTAGATTTGCTGTTAGGAATATTGATGTTCCTAAATTTGTTAATGTTTGCCACTTTTGTAGTGTTCGTGGTCACATTTATCCTAATTTTTATTAATTGAAATTTAAGTATTCTGTGTTTCAATTTAGGATATGTGATGATATTTCTCTTGACACAAGTCCATATAAATTGTTTCATATTCTTTTAAAAAATTTGAGTTTGTTGGCTTGTGAAAGGAATTTGCAGGATTTTAGTCTTTCTCAGAAGATTGGTGTAGTCTCTCAAATACACTCTGCTTCTCATGAATTTTCACCTACAAAGCCGAAGAATCGTGTTATATGGGTAAGAAAAGATTCTCCAAAGTGAGTGTTGCTAACCTGTCCTTGATTTAATTCTTTCAAATTAATTGTGGACATGTTTTGTTTTTGTTTTTGGTTGTTTTGTTTTTAGGTTGTTTTTTATTAAAAAAAAAAATCCAAAAACATTGAAAATTTTCAAAAAGAAAAAAATATTTTCTTTTGCGTCTAGTTTTATTTTTCTTGAGGATTACATGAGTTATGATATCTCTCTCTTGATTTAGAATATGCTTGACATTGTGGAGAAACTTGAATAGTTTGTGCTAAGCTATTTTTGATTTTGTGTGAGTATGTACTAGTTTGTACATGTACCCAAGGGTTAATTAAGAAATTAATATTTCTCATTTGTGTACCTTCTAAAGCTTAGTTTTGCACTATCATGCATTGCTTTTGTATTGTTCATTGAGCATAATGTGTGCTTTTGTCTTTGGTCATAAATTTTTTTAAACCAAAAAGTTTTTTGTGTTTTGTATTACACATCTTGGATTTATAATCAAGGATTGGCTATATTATATTTACATGACAAGTTTATGTACCTTGATTAGCTTCGATGAGCTTATTTATTGCACTTTACTAGTTGAGCTTTGTAGTGCATATTGTGTGGGAAAGATGTTTATAGTTTTTGATCACTTTGTCTTGATCTTGAAGTCACATGTCTTTGACTATCGGACTTGCACCTTTTGAGAAAGGCATAAATAACCATCTCACCACTATTTACTAGCCAATCATGAACACCTTAGTGCATATCTTAAGATTCTATGCTTGAGAAAGTGTAGCACATGCACAAAAAGAACATAAGGTGTAGCCTTGGTTTAATTGCTAAATGCTTAAAATTGGTGTGTACTATTAGGTTTGATGCCAAATCACATAATTAAAATTGGTGTGTATATTATGAGGTAAAATTCAAGAAACTTACATGATTGCAAATTTTTGTTCTAGGAGATGTGGGAGTTATATGATGCAACTCTTTAGGTGATAGTCTCTTTTAAATTCTATATGATGAATTTTGTAGACTTTGTGATTAATTGCTATTCACATATCACCTCACATGTATCTCAAGCTTTTGCTAGTTGCACACACTACACAAGTTACCCTTTGCTAAACTTGGTACATTATATTGTGTGTGATTTTGTTGTGGCCATCCAAGATTAAAAGTTCCTTGATTTTAATGCAAAATGTGTTTAATGTTTGCGCTTTGGGGACAAATTGATTGAAAATCTTGATTTTGGAAGATCTGGGTTGAATTCAAGTATTTTTGAAAAACTTTTCATCTCATACTCATGCATTTTTTATAAAATGATGTGCTTTAAGGAGTTTCTGCATTAAAATGCTCTGTTTTCAAAAATCTGATTTTTCCAGGCTTTCGATCAATCGAACCTGTTTTTCAATCAATCGAAATTGCGATTAAAATTTTTTTTGGTTTGAGTTTGCCTGACTCGATTGATGTTCGATCGATTCTTGATTGATGTTCGATTGATTCTCGATTGATCGAAATTGAAAAATTTTCAGTTTCTATGTTTTTGACCAATTTTTTTTTCATGCATCATTTGTGTTTAGGATTCACATGCATTGCATTGTTTTTGTATTCATTTTACAGTTTTGCAGTCATATCTCTCATTACTTTCACACATAACATGCATACACTTTGCTAAATTAGGTACTCAACTTGATTTAAAAATTGATTGATTAATTTTTGAGTTTTGTACATTCTAGTATATGCTATTTCTTATGTGTGAACTGCAGAAATTTTTTTCTTAAAAGATATGATGGATAATCATTGTGCAAATATTTTCTCTACTCATGCAACTATTTATGGGTCACATAGTGCCCTGTTTGCATTTTATTCAAAGAAAGAATATTTTTTTCTTCATGTGTATCCTCAACTTAGTTTTGTTTAAAACTTGATTTGTGTCTTTTTATTTATCCTGACATCCTTTATTTTTCTCCAAAACTATTTTTCCCAAAACTTGTTTTGTTTTTCCTATTTTTATAAGGGGATAAATTTTTTTAACATTTGTGGTTCTTAGGGGGAGTTGTTTCTATTTTCTCTTACTCTATTGCGTATATTTTCTGTCTATCTTCTGATTAGGTAGTTTTTATCAATACGTGACAAAAAGGGAGAGACATAGATGATCTGTTTGTTTTTTTTAGGGGAAGAATATATAAACTTTTTGATGTATCTAACTTAGGGGAGAGTTAGAATTTATTTTGATTTATATGTTTCTTGTTTCACTTCTTATTGATTTATACTTATGAGTTCTTTATTGGTATATGTCTTTATTTTGTGTTATGTGAAATCAAGAATTTATTTTTGTTTACTTGTATTTTCCACACATTTGTTTATGCGTTTTGTTTAGTGTTTCAGGAAATATACAAGTTGATTCAATTGAGCTGCTGTCTATACTTGCAACTGATGGATAGTAGTTAGGTTTAATTTGTTGTAATGGGCATTTTATTGTATTTGGTTGTTCTTATATTTGAGCATTTCATTTTGTATGAAAGTTTTGTCACAAATTGCTAAAGGGGGAGTTTGTTAGGTTCTAAATGTTTAGAACAATTGGCAAATCGTGAACATAAACTTGTCTAGATATAGATCTTAGAGTCTATAGGCTTTATTAGACAATATTTAAAATGATTCAAGTCAAGATTCAAGAACATGCAAGCTGTAGGAAGAAGACTTCATATTCTGTCTGGTTTGATTGATCGAAGAACAGGCTCGATCAATCGAAAATCGTATCTGCAGAATTTTAAGTCGGCCCAAACAGTAGCTTAAGCCCATTAAGGATTAGGGCTTCATATCTACTTCTCCCACTATATAAAGGAAACCCTAAGCCAAATTTTTTAGACTTTCGTGAGAGAGAAGAGAGTGCCTCTTTTGTATCTAGTGTTTTGTACCCAAACTTCTCTAAATCTTTATTGCTCATATTTTGCGATTTGTGTGAATCTCTTGTGAGATCTTTGAAGCGCTTTCCTTCACATAAACTTAAGGTTTTCAAGGTAGAGATTATTTCAACATCTTGATTCAGATCTTGCACGTGGTTGTGTCAATAGGTTTTACTGGTGGATAACATTAGGAAGTTAAGCGGGGAGCTTGTAAGTCCTTTTGTATGAACTTCGATTCTTTCGCATAGTGGATTCAGGTTTACCTTGAGGATAGCTAGGTTAAATCCTCCCCAAGTTTTTACCGTGTGGTTTCCTGGGTCATCATATCTTGTGTTATTTACTTTTTTGCTACTTTATATTCTTGATATGATTGTTTGATTGTGATAACTTAAGTTTGCATAATTTGACTAAGTTAATCACTTGGCTAATTAACTAGGCTAATTTTGTTGGGTTAAGGGGTCTAAATTTCTAACAAACATCTTGATGATCAACTCAATTGCTACCATTGGAGTTTAAAGAAACACAAGCGGGAGTGCTTGTATCTTGTGGAGAATCCAAGAAAGAAAGAGTCCGTGGATTCGGAGTTTGCACGTGGTCGTGTTAGTAAGTTCTACTGGTGGGTAGCATTAGGAAGTCTAACGTGGGTGCTTGTAAGTCCTTTTGTATGAACTTTAATTCTTTCAGATAGTGGATTCAAGTTTACCTTAAGAATAGCTAGGTCAAATCCTCCCTAAGTTTTTACCGTGTGGTTTCCTAGATCATCATATCTTTTGTTATGTATTTTTCCGCTGCTTTATATCTTGATATGTTTGTCTGTTGTGATAATTCTAGTGCTATAGATATATCTAAGAATCCTGTTTAGCATTCTAAGACCAAGCACATTGAACTTAGGTATCGCTTCATTGAGGATTTGGTTGAAAAGAAAATTGTTGTTCTTGACTATATCCCTACCGAACGTCAAAACGTTGACATCTTCACCAAACCTCTTGATGGAAGTAAGTTTGAGATACTTCATCAAGTAATTGGTGTTCTTCGGTGTCCCTAGTCTCTTTTGGCTTTCTTGGTCCTTATGCTTCATTGCTCTACTCTTTTGTGACCATTGTTCTTTGGTTTCTATGTTGTTTTTGTTAGGACATATATGGTTTCACTTGCTAAAGAACATATGTAATTCTTTTATGTATATTGGCTAATCTTTTGACAAAACGCACTCTACTTGTAATTAGGTAGTTCTAGGTGTTTTTAATATTTCAAGATCAAGTGTTGAAGTCATCAAGTCTGTCCAAGAAGCAAGATGAAGAAGTGAAAATTCATTAAAGCTCGACACCTGCTCAATAGCTCCTCGACATCTTGCTATCTGTCGAGATTTATAAAATCAGATTTTCTGATCTGATTTCTTGAGATTCGTGAATGTGTCTTTGGGCCTTCTTTTCTCCTAACCCTAGACATATGAAAGGATTGTTTTTAGGGCCGTCAAAGTAAACACAAGTTGCATAAGCATTGAGCAAACTCTGTTCAAGCAATTTGTGATCAAAGACGAAGTTCTTGCCCTAGTTCATCTTTTTTGAAGAAGTTGCTGTGTATTTACACCAAAGGGTTTTGTGACCAAGCATCTTCTTGATCTTCATCGTGTAAGATGAACTGAAAAACTTTGCAACCAACCTCTCCTTCAAGTTGGTGTTAAAGTCGCGTACTGGGATCCGCGCAATTGGTTAATCACGTACTTGGGAGCTGTGCAACAAAAGGTAGGAACTGTCACTACAGAACAAGTCCAATTGGGTATTGGGGTAAGGGTTCAATGTAGGTTGGTAAGGTACTTGGGATTCTCTTACGTGTAACAACTTTTTGTGATAATAGTGGAGTTTCGAAAGTGGTAACCTGAAAATCACCGTGTCATTTAATTTATGCTACATATTTAGTTGTTTGGTGATTTGTTTGTGCTACCACGCGTATGCATGTTAAATTGATTAATTAATAACTTGACTAATTAATTAATTAATTTCTATCACAAGGGGTCAATTCAGTTTGTGGCCTATCAAGTGGTATTAGAGCAGGCACACTCTGATTAGGAGTAATCTTTGCTGTGTTGATCCATTGCCCCTGCTTGTCATGGATAGAGGACAGTCATTAATCATACCTCTTTTATTTAATGGCACTAACTATGTATATTGGAAAGTACGTATGAGAGCTTTCTTACAATTTTTAGATGAGAAGGTGTGGCAAACTGTAGAGATTGATTGGACTAAACCAAAAGAAGCACCGACCAATTGGGATGAAGCAAAGATCACGGCGGCAAACTTCAACAGCAGATCGTTGAATGCCCTATTTAGCACAGTCACCAATGAGGAGTTCAAGAAGATATCCTCTACTGAAACTGCAAAAGAAGCATGGACCATCCTCCAGACAACCTATGAGGGTATAAAGGTTGTCAAGGATTCAAAATTTCAGAGGCTCACTACAAGCTTTGAAGAAATAAAGATGAAGGAGAATGAGTCGTTTGATGAGTTCTATGCCAAGCTCAAGGACATAGTGAACTTAGTTTTCAATCTTGGGAAAACTATCCCTAAACCTAAGATTGTGAGGAAAGTACTCAGATCTCTACCCGAGAGATTCCATGGCAAGATTACGGTGATAGAAGAATCAAAGGATATTGACAAGATTCCTTTGACCGAACTGGTTGGAAACTTGCAGACTTATGAGCTAGGACTATCTAGGATTGGCAAGACGAGTAAAGGTAAGAGCATAGTCTTGAAGGCGAAGAGCAGTTATACAGATGGGTCTTCCAAGATGAAGATTCTAAGATGAAGTCCTACATTACAAGGCAGTTCAAAAAGTTTATGAAGAATGCCAATGGGAGGAGCTTTGACAAGGACTGCAGACAATCTAATTCTTTTTAGTCTAAGGGGCAAGATAATGGGAAAAAGGATGTTAAGGATGGCGGTCAGTACACTATTCCTACAGGACCAAAGTGCTTTGGATGTCATGGATTCAGTCACATAAAACATGAATGCCCTACATATCTCAAGAGCATTGGGAAGAGTAAGGCACTTACTGCAACCTTGAGTGACACTGAGCCTAAAGATGATTCTGATAATGAGGATGACGGAATCTTAAATGCCTTCATTGCCACAGTCAATCCTACTAAAGGGATTGTTGAAGAAGTGGACGAAGAAGAAGAACTGGTGGAGTCCAAATTTGAGAAGATGGATGATCAAAATGATATCCATACAGCCTATGTGAAGCTTTACAAGCTTTCTAAGAAGCATGAGAAACTGTATAGGTTGACCACCAAGAAGCTCAGTGATGTGGAACTTGATTGTGAAGAGTTGTTTACAAAATTTGATGAGACGAATCAAACTATTGGAGCATTGAGGTTTGAGAAAAATTTCTTGGCTGAGAAGACCAATAAGCTTGAAGTGGAGTTGTTTCAAGTCAAAACTCAACTAGATAGGACTTCAAGTGCTAAGCTGGTTAAGATGCTCAGCATTCAGAATTCTACTTCGGATCAAACAAGTTTAGGGTATGGTCTTTCTTCCTCTCATATTGCTTCTACTAGTATTACTGTTTTTGTTTCTCCTGCTAATACACTGAAATTAAGAACACTGATGATAAAACCGAATTAGCTAGTGAGAACTTAGACAAGGGTAAATCTATTTTAGTAGCACCCCCTAAGCAGGATAATAAAGATGCTAAAAACCCTAGGGCTAAGAAGGTTAACTCTTAAAAGCCTAAACAAATGAAGCAGTATCTCTGTCATCATTATGGAGTTGCCGGTCATACTTAACCAAATTGCTATAAGTGGCTAGCCACTCAACAAAGCAACGGCATGATCGCATCTGGAAGCCAGAATTAGCTTCAATCATCTCTTTCTCCTCTTGGTGATCTTCTCAAAGCCTTCATGTTCCTTTTGAACTTGAATGGTTTCAATTCTTCCCCTTCACCGTTGGTTCAAGGATTCAATCAAATGAAAGGTTCTTCCAAGGTGTGGAAGAAAAAGGACTCTAAGTGATTTCATCACTTTCTTCTATCTTCTTGTTTTTGTTTGTTGCATCACTTGTGTGTTTTGCATTTATTTTGAGTTAGTCTAGTTTTATGCTTGGCTTTGTTTAACATGTTTTTGTGTGTTTACCTTTTTTTTTTTTTTTGATAAAAAAAATTGAAAAATCAGAAAAATACAAAAACAGTGTGTGTTTTATGTACTTTGAATGGCCGTTGAAACAAAGTTTCTAAACTTTGTATTGTTTGTAGCTTAGATGAGCATCTCTATGCATAACTAAGTAAGTGAGCTTTGTGGTTCATATTTTTGATGAGTAAGATTAAGTTATCTTTTAAACTTAATACTCGTATCACTTTTTTTGACGGGTAGGATTAGAAAATTCTAAGAGAAAGGCATAAATAACCATCTCACAATTGTTGCCCGCCAATCATAATATGACAGCTGTATGCTTCGGCATAGCAAAAATGCAGTGTCATAGACAGTTGTATGCTTCAGCATAGTAAAAATATAGTGTCAAAGACATTCGTATGCTTTGACATAGCAGAAGTGCAATGTCTATGCTTAACATGTTGGGAATTTCTTTTCTCTCTTTTATATGCCCATGCATGATATGCTAAATAAAAGAAAATATACAAAGAAAATAAAAAGCAAAAAGATCAAAAATGCTTTAAATATGGTTGCAAGTGTGCATTCTAGGAGATGTGTGAGTTATAGAATGTACCTCAAAGGTAATAGTCCCCATCAAATAGTTATGATTATGTGTGAGTTAAAGTTATTTTCTCATATCTCAGATCATCATAACTTGTATACACATATGCAATCTTATGATGTTTTTCACACACAACACGCAATATTTTTTTACTACTCTTGATACATGTGCAGGTACAATGTGATTTGGCCATCACAAAGGTTTTACATGTGCTAATGTATACTCACTAAACTGTCTTAACTTATTTTTGACAAATAAAATTGGTTAGACTTGTTTAGTATGTGTGTGTGTTTTTAAGGATCCATGTGCTTAAAATTTTTGTTGAGAGATGATTTTTAGAGCTTAATATGTTTATTGGATCATTGGTTGAGGTGTATGTTGGATTGTATTCATGTCTGTGTTTTTCACTTCTCGAAAACTGTTTTTAAAAGCTAGCTCGACACCTCCTCGATTCCTTGTTATCTCAAGCCTTTTTCTTATCGCAATCTCGACACCTAGTGGATTGATCAAGAAAGTTCCTGCCTCATCGATACCTTCTCGATACCTAGTGGATCGGTCGAGCTTCTGTTCCTTGAAGGTGATTCTTGTTCCTCGATACCTCTCAACACTTGCAGCTGTCGAAGGCCTTTTTCTCGATACCTACCTCGACAGATGTCTCGACATCTCTCGACACCTTATCTGTGGAGATCTACTAAGGTTTCTATATAGACCTCTTACGCGATCTAGTTCTCATTTTTCTCGATCTTTCTCGATCTGTCTGCGCCTGTTCATCTCCCAAACTCCTTTTTCTCACTCAAAACCTTCAACCCACGTGATTTTCAGCCCTTCCTTGCCTCAAATCACTTGGTATAATCTCTTTTTCCTTCATTCTTCATGCATTTCATGTTTTGAATCTTAGGTTTTGGGGTTTATAAAAATTTTGGGGTTTTTCAAAATTGTTGAGTTTTTTTTTAAATTTTGGGATGGGTTTTCATTTAAATGTGTTCAAAATCTCACGCATTGCATCACATTTGCATTAGAATGGTATTTCCATGCATTTAGTTGTGTGTTCTATGCTTGTGTGCTGGTAGGATTGGATTGGGCTAAGCCCATGATGTAATTTCTTTTGCATGTCATATGTTTATGCATTCTGCATGCATACGTACTCTCTATTCAATATATTTGATATATTTGAATTGTTTTGGGACTTTTCTAAATGTCTCTTTCTCTTTCTGTTTACCTTAGTAGTGTCTATGACACCTAAGCGTAAATCCACTTTTGCTTGGAACCCTCTTCGTTCTGGAGCTTCCTACTCTTCTGATTTTGTTCCTCTTAATCTTCGGTTTCGTGATGATAATGCCCACAAGGCATTCTCGGAGAACTTATTTAGACGAGGTGTTCATTTGGAACACCAAGTCATTTTGGCAGACTTCGCCGACACTGAGCTTCCCTTTGTCATTCACAGTAGGGGATGGGAGTCACTGTGTGACGTCCCAATCATTTGTCCTCTTGTACTTATTCAGGAGTTTTACTCCAATTTGCATGGGATTGATCGTTCAGTACCTCTCTTTTTCACTCGCATTTGAGGTACACGCATCCCTGTCACACCGCAGCTAGTTGTGGATGTGCTTAGGGTTCCTAGGATAGAGTTTTCTGACTATCCTTCTTGTCAGCGCTTGCGGACTATGTCCAAAGATGAGCTCATTTCTGCTTTTTGTGAGCGCACTGCTGATTAGGGTGAGCATCAGTATACACCATGTAAATCTTTTGCTAAAGGTTCTCATTTCATAAACATGGTGATGACTTTTGTACTCCATCATCTCTCTCACTACAACTCCATCACAAAGACATGTGCTCGATTTTTGTTATCTCTTCTTGAACATCTTACCATAGATTTTCCTTCTCATTTCATTCTCTCTATCATAGATGTTCATTTAAATTCGGTATCCTATGATAAGCTCATCTTTCCTTCTGCTATCATGAGGATCTTACGCCCTTTTTTTTGTCCTTTTTCCTGTGTCCGACCATTTCACTTTCATGTGTGCCATAGAGGCCGCTACAGTAAAATGTAGTGCAGCGCAGTTTAGGTTGTGACAGCCGGATTCCACTCCTTCCTCCCACTCCGCTCTATCTTATACCACTCCGTCTACATCCACTCCTTCTTCCTTTATGGGTTATGTATCTCTTGTTGACATCATGGCACAGCTGCAGCGCATGGATGCTCGCCTAGATATGCTCTCTACTGAGTTGTATTAGGTGAATGTTCGTGTTGGTCGTATTGCACGATGGCAGGCGACCATGGGTGGGTTTGCTTCTGAGGCTACTCCTTCACCACCTCCTCCAGCAGCTTCTGATTTTAAGGATGATGATGATGATGATGATGGTGATGACGATGACGCTTTGAATGATGATGGAGATGCTAGCTCTACTGATGAGATGTCTACTTGACACTTTACCTTTTGTCACTCGCGACAAAAAGGAGGAGTAATTTTGGATATGAGAGTAATCATCTTTGGGGGAGAGTTAGTATAGGACAGTTTTGTTAGGGAGAGTATTGATACTTGAGGGATGTAGTGAGGATTTGATGTATCTTTTTCTTTTCTACTTTTTAGATACATTGTTCTTGTATATAAGGTCTTGTGACTAGTTTTTACGTACATTGTACTTATTTTCTCCATATGTGGATGTATGTTTCTTTCACTTGTCTCTTCATGTGTTGTTTCGTCTCTATCTTTATACACATGTTTCTTATACTTGTATGCAATTTATTATTTCTGTTTTACATGTCTTGATGAGTTTTGTTTAAAGTGTTTTAAAAATACAAGTTGTCAAAGTCTACTTGCCATAAACTCCTTTCTTGTAAAATTTTTCAAGGGTTTGTGATAGAATAGATTTTATTGTATTCAACGAGTAAGTATGAGTTGAGTGATTTATGACTTCTCTCATATGTTCATTTGTTTGTTGTGGTTCTGTCATGGATTGCCAAAGGGGGAGATTGTTAGGACATATGTGGTTTCACTTATTTAAGAACATATGTCATTCTTTTATGTATATTGGCTAATCCTTTGACAAAATGTTTGACAAAACGCACTCTACTTGTAATTGGGTAGTTCTATGTGTTTTTAATACTTCAAGATTAAGTGTTGAAGTCATCAAGTTTGTCCAAGAAACAAGATGAAGAAGTGCAAATTCATTAAAGCTCGACACCTGTTCAATAGCTCCTCGACACCTTGCTATCTATCGAGATTTATAAAATTAGATTTTCTTATTTGATTTCTTGGGATCTGTGAATGTGTCTTTGGGCCTTCTTTTCTCTTAATCCTAAACATATAAAAGGATTGTTTTTAGGGCTATCAAAGTAGATACAAGTTACACAAGCATTGAGCAAGCCCTGTTCAAGCAATTCGTGATCAAAGACGAAATTCTTGCCCTAGTTCATCTCTTTTGAAGAAGTTGCTGTGTATTTGCACCAAAGGGTTTTGTGACCAAGCATCTTTTTGATCTTCATCGTGTAGGATGAATTGAAGAACTTTCAACCAACCTCTTCTTCAAGTTGGTGTTGAAGTTGCATACTGGGATTAGTGCAAT
This sequence comes from Quercus variabilis, assembly GCA_030445155.1. Lineage (NCBI taxonomy): Eukaryota > Viridiplantae > Streptophyta > Magnoliopsida > Fagales > Fagaceae > Quercus > Quercus variabilis. The sequence continues at coordinate 23,052,112 of CP129445.1, forward strand.
TGGTTAGTCATGTACTTGGAAGTCGTGCATTAAAAGGTAGAAATTGTCACTACAAAACAAGTCCAATTGGGTATTGGGGTAAGGGTTTAACTATAGGTTGGTAAGGTACTTGGGATTCTCTTACTTGTAACTGCATGTTGTGATAATAGTGGAGTTTTAGGAGTGGTGGCCTGAAAATTACCTGGTGGAGTTTTTACCGACAGGTTTTTCCCCATTCGTAAACAAATTACCATGTTATTTAATTTCTGCTACATATTTAGTTATTTGGTAATTTGTTTGTGCTACCACGCGTTTGCATGTTAAATTGATTAATTAATAACTTGACTAATTAATTAATTAATTTCTATCACAAAGGGTCAATTCAATTTGTGGCCTATCAGTTTTGTTTCTAGGATTTGCATTGCATAACATTTATGCATTTCATTCTAGAATTTATTTATTTTTTATTTTTTTAAATTAAAAAAAAAAGGAAAGAAATTGTGTTTGGCATTATTTTTCTTGGTTTTTGAAAATGAGGTTGGTCAATTTATTTACACATAACATGTCTTGTATACCTTGTTTAGCTGTGATGAGTTTATTTATCGCACTTGACTACTTGAAGCTTTGTAGTGCATATTGTGTGAGAAAGATGTTTATGGTGTTTTTCAATTTGTCTTAATCTTGAAGTCACATGTTATTTAACTGTCGAACTTGATCTTTTTGAGAAAGGCATAAATAACCATCTCATCATTGTTCATTAGCCAATCATGAACACCTTAGTGCATATAGTAAGATTTTATGCTCTAGAAAGTGTAACACATGCACAAAAAGAACATAAGGTGTAGTTTCGGTTTAAATTGCTTAATAATTAAAATTGGTGTGTACTATTAGGCTTGGTGAGAAGATTGAAGATGCTAAGGTGGTGAGAAAAATTTTGAGGTCCCTACCAAAGAGCTTCCGAGCAAAAGTCACAGCCATAGAGGAAAGCAAAGATTTAGATGAAACTAAGATCCAAGAGCTCATTGGGTCTCTTCAAACACATGAGCTTGGACTGCCTTCTCATAAGACAAGTAAATCTCTAACTCTTAAAACCATCACTGAAAGAATGGATAATTCCTCTGAAAAAGATGGAGTGGAAAAGGATGTATCATTTCTTGCAAAGAACTTCTGAAAATTTCTAAAGATGAAGAACAGTGGGAAATAATTCAGCAGAGGGAAGTTCTCATCATCTAAAGGTGATAGAAGAGAGTTTAAGAAGAAAGATGGAAATGATTCTCAGTCTCCTCAAGGCATTGTTTGTTATAAATGCAATCACCATGGACATCTCAAGAAGGAGTGTCCAAATTATCTAAGAGGAAAGGGTAAGGCGTATGCCACAACGCTGAGTGATTTGGATTCTTCAAATTTTGATTTTGAAGAGTGTTGTGATGGAGAAGAAAACTACTCCGCCTTTATGACCATCACCCATAATGAGTCATTGGAAGACTTGAACTTGCTGGTACAAAAACTAGGGGATCATAATAATGAAGAATCAATAGGAGGTGTTGAAGAAACTGATGCTGAGGAAGATGATAACACAGCCAGTCTTCAAGAAAACTACAATTTCCTTCTTGAGAAGTCTGGAGAGTGCACAAGGGTAGCCAAAGTGGCTGTGAAGAAGATGAAAAAAGCAGAGGAGGACTATAAAAGTCTTCTAATGCGTTATAAAGATGCCAAGTGTGAAATGGAGGTGATGAATGGTGAGCTGACTAAAGCTTATTCAAAAATCAGATTTCTGGAGCTAGAAGTAGTGCAAGCAAATGCCAAGATAGAGAGGGTATCACGAAGAAGCTGGATGTGGTTATTTCATCTTAGAAATATTTTTCAGACAAGTCTGGGTTGGGATATACCGGAGGGAGTAGCTCATCAGACAATGTCGCCAGAGATGTGAGATTTGTGAAAGCCAAAGAGCTAGTTGTAGTTACCCCTACCCTTGAACAAATAAAGGATGAAAAGAAGAAGAATGGAGCTAATCAACAAGTGTTGAATAAGCCTCGTACTCAAACTGTGGTTAAGCCTAAAGTTCAAGGGAAATCACTTCCAAACTTGCAAAGAGATCCAAGAATTCAACATTTCTGTCATTTCTGTGGACTTTAAGGACACATAAGACCAAATTGCCATAAGCTGAAGGCATTAAAGAATGCAAGTGTTCAGAGGTCATATAGCCCTAAAAATGATAAAAGGAGTTGGGCTGGTGAGCAGTCAAGAAGTCGAAATAGTGATTCCAGGATGATGGACATGATAAAAATGATCGGTGCTTTCACTACTTGCTTGGAGAGCTTTGCTAGATGGTTTGAAACTCCCAACTCTCGTACCTAATCCTTTAAGGATATCACCCCAAACGCACGTGCCGTGTGGGTGAAAACGGGTACAAATGCATAAACATTTTAACATGTCCAGGCATTAATTCTTTCGATGTTTAGGGACATTTGCTCATGCATCTTTACATGCTTGCTTTGATTTGTATCATTTGCTTATGGTCTTAGCATGTTTCTTTTTCAAGCTTTTTCTTTGTTTTTGTTTGTGTTTTTTTTTAAGTATGTTAAAAAAGAAAAAAAATTCAAAAACCCATAAAAAGTTGAAAAATCTTCAAAAAGTTTGATCACTTGTTTTGTATATTTCACATATGAGTTTGGCCTAGTACCTTCGTACTAATGTCGTAGTGTATTTCCGAGCTTAGCTTGTATTTATATGCACATTTATCTTGAAAACTATGTGTGATTGTTGTAAATAAATCTTCAAGTTTGTCATGAATGATTGGTCAATAGTTTTGATGGTCATGATACTTGCATACACTTGTGCTTATATATCTTCCAACTTTATTTTTTATTTTTTATTTTTATTTTTTTGCAAAAGAGCTCACTAAATGTAAATCTCCAAATGAAAAGAGATATCGAGCTGCAAAAATCTGTCGCACATACTAGTATTTGACTAGGAAAAAGGGAAAGTGACTTTTATTTTGAAATGTATGGTGCTCAAAAAGCCAAAGGCTAATTCTCTATGTTGAAATATCAAAAATTTCAAGCACCAATCTAAAAAATGAGATGTATTATCCAAAAGGGATCAAATGTCATGATTTATACATAAGCCAAATGAAAAGCTTCTAAGTTGTGTAATCATTTTGTAGGAGGTCATATATGTTCATTTCTATAATTGAGATAGACCACTTGACTTAGTATCAGTTGTGTATGACTTGATTGAATTGATCATTGAAGTTTCACTCTGGTCTAAAGACTTTTTCACACTTGATACTTACCCACAACACACAAGACTTTGATTCAATGAATACTTATCCCATTTGTGTGCTTGTACATGTTCAAATGTGATGTGTATGCTCAAATACTTGTTGATCAAACCCAAAAAGATTTTTGAGTGTTTTATTTGGTTTTGAAAGTGATTTTATACTTTTGTGTCTTTTGTTTTTGTTCAAAATGCATTTTTGTGTTTGTCTTCAAAAACTGGTTCAGAGGTTGTCTCGCGAGAAGCTTGCGACTTAGATCTTCCCATGAAAAGGGCTTAAGGGAAATATATTTTTTCAACATGTCACACAAAGACTCTTGCGACTATATCGCGACCACCTCGCGACCAACAGCTTCTCGCGAAATGTTGTTTGGCTAAAACTGGATTTTTCCAAAATCAGATAGAAGCTACCACGACTGTCTCGCGATTGTTTCGTGACCTAAAGCTTCTCACAAAAGCTAATGTGCTTCAATGGCCATTCTCGCGACTATCTCGCGAATGTTTCGCTACTCTCTAACCCGCAAAAAACGTGTGTTTTCAGTTTTTAATGTAGCAGATGTGACAGTTTTTCAAAATCTCTCATTTCCCTCGCTAAGCCTCTCTCGAACCATTTTCAACCTAAATCACTATTTCATTTAAACCCCATCATTTTCAAGCAAAATTTCTGCACAATCCTTTCCAGGTATGTACCTCTTACACTTTTCTCATCTTTTATTTTCTGATTATGTAGTTTTTATGCTTAGGGTTTGAAAATTGGGGATTTTCAAAAAATTGGGTTAGGTTTCCTTTTAAAGTGAAAATTTTCCAAATTCTTTGAGTGGGCTGAGTCCCATTTGCTGTTTGTGCATCTATGTTGGCCCATTATGGTATTTTAAGCATGTATTAAGGCATTTTTCCATATGTTCATGCATTTTTCCATATTTGTTGTGCATTGTTGCATGTCATGTGTTTGACAGATTGTCTAAGTGACAATTCTGTGCTGTTTTAGACTCAATTGAGTTCCAATATTTCATGTTGGTCATGTCTAATCATATGAATCTTTCTTTAATCATCTTGTGTGTGTTTTACACACCTTGTTCTGTAAGTGCCTCAATGTCATGCCATGCACACCCTAAGCATCTTCTAGGCACACCCTCATGCATCAACACATGCACTATCATGCATCAGCACACGCACCCACATGCACACACATGCACATCTTCTTAACCTCATGCATTATGTTTTTATGTTCTTGGTTTATATGTTTTAGCATATTTGTTTGAAGTTTTTGTACTCTATTTTTAGTTAGTTTTACCCTGTTTTAAACTAACTTGAATCTAATCAAGTTTTTGTGTTCTGTTTGTGTGTTTTTGCACTTGTTTCCTTGCTGTGTGCTCATTTGTGCAGATATCTCCTTTTAAAACCTCCGCAGTAAACGGAGGGCGCAGCAAAGGGAAAGAGCCAATCATTGATGTTGATGAACCGTCACCAAGGTTAAAAAGGGCTCGTTTCTCAATAGGAGTCTATGACCCTAACTTGTTTAGATCATATGCTGCTTTTCAGACCTATAGGAACTATTTTCAAGACACCCCATTGCTGGTTGAAAGGGCTTTGGATCAACCATCTCTCTATGACACAAATATTCCTATATGGTTTGCCACGAAAGACTGGAACTTTCTGCTATTGAATCTTGAGGATGCGTACAAGAACATGATAAAAGAGTTCTATGCCAATGCTAGTGTTAATGGAGAAGAGATAAAGTGTTGGGTGAGAGGAAAGAGTTTCTCAGTAACTCCTGTTTATTTGTCGGAAATCCTACATATTAACAGACCAATACTCCCCATACTACCGGTTTATGATGAGTTGAATCCAAATGAAGAGGTTCTTAAAGAAGCCTTAGGAGCTAATTTGAAATTCTCCACAAATAGGAAATCAATTAGTGTGGCATCTCTTTTTCCCGAATTACATCTTCTTTCAACGATCATGTGCAGCAACCTATATCCTTTGTCAAGCACTGGGTATATGAATCTCAGTAGAGCTTTATTCTTGCATGACCTGATCACGGATGAAGAGATTGATGTGTGCTCTCATATCTTCCATATCTTTGCCAAGATGGTTGACCGAACTGTTTCTAGGAATTGTATGTGTGCTTTATTCTGTCGCCTTATCTCAAGGATTTTGAAGCTCGAAGGTATCCATCCCTTGGAAGATGAGCGCCCATACCCAAGACCAAGTCCAATTACCATCCGTACTCTACATGCAAGTATGAGTCACACCAAGAAGAATGTCAAGCAAGATAGCCATGCAACTCCGGAGAGCTTAAGCTCTACACCCCATGTCTATGTTGAACAGTTAGACAACATTACCACTGCTCTTCAAGAGATCAATACCAAAATATTTGGACTAGCATCTATTATGTACTCTCTCCATAGTCATTTTGATTCAAAGTTCACATCTCTCCAAACTCAATTGGAAGAAATTCAACGGAAGCTAGAGGAAAATGACTAGCTATTCCATTACAAAAAGGGGGAGATGGTGTCTTTGATAGGTGTCTTTGGTAGGGGGAGTATGGTGATAGGGGGAGAAGATGCTAGAAAAAGAAGTTTTTCTTTACGTCTTTACGTTTTTTTTTTTTTTTTTTAATTGTTGTGTTATGTCTTTACTGCTTTTTTTTAAAAGCTTTGACACTCTGGTTTTAAGTTTAGTTTATTATCAGTATTTTTGTGTTTATCTCTATGCTTGTAGCATTTGTTTTGTACTTTTAAGATATTGCTATTATGTCTTAAGTACCCCGCTCTTGTACCCTAGTATGATCTTTTATCCTAGATGCAAGTATTTCATGTATTTTGCATTGGTTGAGTGTTGGACATGCAATTAATCATATGGATTGTTCTTAATTGCATTGCGTGTCCGGATGAGCATTTAATTGCTAAATGTTCATTGTAGTCATTCTTTAATGATTGTTTTTGTTTGATCAAGATGTGCTTACTTGTTATGATGCGCTTACAAACTTGATCGCACTTTAATTGCTCATGTATGTACCTTGTGTTTAACTTGACATAAGCTTAATGAAGGTTTTGTTTGTGTGCAAGTGTTTCAGGTAACATGTATATACTTACAAGTGCTTCACAGCTTCTAGATTAGGTATGAGTGAATTTTGCCACTATTCCCAAACTCACGTTTAAGTCTAGAGTCAGTTTCAGGGGTTTTGTCATAGAATAGCCAAAAGGGAAGATTGTAAAGTTGTTATTTACAACTATATATTTTGTTGGCTTATATTCCGTGCCAAATTTGATTGTAATTATTTTCAATCTGTTGTACCCTGTATTTATTGCGAGATTTCATTTTAAGGGTTGTGTGATAGAGATAGTAGTGTAAAGACTCAAGCATTTGAAGATTGAAGAAGGTTTCGCGGGTATCTCGCGACTTGGCATCCCGCGAAGTATATCATGTGCCCTGCACATGCTGGAATGCAAAGAGTCAGGCCAGATGGTGATAGCTGTGTCTTGCGAATATCTCGTGGGTAAGGCCTTCCTGCGAGACACCCACGAGGCATTCTCTTTTGCCTGCCTATCCAGTCTGATTCATACTTTTTGTGTCTACACTATATATACCCACATTACCTACAAATGTAAAAGAGAGCTTCTGAGAGAAAACCCTAGCCAAACACCTTGAGAGTTAGAGATTGTTATACCCACAATCCTCTACACATTTGTTTTGGGAATTTTCTCATCTCCTACCTCTCTATTTCCATACCATTGAAAGGTTGATAGCTCAAACACTTACCACACCCTTTGAGAGTGTCAAGTAAAGTTTTGTTGTTGCTAGAAAGTATTGAAAGAAGCCTAAAATGGCAGATGCAACATGGAGCTTGTTATGGGATCCGGTGAACTAGACAAGACACGGTTTCGAGAAGCCTTGTTGGAGTAGAAGCTTGGAGGGCTTAGGTACAGAGGGTAGATTAGGCTTGGAGGGTCTCTTGCACATCCTTGTATCCTAACTGATTGTCTAGTGGATCGATTTCTGCTTGAAGTGCAGCGGAGAGGTTTTCCATTGAGTTCTTCGGTTTCCTCTTTGATAACATGTCTCGGTGTTATCTGTGTTTGCATCTCTCTTCCCTACTCTTGTTCATTTCATTTTTACTGCTATGGTGCTTTAAATATGGATTAGAGTAGTTGTCTTGCTTATACGCATGTGTTTACACTATTCCGCATTTAGTATTAAGTTAGTGTAAAATTAACCAAGCTGTAACTTTAATTTGGAGGTCTAAATAACTCGTGTGTTTTCGACACATTTCTGAACTTTCAGGAATTTAATCAACCATGCATCTTGTTGGATTTATTCTATGTCAATTTGCTTATATTTCAGCACTTAGAAATCCTGTATTTAGGTGGGATTCATGTAAGTGTAGTGAGTGAGAGAGTGTGAAAAAATGCTCAAGATTGTACAAGGATGGAGATGGAGGTCTTCGCAGCTGGAACTCACAGTTGACTCACGACTAGAAAGCGGCCAAATGCAGCACACGATTGAAACGTGTGAGAAGATGAACAGTCGCGCCAACTGGAGCACTACAGGACAAAAGGTCCATCCTGGCCATTCTGTTATCTCGCGGCTTGAACTCGCGACTTAGCCAAGTCACGAGGCCAAGCCTAAGTTGCGAGTTCAAGCCACCAACCAGCTCTGATTTGAAAAACCTGACTCTTCGCATTCTTATCTCACCCTAGTATAAATATCCCCCATACCCACGAAATGTGGAGGGCTTCCAGAGAGAATTTTGAGAGAGAAAACTTAGAGAAAAACAAGATTGATTTATCCACAATTTTCACGTAGAGACTCTTAAAATTCCTTAACTCTCACCCTCTCCATTAATACATCATTGAGCAGTTCTTGATCAAATCCTTTTCTCACCACTCCCACGTCTGTGAGAAGGTCTTTTGGTGCTAAGGGAAGCAGTTTAGAAGGCACCAATAGTTGTTGGTTAATGCTATGGTTTATAGCGGAATCCAGCAAGTTAGAAAAGACAGATTTGGCGTAACCTCATTGGAGTAAGAAACTTGAAGGGCTTAGGTACCTGGGTAAATTAGACTTGGAGGGTCTATTAATGTTCATGTATCCCAACTACATTTTCTAGTGGATTATTGACCGCTTGGAGGGCAACAGAGAGGTTTTACATCGAGGGTTTTGGTTTCCTCTTCGATAACACATTGTTGTATTATTATTGTATTTGCATCTCTCTTTCTTTAATCTTTACCATTTAATTTCTGTTGTGGATGTAATTTTAATTGGTTTAGATTGTTTATCAATTCTGATATAAGTTTGTTATCATTTTCCGCACATACATTGTTTCATATAAAGTTTGAATTGGTATTTTGTTATTTGGGGTCTAAACGTTCATAGTGATTTCAACGCTATTTGAACTTTCAAAAACCATTAGTTTATACCAGCTTGCTTTATTCTTTTTCAACATTTCTCGTACAAACAGCTCTTGTCAATTTTCCTTGCCACGATTTTGTTATGTAAATGGCATCTGAAATTAAGAATGAAGGAGTTTTTTTTCGTAACTGGGGGTGGTTCAAGGCCTTGTCTGGAAAGTTAGGCACGAAGATAGTTGAGACTCCCAGGAAGATAAAGAAACTGGGACAAGACGATCCGAGAAGGATATTCATTCGCGAAAATTTGGACTGGCTCTAACGTTGGTGTCACTGATCTACTACTTTGAACCTCTGTATAATGGTTTTGGCAACTCAGCAATGTGGGCTATTTTGACTGTTATCTTGGTCTTTGAATTCTCCGTAGGTTAGTTAATTTCTTTTCTTGGTTTATTTTCAGCTCACAGTGTTAAAGGAAGCAAGATTATGACATAAGAGTCACTTTTTATTGTCTTCCTTGCCAATTATGGGAAAAGTATGGTGGATACTAATGTTTCGATTTTCTATAATTAATACAGGAGCAACACTGGAAGAGGTTTAAATAGAGGATTGACTACATTGGTGGCTGGGGCTCTAGGATTTGGTGCTCATTACCTAGCAAGTCTTGCTGGAGAGAAAGGTGAGCCCATACTCCTTGGGCTCTTTGTTATTTTACTTGGTAAGAAACTCATTCGTGCCAAGAAAATGATAATAATAATACAATTACAACAAATTATATTGTTAGGTCCTAAATAATAATACAATTATTTCTTCTTTCTATTTTATTTTAAATTTTTTTAGTCACAAATTGTGAATTTGATGTAAATGGGTATGATGCAGCTGGAGTAGTGACATGTGTGCGGCTCTTTCCTCAATTGAAAGCGAGATACGATTATGGTCTCCTCATATTTATGCTGACATTTTGTTTGGTATCTATATCTGGTTACCGGGAAGATGAAATACTAGAAATGGCCCATCAGAGGGTGTCCACAATCCTCATTGGTAGCTCTACATCTGTATTTATTTGCCTTCTCGTTTTCCCTGTATGGGATAGTGATGATCTTCACAATCTGGTCGCTTCAAACCTTGAAAAACTTGGGAGCTTCTTAGAAGGTATGTTTATAGTAAATTGGTGCATTAAATGGAAAATTATGCACGTTAACATATGTGTCATTATACCTTTTGCCTTGTGGTGACTGGCAAATTTACTTGTTTTAATTAGTAAAACTCAAATTACAGGTTTTGGTGCTGAATACTTCATAATACCAGGGGATAGTAAAGAGTCTAACAATACATTTATGGATGACTATAAGAGTGTCCTCAACTCAAAACAGAGCAAAGAATGCTTGGTAAGTAAGAAGAAATATGTAACTCTCTCTCACTCTATCTTTCCAAATTCAAAAAACAAAAGTACAATTAGAACAGCATTTATATCATTATTGTCTGATTGCAGGCTAATTTTGCTAGATGGGAACCTTGTCATGGTCAATTTAGGTTCCGTCACCCTTGGAAACAATACCTGAAGATTGGAAGCCTAACGCGTCAATGTGCGTATCGTATTGAGCCTCTTAATGGCTACTTCAACTCTGAGATCCAGGTATGATACCAAATTATTAGTGAATTCTTTATAGGAAAATTCATAGTTTATATTGTATCAGCAATGTAAAATTTGTATTATAAACTAAACAAATGTGTACAATGTAAAATTTACATTGATAGTATAATAAAACTTATAATTAGCCTTCTTTATTTTTACTTCATGGTAAAATAATTCATTAATAATCACTGTATGAAAATACGTATCACTGAAATTCAGAATCTAATGCATATACGCAAAGGAATTAGTCAAGTTTAAATTAAAAGAAGATAAATAAATAAAAAGTCTAACATGCATAGTGGAATCAATTGCTTACAGATACCAACAGAATTTCGAAACAAAATTCAAGAGGCATGCACGAATATGAGCTTGGAATCAGTCAAAGCATTGTAAAATCAAAAGATGCTGCTAACAATCTGATATCCTTGCTCCGATCAGGCTTTTGTAAAGAGATTGACCTCCTAGAGGTAATACCAGCTGTAACCGTGGCATCGCTGCTAGTTGATGTTGTTTCTTGGACAGAGAAAATTGCAGAGTCCATTAATGAGCTCGCCTCTCTTGCGCACTTTCAAAGTGTTGAGCCTATGGTGGAAGCAGATAAGCCAAAATTTCTTCACCAAGAAACAATCCCGCCTTGTTGTGGTGTCAATGAACCACATCATGTTATCATATTTGGTCAGCTATCTCCAAAATTACCATAAAATATTGTCTCTCCACGATTGAATATGTTGATATGTATTGCTAACAAGTTCTTAATATGGCAATTTTGTATTAGCCGATTTTGAGTAACTACATGAACCTAACTTTTGATCGAGTGTATCATAAGGAAAAACTATTATTTTAAATTTATTTCCTAATTTCACTTCTAGAGAGTTGTGACTAATATAGTCGGAATCTAAGATTTTGCTAGATCCGGCGGAAATCTCATCGGATTCGATGAAATTTCCCCAGATCCAATCAAAATCTCGCTTTCTGGGCTTTTTCACCGAGATCTGGAATGTTTTCTTTGGGATTTGGGTTTTTTTTCACCAGAATTTGGAATTTTTTCGCCAAAATCTGGGTTTCTCGTCAGAATTTGAGTTTTCACCAAAATATGGGTTTTTCGCGGGTCGGTTCGGGTTTTTAGGGTTTTGGGGGGAGCGAAACTGAAACCGACCCGCCAGAGTTAGTTTTTAGTGGAGAAGACCCATCGCCGACCACCAGAGTAGTCAGGTCGACTAGTGTCGGATCAGTTCCAGTAGGGTTCTTCGGGTGGGTCGAGTTTCTAGAGAGGTTTGGACAACCCTAGTGAGTACGGTTTCATGATCCCCAAGGAAAAATGGTTAGTCACATCTCCACTATAACCTAAAATGACTAATCTATTCACAATTAAGGTCTCATGTAATTGTTATAAAACTCATATCAAACCAGTATATGTCTGATGTGAGACACAATAGAGATCCACACAATACCGACTCAACTAATTCAATGCTACACTTAAATTCCTGACAATCTTATTAGGGCCCATGTTATAGGGTAATGTCTCTAAATCCACATAGGATTACGCATCAAACAAAATTGATGCTCCCACAAATATTATGAGTACTTTTACTATTTTAATACAGTTTAAATGCCTTGTGCTTTTATTGTCAAGAGTGATGAATTGTAGTGGTGCTATTGATATTAGTTTGAGTTGTTAAACATATGAGGCATAGTTTGACCAGGACATTTGGAGGTACTAAAATAGTTTTTCCTTACAATTTTCCTGATATTGGTTACGCTAAGTTTCTCATTACATTGCTATTACAAATATAATTTTGAAAATTACAATTGGATACTACACATACAATATCAATTCTCAATTATTGTCTATGAAATTCTACTAAATATAACACAAAATAAAACAATAAATTGCTAAAATATTATCTCTTAAATTGAATGGAGATAGGTGCATGGGATCGTTTAGCTCAATTACAGTTTGTTACGATTAATATCTTCACATACAAAATATCTAAATAAAAATAGTATAAAAAAATATGCTCATAAGTTCAGAGAAAAAATAACAGCAAAAATCTAAACAATTTAATCTGTATGGAAACTAAAAAAAAAAAAGCAAAATCCAATTTTGATTATAATTGAATTTTATTTGAACTTTGGTTTAAAAAAGTTATATATATATATATATATATATATATATATATATAAATTGAAAGTTCAAATAGTGTGTAAAACACTAATAAACATTTAGACCCCAAATATAAAAATACTAACACAAGCTTATAATCAAATAATATATGTGTGGAAAATGAAATATAAGCTATAACCAAATAGGTAACACACTCTAAACCATAATTAATAACCAACACAGCAGTAATTAAAAGGCAAATAGGAAGGGAAAAAAGATGCAAACATAAAGATAACACGACGATGTGTTATCGAAGAGAAAACCGAAATACTCGGCGAAAAACATCCTCGCCGCCCTCCAAGCAGTCAATAATCCACTAGAGAATAAAGTTGGGATACATAAATAGCAAAAGACCCTTCAAGCCTAATCTACCCAGTGCACCTGAGCCCTCCAAGCTTTTTGCTCCAACAAGGTTACACCGAACCTTGTCTTCTCTAACTTACCGGATCCTGCAATAGCCCATTGCATCAACCAAAATGAATTGGCCCTTTCTGAACTGATTCCCAAGCACCAAAATACCTCCTCACTGATATGGGAATGGTGAGATAAGGATTTGGCTAAATGTACATCTCAAGGATATGTTAATGGAAAGGGTGAGAGTAGAGGAATTTGGAGAATTCGATCTTGATTTTCTCTAAGGTTTCTCTCTCAAAATTCTCTCTAGAAACTCTCTACATTTCATGGGTATAAGGGTATTTATAGTAGGGTGTATGAGAAATGCGAAAGGTCAGTTTTCATCAAACAGGGCATTTTAGTGACTCGACCTCGTGACTGGAACGAGTCGCGACCTAATTTCTTGGCCAGACTGGAAGTTTTGTCCTGTAATGCTCTAGCTGTCATGACCCTTCAACTCCCCTGCATGCTTTACACGTGTGCCATTCTGGCAACTTGCTAGTCGCGAGACTCCCTTGAATTGCACACTTCTTGAGATTTCTTCACACTACCTTTACATAATTCCCACCTAAATACAAGGTATCTAATTACTAAATTACAAGCTAATTTGGCACAGAATGAAGCTAACACATGATTGAATAAATTCAACTTTACATAAATATATATATATATATATATAGAGAGAGAGAGAGAGAGAGAGAGAGAGAGAGAGAGAGAGAGAGAGTTAGATATATGATTATGTTTTTTTGTGATTTATTTATATTGGAATCCTCATTTTCAATACTAAATTAACTCATTCCGCACAAAAATTAAAAAACTTAGATTAGATAGGATTGTTAAGGCTCTAGTACAATACATTACTGTACAGAGTTAGTTGGTTAAGACATGTATTAGAAGCTTGTACTTAGTTGAGTGAATAAGCTATAATGTGTTGTACGTACTCTATTAGTAGTTAAGCAGTAGTTGTACTTTGTTAGTTAGTGAGTAGAGTAAAAGACTAAACTGATTGTAATATGGAATTCATTGAAGAATAATACAGTGATTAGTTCTCTTTGAGATACTATTGGAGGCCTAGTTCCCTCAAAGAACTACTAGAATGAGAGTAAAGAGAGATTAAGGATCAATTTGATACTTATCATTTGGTATCAGAGCTGGTTCAACTATGGTGCAAGAAACCATATATTCTCTTTTGAGTGATTATGTTTCACTGGTACAACAAAGATTGGATGATCATGCTTTTACCATGGAAATTATTTCAAGAAGATTGAAACAATTGGATATCAATTTCATAGGAATAAAAGCTATGATTGAAGAAAGGTTACTAGTAGTGCAACAACAAGTTAATTAGTGAGAAGGTCTAGTTCATCATTAAGAAAATCATCTTCTTGAAATTGAGGTGCTACAACAGCCAATACGCCAACAGTGCAGCAACAAGTTAATTAGCAAGTAGGTCTAGTTCATCATCAAGAAAATCATCTTCCTGAAACTAAGGTGCTGCAATAGCCAATACGCCATCCACGACTTGTGGTAGGTGCCCTAATTCCTAGGCCTATCAAGTTAGAATTTCCTAGATTTAGTGGAGATGATCTTTCTACTTGGATCTTTATTGCTGTGAAATTCTTTTATTACTAAGAAATACCTAAGGAAGAAAAAATCTTGAATGCTTTTTATCATCTTGATGATGAGGCATTCATTTGGTTCCAAAATTGTGAGAGATTACCAAATTGGAACAATTGGATAACAGTTTCAGAGGAATGAAAGCTATGATTGAAGAAAGATTACCAGCAATGCAGCAACAAGTTAATTAGCGAGAAGGTCTAGTTCATCATCAAGAAGATCATCTTCCTGAAACTGAGGTGCTGCAATAGCCAATACGCCAACCACGACCTATGGTAAGTGCCCTAATTCCTAGGCCCATTAGGTTAGAATTTCCCAGATTTAGTAGAGGTGATCCTTCTACTTGGATCTTTATTGTTGTGAAATTCTTTTGTTGCTATGAAATACCCAAGGAAGAAGAAATCTTGAATGCTTCTTATCATCTTGATGTGAGAGATCTTTGGATTCTTGGGAGACTTTTGTTAGGGACATTCAAGTTAGATTTGGACCTTTATCATATTATGATCCCATGGAAGCCTTGACCAAATTGAAGCAAACTACAACTGTAGCTACTTACAAGACCCAGTTTGAGATGCTAAGTAACGGAATCAAAAACTTACCTTAATTTCACAAGCTCAGTCGTTTTTTGAGTGGCTTAAGAGATGAAGTTAGATTGGCAATGAGGATGCAAAATCCAAGAACTCTAAGTGTTGCTTTTGGGTTAGCTAAAATTCAAGAAAAGTATTTCTCCACTTGCAAGAAGGTGTATAGGCCATTTTCTGAGTCTAGCAGAAGTAATTAGTAAGAACAACCAATAGACAAGTATGACAGTGAGAGTGAGTCTAAGACAAGAGTTCCTATACAAAAGATTACCTCAACTCAAATGGAAAAAAGAAGAAAAAGGGTCTTTGTTATTACTATGATGAGAAACGGCAACCCAAACACAAGTGTAAAGGTCTTAAGTTGTTCGTGATAGAAGAAGTAGAAGAAGTGCAAGAGGCCAATCAAGGTGAAGTTGTAGAAGTGGATGATAATGCAGATTTTCAGTTGGATCAAGTTGATATCACTTTATATGCTTTGTGGGGCAATCCTTCCCCAAGTACTATGAGGGTCTTGGGTTAGATTAAAGGAAATTGGGTTGTAATATTGTTTGACACTGGTAGCTTTCATAACTTCCTTGATTTCGATTTGGTTAGAACTTTGCAATGGGTTGCAGACACTAAAAGGATTTTGAAGGTGAGGGTAAGTATGGATTTTGTTAAGGGTTTACCTAAGTCCTTCAAGCAAGATGTGGTAACGGTTGTGGTGGACAGACTTACGAAATATGTTCATTTTATTCCATTGTCATATCCTTATATTGTAGCTGAGGTGGCCACTTTGCTCATGAATCAAATTTTCAAGGGCCATGAGATGCCTACTTCTATTGTAAGTGATAGGGATCCTGTGTTTACATCTATTTTTGGGAGGCGATGTTTAAGTTGCAAGGGGTGGAATTGGTAATGTCTTCAGCCTACCACCCTCAATCTGATGTCAGATTGAGATGGTTAATAGAAGTCTTGAGTAATATCTCAGAGCCTTTGCAGGGGATAAACCAAAATAGTGAGTGAAGTGGTTACCCTTGGTTGAGTTCTGGTTTAATAAAAATTACCACATAACTACTAAGCTGACTCCCATTGAAACTTTCTATGTTTTTAAGCCCCCAAAGATGTTAGATTACATTCTTGGACTCACTAAGGCAACTGCTGTGGATGAGTACTTATTGTCTAGGCAATAGATTTTAAGCCTTCTCAAGAATACTTTGGTGGTTGCTCAATAAAGGATGAAACTTCAAGCTGATAAACACAGACAGGAAAGATATTTTAAGGTGGGTGATTGGGTTTTCCTAAGGCTCCAACCCTTTAAACAACAGTCCTTTCAATTAAACAAAGTGGGGAAACTGGCACCTAATTAAGTTCTTTGGTCCTTTTCAAATTCTGTAGAAAGTTGGTACTGTTGCTTATAAGCTAGATTTGTCTCCTAATACAGGTGTGCATCCTGTGTTCCATGTGTATTGCTTAAAGGCTAAGCTGGGACTAAACATCAGTCCCATTCCCACTCTACCATCAATGGATAATCAAGGTCAACTTTCTCCTAAACCAAGGGCTATCTTACAAGAAATTCAAGTTCAGCTCCGAAGGCATAAGCAATCTACAAAGGTTCTTGTCCAATGGGAAGGGTCTTCACTAGATGATGCTACATGGGAGCTACTACATGTTTTGCAGCAACAATACCCACACCTTGTGGGCAAGGTGCTGTAAAGAGGGGGGCAATGTTAAGGCTCCAGTACAATACATTACTGTAGTAGTCTTGTGTAGTGAATATTGGTACAGAGTTAGTTGGTTGGTTAAGACATGTATTAGAAGCTTGTACTTGGTTAGTTGAGTGAATAAGTTATAATGTGTTGTACTTTGTTAGTAGTTAAGCAGTAGTTGTACTTTGTAAGTTAGTGAGTAGAGTATAAGACTAAACTAATTGTAATATGGAATTCATTGAAGAATAATACAGTGATTAGTTCTCTTTGAGATACTATTGGAGGCCTAGTTCCCTCGAAGAATTACTAGAATGAGAGTAAAGAGAGATTAAGAATCAATTTGATCCTTATCAGGAACATGTGGTGCAAAATTAAACTCTAATTGAGATTCAATTTTTACATTGAATTAACTCATTTGACACAAAAATTTAAAAATTTAGATTAAATGGGACATGTAGTGCAAAATTAAACTTGAATTAAATTCTAATTTGAAATTTAATTGAATTTTCTCTCAATTTTACCTATTAATATTTATATATAGATTTCTCACAAGTATGTAGACCAAATAAATGGGGGTGTATATACATTAATAATCCATGTAACTCTTGTTATAGCCTTCATAATAAAAAAGCAACAATCCTATCAATGTAGCCCTAGTGTTATGTGTGTAGGTTAAAACTGGAAGATTCAACAATACAAATGTTATAACTAGAAAACTTGGGGAAGGTTTTTCATTTTTTTATTATTATTATTATTATTTATAAATACCATTAATCTCTGATGACAAAAAATAATTAAAAAATTAAATTGTAGTAAATATAATAGAAAATATAGTTTCAAATTTCAAATATTTTTACAAGATAACAATATGTATTAATAATTCTAAGTGAGATTTCATTATGAACATCTAACCGCATGTAACGAGATTAATAATCAAAGAAGAGGATAAAATGGTGAGAGCCACTCAGACCAGAAATATGTAAAGGTCCCAAAACATCAAAAGTAGCAGTGGACATTGACACATTATAGTTAAATGACAATGCTAGTTGTTTATGCAATTTACAAGAAACACAATCAAAAGTATCCTTTGATACCAACTTTAACAACCCACCAGATGCTAGCAATTGTACCCGGGAAGAAGGTGAATGTCTGATTTGAGAGTGTGGATCGAAGAAGCAGCAGCATAAATTCCAGTAGCAGGAATATTATGAAGACTAGAAACTTTGAACAATATTTATCAAACTCTGCGGTCGGTTGCAAGTGCATGTTTGTCTCGTCTGTGAATCCTACAGAGCATAACCAGAGGAAATGAATAAGATGGAGTAACCAGGTTCTATCAGTTGGCTAACAAAACGTAGATTATATAATAGTTTAGGAACATGAAACACCTTAGGAACTGAAAGATTTGACGTAGTGATAGTGATCTATAGAGCGGACAAACATAGTGGAGCCATATGTATATATGTTGTGCGAATAATAGATGAGTGGCGTGTATAATTGAGATTACAGAAATAAGGTGTCATATGGTTGAAACAGGCGGAGTTAAGAAGTCAAAGAGGTAGACTTACTAGGTCAGGGCCGGCTCTATAAGCAAATGAGGCGGTCAAACAAAACGTAGATTATATGATATTTTAGGAACATGAAACACCTCAGGAACTGAAAGCTTTGACGTTGTGATAGTGTCTAACTTTAGATCAGACAAACATAGTGGAGCCATATGTATGTGCGAATAATAGATGGGTGGTGTGCATAATTGAAATTAGAGGAGAAGAAGCTGTCATATGGTTGACATAGGCAAATTCAAGAAGTCAAGAGATAGACTTATTAGCTCAGCGCCAGCTCTACACTATGACCCCCAAATTAAAAATGAGCCCCTAATTTTGACCAATAAGATTATTTCCTTCGTTATAATAATATTAATTAAGCTCAAATATTAGCTAATAAATAAAATAATAATTTTTATTAAAAAAAAAAAGAGAAATACTACGTTCACAACATTTTTCACAATACATCTTAAGTGACAAGTTATTACTAGTTGTTATAGGTGGGCAAAAGGTAATTTTAGTGGCACTACAAAGCGCGGGGGTATAAGGCTGCGTTTTTTTGGGCTGCGTTTGTAAAAACGCGGCCCCAGACATACTAAAGCCCCGTTTTAAAAACGGGGCCATAGAGCGGATGCCAAGCCGCATTAGCTATGGCCGCGTTTAAAAAACGCGGCTATAGGACTTGCCTATTTTTTTTTTTTTTTTTTAATCTTAACTAAAGCCGTGTTTAAAAAATACAAGCCCAGCTTGCCTAAAGCCGCGTTTTATCATGTGGCTTTAAGTTTTGTCTGTAGCCGCGTGTATAAAACGCGGCTTTAGTTTTAGGAAGTGGCCCCGTTTATTAAACGCGGCCTCAGATGGCCCCTAAAGCCGCAGTTTAAAAACGGGGCTTCAGGAATTATATAAAAACTAAACTATAAACCTTTTCACCCCTTGCCTCTCCTATCACATATAGCCTCCATCGATCTGAAGCCCGATCTCAACCCATCACCCTCCATCAGAGCAGATCTTCCTTCGTTCCCTCATCTCCTCCACCACCATCTCCGCTGACCTCCACCAGATCCCTCCCTCCGACACTCTCTTCCAAACCACCGGCGTCATTTCGATTCTTTCGATCCCTTCGCAATCATCGAACGCCACCGTGAGTCTCTCTCTCTCAGTATATTTGGTTTCATTTTGTGTGTGTCTGTGTTTTTGGCTTTTTAGTTCATCATCTTTGCATTTGGGGATGTGGGTATTTCAAAAGTCAAAGCTTTTTTTAATTTTTGGTTTTGTTTGAGAGATTTGGGTGCGTGGGTTTCCAGGATTTGTTTATTAAGTGACCTGAACTAGTAACAGAAGAACTAAAATTTATTTAATCGACACAAATTGGGAATAAAATCCCTAGATTGCGGTTATCAGCAGATAATGGTGATTTTCGTTGTTGGGGTGAGGTGTTATTTTTGCGGAGAGAGGTCAAAGAATTTCATTGTGATGTTTAGGGTCTAAGATCTTCTTATGAGGGGCTCTATTATTCAATCGGTTGTTATCCCTTTACTATCTTCTACAAACACATGTAAGTCACTTATCTTTTTTTTTTTTTTTTTTTTTTTTTTTTCATAAATGTAAGTTACGTTACTTAGCTATCCCTCCAGGAAGCTTAGAAACAATGAATTTAACCTTTGGTTTTGTTTTTTAAGATACAACGTTTATCCATTCCTCAATCAATCACGTAGGGAAACAAATAAATAAAAAATCAAAATATTATAATGCTTCATTGAAAATCAATCTGGGCCTGCACAGGGATGAGAAGTTGTTACTGTTGTGGTTTGGGTTTGGCAATTGGCAATAGCTCATTGTTATGTTTTATTTTAATGTTGATTTTGAAAATGCATAGAAGATGTTTGTGAAAATATGTGTTAGAAAAATTGAAATGATGTTACGCTTTTTCTATCTGTGCATGTTGTGCAGTCCCTTTCCCAGATGTTTATTTACTGTTTTTGACTAATATTTTCTTGGATTGATAGTGGTGGGTGATGAAGAGAGCTTGATTATGTATTTCTATGGGTTTTTGATTCAAAACTACTTATAATGTTATTTTTGTTTTTTGAGGTTTTGCTTTGTCTACGTATGTGATTTGAGACTATCTGAATACATTGGGAGAAATACATGATTCTCTTTTTCTACCCACTGGACTTTACATTTGTTTGCCCCACAGGTTTGTTTGACACTAAAATAAATCTAAAAATTTAAGCTTAGATATTAGTTGATGCTATAAAATGATCTTTTGTTCTCTTCATTTCCCCCTTGTTTGCAGAGAGCACTACTTTCAGTGACCGCCATGCAGAATTTGAGCAGCTAACTACAGATATATTGGGCGCTTCAGTTGGCAGTGTGGTAAGTTGTTTACTCCATTTAACTTGAGCACTGTTAAAGCTAGTGGCTGGCAAACCTTTTTTTCCCTGCTTAATAAGTGTGTAATGCGTTTGAATTCGAAAAATTGGTGTATATTTCAGTTTAGCAACAAATATTGGAAAAAAATTTCTACCAGATCAGTACACTTAGTTTGTTTATAGCAGTATAAGGTTTAGATTGTCAAACTGAATTAATCTATTGTCTTGTCAATGAAAACTTTTGAGACAGCTGATAGCTGCCATTTTAAAGGCTTTTTGTCTGAATAAAGTCATTATGTTTTCTTACTATATATTTTTTTTATTAGCTTACTGCTTTGCCTTATTTGGAAATTATTGGATTCATAAGTGGAAATTTAAAAGCATTAACGAATGCATAGATATAGGACAGTGTCTTTGATGATCAAGACTTAGTCTATGTAGTGCCTTAAAGGCTCTTTTAGTTATGTATTATGTAGTTCAGAATTAAGAGTATCTATCAAACTGTATAGCTGATTAAGTGTTTTATAGGTCTTAACTTTAGAGAAGAAGTACATGTATGATCTTCATGAATAATATTGAACTTGAGTTGGGACCTCTCTTTCTTTTTAAAACAAGAGAGAATTCCAAAACATAGGGTCACGTGAATTAACAATGCCCCATTCACAGAACAAATGTATTTTTGTCATTTCAGAAACCCATACATGAAGTCCACCAACAACGAAGTCCAATTACTTAGTCTATAGATTTTTTTCTTTGATACAGTACTATAGAAAGTGAATGAAGTAGAACTAAGGAGGCAACAACAAAAGACAACAAGAGTTACTACCACCCAGGCAGAGAATTCTCTTCGTATCAACCTTCCACAACCCATGAAACTTGAATTTTCAAGGTTTAAGGTGGAAGTACCTGCTGGATGGGTGTAAAAAGCTACCCAATACTTCCAACTACTATCATACTCCAACCAATGTGAAGATTTTGATGGTCTTTTTCCACAAGGATGGGGAAGTTAGGAGTCTCTAATTAATTGAACCCATACTTATTGGTATAGCTAAGATTAGGACTTTGACATGCATCATGATGATTCATGCATGTCTACATCCAAAATGTTTTTAGTGTTTGAGTCTGATAAAACTTCATGCCTACCCTAAAAGAATCTCTTACAAAAGCTCCAGCGCCCTAGAGAAGCAGAAACACATGCCTCTCAAAGGACCTATTACAACCCTTTAAGAAATAATAAAAGGACTAGTGTATCATTGCACTGTTCCACCAAGCAAGCCAGTAGTGTATTGATGACATTGATTGAAATGCCAATATATCAATAGAAAGACTTGTATTATTTTACTACATAGACCAGGAACAAGAAAATGGGCATAATCAAAGACGTCTCCCCTAAAGGCCTTATCATCATTCTTAAACCTTAAAAGGGGTTGAATGAAGTGGGTCAGTTCTCTCTGACTAGGAATCCCACCATTTTAAAAGTGGAACCCAATCATATTATACAATCAAATATAATGACCATTTTCATAGGATTTCCAATAAATATTAAATAAAGGCATTTCCTTTTTTTATAAGGGCAACTGAAAGTATAAGACTCCTTTCCACTAAATAGAATTGTAATGATGAATGTATAAATTAAAAAAATTAGAGAATTAACTACTGATGGTACCATAATTGACTCTCTCTCTCATATTAGTGAGAATGTATAATTATTTTTAATATAATTATTAGGCTTTATTGTGTAAATCATAATCACTTTTTCTTTTGACTTTTAATGAACTATTTACTTATCAAAAAATAAAAAGATTATTGAATAATGATGTTAAATGTTTGAATGAAAACCCACCTTTTTTTTTTACTTTTTAAATCTTGACAAAGGCTACTACTCTTCCTTCTAAGTGTTTTTTTTTTTTTAATATATTTTCTTATTTTTTGGTGCCTTCAAATTATTACAATTGTGTTGTTTTACAGTGATTCTATGAGTAATTTTTGGTCTGTGAGTTGACATTGTAACTGTTTATTGTGGTTTTTAAATTCTCTCATTCAGCCTAATACTATTAACTTTTTTTTCTCAAGCCCGTGATTATATATATAGACATCATAGAATTCAACTATTGATTTGGTTTAAGCTGGTTTGTCTATTTATTAAGAAAAAAACAAGTAATGTGATGTCATGAGATGCCATTGCCTTTAGTTAATATATAGTTAAATGCAGTGTCACAATCAGCTGCCCTCTTTCGCTCTCATTTGATTGCTAAAGAATAGAAATTTGAAAATCTGTGTCTCTCATATGATTGCAATAGAACATAAATTTGAAAATGTAGTTATTAGATGTGGCATCTTCATGCACTTGGGCAGTAAGATGAACTAGGCTACCAAGCTCATCATGAAATTATTTCATTAAGGAGTTGATTACATTTTTCTTTTTGGATGTTTCTCTCTTATTTATACTTCCCATATGCTAATGTTCTGCCCCTATATTGTGCTTATTCGCTTTTAAGGAATTGATTTCATATTTTTTTTAAATCAACAAGTAGCTAATGTTGTTTCTTTCAAAAAGTTTATCTAATACTAATGATTGCTGTTTTCAAATTTTGTGGGATTTCCTTTAATCTCCCCAGTTTTCACTCTCACTTAGAAAATATAACTTTGTGGTCCCGCGACACCAATTCTCATTCTTTAATTATGTAAAACTTCCCAGCAATCACCAACTATAAACAGTAGTTATGTCTCATTTCTTTTGCTCTTTAAAGCTATATAGATTGAATTATGTCGCGAGTAATTAACTACTAATTATTTTATACCAGACTTGTAGCTCTCAGCCACACATTTGAATCTTATTCAAGCACACGAATTTCTCATCCTTAGCCCTGTGGGAAAAGCTCAGGAATGGAGTGATGCAGCTGGGACTATAAAAAGGGCTGTCATAGAGAGGAACATGCATTAGGGTGAAATTAAGCTGTGTGAAGATCTAAAGAAAAAATAAAACAGTGCTTTGTTCAGAGTGGAAATCTTGTTGCGATCTTGGCTTCACTGGGTTTCTAGAGAGGTATTATTGTATTTTCCAAATTTATTGTGAACTTCAGTTTTGGACATAAACTTACACATTGCATTCTCTATTTTATCAATGTAAATTGTTTCCTCTATATTATTTAGAGGGTTTTCAATCGTGCATGATTAATTTTCTTGCTTCTCTTGTGGGGTTTCTTTCAGCCAGTAAATGGTGCTTTTGTCGTTACTCATATGAAAATGTTGATAAGGATAGGATTGCATGATTACTGACAACTTCGTTGCCTGGTTAAGTTGTAGCTTTTTAGACCACATCTTCCAAGTGTTAGATTATTGTGTAAATAGGTACATTAGCACAGTTAAGAGGATCAAGCACTAACTTTTCTTTTAATAATTATTATATTGTATTGTGCTTACTTTGGTTAATTCATTGTTTGAAAGCTGGGATCCGACTTCAGCTATAGATTATAATAGTACCTATCAGGGCCTATGGCCGTTTAAAACGCGGCCAGAGGTCTGCCTTAGGCCGCGTTTTAAAAGTGCGGCCATAGGCCCTGCCCTTAGGCTGCGTTTAAAACACGGCCATAGGTCCTGCCTTAGGCCGCGTTTTAAAAGTGTGGCCATAGGCCCTGCCCTTAGGCCGCGTTTTAAAAGTGTGGTCATAGGCTCCTCAGGCCTATAGTCACGGGTTTTAGGCCACATTTAAAAACGCGGCCTAAAAAAATGCAGTTATAGGCCAAATTGGGCTATAGCCGCGTTTTTTTGACCTATAGCCGCGTTTTTAAAACACGGCCACAGGACCTTTTTTTTGTAGTGTGGTGAGATCAAATTAGAATTAGTAAAACTTAATACCTAAGATTTGATTTGAAAATATTGTGAATGTAGCACTTCTCCAAAAAAAAAAAAAAAAAAACACAAAAAAAATTTCACAATGATTGAGTTGGCAAACTTTTAATATTAGTTCTTGTTTAAGTCCATCACTTTTTTACTTACTACTATCAATCTGTCAAATTAACAGATGTGAAAAGTATTTTCAAATATTTTATGTCTATAGACTTTTTAAAATAAAAAATAAAAAATTTTATATGATTCATGTTAATTAGTAATTTTGCATTTAAAACAGGATAATAGAAATGTGAAAATAGCCAAATAGCACATTTTGGAAAAATTCGTGACAAATTAGCACTATTTCGAAAATATTTAGCAATTTATCACTTTTTTAGTTCTCGAGTTCCTAGTGAGTCGCCAGCGTGGCACTGCTGACCTGGAATTTATGTAATTAAAAAAATAAAGTGGTATTCAATATTAATGAAATGGAGTATGTCTTTATAGTACTCGAGCTTCATATAGTCGAGTACTTTTCTTTTTTCTTTTTTTCATATAGTCGAGTTCTTTTCTATCTCTCTGTCTCACATAGAGGCAATCTTTTTTTTTTTTAATCTCCGTAGGAACTCACTCTTGCAAATCAAAGAAACTTGTCAAGTCAAAGAAAATGACAAACATTTATGGCCAAAGAAAAGAAGCATGAATTTGGTTTGCATGCCAGGTGTTGTTTCTGGCCATCTTCTTTGACAATTCATGAAGAACATTTAATGCAAACTCTTACATTTTTTTCACGCATGAAACTTCTTGAATATCATGCATCTTCCTGACATGGGCATGCAAGCCATTTAATGGTTTGTTGGCTAATATCAAGCCACTAAGTTTGACTATTCAAGTCATTCCAACATAAACAAAAAGTAGAAAAAGGAAAAGAAAAAAGAAAAAAAAAAGTACTTGATTGCAATAAGCTCAAGTACTATAAAAAAATACTCAATTTTCATATTATTTTTTTAATTATACAAATTTCAGGTCAACAGTACCACGCTGACGACTCATTAGGAACTCGAGTACTATTTAGAACTTGATTTTGTGGAACTCAAGTACTAAAAAGTGGTAGATTGCTAAATATTTTCGAAACAATGCTAGTTTGCCGCAAATTTTGCCAAAACGTGGTATTTGGCTATTTCACCATTTAAGTAATACTTAAATTTTTTTTTAAGTTACATTTAAATATATAAAAGGTCTTAATTCAATTTTTGCCCTTAGCCCCCAAACACATCAAACCACCCGTATACTTAGTAAGATATAGCGAGTAGAGGAAGATGATGCACTGTTAGAGCATCTCCAGCAGTTTCAGTAAAGCCAAATTTGGACCACCAAATGACACTGTTCATCTCTCCAGCAGCTTCTCCATACGCACAGGTTCTCTAAATTATTTTTTGAAGTTGCTACAGTAATTCTCTTAATTTAGAGAACACTGTAGCAACTTCAAACCATTATTTTATCTTAAAAAAATATCCGGCTGAATAAAAAAAAATTCTTTCTCTTTCCTCCTCTCTTCTTTGTTCATCTGTGTCCCTCTCAAATGGTAACACAATCAACACAAACACAGTAACAGATCAAGAACATGAAAAAATAAAAATTTAATTAGAACAACAAATCTAAAATAAAAATAAAAACAACAAATCAAGAGCATGAAAGCCTATCTAAGCTCCATTGCAACAACAAAGTGAATCAGAACAAGATTAAAAAATAAAAAAATAAAATAAAAAAAAGAAGAAGAAGAAGAAGATAGGCGAAGGCCATGTCGGTTGTGCGTGCGTGCGTGCGTGCGGGTGTGTGTGTGTGTGTGTGAAGTGAGCTGAAGAGGAAAGAAAATAGAAGTAGAAATAGAAAAAGTAAAAAAAGAAAAAGCTAGAGAAAGAGAGAAAGAGAGATAGCTGAAGAAGAAGAAGTGCTCCGGAATGAACTAGAAGAAAAAGAAAAAGAAGGTAGATAGAGGAAAGGAGTGGAATACGTGGGTGGTGGAGAAAAAAACCAAGAGAAAAAAAAAAAAGAAAAAAAAAAAGAAACGTGTCCAGATGGGGTGGAAGGGAAAAATAATATAAAAAATAAAAAATTGCAATAAAGAAATGCTACCACAATATTTTCACAATAAATTTTAAGTAATGGGTTGTTATTAGATAATATTGACGAGAAAAAAATAATTTCAGTAGTGGGTTCAAATTAGAATTAGTAACAACTTTTTACATAAATTTTGTTGTGAAAATATTACGTAAAATGTTGTGAATATAACACTTTTCATTAAAAATATAGTTGTTAAAAAAAGAATAAATGATGATTAAAAAAGAATAAATAATGAATGAAGAAATAATATTTAAAAGAGATAGATAATGTGATAGAGAATCTGTTGGAAAGTGTATTTGAAAAAGTGAGTATGTAAAAGTTAAATGTCACTGTTCATTCTCCAAACTGTAAAAAATTTGAAGAAGTTGTTGGAGATGCTCTTAGAGCATATCAGAACCCGATTGAAGATATTTTCTAGCTCAGCTTTGGTGAGTATATAGGTGGATCTACAACTCTAGAGGACTCAATTGGGGTAGGAGCTAGAAACATATTACTTTCTATTTTGGTAACAGTAGTTGTAAGTGCACTCGAGCCATCTCCACGGGTGCTCAGTCTCAAAAGTGTAGCCAAGAGGTTGGCAATAACGGCAAAAGTTGTTGGACTGCCTAGATGGACGTTAAGAACCAGGACTGGATTTTGAAAACTTTATTTATCAAAACCTAGGACTCACAGACATTTTATTTGGGGTATTATATTTGTTGGATATTTTACACACCTGGGACGGTTCCGTATGCATGTCCCAGCCGCGTCCTAAAAATAAAAAAAGAAAAAAAACTTGCATGACATTGTTAGGACACAAATATAAGAGGAATCCAATACTCTTTCATGAAACAAAAAGAGCATTCAAGCTTTGGAAAATAATAGTGCATTTGAACATTAATAAAGAGTAATATTACAATCACAAAATATTTTATAATATTTTTACAAATTATTGATATAATAAATTCTTACGGGTTCTTATTTAGGTTTACCACCAACAAGCATTTTAGACAAAAGTAGGACTTTTGAGTTTGTTCAAGTTGAAAAATATTGATGACACATTTAAGGTAAGAGCCTAATAAATTTCATATTTTGTCAAGTCTATATTTTATATGAAATTATTATTTTTATGTGGGTATTTTTGAGTAGTAGTAAAATTATCTAAATATCCCGTGAGTTTTATGCCGTAAACGAAAAAGAAAGATTTAGATTTATATCTTTACTATTTTGGACGCTAAGCAGCTGTTCCTATCTCGAAAATCTGACATTTTCTAAGACTTTTATTGCAGTTATATTGCGTTCACTGGGATAGAAACCGTAGATTTTTATGTTGCGTTAAGATTTGTTCCGGTAGGAACTAGACTTGATGATATACAGAAGCCTAGTAGTCTTGGCGTACTTTGAGATCTGACATAGACTCACATACTTT
This sequence comes from Quercus variabilis, assembly GCA_030445155.1. Lineage (NCBI taxonomy): Eukaryota > Viridiplantae > Streptophyta > Magnoliopsida > Fagales > Fagaceae > Quercus > Quercus variabilis. The sequence continues at coordinate 23,080,076 of CP129445.1, forward strand.
TGAAAAAAAGAGAAAAGACAAAGAATGGTACGGTGTATTTCGTAAATGTTCTGGTGCTTTGATTTTTGGTTAAAAGGCATTCGCATTCAAGCAAAAAAAAGAAGGGTTACAAAATTACAGCTGCCATACGGACAGCAGCGAGTCTAGCATAGTACAAATCATTATTATCCTTTGCAACTAAAGTCTCAAGTTCAGCAGTGAAAGGAAATTCAAAAAGGATTTTACCAATCTTCCTCCATTGCACTGCACCATTTTGCCAGCCAATCCGCATGGTTGTTGGCTTCTCTGAATACGTGGGACACTTTTATCGAGGGAATAATTTTTAAGCCTTCTTTATGTATGAAGAGTCGTATATTTTTCTCTCATATTTATAATAAAGTTTATTTATTAAATTTATGATAAATTTACTATAAATGTTAAAAGAAAAAAATACCATTTTATTATACTTCAAGGTTATTTAAGAATTTTTCTACCTGAGGAAGCTTGCCTAGGAGAAACTGGCAATCAGAGAGCAGGGGAGCATAGGCAGCTGGTGCTTTGATTTTTGTACGGTACTTAGTTTGTCCTAGTCTCAGAAGAACTAATGGGGTCACCAAAAACACAAAAACGTATAGACCCTAAATGGCTATTAGTATAGTGTGTTGTTTAAGTTTTATTCCAAGGGAACTATTTACGGCAAAAATTAAAGAAACAAAAATATTATGATTATTCTTAAATATATATATATATATATATATATATTATGACTATATGTGAAATATATAAGATGGATATTTTTAGCAGTTTCTCTTCTGGATAGATACCATTACAAGTTTTTTTTTTTTTTTTTTTTAATTTAAATTATTTGATTATTGAATAAATGGTACATACAAAATTGTTTTAAATAATATCTAAGGATTTTAGAAGAAGAGTTTGGAAGAAGTTCCTTTTGGCATGAGTTTTGGAGGTAAGTAACCTTATCTTAATTGAGTTTTATTTTGCTTATATTAATGTATTTTTAACTACTGAAAATTATTTATAATTGTTATAATTTTTATTTCTATTGTATTATTAATTTCAAGTAAAGGATTATTACAAATATATTTTAATACTGAGTATGTGATTTTTATATACATACTTGAATAAGATATATTTTTATTAAAAACTATGACTTTACATATATAATTATGGATAATTTAGCTATGATTTGATTTTGATATCCAGCCAATAAAAGTTATTAATTGATACTCTAATGATCAGTCAATAAGAATTATTCATTCGTAGCTATTTTGGACGCTAAGCAGCATTTCCTATCTAGATAATCTGACATTTTCTAAGACTTTTATTGCAGTTATATTGCGTTCATTGGGATAGAAACCGCAGATTTTTATGTTGCGTTAAAATTTGTTCCGGTAGGTACTAGACTTGATGATAAACAGAAGCCTAGTAGTCTATATTAAATATCTTGTAGATATGAGTCTTGTAATTACCTGTAGATACTAGTTTAGTTTAGTAGTTTGCAAATAAAGTGTTAAGCTAGAAGCCACTTGTCATGTTTGTGTTGGCTGATTGTTGGTCAAATTTGGTTACTCTGTTTTCTGTTATATATAAAGAAACAGAGTGAGGTATTTAATAGAAACATGAAATCATTTGTCACAAAGCTCCAGAGCAGGGACGTAGCTGTTCATTGACTCAGGGGGGCAATGGCCCCCCCCTAGATTTAAAAAAAAAAAATCATAATAGTATATATATTCTGAATTTTTTTAACATTTAGGTCCAAGATAATTACTCTTGGCCACCCCTCTCCCCCAGCAATTTACAAATTGGCCCTTACAACCCATCTAAAATAGATTTTTTTTTTTTTAAATGAAAAATAAAGTCCATCACTTTAGTTGATGGCCTCTCCACAGTCAAACAAACAAATTGCTCAAAAACAAGTAACAAATCCTTGAACTGTAAGAGATATATATATATATATATAATAAATAAATAAAAACCTCTTTGACATCCCATTCTACATTGTTTTTGAGGAATGAGGAGGCAACTCAAAAAAGTTTACCAGTAATATCTGGAAAGTCACTCACTCTACTTTATTTAGAATGTTTATTTGAAAGAGATGAAGGGTTTGTACTTAGACTACTCCCGCTCACTCTTAGCTCTTTTTTGTGTGTGGCCATAAGCTATTGAGTATGTTACTAAGAGGACTACGTGTGTGGCTATTAATTTTTAAGGGAATACTTCTAATATTTAACTGGTTAAATTGGTTTAACTTGAAAGTTAAAACATTTGACGGTTTTTTTTTTTTTTTGGAAAAACGTTTGAGGCATGGACTTTTCTTATCTTCTCTTTGTTTACATTTTTTTTTTTTTTTAATTCTCAATCAGTAGAACTATAAGGTTTGAAATTAAAGAAACATTTGAAAATTAATTAAATAAATGACAAAACCAAGTAATGGAAACATTAATTTTTATAAGATAATCTCATTTAGTTACAAGTCAAGAAATTTTTTTAACATATTTTTTGCCCCCCTAAGTCTAAAGTCTGGCTCCGTCCTTGCTCCAGAGTGTTCATTCTCTCTCTCTCTCTGTGCATGCCTTCATGTCTCTGCATACTTTCCGCCATTGCTGAACCTTCTTCGAGCTTGCGTTTTCATTTTCAACAGTCCAGGCGTACTCTGAGGTCTGACATAGACTCACATACTTTTGAAAAAAGAGCAAAGACGAAGAATGGTACGGCGTATTTCGTAAATGTTCTAGTGCTTTCATTTTTGGTTAAATGGCGTTCGCACTCAAACAAAAAAAGGAGGGTTACACAATTACAGCTGCCATACGGACAGCAGCTAGTCTAGCATAGTACAAATCATTATTATCCTTTGCAACTAAAGTCTCAAGTTCAGCAAAAGAATTTTACTAATGTGTGTATTTTTATTTTTGAAAAAAGTTTCTTTGAAAATTGAAAAAATAATAAAATTTTTTTAAAAAATAGAAAGTTTAATGTGTACCTTAAAAGTACACATTAATCAAATCCATTCAAAAGTAGCAAAGTTTTCCTCCATTGCACTGCCCCATTTTGCCAGCCAATCCGTATAGTTGTTGGCTTCTCTAAATACATGGGACACTTTTACTTGAGGGAGTAATTTTTAAACCCTCTCTAAGTATGAAGAATTATATTTTTTTCTCTCACATTTATAATTGAGTTTATTTATTAAATTTATGATAAGTCTACTATAAATGTTAAAAAAAAAAAAATACAATTTTACTGTATTTCAAGACTACTTAAAAATTTTTCTACTTGAGGAAGCTTGCCTAGGAGAAACTTGCAATTAGAGAGCAGGGGAGCATAGGCAGCTGGTGCTTTGATTTTTGTACGGTACTTAGTTTGTCCTCGTCTCGAAGAACTAATGGGGTCACCAAAAAAAAAAAAAAAACGTATAGACCCTATATGGCTATTAGTGTAGTGTGTTGTTTAAGTTTTATTTCTAGGAAACTATTTGCGGCAAAAAATAAAGAAACAAAAATATTATGACTATTCTTTAAAATATATATATATATATATATATATATATATATATATATTATGACTATATGTGTAAGAAAGAGGGGATTATTGTTAGGCTTAGTGAGGAGATAGAATTTATATAGATAAATGAATTATAGTTTAGAAATATATAAGATGAATATTTTTAGCAGTTTCTCTTCTGGCTAGGTACCATTACAAGTTTTTTATTTTTTTAATTTAAATTATTTGATTATTGAGTAAATGGCACATGCAAAATTGTAGGGTGTTTACTTTATAAGTATGCGGTAGTTGTCACGTATCTATTTTTATAATTGGATTCGGGGCGTGACATAGTTTGGATTTAAACCCTTTTGTCTCAATTCCATTAAAATAATCTACAGATTTGGAAATTTAACAAACTAGAGTTGGAATCTTTTATGAAATTGGCTGGACTTATCCAATGATTTTAAGGTCAGGACCAATTATAGCTCCCTAGCTAGAACCACCGCCCACAACCCCATATCCCCTTCCCACTTTGGGGCATCTTTGTCACGTTGTTCATAAAAATTGTGACATACTTGCAGTGTAAAAACTATATAGTTCCATTCAACATTTATCACGTATAAATAGACATTTCCACAAAACATCAAGATCGGAAACCCCTCTCTCTCTCTCAACCATTGCAATCTTGCATTTTTCAATCCATAGCAATGAATATTGCTGCTCCAAATATTGAAAATGCTGGACCTTTCACTCGTGCATGTGGATGGCACAAGCTATTGCCTAATAAGATAGTCGAGATGGCAAAGAAGATTAAGAAACTGGGACAAGATGATCCACGGAGAATTATCCATTCGCTAAAAGTAGGACTGGCTCTCACATTGGTTTCCTTATTCTACTACATCCAACCACTCTATGTTCGTATTGGCGAAAATTCAATATGGGCTGTCATGACAGTCATTCTTGTCTTTGAGTTTTCTGTTGGTAAGCTTGCAACTTATTTACCATGATGTATATAAACCAATTTACGGTATAACAGCTTCAGAATTGGAACTAACAATTCCATTTGCGACGTTTTCTTTTTGATTTTTTCCCAATCTTCTGTAGGAGCAACTCTAGGAAAAGGCTTAAACAGGATGCTAGCAACGTTGTCAGCAGGTGCTCTAGGTGTTGGAGTTCATCACCTAGCAACTCTCTCTGGTGAGAAAGGAGAGCCCATTGTACTTGGATTCTTCGTCGCTATGATAGGTAGCATGTTACAGACAGATTGTGATAATTTAATGTTAATAGTTCAAAATTCTCAAACTCATTAGAGGTCTAATGCATATATGCAGCTGCAACAGTAACATTTGTGAGATTCTTTCCCACAATGAAGGCGAGGTATGATTATGGGTTGCTCATATTCGTATTGACCTTCTCTTTAGTATCTGTTTCGGGTTACCGAGAAGATAAGATGCTACACATGGCCCATCAGAGGGTAAGCACAATCATCATGGGTAGTCTTATTGCTATTGTTACATGCATCTGTATACGTCCCGTTTGGATTGGAGAGGAACTTCAAAATCTAATAGCTAACAACATTGAAAAGCTTGGGAATTTCTTACAAGGTATATATTTCATGCCCTATATATAAAAATCATGGACACTCCAAAACTCAAGTCATATTTGTGTTGGACACGTCCATTTCAAATATGTCAAGAACAAAACACTCTTACACATGCGTCCATAATGTATTGGGAGGAAAAAACATATTTATGTTTTTGAAGATTTAAACAATTTTTATTTATTAAGTTTAACTTAGAATAAACAAAAAATATTTCTATTAATAAATAAAATATACCTATTAATTATTTTTTGTAAACCGACTCATGTCCTAATTCTTCAAGAATTACCTTGTGACTATGTCACATGTCCTTTCCGTGACCTTAGTATATAATTACTTTCCATTCTCTTTTTTGCTGTGGAGAATCATTATTGACCAATACAAAGTTATAGGATTTGGGAGCGAATTCTTCAAAATATCAGAAGATAGGCAGCCCTTGAGTGAAATGGCATTTATTCAAGGGTATAAAAACCTTCTCACTTCAAAAAACAATGAAGAAACTATGGTGAGTATAAAATTGTCACCCTAGCCCTCTTGTTTTCACCTTAAAAAAAAAAAAAATTTGAAGTTATTTGAATTCCATGGCTACTTGACTTTTTCTTCTTCAATTTTTTTGTAATTATTTTTTAATTTTCAGGCTAATCTAGCAAGATGGGAAATGTGGCACTATCGTTTTGGGCTCTTTCATCCTTGGAAACAATATGTTAAAGTTGGAACCCTAACTCGGCAATGCGCCAACAAAATTGAAGCTCTTAACAACTACCTTAACTCTGAGATTCAAGTAAATCAGCAATACTCAAATTTTTAATGGATAATTTATTTCACACAAGTCATTATTGTTAGGACATATGTGATTCAATGTTAGGAACATATGTCACTATTTTATGTAATTGGTTAATTTTTTAACAAAATGCACTTTACTTATAATTTGGTAGATCTAGAATGTGTTTAATGCTTCAGGAAACAAGGTTTCAAGTTCCAGTGTTAAACCCATGCAAGTCTGTCCAATAATCAAGTGAGAAAGTGCTGGATTTTAAAACTCGACAGTAAAAACTCGACAGCTAGCATCTATCGAGGTTTAAAAGCTGCTGAACCCCGTGGCTCGACAGCTAGCTCGATAGATAGCTATCTATCGAGGTTTATGAAATTCAGTTTTTCAGAACTGTTTTTCATTCAATCCATGAGTATATGTTTAGGCTTTTCTTTCTCATAACTCTAAATATATATAAGGATTATTTTAAGGACCGTAAAAGGTTAAAAAGTGGCACAAGAGCACAATTCCACAAGTGTGAAGAAGAGTGTGACCGGAAACCTAGTTTGCCCAAGTTCTTCTTCCTCTTGAAGAAGCTGCTGTGTTTATACACTATAGGGTTTTGTGACCAAACAACTTCATGATCTTCATCGTATGATAAACAAAAGAACTTTACAACTAACATCCTTCTCAAGTGGGGATCCAGTCGCTTATTGGGATCCGTGCAATTGGTTAGTTACATACTGGTATAAGGTACTAAGATTCCTTTACTTGTAGCCGCTTGTTTTGATTATAGTGGATTCTCGGGGGTGATAACCTTAAAATCACTCCGTGGGCGTTTTTGCCGTGTAGATTTTTCCCATTTGTAAATAAATCACCGTGTCAATTTAATTTCTACTGCTTACTTAGTTATTTGGTGATTTGTTTGTGCTATCACGCACTTTGCATGTTAATTTGATTAATTAATAAACTTGGCTAATTAATCGATTAATATATCACAAAGAGTTAATACATTCTTGGCCTATCAATTATGTATAGAAAACTCTTCTGCAAAGATTATGTAGAAACAATTATATATACTCTTTTTTTTAATCATTTCTTTATTGCTGAAGTGCGTACTCTCTCTCTCTCTTATTTATATATATATATATATATATATATATATATATATATATAATTTTCTATTATTTATTTTGGTTTTTGCCTCCCTCTAACACAAGGGTGGAGGGAGGGGGCCGAGTAGACCCTTTAAAGATTACCACTCCCCCCCCCCCCCCCCTCCCAAAAAATGTTTCCCTTCATAATTTAATTTTCAATAACAGTACCTAATTACAAATAAGTTCGCATATATTCCAAATAGTGTAAAACAAAATTGTTAATCTTCTGGTGTTGGTTCTTATTTATATATAATTGCAATGATAACTTTGTCTCAAGAGTAAACTTATTTTCACTTGTAGTTATTTTTATTCGCTATCTGTTAAAGTCATCGTAATATATTATTAAATTTGTTATATGATAATGAATTATTGTTGATTGTTTTCTTAGGCGTCATTTATCACATTAAATTTATGAAGTGATAACTATATATTTATTTCTATTCTTTAATTGAAAATATTTTTGTTTATTTAAAAAAAAAAAATATGACAAAACTTTCACAAATTTCTTTAATAACTCATTAGGTAGAGTTAATTCACTTACCTATGTTTTGCCATCCTCACAGACGCTCAATGAGTTCGGACGCAAAATTCAAGAGCCAAGCACAAAAATCTGCTCAGAATCTGGAAAAGCTCTTAGGGAATTAGCATCAGCAGTCAAAAAAATGAACCAACCAACATCAGTTAATGCACACATTGAAAACTCCAAAACCGCTATTGAAAATCTGAAATTCATGCTTGTTACGTACCATTTGGAAGATGCTGATCTCCAAGAGATCATACCATCTGCAGAAGTTGCTCTAACTCTAATTGATGTTGTACCATGCATCGTGAAGATTGCCGATGCAGTTCAAGAATTAGCCTCCCTTGCACATTTCAAGACTCCGGCCACAAGAGTGTCCCCATAACAACCATATGTAAGTGCTCCATCGATCAGAGAATTGCTGCCACTTTCTGATGGTTTATATTCGATCTGTTGGAGATAGTGGATTTTTCTATTAAGTCCAACTCGGGAACAAGAATAATATTGGCTTTTGATAATATAAGAAGCTCGATCTAATCCTTCAGCTGTGAAATGCTCATCTTGAGGGAGGAGTGTTACTATTAGTATAATAATGGTACTAAAAACTAGAATGTTCAAAAAGCTTATAAAATACTATGAACGTTTAGACCCCTAATTACAAAATTATCAATTCAAACTTAGGTTACATTTGGTTCGTGTAAAACGCTTTCCGGAAAATACATATTTTCCAAAAATGCTATTTTCTAGAAAAGGAAAATGTATTCAGGTTATTTGACTGTCTCGGAAATCGTTTTACGGAAAATCAATTCCGGTGTTTGGTTCGGTCAAACAATTTACGAAAAATGTTTTCTGTTTTACAGAAAATCAATTCTCATGTTTGGTTTAGTCAAACATTTTACAAAAAATGAAATTCGTTTTTTACGGAAAATCAATTCCTTGTTTGGTTTGTGGATCATTTTACGGAAAATATGAAATGCCTTACAAATTTCTGCTCCTGCATTACCTAGACAAACCTGTAACAGTACAAAACTAATCATCCACTTTAACATCAACATTAATCATCCAAATTCAAGCACCTACATTGCCTAGACATATCTATAACTGTACAAAAATAATCTACTTCAACATAAAAAATAATCATTTAAATATACCCATAATATTAATATAAAAACAGCCATATTAATCGTTCACCATTGTCATTACACCTCCATGGTGTACAAAAATGATACCTACTCGTTGTATCTAAACAGTACAAATACATAATTTGGGCAATTTTATTTTCCCAATAATACAAAATTCTACATATATAATATAATGGTAGGTCAATACTAGTATTACAACAAAAGTGAATTCCTAAAGCTACCGTCATAGTCTACATGAAACAGACAAGTCAAAGTTCTGAGGAAAAAAAAACTATCCAACCACAGCTTTCGCAGCCTAGCATTCTTGGCTAGAAATCCATATGCTGCCTTCTCATTTTCACACAGATAGTCAAACACAGTTGCGAGCATTTCTTCGCTATACCCATCCGCCATCATAGCCATAACCTCATTGTAAAGAGCTGTGCAATCCACCGGGCCTCGGTTGATTTCTTTCAAAGCCACAGCTATTTCTTTCAGCATTGATATCATCACAATACCATCATGTCTCAATTTAGTCATCACAATACAATTTAAACACACACATATTCTATTGCAAGAAAATAATAACACTAAATGCTGAAAAAAATCATACAATTTGTCATGTCTCAAGCTTGAAAGTATACATAACCCAATAGGCAACATAATAACATTTGCTACATCAAAGTATACATATCAAGCTCCAAAACTATATACACAAAATCCAACTAGCTAAATTAAAAAAAAAAAAAAAAAAAAAAAAAAAAAAAAATAAAAAAAAAAAAAAAAAAAAAAACCAATCATGGGTCAAGCTCAAAAATTTCAACACATAACCCAACTAGCCAAATTCTAAAAAAACTTACAGCAAAAACCAGAATGGGTCAAGCTCCAAAATTTCATACACTGTTTAAATAAAGCACAGCAAAAACATTGATCACCCTAACTAGCCAAATTCATACACAATTTAAATAAAGCACAACAAAATTTCAAGCTCCAAAATTTCATACATAGTTTCATACCCAACTAGCCAAATTCTCACCAAAAGCACAGCAAAAACATTGATCACCCTAAACCCAATCATCAATAATACACAATTTAAATAAAAAATGGATAATTAAAAAAATTAAATAAAAACAGTAAATATTTATATAAATAAATAAATAAATAAATAAATATATATATATATATAATTTGATCGGATCGAGATGTGGATTGGAGGCACGGTGAACCGGAGAAGGAAAACTCACCGTGGGTGTGCATTTGTGTTGGATCGGTGTGGTGGTTGAGCTCGACGTGACCCAGAGTGAGCTAGATCGGTGTGGTGGCTGGATCGAAGGCACGATTGAGTGGCTGGAACAGTGTTTCCTCGGCGAGGTGAATTCTGGGTTTCTCAGTGCGGTGGCTGGATCGGAGGCACCATTGAGTGGTGGAACAGTGTTTCTCAACGAGGTGGTCTCTTCTTTCTCGGCGTGGTCTCTAAGCTCTGGTCTCTTCTTTCTCGGTGTGGTCTCTTCTTTCTTCAAAGTTTCTTTGGCTCTCTTTTTTGTGCATGACTCAAAAATGGTTTAAAGTGAAAATGAGAGTGTAAAACCATTTCTGGGTCAAAGGAGTAAATAATGGTCAACTAAAACCTATTTTTCGAAAAATTTTATTTTCCTTGGCTTCCAAACAGTGGGGTTAGGTGGTAAATGATTTCCTGAAATCATTTACCACCAAAACAAACAGACCCTTAATGTCAAACAGTATATTTGCGAAAAATAACACAAGCTAATAACAGAATTGATAAACAATTTAAACCAATTAAAATCACATCTACAGCAGAAATTAAATGGCAAAGATTAAGGGAAGAGAGATACAAACACAAAAACAACACAATGATGTATTATCGAAAAGGAACCCGAAGCCCTCGGCATAAAACCTCTCCACCGCCCTCCAAACGGTCAATAATCCACTAAAGAATGAAGTTGGGATACATGAACAGCAGAAGACCCTCTAAGCCTAATCTACCCAGCGTATCTAAGCCTTCCAAGCTTTTTGCTCTAACAAGATTGTATTGAACCTTTTGTTCTTTAGCTTACTGGATTCCGCTATAGCCCATAGCATTAACCAATAACCATTGGTCCTTTCCTAACTACTTCCCAAAGCACCAAATAGTCTTCTCACAGATGTGGGTATGGTGAGAAAATGATTTGTATAAGAACCTTTCAAATATGTAACAATGGAGAGGGTGAAAGTAGAAGAATTTGAAGAGTTTCTATGTGAAGATTATGGATGAATCAATCTTATTTTTCTCTAGAGTTTCTCTCTCAAAATTCTCTCAAGAAGCTCTTTACATTTCATGGGTATAAGGGGTATTTATACTAGGGTGAGAAAGCAATGCGAAGAGTTAGTTTTTCCAAAACAGAGTTGGCTGGCGATTTGGCCTCGCGACTTAACTGAGTCACTAGTTCAAGCCGAGAGCTAACTGAATGGCCAGATTAGACTTTTCGTCTTGTAGTGCAACAACTGGCATGAAAGTTCAGCTTCTTTACATGCTTCACTCGTGTGCATCATCTAACGGATTCCTAGTCGCAAGCCACCCGCGAGACCCAGTCGTGAGTCCCTGCTTCACTGCACATTCTTGAACATTTCTTCACACTTTCTCACATGCTACCCTTACATGATTCCTACTTAAATACAAGATTTCTAAATGCTGAATTACAAAAAAATTTGGCATAGAATAAAGCCAACAAGATGGTTGATTAAATTCAACCTTACAATCTCCCCCTTTGGCTATTCCGTGACAAAGCCCTACAACAAACTCTAAACTTAACACGTGAGTTGGAAACAGTTGATCAAAACTCACTCACACCCATGGTTTTAAAAATCGAATTAGACATCAAACTGTTTTTTTTTTTTTTTAAATTTTCGGTTCAACCTCGGTTTTTGACCAATTTTTGCCCGATTTTTCAGTTGTTGACTAGTTTTGGGGGTTTTAACCAGATCGAACTGGCTTCCGATTCTCGGTTGAACTGGTCAGACCGGCCGATCCAGTTCGGTTTTTAAAACAGTGCTCACACCTAACTCCAAAATCTGTGAAGCTCTTAAACCATAAGAACAAGTATCTTCTGAAACATAATCAACACAATATGATCATTGTATGCAGAAAACTTGTAATGCATATGGAGCAAGCACAATGCGATCAAGCAAAATGAAACTAAGTAATGAACCATGGCTTGACCAAAAACGAACAATCACTATAAATAGTAATCACAATGCTCATTCACATATGGAATGAACATCTAGACATGTAAGCTAATAAGCTCAATTGCAAAGTATCATTTGTATGTCCAACACTCAACCAATGCATAGACAATAGGTAAATGCATCAAGGATATAAAATCCAACAAAGGGCACAAGAGTGATGTACTAAAAGAAAATGCATGATATTTAACAAGAAGTACAAAAGCTACAAAGCATAGGTACACAAACCTTAAAAGCTTACAAAAGCAAATGGTACAAACCAAAACTTACTATGCTAATAAAACCCGCAAGCAAATAGCTCTATAAACAAGACAACTCCCCCTTTCAGTATGCACACTTCTCTTTCTTGTGTTGCTCTCCCCTTTACTATGCTATCTCTCTCCCCCTTTTTGTCACGGATAGCTAAAGGTGTCTTCTAGCTTTTGCTAAATAGCATCTAATATGTCTCAATGGTTGTGAGACGCATTTGAACTTAGTTGTTGGTGGAGGTGAGGAGTCGTTCTAAATCGGAAATCCACTAAGATACACTCTTAATCAAAATGCTTAACCGGTCAGCTTGAGAGCTAGATGCAGATGGAGTACCAGTTGTTTGCATCTCAGAAGGAATGGGAGAAACAGTCTTGGTATGCACAGGTGTAGCTGAATCATGACCAGATGGAGTGGCATGAGTGAATGGTTCACTCTTAGGTGCTTTAGAGGAGTGACTCTTGCTTGCTTGTAAAGTTGTCGTGGATATTGGTCGATGACGTGTCACAATTTTTCCATCTGTTGGTGAACGAACACCTTCACAAAGCATGATCTTCATGATGAGACTACAAAAGGGAATACATGTTCGGGTTGCTGATCAAGCCACTGCTTTCCCAATTGTCTGAAAGATGTAGGCACATATGTTAATCGGAGCGCCGGTAATGAGATCACATAGAAATTGTGCTCTTCTTAGATTGATGAAAGCGGTGTTAGACAATGGGTAGAGATTGGAGAAAATGATTAATTTTAGAGTCGTCAATTTAGGCAAAAACTATGTAGTGCCTATGGATGAACCCTTACTTTTAACTTCATGATCAGGCCCAAGAACTTGAAGAATGTCTTGTGCCTGAAGTAGTCTATCATCATACGAAGTGAGGTCTACATTTGCTAGTCTGGTGATGCGAAGAACCTTTGCGATGTAGTCTGGATCGATTGAGAATTCTGTTCCTCTTACCCAACATTTTAATTCTACTCCGATGTATCTGGCATTAGAGTAGAATTCCTTAACCAATTCTTCAACCAGGTCTTTGAAATTTCCAAACAGATTAACCCAATCTCTTGTTTCAAAAATCCTAGGGATAAATGTTGATCCCAAGGTATCAAATCGAACTACATGTTCCACAATAGTAAGAGCGTCTACAAAAATGCTTGAGTAAGTTTGTGAATCAAGAGGAGTCCTAAATCTCTCACTGTTAGAATCTTTAGACGGCTGAGATGAGAGTCGAGTCCGTTTAGCAATAGGGGATGGTGGAACATCAGTTTCAATTTCTTTTTCTTTAAAGGATCAGCAAGACATCTGCAAAAGAACAGACATATAGCAAAGAGCCAAATGCAATACCATAAGACACAAAACATCAACTTGATTAGATTCAAAAAAATAATGAAATTCAAAGGGAGATTTCACTCAATCAAGTAACATGAACCAAGTCAACACCAATTAATCAAAAGCAATCTTGATGCATTGCATATTTAAGAATGAAACAAGTGAACAACAATGATGATTGTTCAGATACAATTCAGTACAAAGTAATCACTAAAAAACACACAGTCACAAATAACTGTCATTGTGACACTCTACCATGAACATGAAATGCACACAGCAACACAGTTATGAAACATAATACAGAACACAAGCACCAATAGGAAACACATTGAGATAAGCACCTAACAAACAATATCACAAATACTCAAACAAACTTATTGAATCAAAATAAACCAAACCCATGTTCGAACATTATAAATATCACAAATCAAACCCACAACTCACATATTTAAGAAAATAAAGCACAAAACATGAAATATGTAGTGATAAAGAGAAAGCCCATACCTTTTCCTTGAAGATTTTGTGGTTGAAATGATACAAAAATGGAGGTTTTTCAAGAGTGACATGATGAGTTTGAGAGAAAGTTGAAATAGGAAGATAATGAACAATCACAAAATTTTGAGGGAAAACTAAAAAAGTTTGAAAACTGTCCTTAAAGCGCAAAACACGCGATTTTCACGACTGAGTCAAGTCGCCAGGGCCAGGCGCCAGAACACTTAAAAACAAAAATTTTAAAAAAATTTTCTAAGTGTTTTTCGTGATTGGAAGGTCTACCTGCGAGAAAGTCATAAGGTAAGCCACGAAAATCTCTATGTGCCCCTCACGACTGGACCTTCCACTCGTGAACAAGTCGCCACACTGAGCCGCGAGAAACATAAAACTCAAATTTTGAAAAACATTCTAAGTATTTTTCACGATTGGGACTTTGACTTGCCAGTGAGCCACGAAAACTTTTGAGTAATGCTTACGACTAGGGGCATGTGACTAGACCAACCTGCGACTGAGTCGCCAAAATAAGGCAATAATGTTTTTGAAATTTTGATAATTTTTTGTAAAAATAAAATACTTTCCAAAAACAACTAAAACACTCAAAAATATTTTTGTGTTTGATCAACAAAGATTGAGCATGTGAAAACACATTTAATCAAGTACAATCACACATATGAATATGACATTCATTGAACATAGACATATGTGATGTGTGTTGATATCAGAAATGAGATAGTTCTTAGTCTAATGTGAAGCTTCAATAATCAATTCAACCAAGACATACACAATTAGCACTAGATAGTGTGACCTATCTCAATTATAGAAATATGCAAATATGACCTCCCATATACAACTTGATAATCATAACTTTAAAGCTTTTCGTTTGGCTTCATATACATCACATCATTTGATCTTTTTGAAACAATACATCTCATTAAGAGATCGATGCCTAAAATATTTGATATTTCAATTTGATGAGTTAGCCTTTGGCTTTTTGGGCATCATACATTTTATTTTTGGTCACTTTTCCTTTTTCCTAGCCAAATACTAGTATGTGCGACAGGCTTTTGCAGATCAATATCTCTTTTTATTTGGAGATTTACACTTGGTGAGCTATTTAAGTAAAAGCAATAAAATAAAAAAAGTGGGAAGATATATAGGCACAAGTCTATGTGCGTCTCAAGATCAACAAAACTATTCACTAATCATTCATGACAAGGTTGAAGATCTATTTACAAAAGTCATATAGATTTCAAGATTTCTTCTACAATGATATGAGTGCATAGGGAACAAGTTATGTTCGTAGATGCACAAAGGCATTAGTATAAAGGTACAAGCCAAAACATATTTTGAGACAAAACTTAACAATGTCGATCAAACTTTTTGGATTTTCTACTTTTTATGTGTTTTTGGATTTTTGACCAAAAAAAAAAAAAAAAGATTGATCAAAATCAACAATGTAAAAACATTTAAAAAGAAACAAATAAACAACCAAACAATTTTCAACTCAAACAAGCAAAAAGCACACATCCAAGCATAGTCACAAAGCATAAGAAGTATTAATGCATGGACATGTTGTAATACTTATGCATGAGTACCCCTCTTCATCCACACGTTACGTGCGTTTGGGGTGTTATCCCTATAGGATTGGGTACGAGAGTTAGGACTTTCAAACCTTTTAGTGAAGCTTTCCAAGCAGGTGGTGAATGCACCGATCATTTTCATCATGTCCATCACACTGAGATCACCATTTCGACCTCTTGATGACTCAACAGCCCAAGTCCTTTTGTCATTTCTTGGTCCTCTTGACCTTTGATCAGTCGCATTCTTCAATGCTCTAAGCTTATGACAATTTGGTTTGGTGTGTCCTTGAAATCTGAACAGTTTTAGACCCCTTAAAACAACCAGATTACGTAGCCTAGATTAATTAGCCAAGTTGTTACTTAGTCAAATTATGCAATTCTAGGTTAAAGTAATCAAATAATCATACCAAGATATAAAGTAGCAGAAAATAAATGAACACAAGATATGATGACCCAAGAAACCACACGGTAAAAACCTGAGGAGGATTTGACCTAGCTATCCTCAAGGAAAACCTGAATCCACTATGCGAAAGAATTGAAGTTCATACAGAAGGACTACAAGCTCCCCGCTTGACTTCCAAATGCTACCCACCAATAGAACTTACTGACACGACCACGTGCAAGCTCGGAATCCACAGACTCCTTCTTTCTTGGATTCTTCAATCAGCTACAAGCACTCCCGCTTGATTATCCTTAAGTTTCAATGGTAGCAACCAAGTTAATCATCAAGATGTAGATAATATCTCCAACTTGAAAATCCTAAGCTTTATGTAAAAGAAAGCTCCTCAAAGATCTCACAAGAGATTTACACAAAACAGCAATATATGAGCAACAATACAATTGGAGCAACCTCCAAAAACGTGGCTAGGGTTTTGTTTATATACCTAGGGTAAAAACATAAAACCCTAAACGTTTAATGAAGTAGGGCTGAGTTGGAAATTCTGCAGAAAAATCAACCTGTGCGATTTTCGATTGATCGAGTCTATTCTTCGATCGATCGAGCCAGGCCGAAAGTCCCAAATACTTCTACAGCAACTCGATTCCAACTTTACAATAATGAACCAACTTTAAGCAAGCCTAAACAAGACTAAATACATTGTTTTGATCATGGTTTGCCAACTTTACAAATTAGAGTTCTAAATACATAAAATCCTAAGACTTTAGAACCTAACAAACTCCCACTTTGACAATCCGTGACAAAACCCAAATTACAAGCTCAAAGTTTTACAAGTAAAAAGCCCTTTACAAAGAAATGCTCATAAATTTCAAATTCAGCCTAACTACTATCTATCGGTTGCAAGTGTAGACAGCAGTTTAGTTGAATTAACCTGTATATTCCTGAAATACTCAACAAACACATAAACGCATGTGTGACAGAAAAGAGTAAAACAATAGGTATAACATTCTTGTAAGATTCACACAACACACAATAAAGACATATATAAATGATCAACTCATAAATATATATCAATAAGCAGTGAATCACAAATCAACAAGAATCAATAAAAAAACATGCATATCAAACAATGTTACTCCCCCTAACATGAATATCCCCAAAAATGATATACAAAGTAAAGCACCTAGATATAATCTAAAAACTCCACAAGTAACAAAAAAAATCTCCCCCTGACAACAAAAGTCCTAACTACAAAAACCCTCTATCGATCAAATGAAACAGTCATTTTAGAATAAACTAAGGCACTTTTTCGATTGATCGAAAAACAGACTGGATCGATCGAAATGGGCAGAGGCTCACTAAAAATTTTAAAAAATCCAGTTTTTGAAAGATACAAACCTAGTTTTGAAAAACTACTCCTCAAAGCATTAAAGAAGAAAGGCAAAATGCATGAGTATGAGATGAAATGCTTTTTCAAAAACCCAAATTTTTAAACCCAAATTTTGTCAAAAACAAGTTTCAATCATTCTCCCATTGAATTTTCTCAAGCAACAAAAATGTTGTGCACAAATCTCAAGATATTTTCAAACTTGGTTGGTCAGACCAAACACATACACACTAGCATGTACAGTGTTTAACAAATAGTAACTTGTGTAGTGTGTGATACTAGCAAAAACTTAAGATACATGTGAGGTGATATCTGAATAACAATCAAACACAAAGTCTACACAATTCATCACATAGAATTTAAAAGAGACTATCACCTAAAGAGTTACATCCTATAACTCCCACATCTCCTAGAACAAAAGCTTGCAATCATGTAAGTTTCTTGCATTTTTGCCTCTTATTTGTATGAGATGGCATTCAACCTAATAGTACACACCGGTTTGAATTAAGTGAATTGGCATCAAGCTTAATAGTACACACCAGTTTTAATTTAATTTGAGGCTACACCTTATGTTCTTTTTGTGCATGTGCTATACTTTCTCGAGCACAGAATCTTATGATATGAACTAAAGTGTTCATGATTGGCTAGTGAACAGTGGTGAGATGGTTATTTATGCTTTTCTCAAAAGGATCAAGTCCGACAGTCAAATAACATGTGACTTCATGATAAAGACAGAGTGATTAAGAACCATACACATCTTTCCCACACAACATGCACTACAAAGTTTCAACTAGTCGATTGCAATAAATAAGTTCATCAAAGTTAAACAAGGTACACAAGTCATGACATGTGTAAATAGATAGACCAACCTTGTTTTTCAAAAATCAAGAAACATAATGTCAAACATAATTTTTGCTTTCTCTTTTTCTCTTTTTTTTTTTTAATTAATTAAGAGAAAACAAATAAATCATAGAATGAAATGCATGAATGTAATGCAGTGCAAATCCTAGAACAAAACAAAAAAAAAACACAAAAACCAAATAACAATGGTCACAGAGGAATAAGCAATGAAGCACAAGGACCATGTCAGAAAGACTCAATTAGATCGAGTCTTTTGCATCCAAAAATTTTTAGATGCATCACGAGCATTAGAGTTCTTATTCACATTTGAGTGATTTCTAACTCCAAGATTGGAATAAAGATTCAAAACCTTTACCAATTCACCAATAAGTGCTATAGGATCTTGTGCTTGTGACACAGACACTTTTGGTTTGTTTGCTCTCTTAGCAGCTTGAAGCTTGTAACAGTTAGGACGAATGTGTCCAGACTTACCATAAAAATGACAAACCCAAGCAGGTTTACCATGCATCTTGTCCTTAGAAAGGGTAGGTTTAGTTTCTCTCAGATCAATCCTATTCTTCTTAGGAGGTGAAACTTCTACGTGTTTGACTACTGCACTCACAGGTGGTTTAACAGTTTCACTCACAACCTCACTCACGGAAGGTTTAGAAGAAGAAGAAGGGACAAAATTTGTGGAATGCGGTGGAGAGTCAAAAATACTTTCAACATAACCTAACCCAGATTTATTAGATGGATACTTTTGAACATTCAGCATGTAATCAAGTTTAGAACTAGCAGATCTAGCAACAGATAAATCATGTTCCAAAGTTTTAACTTTATCAAGCAAAAGCATGTTCTCAGATTTAATATTGTTCAAAAGATCATTAGCATCAAACAGTTTAACAAGCAAAATTTTCTTTTCAAGCTCAAGAGAATCAATTTTCTTCAGGCCAAGTTCTACATTCATAGCATCCCTAGCAGCAATTTTGCAGAGTTTATTGTAGGCCTCTTAGAGATCTGCATCCTCAAAGAGTTTCCCATCAAAAGGGTTCTCTTCAACAGATATGCTTTCATTGATTATAGCAGTAGCAGTGAAAGCAATGAAGTTTCCATCCTCATCACATCCGAACTCATCATCGGAAACCTCATTATCGCTAAGGGTTACAGTCATAGTTTTACCCTTGGTTCTTAAAAATATAGGACATTCAGATTTCACATGACCATACCCTTGACAACCAAAACACTGAGGACCCAAAGAATTATTTGAAGACTGACCAACCTTTTCTTTTGGTTTTTCAAAGTTGTTAACCTTAGTGGGATCATTCTTCCTAAAATTTCTAGGTTCAGCAGTGTAAGTACCTCTTGCCTTTCTATTTGTATTTCTAAGAAAGTTTTTGAAATTTTTGGCAAGATAGGCAATCTTTGTAGCAAAGAGCTCATCATCAAATCCACCACCTTCAACATCATCAACTGACTTAAGAGCCATTGATTTGGATTTGTTCACTTTAGGTAGGTCAGACTCATAGGACTGAAGAGATCCTACAAGTTCATCAACAGGGATGGAGTCCACATCCTTGCTTTCAGTGATGGCAGTCACTTTGGGTCTAAAGTCTTCAGTTAAGGATCTAAGTATCTTCCTAATAATTTTAGGTTGATCATAGACTTCACCCAAATTAAAAGCAGAATTGACAATATCATTTAATTTAGCACAGAATTCATTAAAAAATTCATCATCAGACATTCTAATGCTTTCAAATTTAGAAGTCAATTGTTGCAATTTATTGATCTTAACTGCCTTTGTGCCTTCATGCACAGTTTGGAGGATTTTCCAAGCAATATGAGCAACCTCAACATTAGAGATCCTCTTAAATTCCTCCATGGAAACAGCGTTGAAGATGGCATTCATAGCTTTGCTATTGAAGCCAGCTGCTTCTTTTTCAGAAGTTTGCCACTCACTCATAGGAGTAGTGGGCTTCACCTATCCGTACTCAACGGAATTCCAGACTCTCTCATCAATGGATTTCAGGAATGCTTTCATCCTTACTTTCCAATAAGCATAGTTGTTCCCATCAAAGTGAGGAGGAACAAACAGAGAGTGTCCATACTCCATGACAACAGAGGTCAAGGATCAGCTCAGAGATCAAGAAATCTCCAACAAAAGAGCAACCTGCTCTGATACCACTTGAACGGTTTTAGACCCTTTAAAACAACCAGATTACGTAGCCTAGATTAATTAGCCAAGTTGTTACTTAGTCAAATTATGCAATTCTAGATTAAAGTAATCAAATAATCATATCAAGATATAAAGCAGCGGAAAATAAATGAACACAAGATATGATGACTCAGGAAACCACACGGTAAAAACCTGGGGAGGATTTGACCTAGCTATCCTCAAGGTAAACCTGAATCCACTATGCGAAAGAATTGAAGTTCATACAGAAGGACTACAAGCTCCCCGCTTGACTTCCTAATGCTACCCACCAGTAGAACTTACTGACACGACCACGTGCAAGCTTCGAATTCACGAACTCTTTCTTTCTTGGATTCTTCAATCAGCTACAAGCACCCCCGCTTGATTATCCTTAAGCTTCAATGGTAGTAACCAAGTTGATCATCAAGATGTAGATAATATCTCCAACTTGAAAACCCTAAGCTTTGTGTAAAGGAAAGCTCCTTAAAGATCTCACAAGAGATTTACACAAAACAGCAATGTATGAGCAACAATACAATTGGAGCAACCTCCAAAAATGTGGCTAGGGTTTTGTTTATATACCTAGGGTAAAAACATAAAACCCTAAATGTTTAATGAAGTAGGGCTAAGTTGGAAATTCTGCAGAAAAATCAACCTGTGTGATTTTCGATCGATCGAGTCTATTGTTCGATCGATCGAGCCAGGCCGAAAGTCCCAAATACTTTTGCAGCCACTCGATTCCAACTTTACAATAATGAACCAACTTTGAGCAAGTCTAAACAAGACTAAATACATTGTTTTGATCATGGTTTGCCAACTTTAC
The DNA here is from genome assembly GCA_030445155.1 of Quercus variabilis. NCBI lineage: Eukaryota > Viridiplantae > Streptophyta > Magnoliopsida > Fagales > Fagaceae > Quercus > Quercus variabilis. Next base: position 23,101,225 of record CP129445.1, read on the forward strand.
AAATTAGAGTTCTAAATACATAAAATCCTAAGACCTTAGAACCTAACAAAATCCACAATTATGGCAAAAATAGTTCATTCTCGGACCTCTTTGTGATCTTGGAAGATATTTCCCTCTAGCTTCAGGTTTGATCACTGATTGGTTACGGGCCTTGTTCAACACCCTTTAATTAGCCACGTTCTTCTTCTTTTCATCCCCTACTTTCTTAGGTGTAGAGGCAACCACTACAGGTTTTTTGGCTTGCACAAACTTCACTTCTTTAGTGATTTTGACAGCTGAACTAATTTCTTCAGTATATCCTAACCCAGATTTGTCTGAGAATTGTTTTTGAGAGGAAATGACATCATCTAGTTTCTTAGTGGAGACCTTCTCTACCTTGGCATTTGTTTGAATTACCTCAAGCTCGAGAAATTTTATCTTTAAGTAGGCTTCGGTCAGCTCTCCATTTAGCGTCTCTATCTCACACTTGGCCTCCTTATGTCGCACTAGAAGACTTCTATAGTCCTCCTCTGCCTTCTTCATCTTTTTCACGGCAGCCTTGGCCACACGTGCATATTCTCCTAATTTCTCAAAGAGAGAATTGAAGTTTTCCTGAAGGCCCCCTGTACTCTCATCTTCTTCAACATCTGATTTTTCTACAATTCCAATTGATTCCTCATCACTATGCTCCCCAAGCTCATGTACAAGAAAATTCAAGTCCTCCGAAGACTCAACATGAGCAATAGTCATAAAAACAGAGTAATTCCCTTCTCCGTCATAGCTTTCCTCAAAATCAGAATTGGATGAATCCGAGTCACTAAGAGTTGTGGCATATGCCTTACCATTCGATTTCAAATAATTGGGACACTCTTTCTTGAAATGTCCGTGTCCGTTGCACTCAAAGCAAGTGATTCCTTGTGTAGATTGGGATTCCTTTCCATCTTTTCTTTTGAATTTCTTTTTCTCTTTTCCGGAACTTTGAAATTTCCCTTTACCACCAAATTTTCTATTGTTCTTGAATTTCAAGAAGTTTCTGAAATTTCTTCACCAAATATGCCACATCTTTATCATCAACATCCTCATCCGATGAGTCGTGAGCTTCGACCTTTTTATCATTCGTCTTGAGAGCAAGAGATTTGCTTTTCCTTTGTGTTGGCAATGACAATTCATAAGTCTGAAGTGAGCCAATCAGTTCTTGGACTTTGATATCATCAAGGTCCTTACTCTCTTCAATCGCTGTCACCTTGGCACGGAAGCTCTCTGGCAATGAACGAAGAATTTTCCTCACAACTTTAGAGTCCTCCGTTTTCTCCTCCAAGTTGAACTTGCCGATGACTACTTCATTCAGCTTGCTATAGAAAGAGTCAAAAGACTCATCCTCGCTCATTTTCAGCTTCTCAAATCGAGTGGTCAACATTTTTAACTTGGTATCCTTCACTTTCTTCGTTCCTTCATACATCTTCAACATCTACCATGCCTCCTTGACAATATAAATGTGAGATATCTTGTGGAACTCTTTTAGAGACACACCGCAAAAAATAGCGTTAAGTGTTTTGCTATTTGCATTACACGCCGCGAGGGTTGCTTTATCCTACATGGATTTGGCAGCCTCCGGCCTAGTCCATCCAATATCCACCACATTTCAAACGGTTTCATCCATTGAACACAAAAATGCCCTCATCCTGACTTTCCAAAAGGCATAGTTGCTGCCATCAAAATATGGTAGCGCATTTAAAGATTGAGATTGGTCCATCTCAATATGGGGTCAAGGATCGCACTAAAGTGTTTAAACCATAAAGAGTGCACCTGCTCTGATATCAATTGAATGTTCAAATAATGTATAAAACACTATGAACGTTTAGACTCCTAGTTACAAAATTATCAATTCAAGCTTAATGTCAAACAGTATATGTGCGAAAAATAACACAAGCTAATAACAGAATTGATAAACAATCTAAACCAATTAAAATAACATCCACAACAGAAATTAAATGACAAAAATTAAGGGAAGAGAGATGTAAACACAAGGACAACACAACGATGTATTATCGAAGAGGAAACCGAAACCTTCAGCGTAAAACCTCTCTGCCACCCTCCAAGTGATCAATAACCCACTAAAGAATTAAGTTGGGATACATGAATAGCAAAAGACCCTCCAAGCCTAATCTACCCAGTGTACCTAAGCCCTCCAACCTTCTTGCTCCAATGAGGTTGTGCCAAACCTTTGTCTTTTTTAGCTTACTAGATTCCGCTATAGCTCGTAGCATCAACCAATAACCATTGGCCCTTTCCTAACTGCTTCCCAAAGCACCAAATAGCCTTCTCACAGATGTGGGTATGGTGAAAAAATGATTTGGGTAAGAACCTCTTAAGGATGTAACAATGGAAAGGGTGAGAGTAGAGGAATTTGAAGAGTCTCTATGTGAAGATTATAGACGGATCAATTTTGTTTTTCTCTAAGGTTTCTCTCTCAAAATTCTCTTAGGAAGCACTCTATATTCGTGGGTATATGGGGTATTTATACTAGGGTGAGAAAGGAATGTGAAGAGTCAGTTTTTTTAAAAACAGAGCTGGCTAGCGACTTGGCCTCGCGACTTGATTGAGTTACGAGTTTCAGCCGCGAGCTAGCTGAATGGCCAGAATGGACTTTTTGTTCTGTAGTGCAACAGCTGGCATGACGGTTTAGCTTCTCTGCATGCTTCACTCGTGTGCATCATCTAGCGGCTTGCTAGTCGCGAGTCCCTATTTCATTGCACATTCTTAAGCATTTCTTTACATTCTCTCACACACTACTCTTACATGATTCCCACCTAAATACAGGGTTTCTAAATGTTGAATTACAAGCAAATTTGCACTGAATAAAGCCAACAAGATGGTTGATTAAATTAAACCTTACAAAACTGAACAAGAAAAAGATAATGGATAGAGATTGATCATGCCTGATCTAATTCTATTACTGTAGAATTTGTGTCAATAAATGTGTAGTTTTTCTCAAGGATTGGGGAATGTCATGGACTTCCTTTGTTTTGTATGTCACTTCATACCATAAGATTTTTTTTCTTCATAACAAATACACTTGTATGATATCCAAATGGGTGGTCAAGATTTGTCTCCCCGGACCTGGTTGATAAATCTCTTAAAAAATATCATTTTCTTAAGAAAGTTGAAGGTTTGATGTTGACTGCAAGAATTTTGTACAATGAAAAATTGGAGTAGGAAACCAAAAAGTTTATGTATACACACTTTGTCACTAACATTACCACAATTTATGAACGAGTCAAGTAGTTATTGATTTATTTTTTTTTTCACCAAATACTAGAGAATCAGTTATGTAATCTAACTTGTGAAAAGTCTTTGGTAAAATGAGTGGTAGGAAACAGTAGCTGTTAATTCTGGACTACACTAATTTCATTCCGCCAATGCAACCTGCATGCACGTACGGACGCATGGAAGCCATGAATTTGAATGTCCTAATATATGGTTCTTATTTTTGACCTTAAGGCCATGCTTTCCGACTCAAAATTTGTAATAACATCTGTGCCCAAAATGTTTTTTTTTTTTTTTTTCGATAAGCACAAACCTAAATGTCTGATGACATTGGTTGTTACCTATTTTGACCAATAAAGTCCTTCAAATTAAGGACCAATTAGACCTCCATATCCTCTCTGTCAGACTGTCGGTAGACTCGGCACTACCACATTTCCCTTTCCACTACCGCGTTTCTTTCACATTGTTCATAAAAAATTGTGATATGCGTGTACTCCAAAATTTTTGAAATTCTCATTTAAGCTCTTTAAAAAGTTGACTAAACTTAATTATTTTAGGCTTCCCCCAATTAAAAATTATGAACTCCTTAGAGGAAAAAAAGTAATGCTTTAAAAATGATGCTATGCCATTGTTATTATGCCACGTGATATTATTTTATTAAATTAACTAAACACACGTGACAAGATTATGTGTCATTTGATAGAAAATATAGGTGGAAGTGATGCTAATTCAAACGAAATATAGCTTTAAGAGTGTAAACTTCAAATTTTGAAATTTTAAGATATAAAATCCAAAAACACCGAACTCCAAACTCTAAGGATGTAGTTTGCACTTTAACCTTTTTTTTCTTTTTAGTGTACCTTAGAAAGATTATTTAATTTTCAAATGTTTTATTTTTTATATTTTTGTTAGAGATATATTAAGCCCAATAGTATAGGCTCAAGTCCAATCTAACTTAGTGTGCAAGCCAAGTATTATACTTGTACAACAAGTCTAATAATCATAGTTAATATATGGTTAATCTAGGATTTAGCCTCTTATATGTACCTATATATATTGGTTTTATTGTAACACAAGATTTGTACTTGGTTTACACATTAAGAAAGATTAGGCTCCCCTATGCTATTGGGTTTAATATATCTCTAACAATTCTGAAGTTTTTTTAAAGAAAAATGAAACTTGCCCCAAACGAGCTTGATTTATGGATGTAGTATAATGATAGGATAACAAACAATGTTAAATAAATAGGAGGAAAGAAACATAAAAGAGAATAAGAAAGAAACATTGGAAATTTATGTGGTTTAAACTAACGGTCTATGAATACAGAAGAAACCTTTGAGAGCTACATATCTTATCTATGAGTGAAATACAAATTGTGTGTTACTGATAGGCCACAATTTAAATGACCCCTTGTAATTAGACCAATTAATTAATTAGCCAAGTTATTAATTAATCAATTTAGCATGCAAATATGTGGAAGCACAAACAAATCACCAAATAACTAAATATGCAACGGAAATTAAATGACACGGTGATTTGTTTACAAATGGGGAAAAACCTCACGGCAAAAACCCCACCGAGTGATTTTCAAGTCACCACTCCCGAAACTCCACTATTATCAAATCAAATGGTTACAAGTAAAGGAATCCCAAGTACCTTACCAACCTACAGTTGAACCCTTACCCCAATACTCAATTGGACTTGATCTGTAGCGATAGTTCCCACCTTTGATGCACGACTCCCAAGTACGTGACTAACCAATGCGCAGATCCCAGTATGCAACTTCAAAACACCAACTTAAGGAAGAAAGGTTGGTTGCAAAGTTCTTCAATTCATCCTACACGATGAAGATCAGGAAGATGTTTGGTCACAAAACCCTATGGTGCAAATACACAGCAACTTCTTCAGAAAAGATGAACTAAGTCAAGAACTTCGTCTTTTGATCACAATTTGCTTGAATAGAGATTGCTTAATGAGTTTACAACTTGTGTCACACTTGACAGCTCTTAAAACAATCCTTTTATATGTTTAAGGTTTGGAGAAAAGAATGCCCAAAAGCATATTCACGGATCCCAAGAAAATCAGATCAGAAAATCTAAAATTTTAAATCTCAACAGATAGCAGGTGTCGAGGTAGCTATCGAGCAGGTGTCGAGCTTTAATGAAATTGCACTTCAGCTTGCTTTTTCTTGGACAGACATGATGACTTCAACATTTGACCTTGAAATCTTGTTTCTTGAAGTATTAAAAACACCTAGAACTACCCAAATATAAGTAGAGTGCTTTTTTTCAAAGGATTAGCCAATTTACATAAATAAGTGACATATATTCTTAATAAGTGAAAACACATATGTTCTAACAATCTCCCCCTTTGGCAATCCGTGACAAAACCACAACAAGCAAATGAACATATGAGAGAAGTCATAAATCACTAAACTCATATTCACTTGTTGAATACAATAAAATCTATCCTAACACAAACTCTTGAAAAATTTTGCAAGAAGAAAGTTTATGGCAAGTAGACTTTGACAACCTGTATTTCTGAAATACTTTAAACAAAACTCATCAAGGCATCTTGTGTGAAACAGAAATAATAGATTGCATACAAACATAAAGAACATGTGTATAAAGATAGAGAAGAAACAACAAATGAAGAGAGAGGTGAAAGAAACATACACCCACATATATAAAAAAGTATAAGTACAATGTCTGTAAAACTGGTTAAAGGACCTCATATACAAGATCAATGTATCTATAAAGAATAGAAAAGAAAAGATACATAAAAACCTCACTACATCCTTCAAGAATATCAACACTCCCCCTATCAAAACGTCCTATACTAACTTTCCCCCTAAGATGACCACTCTTATAACCCAAAACTACTCCTCCTTTTTGTCACGAGTGACAGATGATAGAGTGTCATGTAGACATAGCATCAATAGAGCTAGCATCATCATCATCATCCTCAGAATCTGAAGCTACTGGAGTAGGTGGTGAAGGAGTAGTCTCTAGAGCAAAACCACCCATGGTCGCTTGCCGTCATGCAATACGACCAACACGAACATTCACCTGATACAACTCAGTAGAGATTGTATCAAGGCGAGTGTCCATGCACTGCAGTTGCGCCATAATGTCTCCTAGAGATACATCGCCCGTAGATGAAGAGGGAGCAGATGTAAATGGAGCTGATCTGGACGGAGCCGAACGAGAGGGAGGAGTGGAATCCGTCTGTTACGACCAAAACTGAGCCTCACTACGTTTTACAGTAGCGACATCTATGGCAGATATGTGTGTGAAATGGTTAAACACAGGAAAGGGAATGGAAAAATGGCGTAAGATCCTCGTGATAGCGGAAGGAAAGATGACCTTATCACGGGATGTCGAATCAAGATGAACATCTATGATAGAAAGAATAAAGTTAGAAGGAAAATCTATAGTGAGATGCTCAAGAAGAGATAACAAAAATCAAGCACGAGGCTCTGTGATAGAGTTGTAGTGAGAGAGAGGATGGAGTACAAACGTCATCACCATGTTTAGGAATCTAGGACCTTTAGCAAAAGGCCTACATGATGTGTACTGATGCTCACCCCAAACAGCAGGGCGTTGACAAAAGGCAGAGATGAGCTCATCTTTGGACATAGTCCTCAGACGCTCACAAGAGGGATAGTCAAGAAACTCTATCATAAGAACCTCAAGCACATCCGCAACTAGCTACGGTGTGATAGGGATGTGTGTACCTCGAACGCGAGTGAAAAAGAGAGGTACTGAACGATCTATCTTGTGCATGTTGGAGTAAAACTCTTGAATTAGCACGAGAGGACAAGCGACCGAAACATCACATAGTGACCCCCATTCCCTACTGTGAATGACAGAGGGAAGGTCAGTGTCGGTGAAGTCTGCCAGAATGACTTGGTGTTCCAAATGAACACCTCGTCAAGAAAATTTCTCCGTAAATGCCTTGTGGGCATCTCCATCACGAAACCGAAGGTTAAGAGGAGCAGAGTCAAAAGAAGAGGAATTTCCAGAATGCAGAGGGTTCCGAACAGGAGTGGATTTACGTTTGGGTGCCATAAACACTACTAACGTAAAAGAAGGAGAAAGAGATAGAGAGAGACAACATAGTTCAAAATAGAGTAAATATGATGAACAAAAAGAACGTATGCATGGGAATGCATGAGTATGTGACATGTAAAGCAAAAGGCATCATGGGCTCAGCCCAATCCAATCCTACCAGCACACAGCATAAACCACACATCTAAATGCATGTAAACGTCATTCTAATGCACATGGAATGCAATGTATGTCATTTTGAAAGCATTTAAATGAAAACCTAACCCAAAATTTTAAGAGAAACTCATCAATTTTGAAAAACCCCAAAAATTTTCAAAAATCCCAGAAACTAGGTTTCAAAACATGCAATGAATGAAAAAGGAAGGGAAAAATGAACTTACCAAGTGATTGAAACCAAGGGAAGGCCGAAAATCAAGAGGGTTTAAAGATTTGAGTGAGAGAAAAGTGTTTGGGAGGTGAACAGCCGTCGGACAGATCGAGAGGGATCGAGGAAATTATTGAAAAATCGCGATAGACCCTTTTATAGAAATCTCAGTAATTCTCGACAGATGAGGTGTCGAGAGGTATCGAGGAAGCTATCAAGGAAGGTGTCGAGAATTTGGCCTTCGACAGATGGAGGTATCGAGAGGTATTGAGGTGCAAGATCAAATTTCAAAGATCAGAAGCTCGATTGATTGAGAAGGTATCGATGAGACAGAAACTTTCTCAATCAATCCATCAGGTGTCGAGATTGCGATAAGAAAAAGCTTGAGAAGCTCGACAGATGACCAGGTATCGAGGAGGTGTCGAAGAGGTGTCGAGACAGGATGAAAAAGCAATTTTTCGAGAACAGAAAAACACAGACATAAATGCAATTCATCATACACCTCAACCAATGATTCACTCAACATATAAAGCTCTCAAAATTATCTCCCAATAAGAATTTAAACACATGGATCCTCAAAAACACATACACACACTAAACAAGTCTAACAAATTTTATTTTTCAAAAACAAGTTAAGATAGTTTAGTGAGCATACATTAGCACATGTAGAACCTTTGTGATGGCCAAATCACATTGTACCTACACATGTATCAAAAGTAGCAAAGAATATTGCGTGTTGTGTGTGAAAAACATCGCAATATTGCATACATATATACATGTTATGACGATTTGAGATATGAGAAAATAACTTTAACTCACACATAATCATAACTATTTAATGGGGACTATCACCTTCGAGGTACATCCTATAACTCCCACATCTCCTAGAATACACGCTTGCAACCATGTTTAAAGCATTTTTTATCTTTTTGCTTTTTATTTTCTTTGCAAATTTTCTTTTATTTTAGCATACCATAAATGGGCATATAAAAGAGAGAAAAGAAATACCTAAGATGTTAAGCATTTAACATCGCACTTTTGCTATGCCGAAGCATACGAATGTCTTTGACACTGCACTTTTGCTATGTCGAAGCATATATGTGTCATTTATGATTGGTGAGCAATAGTGGTGAGATGGTTATTTATTCCTTTCTCTTAGGATTTTCTTGTTTTACCTGTCAAAAAGAGTGATATGAGTGTTAAGATTTAAGAGATAACTTAATCTTACTCATCACAAACAAGAGCCACAAAGCTCACTTGCTTAGTTGTGCATAGAGATGCTCATCTAAGTTACAAGAGATACAAAGTTTAGAAATTTTGTTTCAATGGCCATCCAAGGTACACAAATACCAAAGTACACAAAACACACACTGTTTTTGTTTTTGTTTTTTTTTTTTTTTTTTTTTTTTTTTTTTTTTTTTTCTGATTTTTCAATTTTTTTATTAAAATAAAAAAGTAAATAACACTGAAAGTAAACACATAAAACCATGTTAAACAAAACAAATCATAAAACTAGACTGACTCAATAAAAATGCAACACACATAAGCAATGCCACAAACAAGAAAAGCAAGAAGGGAAAATAAAGTGATGAAATCTCTTAGAGTCTTTTTTCTTTCACACCTTAGAAGAACCTTTCCTTTAATTGAATCCTTGAACCGGTGGTGAGGGAGAAGAATTGAAACCGTTCAAGTTAGAAAGAAACATGAGGGCTTTTAGAATATCTCCAAGAGGAGCAAGAGAGGATTGAAGCTGATTTTGGCTTCCAAGTGCTATCATAACATTGCTCTGTTGAGTGGCTAGCCACTTATAGCAATTTGGTCAAGTTTGACCGGCAGCTCCACAATGATGACAGAGATGCTGCTTCTTTTGTTTAGGCTTTTGAGAGTTAGTCTTCTTAGCCCTAGGGTTTTTAGCATCTTTCTTATCTTGTTTATGGGGTACTCCTAAGATAGATTTACCCTTATTTAAGTTCTCACTAGCTAATTCAATTTTGATATCAGTGTTCTCAATTTCAGTGTTATTAGTAGGAAAAACAAAAACAGTATTGCTAGTAGAAGCAGTATTACAGATAGAAAGACCATATCCCAAGCCAGTTCGATTCGAAGCAGTTTTCTGATTGCTCAACATCTCATCAAGCTTTGTACTTGAAGTCCTCTCCAATTGAGCTCTAACTTGAAACAGCTCAACTTCAAGCTTCTTGGTCTTCTCAGCCAAAAAGTTGTTCTCAAACCTTAGTGCTCCAATAGTTTGATTCGCCTTATTAACCTTTGTGGACAACTCTTCACGATCAAGTTCCACATCACTGAGCTTCTTAGTGGCTAGCATATATAATTTCTCATGCTTCTCAGAGAACTTGTAAAGCTTTTCATAGGCTGAGTGGATATCATCTTGATCATCAATCTTCTCAAATTTGGACTACACCAATTCTTCTTCTTCATCCACTTCTTTAACAATGCCTTCAGTAGGATTGACTGTGGCAGTGAAGGCATTTAAGATTCTGTCATCCATATTATTGAAATCATCTTCGGGCTCAGTGTCACTCAAGGTTGCAACAAATGCCTTACTCTTCCCAATGCTCTTAAGATATGTTGGGTATTCATGCTTCATATGACCAAATCCATGACATCCGAAGCACTTTGGTCCAGCCGGAACAGTGTACTGACCGCCATCCTTAGTGTCCTTCTTCCCTTTGTCTTGATTCTTAAATTGAGAAGAACTAGATTGTCTACGGTCCTTGTCGAAGTTCCTCCTATTGGCATTTTTCATAAACTTCTTAAACTGCCTTGTAATGTAGGACTTCATCTTAGAATCTTCATTATCGGAAGACTCATCTGTATCACTGCTCTTTGCCTTCAAGGCCATGCTCTTGCCTTTACTAGTTTTGCCAATCCTAGATAGTCCTAGCTCGCAGGTCTACAAGTTTCCAACCAGCTTAGTCAAAGGAATTTTGTCAATGTCCTTTGATTCTTCTATTGTCATAATCTTGGCACAGAATCTCTCAGGTAGAGATCTGAGCACCTTTCTCACAACCTTAAGTTCAGGGATGGTTTCCCTAAAATTGAAGGCTGAGTTCACTATGTCCTTTAGCTTGGCATAAAACTCATCAAACGACTCATTCTCCTCCATCTTAATTTCTTCAAAGCATGTAGTGAGCCTCTAAAGTTTTGAATCTTTAACAGCCTTTGTTCCTTTATAGGTTGTCTAGAGGATGATCCAAGCCTCTTTAGCAGTTTCAGTTGAAGATATCTTTTTGAACTCCTCATTGGTGACTGCGCTAAATAGGGCATTTAACGCTCTACTGTTGAAGTTAGCCGCCTTGATCTTTGCGTCATCCCAATCGGCCGGTTCTTCTTTTAGCTTACTCTAGCCAATCTCTACAACCTACCATACCTTCTCATCTAAAAACTGCAAGAAAGCTCTTATACATACTTTCCAGTATGCATAGTTAGTGCCATCAAATAAAGGAGGTATAATTAATGATTGTTCTCTATCCATGACAAGTAGGGGTCAATGGATCAACACAGTAAAGATTAAACCTAATCAGAGTGTGCTTGCTCTGATACCACTTGATAGGCCACAATTTGAATGACCCCTTGTGATTAAACCAATTAATTAATTAGCCAAGTTATTAATTAATCAATTTAGCATGCAAATATATGGAAGCACAAACAAATCACCAAATAACTAAATATGCAGCGGAAATTAAATGACACAGTGATTTGTTTACGAATAGAGAAAAACCTCGTGGCAAAAACCCCACAGGGTGATTTTTAGGTCACCACTCCCGAAACTCCACTATTATCAAATCAAGCGGTTACAAGTAAAGGAATCCCAAGTACCTTACCAACCTACAGTTGAACCCTTACTTCAATACCCATTTGGACTTAATCTGTAGCGACAGTTCTCACCTTTGATGCACGGCTCCCAAGTACGTGACTAAACAATGCACGAATCCCAGTACGCGACTTCAAAACACCAACTTAAGGAAGAAAGGTTGGTTGCAAAATTCTTCAGTTCATCCTACATGATGAAGATCAGGAAGATGTTTGGTCATAAAACCTTATTGTGCAAATACACAGCAACTTCTTCAGAGAAGATGAACTAGGTTAAGAACTTCGTCTTTTGATCACAATTTGCTTGAACAGAGATTACTCAATGAGTTTGCAACTTGTGTCACACTTGACGGCTCTTAAAACAATCCTTTTATATGTTTAGGGTTTGGAGAAAAGAAGGCCCAAAAGCATATTCACGAATCCCAAGAAAATCATATTAGAAAATCTGAAATTTTAAATCTCAATAGATAGCAGGTGTCGAGGTAGCTATCAAGCAGGTGTCAAGCTTTAATGAAATTGCACTTCAGCTTGCTTTTTCTTGGACAGACTTGATGATTTCAACACTTGACCTTGAAACCTTGTTTCTTGAAGTATTAAAAACACCTAGAACTACCCAATTACAAGTAGAGTGCGTTTTGTCAAAGGATTAGCCAATTTACATAAATAAGTGACATATGTTCTTAATAAGTGAAAACATATATGTCCTAATAGTTACAATAAAAGCAAAACCTTAAACTGACCATATATTAACTATAGTTGATAGACTTGTGGAACAAATATAATTTTTGTCTTGCACACATTAAGTAAAATTGGGTTTGGACCTTGACTATTGGGCTTGATATGTTTTTAACAAACCATATTAAGACTTAAAAGTGTGATGGGTAAGGCAAATATATGACAGCTCTTTCCTAAAGTTCAAGATTTATTTGATAATGGTTAAAATATTTCTACTCAAAATAAGGCAAGTATATTATTAATAAGGGTAAATTTCAGTAACCTATCCTAAGGTTTGGGCTAATACCAACTAGATTAAAAAAAAATTAAAATTAACCAATTTAGTCCCTAAACACCATTAATGCCGTTAGTCAGCCCTCTCTTCTCTCTCTCATCTCTCTGATTCTCCCCTGCCCTCTATTCTCTCTGTTGTCCCTTTCCCCTCTCTTTTTGTGTACACCCAGACAAACCTATACCAGATCAGCAAGACATGCACACATTTTGACTAATGAATCCATCAAATTCTTCTCTTGTACAAAACCAAACAAAATCACTATCTCACCACCATTGTCAGTTTTTCACAAACCCACCACCACAAACAAATCTTACACATCACTGATTTAGGCACATATGAACAGTACATCCAAGCCTATTGGAAATCAACCCCTATATCCTATTTTCCAAACCTTAATAGCCAAGCTCAAAACACCCAATATCACATTTAACAAACCCAAATCAAAATCACTAAATCCCTACAACCAACAAAAACTCAATCCCTAAATTAACAAAACCAAAAACCTATCACAATACCAAACACGGAAGGGGTTTGGCCAAAAACAAAAGGAGAAAATAAATTTTTAAAAAAAAAAAAAAAGAAGAAAATAAGAGAGAGATAAAGAGAAGAAGTCATTCGCTAATGGTTGTGGTGGTGGTGGTGAGCTCAGCTTCCATTAGTGGTGGCATGGCTTTGTGGAGTTTAGCCATAGCTGAGCTTGAGAGAAAAAAAATTGATAGAGAGAGCCAATGTGGTACTGGTGTCGACTTGTGGTGATTGTGGCTTGAGAATGTGGCAGTGGCGGCGGCTATGGCTTGAGATTTTGGGGCCCATAGTTTAGGGTTATGGAGAGGAATGAGAAATCTTGAGTTGAGAAAAGAGAGAGACATGAAAGAGGAGAGAATCTGCAAAAGGAGATAGAGAATAGTGGGCTAAATGACTAATGGATGGGCTAACGGAGTTTAAGGAGTAAGTTGGGCTTAGGGACTAAGTTGGTCAATTTGAAATGTGTTGGACCTAGTTGACATTAATCCAAATCTCAGAGTAGGTTGCTGAAATTTACCCTATTAATAATAACAAGGAATTTGATATTCAAGTATTATGAGAAGACACCATATTTATGTGACACCACATTTGGAACAAGTTTAAGTCTTTGAATTTGAAACTTTGCATTTAATTTAATTAATTACAAAGAAGTCAAAAATTACAATGTAGAGTTGCTTGAGAAGGTAGACGTAGATCAATAATAATAAAAAAAGATCAAGGGATGAAAATTGTTAGAAATTCTGGAAAATCTTATGAGACTCAAGTTCAAGGTGAACAAATAACCCACAAGTTCTTATTGGATTCCATTGGTTCTCCCAAGTCCCTGGAATGCAATGACTTCATTATGGATGAAATTTTAATTTGAATTTTATTCCTAAATTGATTGACCTCATAAATCAGTTAAATGTTGCTATAAAGAATTTTCTGGTCTGCTACTTCTGGAAAATAAGTTTTATAACATTTCACGAAGTGCAAAATGATTTAATCATTGATTCGTTCGGTTAAAAAAATTTAGTTTAGAGTTAAAAATACGAGTATGGTTTTTTTTTTTTTTTGGTTTAAAGTGAAGTTCAAACTATAAATTGTTTGAGAGTAATTTATGATTATCAAATCACTTTAGTTACTACATTGATGATTTCCGATTTTAGGATTGAGATAATTAAAATGCAATATCTAAGGTATTATATACACTGTTTCCTAAAAAAAAAGGGTATTATATACACTGGGTGCAAGTGAATCCAACGGCAGATTTTTTTTTTTTTTTTTTTTTTTTTTTGTATTTGATCCAATGGTAGAGGAAAAAAGTTAACTTTTTCCCCTCTTACTGAATTCAATTGTACCTGGTGTCTAGAAATTATATTGGATCTCAAACCCTTATTTTACATCAATGAGGCATATATATTGGCCCATATAATTATATGGAATAGAGCTAAATTCCCTTCTGATTTTCACTTACAATATTGTTGTGAGACAGAGTTATTTTTCTTTCATATCTATGAATTACGTTAAACTAAAAACAGAGATCTAACCCCTAGATGCTATTCAATCTACATAAGTAGAGAATACACACACACACATATATATATATATAGACACACATATTGACTAATGAAAATCAAGCATAATAGCAAATTAATTATTGTTTTTGATAGGGAGGAAGCTATTTGATGGCTTGGGGGGCTATGCCCCCGGAATTTAAAAAATAACCTAGTAGTATATATATTTTTATGAGATTTTAAATTTGTACCCAAGAAAATTCTCCTTGGCCTTCCCAATCACGATCCTTTTAAACTAACAAATTGACCCAAACAACCGGAGAAAAAATTTGCTTAATCATGCCAAACAATTTAGAAAATGACAATTTATATATAGTAGCTTAGGTTTTCCTCTTAAAATTCAATCATGTGGCTACTTAATTAAAAAATACACTTTCATTCCATAAGAAAAAAAAAAAAAAAAAAAAACCATGTAACAGAATTTTAAAGAATAACACCTAAGTCTTGCCATTTGGAAAAACCCCAAAATTTTTCAAAAAGGAAATTATAAATTTATACTATCACAACACCACAACCTTGTTCACTCAATCTGCTTCACTTGTTCTTACAGTAAAGATTTTTATTTAAGAACAATTTATTTAGTTGAAACTGAAATTTTTTTACTAAATTTATAAATAAAAAAGTTGAAAAATAAACTAAATAGTTCAATAGAACTCATGAATAATATATATAAAAAAAAAAAAAAAAAAACAATAAGACTTATGTCAGAATGCAGGTGAATACTAGGTGGGATGTCTTGAACTTTTGATTCTTTTGACTTATGTTGGGTGTCTTTTTTGTTTTTTGTTTTTTCCACATCTAATTGGGCCATTCTAAACATAACAATGGTGGTGAACTGGGCCATTAAATTCGGTTAAAGACATAGATTTGTGTGACCATTTATTAGTTTACATTTTTCACATCACTGAGATTCATCACGCCTCGCTCAGTGGGATATATATATATATATATATATCAAGGAAGTTAAAATCTGGCCATCGGAAGTCTGTGTGTGTTATGTCGTTGTCTTGTTGTGGAGTTATGTCTTGTTGCTGTGTCACGGTTGTTAAGGTATGGATGTTGTCTGTAGCTTTGGTTATCAAGTTGTGGTTTTTGTAGTTATGTAAGTCTGGTTGAAGTCTCTGTACTGCACTTTCAGTTTGAAATAAAATCCCTTTTAACGCATATATATATATATATATATATATATCAGTGGGCGGCTCTAGAAATTATTTTTAGGGTGGTCATTAAGAATTTTAAATTACTACAATATTTTTATTGGTACAATTTTTTTAAAGAAAAATGAAATTAGAAATTATTTTTATTGAATAGGTTGAAAGAGCTACAAATTTTATCTTTTTGTTTTATAATAGGCTTTTTGTTGAATAATTATTTCAATTGTTGTTGTTTGATCTTGTCCTGTTTTTGCTTGATTTATGTTTGTTGTTATTTGAGCTAATATTTATTGTTGTCATTTAAGCTTTAAAAAAAAAGATTAAGAATTATGTTTGGAGGCAAAATTAATTTTGGAGTAATGCTACCTCCACAACATTTTTACAATATATTTTATGCAAAAAGTTATTATTGGTGGGTAAAAAAATAATATTAGTATTTGGTCCAAATTAGAATCAGTAACAGCTTACTATATTAAATTTGCTGTAAAATTATTGTGAAAATATTGTGAATGTAGTAGCATTACTTTTATTTTTGTTGAACCCAAGTTTTTATAATTCTTTAGTCAAGGTGTTCAGAATTTTTATTAGAATAGTCACAATAGGATAGTTTAACATATAATATTTTTTTGACAAGCGTATATATACAGTTTTTTACAAGTCAGGGTAGTCTTGTGACCACCCTGGCTTGCATGTAGAGCCGCCACTGATATATATATATATATATATATATATATATATATATGTATGTATATTTATTTATTTATTTATTTATTAGTTTACATTAGATTATCAATATCATATTTGCATGGTATATTATAGACGTGTACAACATTTTACACTTTTTACAATTGTATATGATGTTGTAGAAATTAGTTTAGTTTGCAATGTAAACCAATAATTGAACGAAAGAAAATATATATATATATATATATATATATATATCTTTTATAAAAATAACAATAATATATCGAAATAGTATACTACTATTGAACAATATCAAAAACTTTGATTTCTGTGACCAAACCAAAATATTCAAATTCCATTTGATGGATTGTATATTGCAATGTATAAAAAAAAAAAAACATTTATTTTGCCTTTTTTCATTTGTTGACAATTTTTTATTATTAAAACAACAGCCCAATTGTCGATACTATATGAATGCTAGTTTGGATTTTTAAGTAAAAAAAAAAAAAAAATTGTTTTACTTTGAGTCCTTCGATTGAGACCCTTGATATCCTGGCTTCATCCCTGGTTTTTTACTAGTGAAAAACCATGCATGTTAATACCTTCATCTCTGACATACCTGCATGTTTTGACTTTTGATTCTTTCATATTCACTTATGGCTTCAACGTTTTTGTCTTTTTACTTACCTTTTAATCAAATAGGAATGTTTCATAAGTCCACAAGTGACATCGATAATAGAAATAGAAAACTGAGGTAAAAATGGGAGTTTTACCTATTTCTCACAAACTTTCCAACAAAATATCTCATAGTTAAAACTATTTAGGGATATGCTTCTGTTTTAAAACTTGATTTTTAGACAATCGAGTTTCAAATATAAAACTCAATTTTTTTACAATCGAGTTATAGCAAACTTGGACTTAGAATTTTTTTTTTTTTTTGGAACTTGAGTTCATGGAACTCGAGTTACAAAAATCTTTTTTCAAGGAACTCGAGTTCTTTGAATGAAACTTGAGTTCCAACAATTTTTTTTTTTTTTTTTAAATTTTCCATTTGCTATAACTCGATTGTCCAAAAATCAAGTTTTAAATTGAAACTCGATTTTTAGACAATCGAGTTTCAAAATAAGAGCATTTCTCTAGATAGTTTCAGACAGTGAGCATTTTACTGAAAAGTTTTGACAAAATAGACAAATGCCCATTTTGGCTAGAAAACTGATAATGGAACTCTAGGCAACCAACTTACCATATTTGTTAATTTCAACATCATTTTAAGTCCGACCTCCGCATGAGAAACCAAAAAAAAAAAAAAAAAAACGAACCTAAGGCTAAGCCCTTTGGAAAAGTTTATCTAATTAACTAGCACACAGATGATAGAACTCTTGGACTGGCTACTAGATATTTTCTCTTCATTTACTTTTTGTCCTTTATTTTTTTTCATTTTTTTGATTTGTAAATAGTTGGAGAGGGATAGGGAGATATAACTTCAAACCACATACATGTGGCACCAAAAAAAAAAAAAAAAAAAAAAAAAGAAAAAGAAAAGCATTACTATTGGATTATCACTTGAATCCCTTGTTTTGACTTTTATTCAATTCACTATGTACTCATTTTTTTTTAGTTCATATTTAAAACATGAAAGTGATAGTGTGTACAAATGATATACAAAAATGAGTGTAATAATGATATCGTGGAGTATCTAAATAAGGCCTTACCTTTTGTTCTTACCTTTACCCAATTTTGTTTCTTGCTGTGCGTTTGGAAAACTGCTCCTCATCTAAACACGCTTACCTTAGTAAATTCCTCTTTTATGACGTGTTATGTAGCCAAGTAATGATTTGGTAATCGTTGTTGTCCTAGTTAATAATGTGGGTCCAAACTTGATCTTTGGTCTCAAAAGCCCCGTTAATGGATTTCTTTAGCTCCTTAGTAAAAAAAATTATGGTATAGAACGATCTTATAAGACTTTTGTTCCAATGACATATGGGTCTTATATGTGTGAAATCCAAATATTTTCTTCCAATCACCCGAATATAATTTCCTTGAATTGACAAAAATTAAACAGAAAGCAAGCGGACGAAAATGTCCTGCATGGCGCAACGTACTTATCCTTTTTTTTTTTTTTACTTCCGTGTTTTCTTCACTTCACTGTGCAATGCTTCACTATAATTGTTTAATAAGTTCTTTTATATATATATATAAGAAAGTGTCCATTCATATATAATTTTTTAATAAAAATATAATTTATTATCTTTTTTATTTGATAGGAGTATAAAAGTAAATTTATACCAACTACGTTTTTTAATTTCCTCTTTTTCATTTTCAATCAAATATTATAATAAGCCAAAACTACAATTTCTTCTATGATCTCACTTTTCCATTCTCGCTCATTTTTTTATTTTCTTACTTTTTCATCTTCCCAATTAAACGGATGGGTAAAAAAGAATCCAATTGATTTCAAAATCAACCAGGTTTTTTTTATTGTTTTTCTTTTTCTATGCGCTAGGATATTGACATACTTTAAACATAGGTTGTCAAAATTTGTGCCTGCAGGGTGGGGGGAGGGGGGGAGGAAGGGGGGGAGAAACTTCTATTATAGTGCAATTTTGGTTTGTTGAGCCACTTTACCTCTCTCTTTTTTTTTTTTTTTCTTTTTTTCTTTTTTCGAACAGTAGTTACAGTAACAAGCGGCACTGTAGCTATAGTAGCTATAGCTTCTTCTTTTTTTTAAATCTTCCGTTTGTACTTTTTTTTCCTTTTATATATATTGTTATATTGACACAACAAATTTCATAATATTTTCACAATTATTGAGGTGTCAATTTATTATAAATCAAAATAAAATAATAAAACATAAAACTGTGACCAACCAGAACTGAAAATAAATGTTTTGTAAAACTATTGTGACACTTGTTAAGTAAATGCGTAAAAACTACTGTACTTTTGGTTTGTTCAATATGTACTTTTTTTTTTTTTTTTTTTTTTCTGGTCATTGATTTGTGCTCTTTTTTTATATATAAATAGAGCGAATAATAGTATTATGAGCAGTATTCTTGGTTTAGTGACTTTCCTTTTTCCTCCTTTTTTTTTTTTTTCTTTTCTTTTTCTTTTCTTTTTTCTTTTAAAGGATCTATATATGTTTACTTTCTACTTGTAATGTAAGTTTACACTATATACACACAAAAAGTAGCAAATATTATATACATTTACCCAAAAAAAAAAAAAAATTGTACAAAGCAAATGTGTACAACATTTACCAATTTTTATGTGTTTACAATATAAATTTACATTATAAGTGCAATGTGTATATATATATATTATAAAAAGAGTAAATGGGAAAAATTACAGTAATTTCGTATAGTAGTTTTGGTTTGTTTAACTTTCACTTCTCTTTTTTTTTTTTTGGTGAATGCATAAAGTTGTAGTATATTTGCTATATTATTTTTGGTTTGTTCACAATAATTTTCACAATACTTTCATAACAAATCAATAATGATAAATTATTATTGGTTCTAATTCAAACATACCAATAAAACTACTTTTTTGCCCACCAATAACAACTTGTAGTAACCTACGACTTATGATTTGTTGAGAAAATGTCATGGACATAACATTTTTTTGTGTGAAAAAAAGTTAAGACATCTTGGTGTTGTCACAATATTTTCAAAACAGAGCTATCAATTCTTTACAAGTTCAAATAAAATATAACAAAATTATAAAGGTATTATGAAAATGTTGCATTATTCTGTTATGTTTTTAGAAATTTTTTGTTGGTTTAATCAACTTAATTTGTTAAGCCAAAATTTACTATTTCACATACAATTTTCTTGGGTCTACTTTTTGTATATTTTTTTCTTTACACACTATTTTAAGTAAAAACGCATATTTTTAAACACAAAAACAAAAACAAAAACATTTTTCATCCTTTATGTTGGGGTAGTTTACCATTCTTTCTTAAACTTTAAAATCAAGCAATTTTTTCCTTAATATTTTGAAAAAGAGCAAATATGATATATTGTTATTCTCTCAGTTAAACCATAATGAAAACTTATGATTCTTAAAATATTTTATTGTGTAATGTCTAAATTACTCCTACTAAATTTTAACATCCTAAAAATTTTCTTTATGTATTTTGAGTTTTAAATGATAAAAATTCTTAAAAAGTTAGAATGATGATATTCGATGACACAAGCCTTTTGTTATCTTCTTTTTTTTTTTTTTTTTTTTTTAATATTTTATTTTAAATTTCTTACCAAAACTTAGTTGTTTATTGTTAGAAGATGATGATATTCGTTATCGTTCTTAGAAATTTTTAGAGAATAGATATAGTGTCTTTAGCAAGTAGGTACTAAAAAACTATTATACTTAAATAAATATTTATATGTTAAATAGCTACCCTAGCTTTATGGTTGATCAAAATTCTTAAATGAATGAGATTAACCTTTTACGGTGTAATTATCAAAATTCTTAAAATTAATGTCTCTTTTGATTAATGTAAATCTCTATATGCTTTAAAAGTCAAATGATTCATATCTTTGTTTTGTAATACAAATAAAATCTAGAATTGACCTTAATTACTATAGTATTTTTTTTCTACAGCAAGCACGTGCTGGCCTTAACTAGTTTTTCTAATAAATCTCTCAAATAAAAAATTGTCTAATATGGTTTAAAGATCAAATCATATTCACGGCAAGCGTATTGTATAGTGAAAAAAATATAGGAGTAGAACCAGCTATTAATTGTGGACTTCCACTAAGTTTCGTTCCTTCTATTTCTTCTAGAGCGTCAAGTTTAATCAACTTCCATAGGAGAGAGACAGATCGAACAAGACTGGGTTGCAATTTGCAAGCATGGATGTCATGAATTTGTCTGTTCTAACTATGGTGTTCTTATTTTTCAAACTGCTGAAACTCACCTGACCTTTGGCCATGCTTTCACACCCAAAAACTTGTCTAACATCTCTCCGTCGCAAACCTAGCTAAGACCCGTTAATTAAGCTAGCTAGGAAGACTTAACTCTCTCTAAAACACAGTTCATAGATTTGGATTTAAACCCTGTTGCCTCAATTCCATTAAAATAATCTATATATTTGGAAATCTAACAAACTAGAGTTGGAATCTCTTATGAAATTGGCTGGGCTTATCCAATAATTTTAAGGTCAGGACCAATTATAGCTCCCTAGCTAGAACCACCGCCCACCACCCCACATCCCCTTCCCACTTTGGGGCGTCTTTTTCACGTTGTTCATAAAAATTGTGACATGCTTGCAGTGTAAAAACTATATAGTTCCATTCAACATTTATCACGTATAAATAGACATTTCCACAAAACATCAAGATCGGAAACCCCTATCTCTCTCTACCATTGCAATCTTGCATTTTTCAATCCATAGCAATGAATATTGCTGCTCCAAATATTGAAAATGCTGGACCTTTCACTCGTGCATGTGGATGGCACAAGCTATTGCCTAATAAGCTAGTCGAGATGGCAAAGAAGATTAAGAAACTGGGACAAGATGATCCACAGAGAATTATCCATTCGCCAAAAGTAGGACTGGCTCTCACATTAGTTTCCTTATTCTACTACATCCAACCACTCTATGATCGTATTGGCGAAAATTCAATATGGGCTGTCATAACAGTCATTCTTGTCTTCGAGTTTTCTGTTGGTAAGCTTGCAACTTATTTACCATGATGCATATAAACCAATTTACGGTATATTAACAGCTTCAGAATTGGAACTAACAATTCCATTTGCGACGTTTTTCTTTTTGATTTTTTCCCAATCTTCTGTAGGAGCAACTCTGGGAAAAGGCTTAAACAGGATGCCAGCAACGTTGTCAGCAGGTCCTCTAGGTGTTGGAGTTCCATCACCTAGCAACTCTCTCTGGTGAGAAAGGAGAGCCCATTGGACTCGGATTCTTCATCGCTATGATAGGTAACATGTTACAGACAGATTGTGATAAATTTAATGTTATAGTTCAAAATTCTCAAACTCATTAGAGGTATAATGCATATAAGCAGCTGCAACAGTAACATTTGTGAGATTCTTTCTCACGATGAAGGCGAGGTATGATTATGGGCTGCTCATATTCATATTGACTTTCTCTTTAGTATCTGTTTCGAGTTTACCGAGTAGATAAGGTGCTACATATGGCCCATCAAAGGGTAACCACAATCATCATGGGTAGCTTTATCGCTATTGTTACATGCATCTGTATACGTCCCGTTTGGATTGGAGAGGAACTTCAAAATCCGATAGCTAACAACATTGAAAAGCTTGGGAATTTCTTACAAGGTATATATTTCATGCCCCATATATAAAAATCATGGACACTCCAAAACTCTAGTCATATTTGTGTTGGACACGTCCATTCATGTCTTTGTACAAACACACAGGTTTGTATAAACAAAATTTACTGATTACACGTTCACCAAGATATCAAAATCATATAAAACAAACCCAACAACTGAAATCAACGTTTCCATATTATTACACAAGTGCATAACCAATGTGGTAAACAATGAAAGAGTCATACCCAGTGCTTAAGATGCTTATACTCTTCTTCTAGTAGTTCCATCTCCCCATCTCCTCATCTCCATTGTTAGGTTTCGCTTCATCTCCCTCTCCTCCTTCACTTTCCCTTTCTTCGTATTCAGACTCAGCTTCTTCTTTTTCATACTCCAACTACATCATAAATGCTCAATTAACAACTCAGTTGCTACAACCTACATCAACCAACAGTATTCAAGTCGGACAAAAATCCTTGACACATAAAAACCACAAATTAAGATTCAAGACAAAACCAATAACTCAATTTCCAATCTGTTAAAGATATAAACCCCCAAGAGATATCTTTAACACATGCAAATCCGATTCTGCACAACCAACCACAACTCTTTGCTGTAGAATATCAATCAAGTTTTTGCGTGTTTTTCATGGATGTAATTTTATAGTTAGGTTTTCTAAACTTGCGTGTAGGGTTTTGTAGTCAATTTCTCAAAACATGAGTGTGGAGTTTTGTCATAGAAGAGGCCTCTCACCATCTCTCTCTCTCTCTCTCTCTCTCTCTCTCTCTAGTCTTGTCACTAAAAATAATTAACACCTTAATTTATTTATAGTATGCTAGCTAGCTATTCTCAGTTTATAACAATGGAACTATCATAGAACATGGTATGGGGACCGTAGGGCCCTGAGGAATATGCAATCATGATGCCATTAAGGATAAAATAATACTACAGGTTTGGAAAGGAGCTAGCTAGACTTCATAAAGTGACCCCAAGACTTGGACAAACAAATATAGGGTAATTACCAGGTGAATTTCATCACCATTTTCTGTTCTTTAGAGGTTTATGTAAAGTCATTAAGTCCATATTCTTAGAACTAGTGATAAATGCATTCATTAAATCGATTCAAAGGGAATTCTTTGGGTATATACTTTTTGTCCCCTGTAAATATATATGACAAGTGCCCCACTATCAAAAATTGGTTATAAAGTTGCAGTAAGGGTATTGTAATATAATTCATACAGATTGAGTGCAAGTATGGTAAAAAAAAAAACTTACCATCATTGTTTGGCACATGTCGTAGAGCTTCACCCACCATTTCTTGCACAGATTTCCCTTCTATAAAACACCACCAACAATATCAGTTTCCATCTAACTACAAAAGTGGGGCACCATCCTTTGGGAATCTCCCAAGTCAAAAACTTGTCAAAATCCATTTTAATTTTTACAGCCTGATCTTGGAAGCTTAAGAAAAAGGTGATTGGGTCCAAAAACGCTTGGACCTTTCTTAATTCATATTTCAACAAAAAAAAAAAAAATCCTAGGAAAGCATTTCTAAACTTACGTAGAAAATCACTCTGGATAAGCCACAAAAGCTTTGCAGGCTCAAAGGCAATATGTTGGCCCTATGAAAGTACCCAGCCATTCAAATGCATAACAAAGTGTTAGCAATAAAACTCAATATAAGAAATTTTACAATTAAAAAAAATATATACAAGGGTTCATAAATTACCTTCACTCTATTTACCATGTGATGTTTATTGTACATTAAACCAGAAAAATGAAGTTAGCTTTGCTAATAAAAAAAGGGTGTTCAAAACCACCAATGCTATAATAACATAAAATGCTTCATAAAGAACTTGGAGAATTGTATTGTATACCTCCCATAAAATTCTTCAGCAAGCTCAACAGCAAATGACAGCTGAGAGATGTCAGCCTCACGAATCTAGGCACACAATGAGACAAACAAATTACTATAGCCATATTAACCAAGACGTGCCAAAGTGAAATGTGGGCTTGAACAAAAGTTGCTTCCTAAAACCTTGCAAATGAAGTAAAGGCTCATATGTAATTGGCATCTCAAGAACCTAAAATGAACTGTCTTAACTAATGACATGATAAATCTATAAAATATTTTGTAAGTGGATTCTCTATATCATCCATCACCCTTGCCCCTTCAAAGCAGGATATGTTTTTTTTTTTTTTTTTTTTTTTTTTTTTTTTTTTTTTTTTCCATTCTTTCACGGCCACCCACATCCAAGACAGAACATATCTTATTCACAATTTGAACCATATTTCTTCTCTACAACCACACACATACAAAATCCAGGAAATGACTATCCTACTATTCTCATCCTCAACCCCAGATTTGGCCCTTAAGTAAACTAAGAAAGTAATTCAGTTCCAAGCAAGAGAAATTAACAAAATGATGAAGAAGTAAAAGTCAGGACAACTAACTGTCTCAGGCAGGTTATAGATGAGCACAGAACTCATGACAGTTGCCAGAGCAAAAATCCTGCAAAAGCAGATATTAGAAATGCAAAGCACGCAAAAAATTTACAACCGGCAATTGCAAACCAAAGTGTTAGAGATTACCGGTCATCATATACATTAGATTTCCCAATACTTTCAAATCCCTCTGTGTCAAGGTAAAAGACAGAGGTTCTAACTCCATCAATATCCAATTCTATAGGGGTTCCCCAAACCCATATTCCTGTAAAAGAGAACAAGAGACCTTTCAAATGATACTACAAAAACAGATAAGCATATCCACCACTTATTTTTATCTAATTTCTATAGATTTCAAGCAACGGCCCTCTTGGCTCCCTTGGCAATAAACGAATTAAAATTCAAGCAATAAACGATTAAAACCCTAGAAATCCATAGACACATATCACAGAGATTTCAACAAGTAATAAACAATTAGCTCTATGTACATTATTCGCAAAATCCGACAGTTCAAAACCCTAGAAATCCATAAAACTCCAATACTGAAAAGAAATTGAAACTACAAAAACTAAACTAAACGAAGTTGATCGCATCAATTAGAGCCAAAGCCAATCCATTTTAACCTTTTTTTTAGTGCACTTTAGAAGGATTATTTAATTTTCAAATGTTTTATTTTTTATATTTTTGTTAGAGATATATTAAGCACAATAGTATAGCTCAAGTCCAATCTAACTTAGTGTGCAAGCCAAGTATTTGTAAAACAAGTCTATTAATCATAGTTAATATAGTTAATTTAGGATTTAGCATCTTATATGTACTTATATATATATAGTGGGTTTATTGTGACATAAGATTTGTACTTAGTTTACACATTAAGTAAGATTAGGCTCCCCTATGCTATTGGGTTTAATATATCTCTAACAATTCTGAAGATTTTTTTAAAGAAAAATAAAACTTGCCCCAAACGAGCTTGATTTTGGTATGTAGTATAATGATAGGATAACAAACAATGTTAAATAAATAGTAGGAAAGAAACATAAAAGAGAAGAAGAAAGAAACATTGGAAATTTATGTGGTTTAAACTAATGGTCTATGAATATAGAAGAAACCTTTGAGAGCTATATATTTTATCTATGAGTGAAGTATAAATCTTGTGTTACAATAAAAGTGAAACCTTAAACTGACCATACATTAATTATAGTTAATAGACTTGTGAAACAAATATAATTTTTGTCTTGCACACATTAAGTAAAATTGGGTTTGGACCTATTGGGATTGATATGTCTTTAACAAACCATATTAGGACTTAAAAGTGTGATGGGTAAGGCAAATGACAGCTCTTTCCTCAAGTTCAAGATTTATTTGATAATGGTTAAAATATTTCTAGCCAAAATAAGGCAGGTATATTATTAATAAGGGTAAATTTCAGTAACCTACCCTGAGGTTTGGGCTAATATCGACTAGATTCAAAAAATTTTAAAATTAACCAATTTAGTCTCTAAACACCATTAATGCCATTAGTCAGCCCTTTCTTCTCTCTCTCATCTCTCTGATTCTCCCCTGCCCTCTATTCTCTCTATTGTCCCTCTCTCCTTTCTTTGTGTGTACAAAAACAAACAAAATCACTATCCCACCACCATTGTAAGTTTTTCACAAACCCACCACCACAAACAAATCTTACACATCATTGATTTAGGCACATATGCACAGTACATCCAAGCCTATTGGAAATCAACCCCTATATCCTATTTTCCAAACCTTAATAGCTAAGCTCAAAACACCCAATATCACATTTTACAAACCCAAATCAAAATCAAAATTACTAAATCCCTACAACCAACAAAAACTCAATCCCTAAATTAACAAAACCAAAAACGTATCAAAATACCAAACACAAAAGGGGTTTGGCCAAAAAAATAAAAAGGAGAAAATAAATTAAAAAAAGAAGAAGAAGAAAATAAGAGAGAAATAAAGAGGAGAAGACATTGACTAATGGTTGTGGTGGTGGTGGTGAGCTCAGTTGCCATTAGTGGTGGCATGGCTTTGTGGAGTTTAGCCATGGTTGAACTTGAGAGAAAAAGAACCAATAGAGAGAGCCAATGTGGTACTAGTGTTGGCTTGTGGTGACTGTGGCTTGAGATTGTGGCAGTGGCAGTGACTGTGGCTTGAGATTTTGGGGCCCATAGTTTAGGGTTACAAAGAGGAATGAGAAATCTTGAGTTGAGAGAAGAGAGAGACATGAAGGAGGAGAGAATTTGCAAAAGGAGAGAGTGAATAGTGGGTTAAATGACTAACGGGTGGGCTAACTATGATTAAGGAGTAAGTTGGGCTTAAGGACTAAGTTGGTCAATTTTGAAATGTGTTGGAACTAGTTGGCATTAGTTCAAATCTCAGGATAGGTTGCTGAAATTTATCCTATTAATAATAACAAGGAATTGGATATCCAAGTATCATGAGAAGACACCAGATTTATGTAACGCCATATTTGGAACAAGTTCAAGTCTTTGAATTTGAAACGTTGCATTTAATTTAATTAATTACAAAGAAGTCAAAAATTAAAATGTAGAGTTGCTTGAGAAGGTAGATGTAAATCAATAATAAGAAAAAGATTTAGGGTTAAAAATTGCTAGAAATTCTGGAAAATCGTATGAGACTTAAGTTCAAGGTGAACAAATAACCCACAAGTTCTTATTGGATTCCATTGATTCTCCCGAGTCCCGACTTCAAAGCATCGGAATGCAATGACTTCATTATGGATGAAAATTTAATTTGAATTTTATTCCTAAATTGGTTGACCTCATGTTTTCCAAAAAATAAAAAATTGGCTGGTCTCATAAATCAGGTAAAGGTTGCTAAAAAGAATTTTCTGGTCCGCTACTTCTGAAAAATAAGTTTTATAACATTTCACGAAGTGCAAAATGCTTTAAGCATTGATTCATTTGGTTAGAAAATTTTAGTTTAAAATTGAAAATACGAGTATTTTTTTTTTTTTTTTTTTTGGTTTAAAGTGAAGTTCAACCTGTAAATTGTTTGAGAGTAATTTATGATTATCAAATCACTTTAGTTACTACATTGGTAATTTCCTATTTTAGGATTGAGATAATTAAAATGCAATTTCTAAGGTATTATATACACTGGTTTCTTAAAAAAAAAAGGGTATTATATACACTGGGTGCAAGTGAATCCAACGGCAGAATTTTTTTTTTCTTTTTTGGTTTTTTGTATTTGATCCAATGGTAGAGGAAAAAAGTTAACTTTTTTCCGCTCGTACTGAATTCAATTGTAGCTGGTGTCTAGAAATTATATTGGATCTCAATCCCTTATTTTACATCAATGAGGCATAAATATTGGCCCATATAATTATATGAAATAAAGCTAAATTCCCTTCTGATTTTCACTTACAATATTATTGTGAGACAGAGTTATTTTTCTTTCATCTCTAAGAATTATGTTAAACTAAAACAGTGATCTAACCCCCTAGATGCTATTCAATCTACATAAGCAGAGAATATATATACACACACATATTGACTAATGAAAAGCAAGCATAATAGCAAATTAATTACTGTTTTTGACAGGAAGGAAGCTATTTGATGGCTTGGGGGTTATGCCACCGGAATTTAAAAAAGAACCTAAGAAAATTCTCCTTTGCCTTCCCAAACATGATCCTTTGCGCCTTGTAGAAAAAATTCGTATAATCATACATACCAAACAATTTAGAAAATGACAAAATTTATATACATAATTTTAAGTTTTTTTTTTTAAAATTTAATCATGTGACTACTTAATTAAAAAAATACACTTTCATTCTTAAACAAAAAAAAAAAAAAGTAATAGAATTTTAAAAAATAGTATCTAAGCCTTGCCATTTGGAAAAACTCCAAAATTTTCCAAAAAAGAAATTATAAATTTATACCATCACAACACAACAGCCTAGTTCAGTTAATCTGCTTCACTTGTTTTTATAGTAGAAATTCTTATGGTCCTTTTGAGAACAACTTATTTAATTGAAGTTGAAAATTTTTTGCTAAAAATGTGGTGAAAAAAAAAATAGTTGAAAAATAAGTTGAATAGTACAATAAAACTTATAAATAATATCAAAAAATACAATAAAACTTATAAATAAAAATAAAAATAAAATAAAATTACAAATAACCTGAAAATTTTAGTTCATCCCAAACCATCTTTTTATTGGTGTTAATTTGTCACTTTGTCTTTTCTGCCCGACCACGCACCATGCTTTCATTTTTCACTAGAGAAATGTCAAATGCGTTTACACACTCTCTCTCTCTCTCTAGCAGCTGTTGCAAATTTTTGTTATCTTCTTATATTCAAAATGTGTGGCTGTGATGTGTTGGGTAAATGTTGAAGTCATGAATTATGTCAGAATGCACGTGAATCCATACTAAGGTGGGATGTTTTGAACTTTTGATTCTTTTGACAAGCTTGGGTTGGACTTTTTTTTTTTCACATCTAATTGGGCCATTCTAAAGATAACAATGGTGGTGAACTGGGCCATTAAATTAGGTTAAAGACATAGATTTGTGTGACCATTTACTAGTTTACATTAGATTATCAATATCATATTTGCATGGTATATTATAGACGTGCACTACATTTTTCACTTTTTACAATTGTATATGATGTTGTACAAATTAATTTATTTTATAATGTAAATCTTATATTGATAGTGTAATGTAAATCAATAATTGAACGAAAAAAAAAAGAATATATATATATTTTATAAAAATAACAATATTATCGAAATAGTATACTGCTATTGAACAATATCAAAAACTTTGATTTCCTTGACCAAACAAAAATATCCAAATTACATTTGATAGGTTGTATTGCAATGTATTTTTTTTTTTTAAAACATTTATTTTGTGTTTTTTCATTTGTTGACAATTTTTTTATTAAAACAATGGCCCAATCGTCAGTACCATACGAATGCTAGTTTGGATTTTTAAGATAAAAACAAAAAATTGTTCTACTTCAACCTCTTTGGATTGAGATACTGAAATCCTGGCTTCGTACCTGATTTTTGACTAGTGAAAAATCATGCATCTTAATCCCGTCATCTGCATGTTTTGACTTTTGATTCTTTCATATTCACTTATGGCTTCAACGTTTTTGTAAAAATCGTGCATGTTAAACCCGTCATCTCTGACATACCTGCATGTTTTGACTTTTGATTCTTTCATATTCACTTATGGCTTCAACGTTTTTGTCTTTTTACTTACCGTTTAATCAAATATGAATGTTTCTTGATGTATCTTGTTATTCTAGAAGTCCACAAGTGACATCGATACTAGAAATAGAAAACTGATAATGGAACTTGAGGCAATCAACTTACCATATTTGTTAATTTCAACATCATTTTAAGTCTGACCTCCGCACGAGAAACAAAGAAAACGAACCTAAGGCTAAGCCCTTTGGAAAAGTTTATCTAATTAACTAGCTAGCACACAAAACTCTTGGCCTGGCTACTAAATATTTTCTCGTCATTTACTTTTTGTCCTTTATTTATGTTCATTTTTTGATTTGTAAATAGTTGGAGAGGGATAGAGAGATACAGGGTCCATTTGAATACTGTTTATTTTGCTGAAAATTGAAAACACTATAACAAAATAATTTTTTAATGAGTTAATAATGTCATGGGACCCATTTTTAATAAAAAAATTAGTAAAAAAAAGATTTATGGATCTCGTAAATAATACATGGAACCCATTAGTGTGACACCACAGCCACAAAACGCTCAACAAATAAAAAAAAGGAAAACACCCACACATAAACGTGTTCCTTTTCATCTGTAACCAAACCTAGCTATAAACTTCAAACCACATACATGTAGCACCAAAAAAAAAATTCATTATTATTGGATTATCAATTGAATCCCATGTTTTGACTTTTATTCAATTTACTATGTACACAATTTTCTTTTTAAAGTTTATATTTAAAACATGAAAGTGATAGTGTGTACAAATGATATACAAAAATGAATGTCTATTAATCCTATCGTGGACTACCTAAATAAGGCCTTACTTTTTGTTATTCCCACATTTACCCACTTTTGTCGCTTGCTGTGCGTTTGGAAAACTGCTCCTCATCCAAACACGCTTACCTTGGTAAATTCCTCTTTTTTGACTTGTTATGTAGCCAAGTAATGATTTGGTAACCGTTGTTGTCCTAGTTAATAATGTGGGTCCAAACTTGATCTTTGGCCTCAAAAGCTCCGTTAAAGGATATCTTTAGCTTCATAGTAAAAAAAAAATTTCCTGTATAAAATAGTCTCATGAGACCTCTGTTCAATAATATATAGGTCCTCCTTGTGTGGAATTAGGTGTTTTCTTTCAAAATGCATCCGAATGTAATTTCCCTGAATGGACGAAAATGGGACAGAAAACAAGCGGACGAAAATGTCCTGCACGGTGCATAGCACTTATCCTTTTTTTATTTTTCCTTGTTTTTTTCACTTTACTGTGCAATGCTTCACTATAATTGTGTATATATATATATATATATATATCATAATAGAAAACTAAAATATCTTCTATACTCTCACTTTTTCATTCTCTACTCATTTTTTATCTTTTCACTTTTTCATCTCCCCAATTAATCGGATGGGTAAAAAAGAATCGGATTGATTTCAAAATCAACCAGATTTTTTATTCTATTTTCTTTTCCTTGTTTTTCTTTTTCCATGCGCCAAGATACTGACATACTTTAAACATAGGTTGTAAAAATTTGTCCCCCGGGGGGTGTGGGGAGGTGGGGAGTGGGGAGCAACATGCGTATTGTATAATGAAAAAAATATAGGAGTAGAACCAGCTGTTAATTGTGGACTTTCACTAAGTTTCATTCCTTCCATTTCTTCTAGAGTACGTCAAGTTTAATCAACTTCCATAGGAGAGGGACAGATCGAACAAGACTGGGTTGCAATTTGCAAGCATGGATGTCATGAATTTCTCTGTTCTAACTAGGGTGTTCTTATTTTTCAAATTGTTGAAACTCACTTGACCTTAGGCCATGCCTTCACACCCAAAAATTTGTCTAACATCTCTCCATCGCAAACCTAGCTAGACCCGTAAATTAAGCTAGCTAGGAAGACCCTGTTGCCTCAATTCCATTAAAATAATCTAAATATTTGGAAATCTAACAAACTAGAGTTTGGGGCATCTTTTTCACGTTGTTCATAAAAATTGTGACATGCTTGCAGTGTAAAAACTATATAGTTCCATTCAACATTTATCACGTATAAATAACATTTCCACAAAACATCAAGATCGGAAACCCCTCTCTCTCTCTCTCTCTCTGCAATCTTGCATTTTTCAATCCATAGCAATGAATATTGCTGCCCCAAATATTGAAAATGCTGGACCTTGCACTCGTGCATGTGGATGGCACAAGCTATTGCCTAATAAGATAGTCCAGATGGCAAAGAAGATTAAGAAACTGGGACAAGATGATCCACGGAGAATTATCCATTCGCTAAAAGTAGGACTGGCTCTCACATTGGTTTCCTTATTCTACTACATCCAACCACTCTATGATCGTATTGGCGAAAATTCAATATGGGCTGTCATAACAGTCATTCTTGTCTTTGAGTTTTCTGTTGGTAAGCTTGCAACTTATTTACCATGATGTATATAAACCAATTTACGGTACAACAGCTTCAGAATTGGAACTAACAATTCCATTTGCAACGTTTTTCTTTTTGATTTTTTCCCAATCTTCTGTAGGAGCAACTCTGGGAAAAGGCTTAAACAGAATGCTAGCAACGTTGTCAGCAGGTGCTCTAGGTGTTGGAGTTCATCACCTAGCAACTCTCTCTGGTGAGAAAGGAGAGCCCATTGTACTTGGATTCTTCGTCGCTATTATAGGTACCATGTTACAGACAGATTGTGATAATTTAATGTTATAGTTCAAAATTCTTAAACTCTAGGTATAATGCATATATGCAGCTGCAACAGTAACATTTGTGAGATTCTTTCCCACAATGAAGGCGAGGTATGATTATGGGCTGCTCATATTCATATTGACTTTCTCTTTAGTATCTGTTTCGGGTTACCGAAAAGATGAGGTGCTAAATATGGCCCATCAGAGGGTAACCACAATCATCGTGGGTAGCTTTATCGCTATTGTTACATGCATCTGTATACGTCCCGTTTGGATTGGAGAGGAACTTCAAACTCTGATAGCTAACAACATTGAAAAGCTTGGGAATTTCTTACAAGGTATATATTTCGTGCCCCATATATAAAAATCATGGACACTCCAAAACTCTAGTCATATTTGTGTTAGACACGTCCATTTCAGATATGTCAAGAACAGAACACTCTTACATGTGTTCATAATGTATTGGGAGGAAAAAACATATTTATGTTTTTAAAGATTTAAACAATTTTTATTTATTAATTTTGAAAACTTAGAATAAACAAAAAATATTTCTATAAAAAAATAAAATATGCCTATTAATTATTTTTTGTAAACCGACTCATGTCCTAATTCTTCAAGAATTACCTTGTGACTATGTCACATGTCCTATTCGTGACCTTAGTATATAATTCCTTTCCATTCTCTCTTCTTGCTCCCTTTTTTTTTTTTTTTTTTTTTTTTTTTTTTTTTTTTGCTTTGGAGAATCAATATTAACCAATACAAATTTATAGGATTTGGGAGTGAATTCTTCAAAATATCAGAAGATAGGCAGCCCTTGAGTGATATAGCATTTATTCAAGGATATAAAAGCCTTCTCACTTCAAAAAACAATGAAGAAACTATGGTGAGTATAAAATTGTCACCGTAGCCCTCTTGTTTTCACCTCGGAAAAAAAATGAAGTTATTTGAATTCGATCCATGGCTACTTGACTTTTTTTTTCTTCAATTTTTTGTAATTATTTTTTAATTTTCAGGCTAATCTAGCAAGATGGGAAATGTGGCACTATCGTTTTGGGCTCTTTCATCCTTGGAAACAATATGTTAAAGTTGGAGCCCTAACTCGGCAATGCACGTACAAAATTGAAGCTCTTAACAACTACCTTAACTCTGAGATTCAAGTAAATTAGCAATACTCAAATTTTTAATGGATAATTTATTTCACACAAGTCATTATGTATAGAAAACTCTTCTGGATTATGTAGAAACAATTATGTATACTCTTTTTTTAAATCTTTTCTTTATTGCTGAAGCGTATACTCTCTGCCTCTCTCTCTCTCTCTCACGTGCGCGCACACACACACACACACAGATATATATGATTTTCTATTATTTATTTTGGTTTTTACCCACCCCCTCCCTCCCCTCCCAAAAAATGTTTCCCTTCATATTTTAATTTTCAATAACAGTACCTAATTACAAATAAGTTCACATATATTCCAAATAGTGTAGAAAAAATTGTTAATCTTGTGGGGTTGGTTCTTATTTATATATGATTGCAATGATAACTTCGTCTCAAGAGTAAACTTATTTTCAATAGTAGTTATTTTTATTCGCTATCTGTTAAAGTAATCATAATATATTATGAAATTTGTTATATGATAATGAATTATTGTTGATTGTTTTCTTAGGCGTCATGTATCATATTAAATTTACGAAATGGTAATTATATATATCTTTCTATTCTTTAATTGAAAATATTTTTGTTTATTTAAAAAAAAAAATGACAAAACTTTCACAAATTTTTTTAATAACACATTAGGTAGAGTTAATTCACTAACCTATGTTTTGCCATCCTCACAGACGCTCAATGAGTTCGGACGCAAAATTCAAGAGCCAAGCACAAAAATCTGCTCAGAATCTGGAAAAGCTCTTAGGGAATTAGCATCAGCAGTCAAAAAAATGAACCAACCAACATCAGTTAATGCACACATTGAAAACTCAAAAACCGCTATTGAAAACCTGAAATTCATGCTTGATACATACCATTTGGAAGATGCTAATCTCCAAGAGATCATACCATCTGCAGAAGTTGCTTTAACTCTAATTGATGTCGTACCATGCATCGTGAAGATTGCCGATGCAGTTCAAGAATTAGCCTCCCTTGCACATTTCAAGACTCCGGCCACAAGAGTGTCACCATAACAACCATATGTATGTGCTCCATCGATCAGAGAACAATATTGCTGCCACTTTCTGATGCTTCATATTCGATCTATTGGAGTCAATGGATTTTTCTATTAAATCCAACTCGGCTACAAGAATAATCTTGGCTTTTGATAATATAAGAAGGCTCGATCTAATTAATCCTTTAGCTATGAAATGCTCATCTTGAGGGGAGTGTTACTGATAGTATAATGTTTGTTTTTAGACCCCTTAAAACACAACCAGATTAACCTAGTTATTTTAGTAAAGTGATTAATTTAGGTAAATTATGCAGATCTAAGTTAACACAAATTTCATATTATTGTAAAGTGTGGAAAATAAAGAACACAATGATATGATAACTTAGGAAAACTAAACCGGTAAAAAACTTGGGAAAGATTTAACCTAGTTATTCTCAAGGTAAAATAAATCCACTATGAAAGAATTGAAGTTTACACAATAGCAACTTAGACCACTAACATCCTATTGTTACCTCGAGTAGGAAACTTACTACCACGACTACGTGACATCTCCGAGTCCACAGACTACTTTTTTCTTGGATTCCCAGCTAGCACAAGCTCTCCTACTTGTATATCTTTAAGCTCTTGAATTTGCAACTGAATTGATCACCAAACTCTTAACATCAATCTTGAGATTGGAAATCCTAAGTGTATGTGGAGGCAAACACCTCTAGATCTCATAAGAGGTTCACGCACACAGCATAAAGAGTAACCATAAAACGTGACTAGGGTTTTCCCTTTTATACTTAAAGCAAAACTAAAACCCTACACGTCAAACGGGCTTGGATTGAGTTGGAAAATTTTGTAGAAAAACAATTTGCATGAGTTTCGATCGATCGAGTTTAATTTTCGATCGATCAAGCCAGGCAGATTTACACAGTAAATCCTGCAATGCACTCGATTCCAACTTTACACTTTAAAGATGTTTTGAGCAAGTCTAAAATAAGACTAAACGTTTTGATCATAGTTTGCCAACATTACAAATTGAAATTCTAATACATTTAAACCTAAAGTCTTAGAACCCAACAAACTCCCCCTTTGGCAATCCGTGACAAAACACAAATTTAAACAAAATGCTCAAAATTTACAAAAAATAGCCCATTACAAATTCAACCTAACTACTATCTGTCAATTACAAGTATAGAAAGCAGCACGATTGAATCAACCTGAATATTCTTGAAACACTCAACAAACGTATAAACGCATGTGTGGAAAATGCAAGTAACGCAAAATAACTTCTTGATTTCACATAACACAAAATTAAGATATATATCATTAATAACCTCATAAATATAAATCAACAAACAATGTGAAACAAGAAACATATATAAATACATCATAGTATCTCCCCCTATCATGGACAACCACAAAAAAAAAAAAAAAAAAAAAAAAAAAAAAAAAAAAAAAAAACAACAACAACAACAACAACATGAGCCAAAAATGTAGATACACAAGGAAGCACCTAGATACAATCTAAAACTCCACAGCTCCCTAACAACAAAATCTCCTCCTAACAACAAAATCTCCTCTACAAATGTACTCCCCCTTTTTTGTGATGAATTGCCAAAGGGCACTTACTCATCATCAAAAGGAGGTGATTGTCTAATACTCTCCAAATCCATTGGCAAGGCATGAAGCTCATCAAGCATGTCCACCAAAAGCTGAACATAAGCTGCTTGAACGGCCACGACAGTCTCCAACATATGTCGAATGTTTGAATCATTTGAAGTAGAAGGTGGAGGAACAGTAGCAATAGCAGCAGGATCGACAGACGCCTCAGCAGAAGTATCATTTGTAGAAAAAGAAGGAGGAGGTGCGACATCAGAAGACTCAACCCTAGGGCGTTTAGAGCTAGCTCTCATCTGAGCAACCCTTTGCCTAAGAAAGGTGGCACCTATGGGAGCTATAATATCAACAAGCTTAGACGCAGGAAACTGCTTTAATCCTAAAGATTATAAGTCTCGGTCAACTCGTGAGAGGTGATCCGAGGATCAGAATCCCACTAGATAGAACTACCAGTAATAAATGACATAATGTCATCTACGGAAAGAGACTCATTATATGGATAAATAGGATGCTGGTCTAGTGGTACCTCAAGAGCATCAACCACTACCGAAGGAGTAATGGTATATTTTTCACCCCATATCTAACTCTTCACCTAAGTGTTAGAATTATAGGAGTGGATAAAGAGGTTCGAGTAGAACTCTCTGATCAAGGTAGCTAGAGGAGGATGATCAACATCCAACAAAGACAACCAGCCCCAACAGTCAAAGTTTCTCCTAATCTCACCATCTAACTCATCTAATAAAAGCTTCCTCTCAGCCTAGACATTCCTACAAATGTTTAGCTTTTCATACGCTTCCTAGTTTTTCTCACTTCAGAACCTCTCACTATTAAAGGTGGGAGAAGAAGTAGAGGTGGAGGTCCTATAAGCTATAGACTTTCTAACCATGATACTAAGGATCAAAAGAACAGATACAAAAGAGATAGAGAGAGAAAAATCACGAAAACCAAGGGTAGACTACAAGTTAGCACAAAAATATATAGAAAATAACAATCTATATGATGCATAAACAATATCAACACATGATGCATGCTCTAATGCCATGAGAATGAGTTCAATTTCACTTTAAAATCACAAAATTGGATTGAGCATAGAGTTTATATTAAAAACCCCAATGTTTGAAAACTCACTTTCAAAAATCCTACAAATTAACCAAATTCATCATCACACAAGATAGATAACATAAAATAATGATCAAATCAATCAATCTAATAAGCCAATTTCATCAAATAAAGCTCAATTTAACAAAAACCCAAAATTGGTTAGTTTCAAGCCCTAGAATTTCTGATTTTTCCCAAAACATCAAATTGATCAAATTAATACTCAAAGATCAGTTTTATATTGTCCCACAACAAAAACCCATTGATCGATTTCCAAAGAAAAGGCTTTAATCAACAAAATCCCCAAATTCTCATAAGTTTGAAATTATCCCCAAAATGCATGAAAAAATGCATGAAACATGAAAATAAATGAAAAATGAGGGGCAAAAGGGTCTTATCGGCCTTAGAAGACAAAAACCTTGCAAAAGGTTCGAGGGAAAATGACAAAAATTTGAATTGACTCCTTGATCGATCGAAGAGAGAGAGAGAATAGCTTTTTAAAAAGTTGAAAAAGTGATGAATACATGAAAAGCTAAAGGTTTTAAAAAACTCTCAATGCAATTTTTGATTGATCAAAAATTAAATTCAATTGATCGAAAATTACATTCGATTGATCCAGAACCAATCGAGCAGCAATTGAAATGGTCATGTTCAAACCAAAAATTTAATCACATTCTTAATCATTCGAGAAACAAGTTCGATCGATTGAAAATCTGAAAAAATTAATTTTTTGAACAATAGAACAATTTTATGCAGAAACACTTCAAAACATAATATTTTATGAATAGAATGAATGAGTATGAGATGAAATGCCTTTCAAAAACACTTGTATTGAACCTAGATTTTCTAAAAATAAGATTTTCAATCAATTTTCCTTAAATTCTCAAACTTCAAACACATTTTGCATTAAAATCAAGGAATTTTTAAACTTGGATAGCCAAAACAAAATCACACAAAACAACATGTACAATGTTTAGCAAAGCGTAACTTGTGTAGTGTGTGCAATTAGCAAAAACTTGAGATACATGTGAGGTGATATGTGAATAGTAAGTAATCACAATTTCTACAAAATTTATCACATAAATTTGAAAGAGGCTATCACTTAAAGAGTTGCATCATATAACTCTCACATCTCCTAGAATAAAATTTTGCAATCATGTAAGTTTCTTGAGTTGCCTTATAATGTACATATCAATTTTATTTGATCAGAAACTTATTAAAATGGCTAGGATAATGTATACACCAATTATATTTGATTGATTTAATTATAGTCTAATAATGTACACACCAATTTTAGCATTTAAACCAAGGCTACACCTTATATTCTTTTTGTGCATATGCTACATTTTCTTGAACACAAAATCTTATGATATATACTAAGGCGTTTATAATTGGCTAGTAAACAGTAGTGAGATGGTTATTTATGCATTTCTTATTAAATTCAAGTCCAACAATCAAAAGCATGTGACTTCAAGATCAAGATCATATGATCAAACATTATAAATAACTTCCACACAACATGCACTACAAAGCTCCAACTAGTAAAGTACAAAAAAAAAAAAAAAAAAAAAAAAAAAAAAAAAAAAAAAAAAAAAAAACTCATCCAAGCTAAACAAGGTACATAGACACGTCATGTAAGTAAATCCAAGAAATAATGCAAAACACATTTTGCTTCCTTTATCTTCTTCCCTTTTTTTGTTTTTTATTTATTTTTTAGAAAAGAAATAATAAAAACATCCTAGAATGAAATGCATGAATGTTATGCAATGCAAATCCTAGAAAAGTGAAGAAAACAAAAACAACAAAGAACAAAGGTTACAAAGAGTAGAGCGATGAAGCATAAGGACCAAGTTAAACAGAATCAATTAGATCGAGCATTTCGCATCCAAAACTTTTTAGATGCAACTCTAGCATTGGAGTTATTATTCATATTAGAATTCTGAGCAACTTCAAGATTGGAATAAAGGTTTAAAACCTTTACCAACTTACCAATAAGTACCATAGGATATTGTGCTTAAGGCACAGGTACTTTTGGCTTATTTGCTCGTTTAGTAGCTTGCAACTTGAAACAGTTTGAATGAATGTGCCGAGACTTTCCACAAAAATGACAAACCCATGCAGGCTTATCATGCAACTTGCCCTTAGGAGGGTTAGGAGCCTTACATTTAGACTTATGAAGATCAACTCTAATCTTCTTAGGAGGTATGACTTCTACAGGTTTAATAGCCTCACTTATAGAGGGTTTGACAACATCACTTATAGGGGGTTCAGAAGAAAGAACAAAGTTTGTAGAATAGGGTTCGGGTACAGAGATGCTTTCTACAAAACCTAAATCGGTTTTGCCTAAGGGAGACTTTTGAACACTCAGTATGTGATCAAGCTTGGAGCTTGCAGTCCTATTAGTTTGTTCTCTAGCAACTGATAATTCAAGTTCCAAATTCTTAACTTTATCAAACAAAAGCATGTTCTCAGTCTCCACATTATTTAACAATTCATTAGCATCAAACAGTTTCACAAGCAAATTTTTCTTATCAAGTTCAAGAGATGTAATTTTCTTTAAGCCTAGATTAACACTCATAGCATCCTTTGCAGCAACTTTGCAAAATTTATTATAGGCTTTTTGCAAATCTGCATCCTCAGAGTGTTCCTCATTAGAAAGGTTCTCTTCAACAGCAACACTTTTATCAATTATAGCAGTAGCAGTGAAAGTAATAAAGTTTTCATCCTCATCACTACCAAACTCATTATCAAAAACTTCATTACCATTAAGGATTATAGCTATAGCCTTACCCTTAAACCTTAAGAATGTAGGACATTCTGATTTCATATGACCATACCCTTGACAACCAAAAAAATGTTGACCCATAGAATTATTAGAAGGTTGACCTACTTTCTTTTTAGGTTTTTCAGTGTTATTCACTTTGGTGAGATCATTCCTCCTAAAATTTCTAGATTCAGCATTGTTCTTACCTCTTGCCATTCTATTGTTGTTCCTAAGAAAGTTTCTAAAGTTTTTGGCAAGATAGACAATCTTTGTAGCAGAAAGCTTATCATCAAATCCACTCACATCAATATCATCAATAGACTTAAGATCCATTAATTTGGATTTGCTAATTTTAGGTAGGTCCAACTCATAGGATTGAAGAGATCCTACAAGTTCATCAACAAGGGTGGAGTCTACATCCTTACTTTCAATGATGGCAGTCACTTTGGGTCTAAAATCCTTAGTCAAAGATCTAAAAATTTTCCTAACAATTTTAGGTTGATTATAGATTTCACCCAAATTATATGCAGAATTAACAATATCATTAAGCTTAGTATAGAATTCATTAAAAGATTCATTATCAAATATAATAATGCTTTTAAATCTAGTAGTTAATTGCTGCAACTTATTGATTTTAACTGTATTTGTGCCTTCATGCACAGTCAGGAGGATATTCCAAGCACTATAAGCAATTTTAACATTAGAAATTCTCTTAAATTCCTCCATAGAAACAGCATTAAAGATAGCATTCATAGTTTTGCTATTAAAAGCGACTGCTTCTTTTTAAGAAGTTTGCTACTCACTAACAGGAGTAGTGGGCTTCTCCTTTCTGTATTCAATGGAATTCCAAACTCTCTCATTAATAGATTTCAGGAATGCTTTCATCCTTACTTTCCAATAAGTATAATTATTCCCATCAGAGTGAGGTGGGATAACGAGAAAGTGACCGTGTTCCATGACAACAGGGGTTAAGGATCAACTCTTAGATCAAAGGATCTACAACAAAAGACCTACCCGCTTTGATACCACTTGTTTGTTTTTAGACCCCTTAAAACATAACCAAATTAACCTAGTTATTTAGCCAAGTGATTAACTTAGGCAAATTATGCAGATCTAAGTTAACACAGATTTCATATCATTATAAAGTGCGGAAAATAAATAACACAATGATATGATAATTTGGGAAAACCAAACCAGTAAAAAACCTAGGGAGGATTTAATTTAGCTATCCTTAAGGTAAAACAAATCTACTTTGAAAGAATTGAAGTTTACACAATAGCGATTTAGACCACTAATATCTTATTACTACCTCAAGTAGGAAACTTACTACCACAACCATGTGACAGCTCTGAGTTCACAGACTATTTCTTTCTTTTATTCCCAGCAAGCACAAGCACTCCCACTGGTATATCTTTAAACTCTTGAATCTGCAACTGAATTGATCACCAATCTCTTGACATCAATCTTGAGATTGGAAACCCTAAGTGTATGTGAAGGCAAACACCTCTAGATCTCATAAGAGATTCACACACACAACATAAAAAGCAACCATAAAACGTGGCTAGGGTTTTCCCTTTTATACTTAAGGCAAAACATAAAACTTTACACGTTAAACGGGCTTCAGCTAAGCTGAAAAATTCTGCAGAAAAAAAATCTACACGAGCTTTGATCGATCAAGTCTAATTTTCGATCGATCGAGCCAGACAGATTTACATAGTAAATCCTGCAGTGCATTTAATTCCAACTTTACACTTTAAACATACTTTGAGCAAGTCTAAAGTAAGACTAAACGTTTTGATCATGATTTGTTAACATTACAAATTGAAGTTCTAATATATTTAAACTTAAAGTCTTAGAACCCAACATATAATAATGATACTAAAAACTGAACAAGAAAAAGATAATGGATAGAGATTGATCATGCTCGATCTAATCCTATTATTGTAGAATTTTATAGTACCAATAAATGTATGTCACTTCATACCTAAAGTTTTTTTTTTCTTCATAACAAATACATTTGTATGATATCCTAATGGGTGGTCAAGATTTGTCTCCCCAGATCTGTTTGATAAATCTCTTAAAAAATAACATTTTCTTAAGAAAGTTGAAGGTTTGATGTTGACTGCGTGCATTTTGTACAATGAAAAATTGGAGTAGGAAACCAAAAAATTTATGTATATACACTTTGTCATGAACATTACCACAATTTATGTACAAGTCAAGTAGTGATTGAATTTGTTTTTCACCAAACACTAGAGAATCAATCATGTAATCTAACTTGTGAAAAGTCTTTGGTAAAATGAGTTGTAGGAAACAGTAGCTGTTAATTGTGGACTTAAGTAGTTTCATTCCGTCCGTGCATGCAAGCTCATTCCGTCCATGCATGCTTGCATGCACGTACGTACGCATGGAAGCCACGAATTTGAATGTCCTAATATATGGTTCTTATTTTTGACCTTAAGGCCATGCTTTCCGACTCAAAATTTGTAATAACATCTGTCCCTAAATGCTTGTTTGTTTGTGACCATTTATTAGTTTACATTTTTGGGACTCACTGATATTCACTTCGCCTCGCTCAGTGGGATATATACATCAAGGAAGTTAAAATCTGGCCATCGGAAGTCTGTGTATGTGTTATGTCGTTGTCTTGCTGTGGTGTTATGTCTTGTTGCTGTGTCATGGTTGTTGTGTATGTGTAGGGTTTGATGTTGTCTGTAGCTGTGGTTGTCAAGTTATGGTTTCTGTAGTTATGTAAGTCTGGTTGAAGTCTCTGTACAGCACTTTCAGTTTGCAATAAAATCCATCTTAAAGCACAAAAAAAAAAAAAAAAAAAAAAAAGGAGGTTTACATTAGATTATCAGTATCATATTTGCATGGTTTATTATAGACGTGTACAACATTTTACACTTTTTACAATTATATATGATGTTGTACAAATTAGTTTAGTCTACCATGTAAATCTTATATTAACAGTGCAATGTAAACCAATAATTAAATGAAGGAAAAAAAAAAA
Organism: Quercus variabilis; assembly: GCA_030445155.1. Taxonomy (NCBI): domain Eukaryota; kingdom Viridiplantae; phylum Streptophyta; class Magnoliopsida; order Fagales; family Fagaceae; genus Quercus; species Quercus variabilis. The sequence goes on from CP129445.1 coordinate 23,144,940, forward strand.
AAAATATATATATATATATATATATCTTTTATAAAAATAACAATAATATCGAAACAATATCCTGCTATTGAAGAATATCAAAAACTTTGATTTCCTAGACCAAACCAAAATATCCATATTCCAGTTTTTTTTTTTTTTTTTTCGAGATGCAAACTACATCAATTAAGAAGAAGAAGACAGAACATCACGGGACACTAACTGCTTTAGGAAAGGAGGCATATCTCCAATCCAAGTACAAGAGTCAGATAAGTTCTTCGCATATTGGGCTAACCCATGCACTACCCTGTTACCATTCCTCGGCATGACAGAAAACTTACAAACATCAAATCGAGCTGCTTGAAGTAAGGAACCTGAAATCAAGTTGCAGATACTAGCAGGAGGAAAGATAGAACCTGTAAGGGAGTTATAAACCACCATGGAATCTCCTTCACAGATTGCAGCATTGACACCTCGATCCAATGCAAACCGCAACCCCTCTTCCATATTCCATTTGATAGATTGTATTGCAATGCATTAAAAAATATATTTATTTTGCATTTTTTCATTTGTTGACAATTTTTTTTATTAAAACAACGGCCCAATTGTCGATACTATATCAATGCTAGTTTGGATTTTAAAAAAAAAAAAAATTGTTTTACTTCAACCCCCTTCAATTGAGATCCTGGCTTTATCCCTGGTTTTTGACAAGTAAAAAATCATGCATGTTAATCCCGTCATCTCTGACATACCTGCATGTTTTGACTTTTGATTCTTTCATATTCACTTATGGCTTCAACGTTTCTGTCTTTTTACTTACCTTTTAATCAAATATAAATGTTTCATTAGGTATCTTGTTATTCTAGAAGTCCACAAGTGACATCGATACTGGAAATAGAAAACTGATAATGGAACTCGAGGCAGTCAACTTACCATATCTGTTAATTTCAACATCATTTTAAGTCCGACCTCCGCACGAGAAACAAAGAAAACGAACCTAAGGCTAAGCCCTTTGGAAAAGTTTATCGAACTAGCGCACGGAATTCTTGTATTGGCTAATAGAGGGTGTTTGGCACACCATTTCAAAAAACAATTTTTAGTTTTTAAACAATATTACAAATATTTATATATATTTTTTCACCCACACGTATGTCCACACATGCTTTCAAACAACAAAACACATGTTTTTAAGTGCATATACCAAATTGGCTATAGATATTTTTCCCTTCATTTACTTTTTGTCCTTTATTTATTTTTGATAGGACCGACGAGCTCTTTTTCTCAGAAGAGCTAATCAAATATCTCCGTCAATAAATCCACATCCCTGACGAAGGTAGGGAAGCCATTCAGTGCAGCCAATATTGCCTCGAACGGTTACAAGATCAGCTATACAAACCGTTGGAGGCCCATCAAAACCTATATTACTGAGCATAAAGCGTTATCAAGATAGGCATTAAAACCACAATAACAGCCACAACAGCTAGGAGGGGTGGAAACATATATAAACCCTTCCCAGCACCAACATAAGGTACATAGACACACCTAAAATCACTCATAGTTACTCTGATATTTTGTGTTATTCTCTAAAGGCTTCCTTATACTAACTTTGGCACCAGAGACGTTGTGGCAAGTACCACACCGGTGACCACCTTGAGGGAGCCATCTTACCATATTTGTAGAGACATAGACGAGGACTCAACTCCATCTAGACGCACCTACAAAGACTGATGATTTGCACTTCATAAGTTTGGCGCTGTTTGTGGGGACGACATTTTCATACTTAGGTTCGAAAGTGTAGTTTCCAATTAACTTCTACATTCAGATAGAGTCCAATCAAGATATTGCAGCATTAGCTCTGCAAGTTTAGGCTCTTATGGCTAGCAATGAAGAGCTCACCAGATAAAATCAGGAAATGAGGCTATGGCTTCAACAGCAGGAGAACCGGTCTAGAGCCAATCAAGAGGATGAGGGAGATAGTCATAGAAGGAGTGACCGTCGAGGGTCGACTACTCCAAATGAACAAAACTCAGATATTCTCCAGGAGGTGAGAAAGGAGATGGAAAAGCTGAGGAACGCCACTAGGGGGAAAACATACCGAAGCTTGGATTGAATGGCCAGGGCAATAGATTTGCCCTTCACCACGGTAGTCTTGGAATGCCCTGTGTTGTTGAAATTTCACTTGCCTCAACTTGAGCTGTTTGACAGACTTAAGGACCCTTAGGACCAACGTAACACCTTCAAGACGACACTATTTCTTCAACAACCTTTTGACGTGAAAGATCAAAAAGCGTTGAAAATACTTTTGAACGTTTAGACCCCAAATTATAAATTATCAATTCAAGCTTATAATCAAATAGTTAATGTGCGGAACATGAACATAAGCCAATGACAGAATTGATAAATAATCTAAACCAATTTAAAATCACATCCACAACAGAAAATAAAAGGCAAAGATAAAGGAAGAGAGATGCAAACACAAGGACAACACGCGATGTGTTATTGAAGAGAAAACCGAAGCCCTCGGCGTAAAACCTCTCCGCTGCCATCCAAGCGGTAAATAATCCACTAAAGAATGTAGTTGAGATACATGTACAGCAGAAGACCCTCCAAGCCTAATCTACCCAGTGTACCTAAGCCCTCCAAGCTTCTTGCTCCAATGAGGTTGCGCCAAACCTATTTCTTCTTTAGCTTACTGATTCCGCTATACACCATAGCATCAACCAATAATCATTGGTCCTTTCCAAACTGCTTCCTTTATCACCAAATGTACCTTCTCACAGACGTGGGTGTGATGAGAAAAGTATTTGGTCAATGACCTCTCAAGGATGTATCAATGGAGACGAAGAGAGTAGAGGAATTTGTACAGTCTTTTAGTGAAGATTGAGGATGAGGCAATCTTGTTTTTCTCTAGGGTTTGTCTTAATTTCATGGGTATAAGGGTCTATATATAGTGGTGTGTGTTTGAAATACGAAGAGTCAGTTTTTGTCAAACAGGGTAAGTTGGCGGCTTGACCTCACGGCTTGTTGATGTGCATGAAATATATACAATAAAGTACTCACATATCTACATATTTAGCTTTACTTTTATGTTATTTTGTTACTGATTATATAATATCTTTGTGTTGTAGGTAACAAGGGCTTTACATGCAAAGTGGGGCTAGGCCAATTAAATTCAAGTCCAATTGGAGCAAGCAATCAAAGGAAATTTGCACCAAATCTAAGTCCAATTCGGATTAGGATTCCAGCCTACACATTAGTTAGTATTTTTGGCATAAATTTCGGCTTAAATATCCAATCGAGATGATTCAAGTTTGGATGGAAAGTTAACTTAAAGGGCTACAAATTTGTAGTTTACCAAAAGTTCGAATTATTAATTTAAATGGGCCAAAATTGTCGGTTAAATGAAGCCTAAAAATCTGAAATTTTCTCCAAACGGGAATTTAACTTGTAATAGGATTCCTTGACCTATTTAAAGGCTCTTTAGGGTAAAAAGAAGAGGAGAGAAACCTGAGAGGAAAAGGAGGCGCTGCATAGAAGAATTTGCTTTTAGGAGTCTTTCAAAAGAGGAGTATTTGAGGACAAAGGCGAGAGCTTCATGTTGATCAACCGATTCAGATGAAAGACATAAGTTTTATTTGTTTTCTTTTCAATTTTATTATGAACTAAATTTTATTTTCTAGAGTATTGATGTAGTCTAGCAATGAGCACACAATTTATTTTCTGAGTTATTTTATTTTTATTATTTCCATGATTGAGTGTTTAATTCTTATTCTTAATGCTTACTATTTTTCTTTATGAATTATTGTTTGATCAATTGAATTATAATGAGACCGAGAGGTGATTTGTTATTTTAGTTCTAGAATTAAACACCATTAGTTGAGCAAAAGTAGAGATGCTTTACCGCGACTAGTGTGATTTTTTAGAAAATTCAAAGTACGTAATGAGTCTCCAATTAATTAAATTCACATAAAGATATGGAATTGTTAGTTGAAGATATTTTTGATATTGTTTGAGAGAAGATATTGAATACTTAAGGAAATTTTAATCATCAACGGGAAATTATTAGAATTTAATCATTAGGAATGATAAATTGTGTGGGATTTGTTAGATAAAATCAATCACTCTAGATCCATTCTTATCATATTTTTACACTGTTAGAGTTTTATGCTTTGTTAATTCTTTTTATTCGTAGATTTATTTTTATTAAATAGTTTAATTTAATTTAGATAGTAGAACATTCCATTTGTTTTCGAATTTCCAAAGAGTAATTTATTTAGTGAATCTTGGTATTCAATAACATAGTTAATCCTTGTGGGTTCGACATTCGTTTTCTAAAAACACTTTACTACTTGTTACGATTCTATGCGCTTGCAGATTATTTTACGCGAACACTTGTCCAAGTCGCGAGTTCAAGTCACGAGGTAATGGCTTGGCCAGCTTGGGACTTTTGTCCTGTAGTGCAACAGCTGGCGTGACCCTTCACCTTCCCGCATGCTTCTCACATGCACAGCATTTGGCGGCTTGCAAGCCGTGAGTCAGCCGCGAGTCCTAGCCATGAGTCTCTGCTTCTTTGCACAAGGATGAGCAATTCTTCACACTCTCTTCACACACTACCCTTGCATGAATCCCACCTAAATACAGGGTTACTAAGTGCTAAATTACAAGCAAATTGGCACGGAATAAAGCCAACAAGATGGATGATAAATTTCAACATTACAATCTCCCCCTTTGGCTATTCCGTGACAAAACCCTAAAACAAACTCTAGACTGAATACGTGAGTTGGGAACAGTTGAAAAACTCACTTACACCTAACTCTAGAATCTGTGAAGCTTTAGAACCATAAGAACAAGAACTCCTGAAACGTAATAACACAATAAATTCATTATATGCAGAAAACTTATAATGCATATAGAGCAAGCACAATGCGATCAAGCACAATGGAATAAATCAATAAACCAAGGCAAGACCAAAATAAGCAATTACTATAACCAAGTGATCACAATACTCATTCACACTTGGAATGAACATTCGAACATTCAAGCTGACAAACACAAGGCAAATCACTTGAATGACTAACACTCAATCAATGCACAGTACAAAAAGTATATGCATCTAGGAAAAATCCTACAAGGGCACAAGAGTGATAGTACTTAGAAGGACATGCATAACACTCAGTTATAAGTACTGATTTAGCAAAGCACACAGGCTGTATAAAGCATGGTACAAACCACAAAGGCCTACAAGTGCAAATTGAACGGTTTTAGACCCCTTAAAACACAACCAGATTGGTTAGCCTGGATTAATTAGCGAAGTTGTTACTTAGTCAAATTAAGCAATTCTAGGTTAAAGCAATCAAATAATCATATCAAGAAATAAAACAGCGGAAAATAAATGAACACAAGATATGATGACCCAGGAAACCACACGGTAAAAACCTAGGGAGGATTTGACCTAGCTATCCTTAAGGTAAACCTGAATCCACTATGCGAAAGAATCGAAGTTCATACAGAAGGACTACAAGCTCCCCGCTTGACTTCCTAATGCTACCCACCAGTAGAACTTACTGACACGACCACGTGCAAGCTCCGAATTCACTGACTCCTTCTTTCTTGGATTCTTCAATCAGCTACAAGCACCCTCGCTTGATATTCTTTAAACTTCAATGGTAGCAACCAAGTTGATCATCAAGATGTAGATATTATCTTCAACTTGAAAACCCTAAGCTTTGTGTAAAGGAAAGCTCCTCAAAGATCTCACAAGAGATTTACACAAAACAGCAATGTATGAGCAACAATACAATTGGAGCAACCTCAAAAAACGTGGCTAGGGTTTTGTTTATATACCTAGGATAAAAACATAAAACCCTAAACATTTAATGAAGTAGGGCTAAGTTGGAAATTCTGCAGAAAAAACAACCTGTGCGATTTTCGATCGATCGAGCCAGGCCGAAAGTCCTAACTACTTCTGCAGCCACTCGATTCCAACTTTACAATAATAAACCAACTTTGAGCAAGCCTAAACAAGACTAAATATATTGTTTTGATCATGGTTTGCCAACATTACAAATTAGAGTTCTAAATACATAAAATCCTAAGACCTTTAGAACCTAACACAAATAAACAAACCCTAACAGCTTACAGAAGCAACATGGGCACAAAACATAAATAGAAACCTTAAAAACCTACAAAGGTAGCAGGTACAAACCAAAAGATACAAGGAAGATATTCTAAATAATCATCATATTATATATACTGAATAACTACCACTAAAGATTCGAACTAACCAATAGTTATGAGTTTTAGCCAATTAAACAACTAACACCACAGTGTTTTAAATTAGTAAAAATAGCAGAAAACCAAAATATTATCAAAACTATACACCAAACATCAAGTGATAAAGAAATCTCCCCCTTTCACTATGCTTTCTATCTCTCTGTCTATCTCCCCCTTTCTATGTGCATATCCCCCTTTTTGTCAAGAATAGCTAAAGGCTATCTTCAAGCTTTTGTTGTATAGCATCTAGCTGAGTCTTGATAGTTGTGAGTTGTTGTGAAATTTTAAAATACTCGCAAGTGTACGAACCGTACCGAAGTATAGTTTGACAAGAACGAGGTCGAACCCACAGGGACTTGAATGAACGTAGGAAAATTAATTAAACTTTAACCAAATTAATCCTAATCTAGTTTAATAAAAATTGGTTGTTTTGAAATTAAATAAACTAAGCAAATAATAAAATTAAGCAAATAGTTAAACTAAGCAAAAGATATAAAGCAATAAAAAGATGTAAACAATCAAGGGAAAGGAATTAAGGTTTTGGAATCCGCCTTGTAAGTCATACCATCATATATTTATGATCATTAATTTTTCCCAACTCACTACATGATAATCTAGAAATCAATCTTGCTATCATGGAAAATATCCTCATTAAAATCCTTATTTTCAAAATCAAAAGCATGTTCTTCTTCGCTTCTTAAGTATAAAACCAAATCATCAATTGTATCCATAGCCAAACAAATCACAAGATATATCCAATTCTAAAAATCAAATCATAACTTGTATCCATTGACAAACAAATCACAAACGATATCCAATTTTATAATCAAGAATTAATAAACCAAGCATTCAATTAATTAAGACAAATCCTAAATCATGAGAAAAACATGATTGAACTCATATCTAGAATCCCATCTTAGTCAATTGATATGAAGCAAGAACAATTTAAATCATTAAAGAACAACTATTGTGGGAAAAATCAAATCACATAAATATTAATGATAATCCTTAACAAGGTTTCATCCTCAACCCTAATTAAAAATTTAGCTACTCATGGTAATTGAAATAAAACAAAAGAATAAAATACTAAACATAAAACTAGACAAATAAAATAGAGAAAGAAATAGTCACAATACTATCATGGAGAAAAGCTACAGAGAAGCCACATGCGGCACTGCCTCTTGCTCCAATTTTCTGTTTTGCATCTCAGCCCTAGCACTAGCCTCCCTCTAATTTTTCCCTAAAAAGCCTTTAAATAGGTCAATGAATCCTATTACAAGTTGAATTCCCATTTGGAGAAAATCCCAGACTTTTAGGCTTCACTTAACCGACTATTTAGGCCCACTTAACGTCAGAATTAGGGCTCCTGATAAACTACAAAGTTGTAGCCCTTTAAGTTAACTTTCCAGCCCAACTTGAATCATCTCAATTGGACATCTGAACCGAAAGTTATGCCAAAAATACTAACTGATGTGCAGGCTGGAATCCTAATCCGAATTGGACTTGGATTTGGTGCAAATTTCCTTTGATTCCTTACTCCAATTGGACTTAAATTTAATATTCATGCCTGGCTGGATGTAAGTTGGCTTGATTCAATTGGCCTAGCCCCACTTTGCATGTAAAACCCTTGTTACCTACAACACAAAGATATTATATAATCAGTCACAAAATAACATAAAAGTAAGGCCAAATATGTAGATATGTGAGTACTTTATCGTATATATTTCAGGCACATCATGAGTCACATCTGAGTTTGATTGTGAAAGGAGTTGAGAAGCCGTTCTAACTCAAAAATCTGATGAAACACATTTTCGATGAAGTAACTTTGCTTGGGAATTTGAAAACCAAGAGGAACAGACAGGGTGCCGATTGATTATGTAGGAGTAATTGTAGCATGAGCAGATGGAGATGCATGTATGGATGGCTCAGTCTTAGGTTTCTTGGAGGAGTGACTCTTACTTGCTTGATGAGTGTGCATGGATATTGGTTGAGGACGGGGCATGATTTTCTCATCTGATGAAGGACTAACACCTTCACGAAGAACAATCTTCATGACTAGGCTTCAGAATGGAAGAATTGTCCGTGTTGCTAAACGAGCTGCTGTTTTCCCAATGAGTTGGAATATATGAGCACAGATGTCAATCGGAGCACCGTTAATGAGGTCACACAAAAATTTAGCCCTTCCAAGACTGATGTAGGTAGTGTTTGACAATGGGTAGAGATTGGAAAACATGATCAGCTTTAGAGTTGTCAGTTTGAGCGAAAACAGTGCAGTGCTTATAGATGCTCCTATGCTTCCCACTTCATGTTCATTCCCAAGAACTTGAAGGATGTCTTGTGCCTGAAGTACTTTGTCATCGTATGGAGTTCGATCCACATTTTTGGTCTAGTGATGCGAAGTACCTTAGTAATGTAGTTTGCATTCACGAAAAATTATGTTCCTCGTACCCAGCATTTCAACTCTACCCCTGTGTATTTGGCATTGGAGTAGAATTTCTTAACCAGTTTTTCACTTGGATCCTCAAAATTCCCAAAAAGGTCAACCCAATCTTTCTCGGCAAAAATTTTAGGGATAAACGTTGTCCCTAGGGAATCAAACTTGACAATTCATTCCACAATGAGAGAAGACTTTTTGAAGATGTCTGTGTAGGTCTTGGAGTCAGTAGGAGTCCTAAATCTCTCAATGGTAGAGTCTTTGGAAGATTGAGATGACCGTCGTGTTCGTTTAGCAACCGGGGTTAACGGGTCGTCAGTTACAACGTCTTTGCCTTTGGAGGAAAAACGAGTCAACTGAAAAGTATCAAACACACAACAGATAACTAAATGCAATGCCACAAGATACACACATTAGTATGATTAGATTTAGATATAAAAGTGTGAAAAAAAAATTTCACAGAATCACAGTAACATGAACAAGGTTAATACCAAGAAGACATATGCAAACAGATATGATGAATATTAGAGACAACTGAGTACCAAATGGGCAATGTGCACCACAAAGTCACAAATGACAAAGTACCAAGAACATGATATGAATGGAGCAACACATTCAAGAGCCTCAACATAGATCACATTCTCTCAATAGACAAAAACATGAAAACACATGAAGAGTAAGGAACAAAGTAAGGGTAAGACAAGAACAACAAAACTCAAAACACACAAACCCTCAAACTAAGTTCGAACCCATTAAATCCCAATAGAACAGAAACGCTTCACAAAACAGAAAAAGATACACAAACCAAGTATAATGAAGTGGGATAGAAATAACCCATACCTTTTTCTTGATGTTTGATGAAGACATGATGCAAAAATGTAAGCTTTTTTAGTGAGACTCGGAGTGTTTGAGAGAGAGATTTGGGGAAGACAATGAACAGTCACAAATATTCGAGGGAAAACTGAAAAACAATTTTAAAAACTGTCTTTAAAACACAAAACACGCGTTTTTCGCGACTGAGTTAAGTCGCCAGGGTAAGCCACAAAACACTGTAAGATCAAGATTTAAATAATAATAAAAAAAAAAAATCTTCTAAGTGTTTTTCGCAACTAGAAGGTCTACCTGCGAGATAGTCGTTAGGGGAGCCGCGAAAATCTCTGTGTACCCCTCGCGATTGGACCTTCCACTCGTGAACAAGTCGCCATATTGAGCTGCGAAAACCATAAAAACTCAAATTTTGAAAAATTTTCTAAGTATTTCTCGTGACTACAATCACACAAATGAATATTTTGATCAACACCGATTGAGCTTATGAAAACACATTTAAATAAGTACAATCACACAAATGAATATGACATTCATTGAACATAGTCTCGTGTGTTGTGTGTGAATATCAAAAATGAGATAGTCCTTAGTCTAATGTGAAGCTTCAATGATCAATTCAATCAAGGCATGCACAACTAACACTAGATAATGTGACCCATCTTAATTATAGAAATTTGCATATATGACCTCCCACATAAACTTGAGTACAATTCTTTGAAGCTTTTCATTTGGCTCTATTTTCAATATATCATTTGATCTTTTTGAAGAAACATATCTCATTGTGAGATTGATGCCTAAAATTTGCAATATTTCAATTTGATGATTTAGCCTTTGGCTTTTTGGGTATCATAAATTTTATTTTGGTCGCTTTCTCTTTTTCCTACTCAAATACTAGTATGTATGACAGGCTTTTGCAGCTCAATATCTCTTTTCATTTAGAGATTTACATTTGGTGAGCTCTTTAATTAAAAGCAATAAAAATAAAAGTGGGAAGATATATAGGCACAACTCTATGCATGTCTCAAGATTAACAAAACCATTCACTAATTATTCATGACAAGGTTGAAGATTTATTTACAACAGTCACATAGATTTCAGAATTTTTTCCACAATGATATGAGTGCATAAGAGACAAACTAAGCTCGATAAATGCATAGAGCCATTAGTATAAAGGTACAAGGCAAAACATGCTATGAGACAACACTCAACAAAGTTGATCAAACTTTTGGATTTTCTACTTTTTATGTGTTTTTTGGATTTTTGACATAAAAGTAATGAACAATTGATCAAAAGCAATGTAAAATCATTTTAAAGCGAAACAAAAAGACAAGCAACAATTCAAAACAAACAGAATCATAAAGCAAACAACCAACCATATTCACAAGGCATAGGAAGAATTGATGCATGGTCATGTTATGATGCTTATGCATGAGTACTCTTCATCACTCACATGTCACGTGCATTTGGGGTGATATCCTTTATTGATTGGTTGCAAGAGTTTGGACTATCAAACCTTCGTGTAAAGCTTTCCAAGCAATTTATGAAGGCACCAATCATCTTCATCATGTCCATCATTCTGGAATCATGGTTTTGACTTCTTGGTCGTTCACCACCCCAAGATCTCTCGTCATTTCTCCTTCCTCGTGATCGAGGAGCGCTTGCATTGTTCAATGCTCTCAGCTTATGACAGTTGGGTCTAGTATGTCCTTGTATTCCATAATAGTGACAAAGATAGTTCGTTCTAGGACCCTGCTGTGATCTTGGAAGTGATCTTCCTCTAGCTCCATATCTAGATTCTAATTGATTGCGGGACTTATTAAACACTTGTTGATCAACCACATTTTTCATCTTCTTAGCCTTAATTTTCTCAAGAATAGACTTATCCACAATCATCTCTTTAGCCTTCACAAACTTTACTTCTTTGATGGCCTTGGCTGACGAGCCACTCCCTCCGGTATATCCCAACCCAAACTTGTCTGAGGAAGGTTTTTGAGATGAAATAACATCTTCTAACTTCTGGGAGGAGACTCTCACTATTTTGGCATGAGTTCACACTACCTCTTACTCAAGAAATCTCACTTTTGTGTAAGCTTTTGATAGCTCACCATTTAGTGTCTCAATCTCACACTTCACCTCCTTATATCGCGTCAGAAAACTTCTGTAATCTTCCTCAGCCCTATTCATCTTCTTAATGGCTGCATTGGCCATCTTAGCATATTCACCAGTCTTCTCAAGGAGTGAGTTGTAAGTCTCTTGCAATCCCACTGTTTCTCCAACTTCCTCATCTTCAGACTTCTCAACTATTCCCATAAACTCCATATCATAATGCTCACCAAGCTCCTTCACAAGTGTACTCAAATCATCTGAGGACTCCACATGTGCAATGCTCATGAATGCGGAGTAGTTTCCTTCTCCGTCACAACTTTCTTTCGAATCTAAGTTTGATGAGTCTTAGTCACTTAGAGTAATGGCATAGACCTTACCCTTTGACTTCAAATTGTTGGGACATTCCTTTTTGAAGTGTCCATGTCCATTACACTCAAAACACACAATGTCTAAAGAAGATTGAGAATCCTTCACTTCTTTCCTTGTAAACTCTTTCCTATCTCCTCTTGAAGATGAAAATTTTCCTCTGTTGAATGGTTTTCCACTGTTCTTCATCTTCATTAATTTGCGGAAGTTTTTCGCAAGATATGCTACTTCCTTCTCCACTCCGTCTTTTTTGAAGGGATCATCCATTCTTTCGGTGATGGTTTTAAGAGCAAGTGATTTACTTGTCTTGTGGGAAGGCAGTCCTAGTTCATATGTTTGGAGAGACCCAATTAACTCTTGAATTTTGATCTCATCCAAGTCTTTACTCTCTTTTATGACTGTAACTTTTGCTTTAAAACTTTTAGGCAAGGACCTCAAGATTTTTCTCACCACCTTAGTATCTTCAATCTTCTCACCAAGATTAAGCTTAGCAATGACAACTTCGTTGAGCTTCCCATAGAATGAATCAAAAGATTTATCTTCACCCATCTTGAGCTCTTCAAATTTGGTGGTGAGCATTTGGAGCTTTGTGTCCTTCACCTTCTTAGTCCCCTCATAAGTTGTCTCTAAAATCTCCCATGCTTCCTTGGCAACTATCATGTAAGATATCCTGTGAAATTCATCTGGATACACACCACAAAATATAGCATTTAAAGCTTTACTATTAGCATTGGCTGCCGCAAGAGCTACCTTATCCTAAGTAGATTTAGTAGCCTCCGACCTAATCCAACCTATTTCAACCGTATCCCACACGGTGTCATCAATAGAGCATAAGAATGCCCTCATTCTGACTTTCCAGAAAGCATAATTGTTACCATCAAAAAATGGTGGAACATTTAATGATTGAGACCTATCCATCTCAACAGGGTCAAGGATCATACTCAATTATTTAAACCACAGAGAGTGTACCCGCTTTGTTACCAATTAAAAGTTCAAAAAGCATTGAAAACACTTTTGAACGTTTAGACCCCTAATTACAAATTATCAATTCAAGCTTATAATCAAACAGTTAATGTGTGGAATATGAACATAAGCCAATGACAGAATTGATAAACAATCTAAACCAATTTAAAATCACATCCATAACAGAAAATAAAAGTCAAAGATAAAGGAAGAGAGATGCAAACACAAGTACAACATGCGATGTGTTATCGAAGAGAAAATCGAAGCCCTTGGCGTAAAACCTCTCCGCCGCCCTCCAAGCGGTAAATAATCCACTAAAGAATGTAGTTGGGATACATGAATAGCAGAAGACCCTCCAAGTCTAATCTACCCAGTGTACCTAAGCCCTCTAAGCTTCTTGCTCCAACAAAGTTGCGCCGAACCTATTTCTTCTTTAGCTTACCGAATTCCACTATACACCATAGCATCAACCAATAGTCATTGGTCCCTTCCAAACTACTTCCCTTAGCACCAAATGTACCTTCTCACAGACGTGGGTGTGATGAGAAAAGTATTTGGTCAATGATCTCTCAAGGATGTATCAATAAAGAGGAAGAGAGTAGAGGAATTTGTAGAGTTTCTTAGTGAAAATTGGGAATGAGGTAATCTTGTTTTTCTCTAGAGTTTCTCTCACAGAAATTATCTCTGGAAGCTCTCTTAATTTCGTGGGTATAAAGGTCTGTATATAGTGGTGTGTGTTTGAAATACGAAGAGTCAGTTTTTGCCAAACAGGGTAAGTTAGCGGCTTGACCTCGCGGCTTGTCCAAGTCACGAGTTCAAGTCGCGAGGTAACGGCTTGGCCAGCCTGGGACTTTTGTCCTGTAGTGCAATAGCTGGCGTGACCCTTCACCTTCCTACATGCTTCTTACGTGCACAGCATTTGGTGGCTTGCAAGCCACGAGTCAATCACGAGTCCTAGTCACGAGTCTCTGCTTTTTTGCACAAGGATGAGCAATTCTTCACACTTTCTTCACACACTACCCTTATATGAACCCCACCTAAATACAGGATTACTAAGTGCTAAATTACAAGTAAGTTGGCACGGAATAAAGCCAACAAGATAGTTGATAAATTTCAACCTTACATGACGAAATACTATGTCGTTCCTTCATGACCACTCTCAAAGGAGTTGCAAGGGAGTGGTTCACAAAGTTACCGACATCATCCATCTACATCATCGAGCAATTAAACAACGCCTTTTTGCACCACTTTGTTGGGGGACAACGCCTAAAGAGGCCAGCAAACCACTTACTCACCATTAGACAAGGGGAGAAATAAGCTCTGAGGTCGTACGTGAAACACTTTACTCGGGAGACTTTAAAGGTGGACGAAGTTGACGACAAGGTGCAGTTGACGACCTTTAAAGCGAGATTGAAGTCCAGAGAGTTCATGGTTTCACTCGTGAAGAATCCTCCTTAGACGATAGCAAAGATGCTCCTAAAGGTACAGAAGTACATGAACACTGAAGATGCTTTAGCTGCCATAAAGGACGTGGAAAGGTCAGAAGACAAGGGAAGGAAGGAGGACGATCGTAAAGGATGAAAAAGGGAGTGTCCAGATTGTCAGACTAATGATGGGAGTAAAAGGAAAGACGAAAAAACTCCTCGAACAATAAAATTCACTCCTTTATTTATGCCTGTTGACAAAATTTTGGTGCAGATTAAGGATGAGCACTACCTCAAATGGTCAAGGCCATTACATTCGTCACCCAATGTGCATGACAAAAAGAAGTACTACCGGTTCCACAAGGATCACGACTACTACACAGATGATTGCAGGGACCTAAAGGAGCAGATAGAAGAGCTTATATGGAAAGGGAAACTCTAAAAGTATGTGAAAAATGGGGAATCTAGTAGGTTTAGAGGCGACAGCAAAAACTAGTGTGAATCTTCACCCAAGGACGAGGATCACACGTCCCAGCGTCTACCAAGTGTGATCAGGGAGATAAAGACAATCATAAGTGGCCTATCCACAGGTGGGTCATTCAAATCCCTCAGGAAAGTATGCCAAGGGCAGGTGAATAGTGTCCACAGAATACCCCCATTTAAGCAAAGACGGATAGACTGTGACATGTTTTTCTCAGAAGAGAATGCTAGAGGAGTGAAGCAGCTTCATGACGACCCCCTGGTCATAATGCTCACGATAGAAGGATTCAATACTAGGAGAATCCTTGTGGACAATGGTAGTTCTGCGGACATCATCTACCTCTCTGCTTTTCAGCAGCTGGAGCTAGATCTAAGAAGGCTTCGCCAATTCAACTCCCTCCTCATCAGCTTTAGTGGAGACATAGTGGATCCCAAAGGCATATTAACACTAACGATTACAGTGGGGATTCACCCAAGGCAGCAAACTCGTCAATTAGACTTCTTGGTGGTAGACTGTCCTTCATCTTACAATGTGATCATCGGGAGACCCAGCTCAATCGTTGGAAAGCAGCCACGACTACCTACTACTTGAAGGTAAAGTTTTCAACAGAGAATGGTGTGGGCAAGGTAAAAAGAGATGAAGTACTGGCCAGGGAATGGTACCAGGTAGTGCTAGATGCCAAAGAAAACCATACATGGATGATCGAGGAGAAGGAAGAAGATAAAGTGGAAGCTTTGGAGATAGTGGAGCTAGTTGAAGGAGAAACAGTAAGGACAACCAAGATAGGGACGACCAGAATAGAGACGACATTGAGTCCCGAGATGAGGACAAGACTCGTCCAGTTTCTTAAAGAAAACCTAGACGTCTTCATATGGAGTCACGAGAACATGCCAAGTATATCCACGAAGGTCATCCAACACAGGCTAAACGTGGACCCCGAGAAGAAGCTAGTCCAGTAAAGACAAAGGGTCTTCACTCTAGAACGGAATCAAGCAATCATGGATGAAGTTAGCAAGCTGTTATCAGTAGGCTTTATTCGAGAAGTTTACTACCTAGTTTGGCTCACCAATGTCGTCTTAGTGAAGAAAGAAAATAGGAAATAGAGAATGTGCATGGACTTCATAGACTTGAACAAAGTTTGCCCAAAAGACAATTTCCCTCTTCTAAGGATAGACCAGCTAGTGGATTCTACAGTAGGGCATAAGTTACTGATGTTCATGGATGCATTCTTGGGCTATAATCTGATAAAAATGGCAGAAGAAGACCAAGAGAAAATTGCCTTCATCACAAGCCAAGGACTCTATTGCTATAAAGTAATGCCTTTCAGATTGAAAAATGCAGGAGCAACCTACTAGAGGTTAGTAAATAAAATGTTCAAGAAGTAGATTGGGAGAAATATGGAAGTATACGTGGATGACATGCTCGTCAAGAGTAAAGAAGAGCTTGCTCATCTAGACGACCTCAAGGAAACATTTGCCATACTCAAACAGTACCAGATGAAATTAAAACCCAGTAAGTGTGCCTTTGAGTAGCCTTGGGGAAGTTCTTGGAGTTCATGGTGTCCCAAAGGGGGATAAAGGCAAACCCAGAGAAGGTGTGAGCCATACTCGACATGATATTGCCAAAGACCGTCAAAGAAGTCTAAAAGCTCACAGGAAGGATAGCGGCACTCAACAGGTTTGTCTTTAAAGTGACGAACAAATGCTTACCGTTCTTCAAGATGTTGAAGCAAGCCTTTACTTGGATTGACAAATGTGAGGTGGCATTTCAAGAACTCAAGCATTACCTGAGCAATCCACCCCTTATAAGTCCGTCCAAGGAAAGGGAAAACCTGTATCTGTATCTAGTAGTATTAACCACAGTTGTGAGTGTAGCCTTAATTCGAGAAGAGGACAGGAAACAACTCCCAGTTTACTACGTCATTCAAGCTTTCCAAGGGGTAGAAGACAAGTACCCAAGGATTGAGAAGATTGCGTTCGCATTGATAGTAGCTTCACGCAAGCTACGACTTTACTTTCAGGCGAACTCCATTCTTGGTAATGACGGACCAACCCATTAAGAAGTCTATGAACAAGCCTGAGGCAGTAAGGAGAATGGTCCAATGGGCAATCGAGTTTAGCCAGTTCGACATCGAGTACCACCCTAAACAGCTATTAAGGCGTAAGCTTTGGCGGACTTCATCTCGGAGTTCACTCTTCCAAACGAGGACAGCCCCACCGACGAGACAGAATGGTGGACGATACAGATCGATGGTTTGTCAACTCAAAAGAACGGAGGAGTAGGGGTCGTTATCACCACCCTAAATGGAGAAATGCTTAAATATGGAGTTTAGCTAAAATTACCAACCACCAATAATGAAGTCAAGTATGAAAGAATATTGACAAGGCTAAGGGTCAGAAAAGCACTAGGAGCTAAAAACTTGCTCCTATAGAGTGATTCTAAGCTAGTAATAGGGTAGATAAAAGAGAAGTATGAAGCAAAGGAGGAAAGAATGCAAAAATACCTCAGGCTGGTGAAGCATTTGACATAAGAGTTTGATAGGGTGGAATTCATGCAGATCCCCAAGAGCCTAAACATGATAGCTGAACGGTTTTAGACCCCTTAAAACAACCAAATTAACCTAGTTAATTAGCCAAGTGATTAACTTAGTCAATTTAAGCAATTCTAGGTTATCACAAATATATAATCATATCAAAAGTATAAAGCAGCGGAAATATAAAAGACATAATGATATGATCACCCAGGAAACCACACGGTAAAAACCCGGGGAGGATTTGATCTAGCTATCCTCAAGGTAAACCTGAATCCACTATTAGAAAGAATCGAAGTTCATAAAAAAGGACTTACAAGCTCCCCGCTTGACTTCCTAATGCTACCCACCAGTAGAACTTACTGACACGACCACGTGCAAACTCCGAATCCACAGACTCCTTCTTTCTTGAATTCTCCAATCAGCTACAAGCACCCACGCTTGATATTCTTTAAGCTTCAATGGTCGCAGCCGAGTTGATCATCAAGATGTTGAAATAATCTCTACCTTGAAAACCCTAAACTTTGTGTAAAGCAAAGCGCCTCTAGATCTCACAAGAGATTTACACAAAATAGCAAAGTATGAGCAACAATACAACTGAAGCAACTCTAAAAACGTGGATAGGGTTTTTCTTTATATACCTAGGGTAAAAACAGAAAACCCAAAACGTTTAATGAGTTAGGGCTGAGCTGGAAAATTCTGCAGAAAAATATTCTGCCCGAGATTCAATCGATCGAGTCTTTCTTTCGATCGATCGAGCCAGGCCGAAATGCACCAATGCATCTGCAGCCTCTCGATTCCAACTTTACATGAAAGACCCAACTTTGAGCAAACCTAAACAAGACTAAACAACCAGTTTTGATCATGGTTTGCCAACAATACAAATTAGAGTTCTAAATACATAAAATCCTAAATCTTTAGAACCTAACAAACTCCCCATTTGGCAATCTGTGACAAAACACAAACACTAAGCTCAAAGTTTACAATTAAAAAACCCTTTACAAAAATAATGCTCATAAAACCAAAATTCAATCCTAACTACTATCCATCAGTTGCAAGTGTAGACAGCAATTCAATTGAATCAACCTGTATATTCCTAAAATACTCAACAAACGCATAAACGCATGTGTGATAGAAAATAGTATATAAACAGGTATAACATTCTTGTATGATTCACACAACACATAATAAAGACATATATCAAATGAATAACTCATAGAATATAAATCAATAAATAGTGAATCCAAAGAAACAAGAATAAAAAAGAAAACATGTATATCAATCAATGTTACTCCCCCTAACATGAATATTTCCAAAAAAAAATGATATACAAGGTGAAGCGCCTAAATACAATCTAACAGCTCCACTAGCTCCTCAAAACAAAAAAATCTCCCTAACTACAAAACTCCTCTACAACTCTACTCCCCTTTTTTGTGACAGAATGCCAAAGGGCAATCACAATTCATCATCAAAAGGAGGTGGTGAAGGTGAACGAAGATGTGCCAGATCAGCTCGCAACGCACAAATCTCATCACAAAGGTCCACCAAAACTTGACCATGAGCCGTTAGAACGGTCATGACAGTCTCCAAAGTACGACAGATATCAAAGTCATCCGATGGAGGTGGAGGAACAGCAGCAGCATCAGGATTAGGAACATCCTCACAAGTAGAACCTGTAGAAGAAGAGGGAGGAGGTGCGGACCCAGAAGGTGTAGACCTAGGGTGTTTAGAGCCAGCTCAAAGATGAGCAGCCCTTTGTCTAAGAAAAGACACACCTATAAGACCAATGACATGCACAGGCTCCGAGGAAAGGAAATCACTAAGATCAAGATAAAGAAGAATCTTATGGATAAAAATAGGATGAATAAGGGCATGAGAAGAAGATGAACTCCTATACACTTCGTTCAAAGAATGAAGGAATAAATGGGGAAAACTAATAGGAGCATTAGTAACTAGAGCGTACAAAAATCACACCTCTCAAGAGGAATGGTGTGCAGATGAGAAATGGGCTAAAAACAGTGACACGCTATCCTAAAGAAAAGATAGTGTAGTTCAGAAAGCTCAGCAGTGGTGATCCTAGGATTAGAACCCCACTAGATAGATGACCCAGTGATGTAAGACATGACATCACTCAAAACTGGAGACTCATCATAAGGGTAGACAGAGTCCTGAACCAAGGGTACCCCTAGAGCATCAGCCATTACTGTAGGAGTAATAGTATACTCTACGCCTCATATCCAACTCTTGACTAAAGTGTTGGAATCATAGACGCGGATCGAGATGTTCGAGTAGAACTCTCGAATTAAGGTAGCAGGTGAAGGAGGATCAGAAATATCCACCAAGGGCAACCAGCCCCTATGCTCTAAGTTTGCCCTAATGGCAGGATCTAACTCATCTAGAATGACAGACTGCTCAGACCATATCTTATGCCTAAGGTTCAGCTTCTCAAAGATTTCCTGGTTTTTCTCACGAGGAAATTTCTCTCGGTCAAAAGATGGAGGGGAAGGATTAGGTGTAGGTGTAGGGACAAACCTACAAGCCCTAGTTTTCCTAGGCATGATGCTAAGGAAAAGACAGAGACACAAGAGAAAACCAAAAAAGAAACAATAAAAACCAAGGGCAGACTGCAAGTTAGCACCAAAAAATATAGAGGAAAAAAAAACTATATGATGCATGAACAGTTAAAATGTCATGATGCATGTACTAATGTAGTAAAAAAAAGTTCAATTTTAAGTTCAATTGCACAAAATTGGCTTGAGTATAGAGTTTCTAACCAAAAACCTCAAAAATTTGAAAACCACTTGAAAAATTTTGAAGCACATTAATGAATTAAGCATTACAAAACATAATACAGAGATTATAATGCCTAATTACATCCAATCAACAAACCAATTTTATCAATTTTAACCTAATTGAACAAATCCCCAATTCGGAACAATTATAAACCCTAGAAATTTCAATTGTCCACAAAACCCAAAATTGATCACATTAAACTATCAAGATCATGTTTATAGCTTGTCCCTATAAAAACCCATTGATCAATTTCACAAAATTGGGCTTGAACCATCAAAAATTCCAAAAGGAGAAAGGTCCGAAAATATGAGGAAAATGCATGAAAAATGCAAATAAACTCAAAAATGAGGGGCAAAAGAGACTTACCGGCTTGAGGAAAGAGAAATCTTACAAACATTTTGGAGGAAAACGACAAAAAAATTGCTGTAGATCCTTGCCTAGTCAGAGAGAGAAAAGAAAGTTTGAAAACTTTTGAAAAAGTAAGTTGAACTAGTCAAAGAGTACTATTTAAAAAACCTAATTCACGACTTTCGATTGATCGAAAATTACTTTCGATTGATCAAATCACTCTGAATGTTTTAAAAGGAATTTTAAATATTTTCGATCGATCGAAAATCAGAATGGATCGATCAAAATAGGCAGCAAATCACAGTATTTTGAAAAAAATTACAGTTTTGAAAAACTCAAACCATTTAAAAAAAAAAAAAAAAAAAATCTCCTCAAAGCATTAAAATCAATGAAACACAATGCATAAGTATGAGATGAAATGGAATGCTTTTTCAAAAACCCAAATTTGTAATTCTAGTTTCTCCAAGGAAAGTTTCAGCCAGTTCTTCCTCTAAATTCACAAGCAAAAAAATGTTTTGCATAATACTCAAGATATTTTCAAACTTGGTTGTTCAGACCAAAAACACACACAATAACATGTATAGTGTTTAGCAAAGAGTAACTTGTGTAGTGTGTCTAGCAAAAACTTAAGATACATGTGAGGTGATATGTGAATAGAAATCAATTACAAAGTCTACAAAATTCATCACACAGAATTTAAAAGAGACTATCACCTAAAGAGTTACATCATATAACTCCCACATCTCCCAGAACATAAGCTTGCAATCATGTAAGTTTCTTGAATTTTTGCCTCATAATTATGTGAAATGGCATCAAGCCTAATAGTACACACCAATTTTAATTATGTGAGATGGCATCAAGCCTAATAGTACACACCAATTTTAAGCATTAAGCAATTAAGCCGAGACATTACCTTATGTTCTTTTTGTGCATGTGCTACATTTTCTCAAGCACAAAATCTTATGATATGCACTAAGGCGTTCATGATTGGCTAGTGAATAGTGGTGAGATGGTTATTTATGCCTTTCTAAAAAGGACCAAGTGCGACAGTCAAATAACATGTGACTTCAAGATCAAGATAAAGTGATAAACACCATAAACATCTTTCCCACACAACATGCACTACAAAACTTCAACTAGTAAAGTGCAATAAATAAGCTCATCAAACCTAAACAAAGTACATAAGACATGTTATGTGTAAATAAATTGACCAACCTTGTTTTCAAAAACCAAGAAACATAGTGCCATAACATATTTTGCTTTTCTCCATTTTATTATTATTATTATTATTAAAAGAGAAAACAAATAAATCCTAGAATGAAATGCATGAATGTAATGTAATGCAAGTCCTAGAACAAAAAAAAAAAAAAAAACACAGAGAACCAAAGAACAATGGTCACAAATGAATGAGCAAAGAAGCACAAGGACCATGTCAGAAAGACTCAATTAGATTGAGTCTTTTGCGTCCAAAACCTTTTAGATGCACCACAAGCATTGGAGTTCTTATTCACATTCGAGTGATTTCCAACTCCAGGATTGGAATAAAGGTTCAACGCCTTTACCAATTCACCAATGAGTGCCATAAGATCTTATGCTTGAGTCACAGGCACCTTTGATTTGTTTACTCTCTTAGTAGCTTAAAGCTTGTAAAATTTAGGATGAATGTGTCCAGACTTTCCATAATAGTGACAAACCTAAGCAGGTTTACCATGTATCTTGTCCTTAGAAAGGGTAGAATCCTTAGGTTTAGACTCTCCTAGATCAACCCCATTCTTCCTAGGTGGTGAAATTTCTATGAGTTTGACTACCTCACTCACAGGGGGCTTAACAGTTTCACTCACAACCTCACTCGTAGAAGGTTCAAAAAAAAAATGAAGGAACAAAGTTTGTGGAAGTGGTGCAGAATCAAAGATGCTTTCAACATATCCTAAACCAGATTTATCAGAAGGATACTTTTGAACATTCAACATTTTATCAAGTTTAGAACTAGCAGATCTAGCAATAGATAAATCATGTTCCAAAGTTTTAACTTTATCAAGCAAGAGCATGTTCTCAGCTTTAACATTGTTCAAAAGATCATTAGCATCAAACAAATTAACAAGCAAATTCTTCTTTTCAAGCTCAAGATATTCAATTTTCTTCAGGCCAAGTTCAACATTCATAGCATCCTTTACAGCAATTTTGCAAAGTTTATTGTAGGCTTCTTGAAGATCTGCATCCTCAGAGAATTTCCCATTAGAAGGGTTCTCTTCAACAGAAATACTTTCATTTACTATAGCAGTAGCAGTGAAAGCAATGAAGTTTCCATCCTCGTCACATCCAGACTCATCATCAGAAGCCTCATTATCACTAAGGGTTATAGCCATAACTTTACCCTTAGATCTCAAGAATGTAGGATATTTAGATTTCACACGACCATACTCTTGACAGCCAAAACACTGAGCACCCAAAGGATTGTTTGAAGATTGACCAACTTTTTTCTAGGTTTTTCAAAATTATTAACCTTAGTGGGATCATTCTTCCTAAAGTTTCTAGGTTCAATAGTTTTTGTACCTCTTGCCTTTCTATTGTTATTCCTAAAAAAGTTTCTAAAGTTCTTGGCATGGTATGCAATCTCTGTAGCAAAGAGCTCATCATCAAATCCACCAACATCAACATCATCAACTGACTTAAGGGCCATTGATTTGGATTTGTTCACTTTGGGTAGTCAGACTCATAAGACTGAAGAGATCCTACAAGCTCGTCAATAGGGATGGTGTCCACATCCTTGCTCTCAGTAATGGCAGTCACTTTGGGTCTAAAGTCTTCAGTTAAAGATCTAAGTATCTTCCTAACAATTTTAGATTGATCATAGATTTCACCTAAATTAAAAGCAAAATTAACAATATCATTTAATTTAGCATAAAATTCATCAAAAGATTCATCATCAGACATTCTAATGCTTTCAAATCTAGAAGTCAATTGCTGCAGTTTATTAATCTTTACTGTCTTTATGCCTTCATGCACAGTTTGGAGGATTTTCCAAGCAGTGTGAGCAACCTCAACATTAGATATTCGCTTAAATTCCTCCATAGAAACAACATTGAAGATAGCATTCATAACTTTGCTATTGAAGTTTGCTGCTTCTTTTTCAGAAGTTTGCCACTCACTCACAGGAGTAGTGGGCTTCTACCATCTATAGTCAATGGAATTCCAAGCCCTCTCATCAATAGATTTTAGAAATGCTTTCATCCTTACTTTTCAATAAGCATAGTTATTCCCATCAAAGTGAAGAGGAACAACAAGAGAGTGTCCATGCTCCATGACAACAGGGATCAAGGATCAGCTCAGAGATCAAAAATCTCTAACAAGAGAGCTACTCGCTCTGATACCACTTGAACGGTTTTAGACCCCTTAAAACAACCAGATTAACCTAGTTAATTAGCCAAGTGATTAACTTAGTCAATTTAAGCAATTCTAGCTTATCACAAACATACAATTATATCAAAAGTATAAAGTAGCAGAAATATAAAAGACACAATGATATGATCACCAGGAAACCACACGGTAAAAACCTGGGGAGGATTTGACCTAGCTATCCTCAAGGTAAACCTAAATCCACTATGCGAAAGAATCGAAGTTCATACAAAAGGACTTACAAGCTCCCTGCCTGACTTCTTAATGCTACCCACCAGTAGAACTTACTGACATGACCATGTGTAAACTCCGAATCAATGGACTCCTTCTTTCTTGGATTCTTCAATCAGCTACAAGCACCCATGCTTGATATTCTTTAAGCTTCAATGGTAGCAATCGAGTTGAACATCAAGATGTTGAAGTAATCTCTACCTTGAAAGCCCTAAACTTTGTGTAAAGGAAAGCTCCTCTAAATCTCACAAGAGATTTACACAAAACAGTAAAGTAAGAACAACAATACAACTGGAGCAACTCTAAAAACGTGGCTAGGGTTTTTCTTTATATACCTAGGGTAAAAACATAAAACCTAAAACGTTTAATGAGTTAAGGCTGAGCTAGAAAATTCTGCAGAAAAACATTCTGCCTAAGATTCGATCGATCGAGTCTTTCTTTCGATTGATCAAGCCAGGCTGAAATGCACAAATGCATCTGCAGCCTCTCGATTCCATCTTTACATGAAAGACCCAACTTTGAGCAAGCCTAAACAAGACTAAAAAACCTGTTTTGATCATGGTTTGCCAACAATACAAATTAGAGTTCTAAATACATAAAATCCTAAATCTTTAGAACCTAACAATAGCAAACGAAATCGCAAAGTTAGCATCATTAGAAGAAGGATCAACGAGCATGGGCCCAGAGATGGAAGTCTAGAAATGCCCTAGCATTGAAGAAATCTCTACATTTGCTATCCAGAGCACAAGTAGCTGGATGACCTCAATCATATCATTCCTCCAAGACAGCCACCTTCCACAAGACGTCGAGAAGGCTAGGAAGGTAAGGAATAGAATAGCCAGATTCACGATCCTGAGCAACATCCTGTATAAGAGAGGCTTTTCATTACCCTACTTGAAGTGCGTAGATGAAGAGGAAGCCAAGTATATTCTGGAAGAAATTCATGAATAGGTTTACAAAGATCATACAGGGCCCAGATCCTTGGTAAGTAAAGTTGTCAAAACAGGTTACTTCTGGTCTACTATGCAGGTAGATGCAAGGGAGCTTGTCAAAAAGTGCGACAAGTGCCAGAGGTTTGGGAAAGTCTAACGCCTTCCAGTCGAGAGACTGACGATGATAGCCTCCCTTGGCCATTTGCACAATGGGGAATCAACATCATTGGCCCATTACCCTAAGGTAAGGGATAGGTAAAGTTCCTACTAGTCACTATTGATTACTTTATAAAATGGGTTGAAGTGGAGGCATTAGCAACTATCACCGAAGCAAGAATCCAGAGCTTCGTATGGAAGAACATAATTTGCAGGTTCAGAAATCTACAGACGATCATATCAGATAATGGGCAACAGTTTGACAGTCAAGGTTTCAAGGATTTTTATTCAAGTCTAAGGATCAAGAACCAATTCTCATCCTTGGGACATCCATAGGCAAATGGACAAACGAAGGTGACTAATCAAACATTACTCAAGATTATCAAAGCCAGGTTGGACAATGCTAAGGGGACCTAGCCAAAAGAATTGGCCAATGTCTTGTGGGCTTACAGGACTACAGCAAGAACCCCAAGAGGAGAAACCTCCATCAGACTTACTTATGGCACTGAGGTAGTAATCCCAGTCAAAGTGGGAATGAGCAGTATCAGATGAGAGATGTTCCACGAGGATAGCAATGAAGATCAACTAGGAGTCAATATAGACTGCCTGGACAAAGTCAGAGACGGAGCCTCTAACAAGATGACGAAGTATCAACAGAAGATGGCCAATTACTACAACAAGAGAGTGAAGCTCAGATGACTTGACATAGGGGACCTCATCCTATGCAAATTCACCTTAGCAACCAAAGACCCTGCCCAAGGGAAACTCGACCTAACCTAGTAAGGACTCTACCGAGTTGTCCATTATTCCAGACAAGGCAGTTATCACCTGAAAACCTTGGATAGGCAAAGACTTCCACAACCATGGAATATTGAGCACTTGAAGATGTACCACCAATAGATGTAACAAACAATTGTATTCATTTTTAAAAGCAATAAAAGAACTATTCAACCAACGACTCAATACTAGTAAACCCAGCAGCTTAAAAGCCAAAAAATTGGCTAAGTAACAAGATTCCGCCTAGATGGATGTAAGTTACTGACGAAACCAAAGAATGACGAAATCCCTTAAGAGGGTATAAGTCATAAAAATAAAAATGGCTAAGTAACCAAATTCCGCCTAGACAAAAATAAAGTGCTGACGAAGGCAAATAATGATAAAATCCATTAAAGTTCACAATAGAAAATTTGGCTAAGTAGAAGATATTGACACTAAAAAAGTAACTAAAGGAATGAGGCATCACACATAAACAATAGTACAAGCAAGTAAGCATGCAATCACGAATATAATTGAAAGCCCAAAAAAGAATGGGCAACTACCATTGTTTTCACATTAAAAGCCCATAAACACTGGGCCAAAAACATTGTTCTTAAAATAGATTAAAAGCCCAAAAACACTGGGCTAAGAGGAGCCTACTGTCGGTGAGCTCATTGATCCCCCACATCTCCCTTGGACAATCTATGCTTATGGCCTTGATGGCTTTGCTTGGGAAGGCATCGTGTCTCGTAACCCTAATGTCATGGGCTATCATTTTCCTCCCAACACTCGAGAGGTGAGTCCTTCCTTCCCTTTGTTCATTCTCTTTTTTTCATTTCTTTCTTTTTGGGTTGGTCACTAACCCTTCTTTCTTTGAATCACAGCTCACCATCCAAGAGCATGAGGAATTGGTATGGTTGGCTAGGAATCTCAAGCTAGAGGTGACCAGCTATTTAAGGAGTTTGTACGGTCCTAGAGGGGCGACCCAAAGGCGACTCCTAGCTACCAAGCAAGGAAGAGGCAACACCATTGATTACCTATAGTCAAGACATATAGGCATACAACACACAACTTTCACTTTTTTGTTGATTTGTTGTTTTTTATTTCCTTTAGCAAACATTTGAATTTAGTTTGAGACAAAGGGTTGTACTTAAGAACATCTTTTTACACTTACGCTTTTAATTTGGACTAG
Organism: Quercus variabilis; assembly: GCA_030445155.1. Taxonomy (NCBI): domain Eukaryota; kingdom Viridiplantae; phylum Streptophyta; class Magnoliopsida; order Fagales; family Fagaceae; genus Quercus; species Quercus variabilis. The sequence continues at coordinate 23,172,122 of CP129445.1, forward strand.
CACTTAATTTACAAAATATATGGTTAATTGTATGTTTCTATACAACATTGTTTCTTTGATGTTTGAAATCTTATGCTTGGAATATGCTCTAGATGATCCTTTAGGTCGTAGGAACCCTAGGAATGCCTAGGAGTGAAAAATCATGCTTAAAATAGGGGAGAATGGGCTTTTGATGGGCCTGCGTATGCAGCTTTGGCTTTATGTATGCAAGGTTGACCCTGCGTATGTGGGCCGCGAATTAAAGGGAACCCTAACCACCCTGATTAGGTATAAAAGTAGCCGTTTGAGTCCAAAGCCCTTACCAACATATTTTCAACCCAGAGAGCCCTTTTTTTAGGTCTCCTAATGGCAGAAAACTCTCCACTCGATGTCTCGGCTTGGATTAGGATGCTTGGTCCAGATTTCAAGGATTCCATCACCCCCTGTATATAGTCTTTCTTGTGTCTTTCCATACCATCAAATTAGGGTGGATGAGCCTCTTCTTCATGCTACTGCCAACTATTAGGTCCCTTCTTGGCATGTTTTTCTCTTCAATGGAATAGAACTATGCTCCACTATCGAAGAATTTGGTGCAATCATTGGCGAATTGGAGATTGATGATCTCATCTTCCTTACCATGGGTAGGGATCTCCCCTCCTTGCTACAAGTTGTGTTAGGCATCCTTTCTGCTACAGCAAATAGGTGGTGTCTTTGACAAACTCAACCTTAGGTTGGTTTTTGAGTACTTTTTCGGTTCGGCCCTTCCCGTGGGTGAGACACCATATTCATAATTTCTTCGTGCCTTTTTCTTATGTGCTCTTGCAAGGCTTCGAGGTATATATGGAAACTATGGGTCACATTGCTACAACTTAAATAATACTCTCAAGTGCAAAATTGTCACAAAAATAACTCAGTAAGTCCAAGGTTGAATCCACAGGGAAAATGGAATTTATTAGCAAACCACAAGAGAATAAAACTAAAATAATAAAGTTTAATTGAAGAGATTTTTGATGTTTTAGTAAAGTTAATTTAAATTGAAAGAAAATAACAATATATTAAGGCACTAAGGTTTAGGGATCCACACACAACACATCTATTGGTATTCTTAACATTATTTATTTTATAACTCAACTAAAATTCTTACAAAGGATGATCTTTTAGTCAGATGATTTAACAATAAAAACTCAAGAATTAAATATCTAAGGTAGTTTCATGAATTGGCTGATTTTAGGCAAAACAAAACTAGTGAATTAGTTCATAGGGAATACTAAGCATTTAACATGCCCGTAGTCTACGATAAATGAAAGAATTATACAGAACTAAACAATTTTCTAGATGAGTAAATCAATCAAAAACATAATAACATAAACATTAAAACCATAAAATAATTGTTAAGAACAGACCAATAAATGGTTGAGTTTCACCCCTTGCCTTAGCAAGGCTTCTAGCAAGCCATAACATAAATAAAACTATAAAAACTGTAAAGAAACTTTAAGAAGACATAAATTCCATTTCACGGCAGCTCCTCCTTGATTTTTTCCCTAAAGAGCCTTTAAATAGGTCAAGGAATCCTATTACAAGTTGAATTCCCATTTGGAGAAAATCCCAAGTTTTTAGGCTTCACTTAACCAACGTTTACGGCCTATTTAACTTCTGAGTTCAGACTTTTGGTAAACTACAAAGTTGTAACCCTATAAGTTAGATTTCCAGCCCAACTTGAATCATCTCAATTGGACATGTAAGCCAAATGTTATGCTCCAAATAATAACTGCTGTGCAGGCTGGAATCCTAATCCGAATTGGACTTAGATTTGGTGCAAATTTCTTTTGATTCCTTGCTCCAATTGGACTCAAATTTAATTGGGTTGGCCTTCTTTGATTTCATCATGGCCTTTGTAAAAGTAAATTCCATTAGCTTTCTTTTTTGCACAAATCCACTTATTTAAGTTCATTATCCGACAAAAGGCAAATTTACGCATTAAAATTCAATTAAGCACAAAATTGATTATTCAGCATTATTCCAAAACCAACTATAAAGTGCATGAATTAACTCAAAATAAGTATGATAATGCTTTCTAATAATGATATAAATATGCAAAATTAAGTTATTATCACACATCAAGGAGACCAATATTCAATGGGTTATGGAGTGGTGGCACATCTTTAGCATGGTCCATAGTTGCTGCAAGGACTGCTGTGTGCCTTTAGTTGGACTTCATTGCTGCTCATACAACTTCACTTATTGTATCTTAAGGCAATTTGGAGAACTTCAAGGAGCTCCTGATGATGAAGGCACCTTCCACACCGAGGTGTGTACCAATGGGATCTTGGGCAGGATTAGTAAGGCTTGGCCACGCTGTAGGGTGACGAAAGACATTGCTCCTCCTCGATACATTTATCACATACGAGGTACAAGCAATGGTTGGAGGATGACATGAAGTGAATTATGAAGGATGAGAAAGCTTACATGAAAACTAGCAAGAAAGCAATGAGGATTGAGTGACCACCTTGATATGCCCTATATTTTACTTTTCTGCACTTTTATGATTCTCATGTTTTGTTTTTGAATTTAATAAAGGATTGAAATGTTGCAAATCCCCTATGAAAACAATCTTATCATCTTTTAATTTGAGCAATAAAAGAATCACTTTTTTATTATCTTTGCTTATTGTCATCTCATTTATTTTGTTTCTTTTCTTTCAGTTTTCCTTTGCCATGTAATTTTTTCCCATGATGTCCCTTTAGGTTTTTTCACCATGTCTATGCTCTTTCTCTTAACTTTTTCCTAGGCCACCCTTTTGGATTTTCAACCTAGCAGGCTTTTTTTTTCTTTAAATGTTGTATTTCCAGAGTCTATCCATGTTAATTAGGTGAAGCATCTCTTCCCCATCAAAATCTGTGATCCTTGTAGCACCTCTAAACATGATTTTCTTAATGATAAAAGGCCCAAACCATCTTGGCTTCATCTTTCCTCTTGGATCAAAAGTCTCATCTCTAAGCACCCTTAGGACCAAGTCCCCTTCTTTAAGGTTTCTCGGTTTCAATCCTCTTCTAGGACCTTAGTTTCCACTGATAGGCCAAGAATGTATTAACCCATTGTGATGAATTAACAAATTAATTAGCCAAGTTAATTACTTAATTCAATTAGCATGCAATATGTTAAGACATATGTGATTCAATGTCAGGAACATATGTCACTTTTTATGTAATTGGCTAATCCTTTGACAAAATACACTTTACTTGTAATTGGGTAGATCTAGGATGTATTTAGTGCTTCAAGAAACAAGGTTTCAAGTTCAAGTATTAAAGCCATGCAAGTATGTCCAAGAATCAAGTAATGAAGTGCTGGATTTTAAAACTCGACAGTTAGTTGGACAGCTAGCATCTATTGAGGTTTAAAAGCTGCTAAAGCCCATGGCTCAATAGCTAACTCGATAGATGGCTATCTATCAAGGTTTATGAAACTCAGTTTTTCAGAGCTGTGTTTCATCCAATTCGTGAGTGTATGTTTAGACTTTCTTTTCTCACAATCCTAAACATATATAATGATTATTTTGAGGGCCGTCAAAGGTTGCGTAGTTGCACAAGTGTAGAGCAAAGTCTTGTTCATGCAAATTGTGACCGAAGATAGAATTTGTCCTAGTTCATCTTTCTCTTGAAGAAGCTGCTATGTTTGTACACTGTAGGTTTTATGACCAAGGAGCTTCTTGATTTTCATCGTCTGGATGAACTGAAGAACTTTGCAACTAACATCCTTCTCATGTTGGTGATTAAGTCGCGTATTAAGATCTTCGCATTGAATTGGTTAGTCATGTACTAGGAGCCATGCATTGAAATGAGAGATTGTCACTACAGAACAAGTCTAATTGGGTATTGGGGTAAATGTTCAACTGTAGGTTGGTATAAGGTATTGGGATTCCTTTACTTGTAATCACTTGTTTTGATAATAGTGGATTCTCGAGAGTGGTGACCTTAAAATCATCCAGTGGGATTTTTGCCGTCTAGGTTTTCCCCATTCGTAAACAAATGACTTTGTCAATTTATTTTCCGCTGCATACTTTAGATAATTTGTGATTTGTTTATGCTACCACGCTGCATGTTTATTTGATTAGTTAATAAACTTGGCTTATTAATCAATTAATATATCGTAAGAGGTCAATATATTCTTGGCCTATCACAATACGTGTGGTAGCACAAACAAATCACCAACTAAGTTAAAGTATATCAAAAAATAAAGTTGACATGGTGATTTGTTCACGAATAGGGAAAAATTACACGGCAAAAACCTCACTGGGTGATTTTAAGGTCACCACTCCCGAGAATTCACTATTATCACAACAAGCAGTTACAAGTAAAGGAATCACAGTACCTTATAACAATCTGCAATTGAACTTTTACCCCAATACCCAATTGGAATTTTTCTGTAGTGACAATCTCTCCTTTTCAATGCATAGCTCCTAGTATGTGACTAACCAATTTGATGCGCGGATCCCAGTATGCGGATTACTCACCAACTTGAGAAAGATGTTGACTGTAAATTTTTTCAGTTCATCACACAATGAAGATCACGAAACTCCTTGGTTACCAAACCCTACGGTGTACAAACACAGTAGTTTCTTCAAGAGAAAGATGAACTAGAGCAAATTCTATCTCCAGTCACAATTTGCATGAACACAACTTTATGTCACACTTGTACAACTTTTAACAGCCCTTAAAACAATCCTTATATATGTTTAGGGTTGTGAGAAAAGAAAGCCCAAACATGTATCCAAGGATTGGATTGAAATCAGCTCTGAAAAACCGAACTTTATAAACCTCGATAGATAGCTTATCTGTTAAGCTAGCAGTTGAGCATCGGGCTTCAGCAGCTTTTTAAACCTCGATAGATACTAGCTGTTGAGCTTTAAAATCCAACACTTCTTCACTTGTTTCTTGGATAGACTTGCTTGGCTTTAACACTTATTCTTGAAACCTTGTTCCTTGAAGCGTTAAACACATCCTAGATCTACTCAATTACAAGTAAAGTATGTTTTGTCAAAAGATTAGCCAATTCTAATTTGACATATATTCCTACCATTAAATCACATATGTCCTAACATCCACCAATACTCTCAAAGATTGTATCTCCATCTTGATAACAAGCACCACCTTACTACCATAATCCAAAGAGTAAGGTGTTGCCCCAGTCAATGCACGGATAGTTCTATAACCCCATAAGGCAAACAAAAGCTTCTCGGCCCAATCTTTTTATGTCACTACCATCTTGGCTAGGATATTCTTCACAATCTTATTAGCTACTTCTACAGCCCCATTAGCTTGTGATCAATACAATGAAGACTTGTGATGTTCAATGTTGTACAACTCCATGATCCTTCAAACCTCCCCCTCAAAGTTGGACCATTATTAGAAATGATCTCTTAGGGCACCCTAAATCAACATATGATGTTGTTTTCTAAGAACCGAGTCACATGCTTAGCCTTCAATACGGAGTAGGAGGCTGCCTTCACCCACTTGGTGAAATAATCAATTGCCACCAAAATATATTCATACCCATTTAAAGCCTTAAGAGCTATCTTTCCAATCACATCTACTCCCCAAACCAAGAATGGCTATGGAGAAGTCATGCCATACAACTCACTAGGTGGTACATGGCTTAAGTTGGCATGTCTAACAATCATGGCAACTTTTCACATAGTTTACACAATCAGTCTCCATTGTATTCCAAAAGTACCCTATCCTTAGGATTTTCTTGGCTAACATTCTTCCATTCATATGAGGGCCAAAAATGCCTTGATGAACTTCTTCCATTACCTTCTTAGCTTCTTCCTTCTTTAAGCAACGAATGTGTATACCATCATAGGACCTTCTATAGAGTTGTCCTCTACATAGGATGTGTTATGTTGCTCTCATTCTAATGGAATGACGTTCTCTCTTGTCGGCACCATCCGAATATGCCCCTAGTTCCAAGAACTTCATGATGTCATAGTACCACAAAACTTCCTCTTCCTTTATGGTCATTACTAAAGCTTCGGTCTTCCCTTTGTACACCTCCTCATAACTTTGCTCAATTTTTAAGGGTCATGTCCACACTCCCTCAGGTATTTCAACCATGGAGGCTAAGGTAGCTAAGGCATCCGCAAATTGATTTTGAGCTCTAAGGATGATTGTGTATTCAATTTTGTCAAAGGTCTTGGTTAAGTCCTCCAAGTATTGTTGATAAGGCTTCAAGTGTTCCTACTTCACCTTCCACAACTTTTGTGATTGGGCTATAACCAAAGTTGAATCTCTAAAGACCTCAGCCTCCTTTACCCTCAACTCTCGAAGAGCTTTCATTTTAGCACTACAAGCCTTATATTTAGCCATATTATTAGTTGCTTCAAAGTTCAACTTGATTGCCAAAGGTATGTGGGATTCCTTGAGAGTGATCAAGAGTATTCCTATCCCAATCCCATGTTAGTTTACAGCTCAGTCAAAGTATATCTTCCATTTCCCTAACTCAACATCTAAAATGTCCTTATTTGGAAAGTCTTCTTTACCATCTTCCCCCTCTACAAGATTCTCGGCACAAAAATCTGACACAATGCTCCATTTGATAGTTTTTCTAGCCACATACTTCAAATCAAATTCTTCCAATAAGATCAACCATCTTGAAAATCTTCTACTTAAAGTGGGTTTCTCAAAGAGATACTTCAATGGGTCCATTCTTACTACCACCCATATCTGGAAAGTTAAGGCGATATGTCTTAATTTCTGTACAACCCAAACAAGTGCAAAGCATGACTTTTCTATGAGAGTGTACCTAGTCTCATAATCATAGAACCTCTTGCTCAGGTAGTATATGGCCCTCTCATTCTTGTCATCGTCTTCTTGTGCAAGCATACTTCCAACAGCATCCCCTATGATGGAAAGGTATAGGAGTAAGGGTTTTCCATGTTGTGGAGGCACTAGGATAAGTGGGTGAAGGAGATATTCCTTGATAAGTTCAAAGGTTTTTTGGCACTCATCGTTCCATGTATGGGGTTCATTCTTCCTTAGAAGTTTGAAGATAGGCTCACAAGTGGAAGTGAGCTTGGCAATTAATCGACTAATGTATTGTAATCGACCCAAGAAATCCTTTACCTCTTTCTCACTTTTAGGTGGAGGCATCTCTACTATGGCTTTGAACTTGGATGTGTCAACTTTTATCCCTCTATCACTCACTAGAAAGCCTAGCAATTTTCCAGCAGTTACTCCAAAGTTACACTTTTGTGGGTTCAATCTTAGCCTATACTCTTTAATTCTCTCGAAGAACTTTCTCAAGTTTACGGTGTGGCTCTCCTTATCCTTGGATTTCACTATCATATCATCGACATATACCTCTACCTCATTATGCATCATATCATGTAACAAGGTTGTAGCCATACTTTGGTAGGTTGGCCCAGCATTCTTGAGGCCAAACGACATCACCATATAACAATAGATTCCCCATTCGGTAGTGAAAGTGGTTTTGGCCATATCTTTGGGAGCCATCTTAATTTGGTTGTATCTTGAAAAGCCATCCATGGAAGACATCAAGGCACTTTCCGCTGTGTTATCCACTAAGACATCAATGTGAAGGAGATGAAAGTCATCCTTAGAGCATGCCTTATTCAAGTCCCTAAAATCCACACACATACTCACCTTCCTATTAGGTACAAGCACGACATTGGCCATCCATTCGACTTGGTGTACAGGTTTGATGAACCCTACCTTCAATTGCTTAGTGACTTCCTCAATTTTTAAAAGCCATTCGGTCCTCATTCTTCTCAGTTTTTGTTTGTCGGGTACCATTTGATCATGAATATCAATGTGATGTTGAGTTATCTAGGGGTCAATTACAGGCATATCTTCATTGGACCACACAAACACCTCTTGAAATTCCATGAGAAGTTCTTGAAGATCTTTTCTTTCTTTTTCATTTAGAGTTAAGCCAGTTTTAATTAAGCGTGGATTCTCATTATTGCCCGAATTAATAGTTTCAAGAGTTGGTTCCACAGGTTTAATTTTCTTTTCCAATTGATTATTAATTTCATTTTCAAACTCATTTGAATCATTTAAGTGCAGAAATTCAATGTTATGGGACATATCAAAGTAAGCCAAATTAGAATTCATCTCATTGAAGATATTGAAAAGTACATTGGAACTTGCATTACAAAACTTTTTCCCCATATTTTCAGAAAACTCAACCCAAGTCCAGTTATTAATGGGCCCCACAATAGGCATGATGAATTCTGTCTTCTTTCTTCTTCAAGGCTTGTCACTCTTCCCCTCGCCCTTCTTTAAGTTAGCAGACCAGTCTTCCCCCTTTAGAGGCTTCCATACATGCATAGCTTTGGTTATGTCATACAAATCCTTGCCATTATTGGGGAAGTCTCTCCCCACCTCATCAAAGAACCAGTCACCATCATCCCCACTCCAACAGCTAATCATTTCATCATCTTCTTTTTCTTCTTTATTCATCACGAGGTATTAGTGGTTGTTAGAAGAAGGGTCCATGTTGTATTCAAGCATGAAGCGAGCTGGGGTGACTTGAGTTGTTCCCACCTTTGAGGTCCATTTTGGCCAATCGTGATCTTCCCATGATCCCACGTCTCCCAATTCGGAGAAGTCGTTGATATGGGCCCTCTTGAAAGTCCATGGTCCAGGAGCACTAGTCAATCCCATTTGTTATCATGCAGTCAATGTCCTCTTAAGTTAGCTTGCTTTGTCCACGGTTAGCCTTGTCTTTTTCAGCTTCCTCTTCTTCTATCTCGGAGATTAGCTCGCTTTGTCCATGGTTAGCCTTATCTTTTTCAGCTTCCTCTTCTTCTATCTCAGAAAGGCGGCTTATTATCTTGTTAAGAACTTCAACTTGCACCTCCACACACTCGAGCATTTTTTACATAAGTGCTTTTTCACTTGAAGCATCCATCTTTCCCTCTTGAAAGGTTTTCCCTTTGAATATCTTGCCTTCCATTGGACTTGGATTAAGGTGATGTTTGAAAAGAAGTTCCACTTTCACTAAGTTCATGTCCCAATTAAAGATTTAACCTTTTTTAGATGTCCTTAGAAAATTTTTAGGTTCTTTTTAATGTAGGCCCAATTACACTATCACTTCCTTCCCTCTCATGGATTTTTGCCCCTTGTTTCATTGGGTTTTGGTCCTTTTACAATAAAGCTCTCATCTTACTCTCATGGGCTTTCATTAGCGCTTAGAAATTTTCAACCATTTGTCTCAAACATGGGCTTACAATGTATTCATCACCTTTAGGCTTTTCATTTTTATTCGTTTATTTCACTTTTTTTTTTTAAAAAAAATAGCCCTTTAACTAGAATATATTGTAGCCTTCCTTTCAAAGTCCATGAAGTCCTTATCATTTTGGGACTTGGCATACAACAAGGAGGCCCAAGATTAGGGAAGTTCTCATTGGCTTTGTAGGATTTTGGAAGCCAAGTCCATAGCATACTTGTTACCTTAGGCCGAGAGTCCTCTTTTTCAAAAAGGCTTTTTCCATTTGGGCCTATGATAGCAATTAGGCTATGGTCTTATGAACCTTTCAAGTTAAGATATACCTTTGGATTTAAGGATAAGCCTCCTATGCGTGAGAACTTTTCTTTTGTCCCATAATATCTTAGGGTATGTTATAACTTTAGGGCCATCCCTTCCATTTTTATATCTTTTTTTTTTTTTTTAGAATTAGGTGAACACATGATGTATGGTTGAACAAAGAAGAGATATAAAGGGCATCATTTGTGATAGGATCTAGGATCCCTCTAAGTGTGGGTAGGCCCCCTAAGGCTAAAAGGATAGATAATTAGGTCACTCACAACTAGGTGGGTTATGATTCCAACCGAGGGCCTAAGTGGACCCCATATTGGATTGGTAACAAACCTTTAACATACTCAAAGCCCATTATAGGCAATGACATCGATTGTAAGTTGGTGGGCTGAACTTCGGAAGATTTGGGCCCAAATGAAGCCATCCATCTTTCCACTCATCACCAACCAAGATTAAGGGACAAAAGAAACCAAGTGATGTGTGTGCAAACAAATATTGAAATAGTTTTTATTAAGGTTAAGACATAGGCACATAGGAATTAAATTCACAATCCCTAATGAAGTTGCCACTGTGGACACAAAGGGGGTAATCGCCACCTAGTTTTTGCAATGGCTTAGGAACCAGATATATAGCGTCCTTTCAAGGAAGGATCTTTTGATCTTACTACTAGAGATATGGGTTCGGAGTTTAGGTATGCTATTGGGAAAGTGTTAGACACCCAAGATCGCCCAACCCTAAGGTTGGCCCCCCATAATTGTGCCTTACGTCTTAACCTCATTAAAAACATGGTTAATACTTCCATCTATACTCACACACACACACTAGCATACATCTAAGTATACAATCACGGCATCATTCACCCCAAAACACATACCTATCTACCCTTAAACAAAAGAGAGCCAAACCCACACATATATAAATGCTAGCATGTGAAATCCTATCATACATCTAAAACAGGCAGCGACGTAATCATAGCTGTACTTTTTTAGACCCTTTAAAATACAAGTTGTTTAACCTAGTTATTTAACCAAGTGATTAATTAGATAAATTATTCAATTCTAGGTTAACACATTCAAATCATATCATGTAAATAATGCAGAAATGTAAAGAACACACGATATGATAACCCAGGAAAATTAAACCGATAAAAAACCTGGAGAGGATTTAACCTACCTATCCTTAAGGTAAAACACATCCACTATGAAAGAATTGAAGCTTTTACAATAGAACTTAGACCACTAACATCATATTGCAACCTCAAGTAGAAAACTTACTACCACGACCACGAGATAACTCCGAGTCCACAGACTATTTCTTTCTTTAATCCATTGTAACTACAAGTTCTCCTACTTGTGACTTTGAGACTCCACTCAAAGTTTTCATATCTTCTTTATGTTTTTTATGCAGCAACTAAAGCAATCACCAAGTTCTTGACATATATCTTGATCTTAATAACCCTAAGCGTGTATAAAGATAAACACCTCTAAATCTCATAAAAGGTTCAACACACAGCACATCAAAGACCTCTAAAACATAGCAAGGTTTTTTCTTTTTATACATGGAGTAAAACATAAAACCCTACACGTTATATAAGCTTCGGCTGAATTGGAAATTCTACAGAAAAATAAATCTGCAAGAGATTCGATCGATCAAGCCTTGCAGATTTTGTTCAATAAATCCTGCAATCACTCGATTCCAGTTTTACAAATAAACATACTTTGAGCAAGCCTAAACCTAGACTCTATGTTTTGATCATAGTTTGCCAACATAATACAAAATGAAATTCTAATACATCAGTTCCTAAAGTCTTAGAACCTAACAATAGTAGCAAGGTATCGTGACAATCATAAATATTATATAAAGCATACAATTGGGATATAAAACAAACATTCAAACGACATACATCATCAAATGCATGTTCATACCAATGCATGACTTACCGTCACCTACCTTTCAACAACACAGTACCTATGGCATTAATACTTGGACATGTGAATGAATGGCATGGCATTAAAACTAAGAAACCCTAATCTAAACATATGGTAGCAAATAAACAAACAAACATGAGAAACAGAGACTTTGGAAGCATAAAAACACAGAAAAGAAACTAAACAGGACAACATGTGAAAGCAAAAGGAAAGCAAACAAATAAAAATTAGGGTTTTTGGGCAGTAGTTCATGCATGCAAGAACAGGTCTACGTATGCATAATCAAGCTAGCATGCACAAGCAAGATTATGCGCATACAAGTCCTTGCCCAAAAAACCTAACAACACAGAAACAGAGCAGAACTTTTAAACAGAAATTCTAACAACCTAACATACATTTTAAGCATACAAAAACTTAAACCTAACCTAGAAAAGCATATTAAAACATATTCTAATAAACAAACAAAGTAGGCAAGAAGATTAAAAGGAAGAAAATAAAAGAAAGGAAAAAGAAAAGTTTAGACTAGATACCTCACACAAAATCTTTCCAAACTTGATTTTGACCGTTCCCTTCAGTCAAGTCTAAAAATCAATAAGAAAGTGACTAGCAACGTTAAACTAAAAGGATTGGGGCCAAAAACGGTCTCAATCAAATAAGATTGACTTGAGTGTATTTTGTGAAAAACTAATAGACCAAAAACAAATTGACCTCTTCTGATGAATTAATTGATTAATTAGCCAAGTTTAATTAATTAATCAAATTAACATGTAAATGTGTGGTAGCACCAACAAATCATCAATTAAACTAAGAATGCAGCGAAAAATAAATTGACATAGTGATTTGTTTACAAATCCTACACGGCAAAAACTCCACTGGATGGTTTTAAGGTCACCACTCTCGAAACTCCACTATTATCATAACAAGCAATTACAAGTAAAGAAATCCCAGTACCTTTTACCAACCTACAGTTGAACCTTTACCCCAATACCTAATTGGACTTGTTCTGTAGTGACAATTTCTTCTTTTAATGCACAACTCCCAGTACGTGACTAACAAATTGCGTAGATCCCAGTACGCGACTTCAATCACCAACTAGAGAAGGTTGTTGGCTGTAAAGTTCTTTAATTCATCCAGACGATGAAGATCAAGAAGATGCTTGGTTACAAAACCTTACGTTGCACAAACACAGGAACTTCTACAAGAATGATGAATTGAGGCAAAACTCTGTCTCCGGTCACAATTTGCTTGAACAAACTTTGCTCAACTCTTGTGCAACTTGTGTCCTCTTTGACGGCCCTTAAAATAATCTTTTTATATGTATAGGGTTGTGAGAAAAAAAAGCTCAAACACATAATCATGAATTAGAGTTAAAACAGATCTAAAATTCTGTTTTTCGTCGAGCTGCTGTTGAGCCACGGGGCTGAACAGCTCTTTAAACCTTGACAGATGGCTAGCTGTCGAGCTTTAATGACAGACACTTTTCTGACTTGAATCTTGGGCAGACTTGCATGGCTTCAACACTTGATCTTGAAATAAAGTTTCTTGAAGTATTAAACACATCCTAGATCTACCCAAATACAAGTAAAGTGAGTTTTGTCAAAAGATTAGCCAATTACACAAAATAGTGACATATGTTCCTAACAAATGAATCATATATGTCCTAACAATCTCCCCCTTTGGCAATCCGTGACAAAACTACAATAAACAAATGAACATATAAGAGAAGTCATAAATCACTCAACTCATACTCACTTGTTGAATATAATAAAATTTATCCTAACACAAACTCTTGAAAAATTTTGCAAGAAGAGAGTTTATGGCAAGTAGAATTTGACAACTTATATTTCTAAAACACTTTAAACAAAACTTATCAAGGCATCTTTGTGTGAAACAGAATTTATAAATTTCATACAAGTAATAAGAAGCATGTGCATAAAGAGAGAAAAGAAACAACACATGTAAGGGTAGGTGAAAAGAAAAATATACAAGTAATCCTCACTACATCCATTAAGATATCAACACTCTCTCTAACAAAAATGTCCTATACTAACTCTCCCCTAAGAATGACTACTCTCATATCCAAAACTACTCCCCCTTTTTGTCACGAGTGACAAAGGGTAAGAGTCTCAAGTAAACATCTCATTAGTAGAGCTAGTATCTCCATCATCATCATTAAAAGAATCATCGTCATCACCATCATCATCATTATCCTTAGCCTCAAAATCAAAAGCCACTAGAAGAGGTGGAGGAGAAGCCTCAGAAGCAAAGCCACCCATGATCAACTACCACCATGCAATATGACCGACACAAACATTCACCTGATACAGCTCTGTAGAGAGTGTATCAAGGCGAGCATCCATGCGCTGCAGCTACGCTAGGATGTCTCCTAGTGACACATCACTCGTAGAAGAGGAGGGAGCGGATGTAGATGGAGCAGAACAAAAGGGAGGAGCTGCTGAATCCGACTGCCGTGACCTAAACTACGCCTCGCTACATTTAACGATAGCGGCATCTATGGCACACATGACAGAGAAGTGATCAGAAGAAGGAAAAAAAAGTAGAAAAATGATGTAAAATCCGCGTGATAGCCAAAGGGAAAATGAGCTTATCACGGGTAGCCGTATCTCTAAACACATCTATAATAGAAAGAATAAAATGTGTAAGAAAATCTATAGTGAGGTGCTCTAACAAAGAAAGCAAAAATCGAGCACGAGGCTTTATGATGGAGTTATAGTGAGAGAGTGGGTGCAAAATAAAAGTCATCACCATGTTCATGAATCTAGAACCTTTAGCAAAAGGCCTACATGGTGTAAACTGACGATCACCCCAAACAAAAAGGTGCTCACAGAAAGCAAACATCATCTCATATTTGGACACAGTCCTCAGACACTTACAACTAGGGTAGTCAGGATGCTTTACCCTCGGTACATGGAGCACAACCACAACAAGCTGCGATGTGACAGCAATGCGCATACCTCGAACGCGAGTATGAAAGAAAGGTACTGAAGAATCAATTTCATGCATGTTAGAGTAAAACTCTTGGATCAGCACGGAAGGACATGTGACTGAGACATCACACAGTGACTCCCAACCCCGACTGTGAAAGACATCGGGTAGGTCAGTGTCGACGAAGTCCGCCAAAATGACTTGGCGTTTTGAATGAACACCTCATCGAGAAAAGTTCTTTGAAAGTCCTTTCGGGCATTCTCATCATGGAACCGAATATGAGAAGGAGTAGGATCAAATGAAGACGATGCCCCGGAACAAAGAGGATTCCGAGATAGAGCTGACTTATGTTTAGGTGCCATAGACATGACTAACGTAAACAAAAAAGAAAGGGGGAGAGAGAGAGAGAATCAAAAAAGTCCCAAGCAGTTCAAATATATCAAAATATATTGAAAAGAGAGTACGTATGCGTGGGGAATGCATGAACATGTGACATGCAATATAAAATTCATCATGGACTCAGCCCAATCCAATCCTACCAGCACATAAACAATTTACACACATCTAAATGCATGATAATACTGTTATAATACTAATGAGATGCAATGCATGAGATTTTAAACTCATTTAAGCAAAAACCCATCCCAAAATTTCAACAACTCCTCAATTTTGAAAAACCTCAAAATTTTTCAAAAACCCTAAAACCTAGGTTTCAAAACATGAAATGCATGAAGAATGAAAGATTATAAGCTTACCAAGTGAATAAAATCTTGAAAAAGCTTGAAGAAACCTTGAAGAAAAGATTTGGAGCGAGTGAGAGTGATTTGGGAGGTGAAAGAACAAAGCTATTGAGAGAAAGATCGAGAGAAATGAGAATCGGATCGCACAGACCGTATTTATAGAACCTCAGTAAATCTCAGTAGATAGAGGTATCGAGACATCTGTCAAGCCAGGTGTCGAGAGAACAAAACATCGACAGATGAAGCTGCCGAGGGACAAATCAACCAAAGGCTAACAGAATCTCGATTAATCCACCAGGTGTCGAGAAGCTATCGAGGAGATAGAAGTTTTCCCGATCGATCCACCAGCTATCAAGAATGTGTCGAGATTGTGATAAGAAAAAGTTTAAGAATTTGACAGACAGCCAGGTGTCGAGGACATGTCGAGATTGCTTAAAAGTAGTTTTTCAAGAAGGGAAAAACATAGATATGAATGCAATCAAGCATGCAACTCAACCAAGGATCCAAGCAACATATTAGGCTTTTAAAATCATCTCTCAACAACATGTAAACCTTGTGATGGCCAAATCACATTGTACCTGCACATGTATCAAGAGTAGCAAAGAATATTGCATGTTGTGTGTGAAAAATATCACAAGATTGCATAAGTGTATACATGTTATGACGATTTGAGATATGAGAAAATCACTTTAAGTCATACACAATCATAACTGTTTGATGGGGCTATCACATTTGAGGTACATCATATAACTCCCAATTCTCCTAGAATACACGCTTGCAACCATTTTAAAAGCATTTTGATCTTTTTGCTTTTGATTTTTTTTGCATATTTTCTTTTAAGCATATTATGCATGGGCATACAAAAGATAGAAAAGAAATACCTAATAGAAATTTAGACCCCTTAAAACAACAATTGGATTAACCTAGTTAATTAACCAAGTTGTTACTTAGTCAAATTATGCAATTCTAGGCTAAAACAATCAAACAATCATATCAATTACAAAGCAACAGAAATATAAAGAACACAAAGATACGATCACCTAGGAAAACCAAACGGGTAAAAAACCTAGGGAGGATTTAACCTAGCTATCCTCAAGGTAAAAAGCAAATCCACTAAAAAGAATCGAAGTTCATACAAAAGGACTTACAAGCTCCCCGCTTGACTTCCTAATGCTACCCAATAGTAGAACTTACTAACACGACCATGTGCAAGTTCCGAATCCACGGACTCCTTCTTTCTTTCTTGCATTCTCCAATCAAGTACAAGCACTCCCGCTTGTTTTTCTTTAAGCTCCAATAGCAGCAACCTTGTTGATCATCAAGATGTAGATAATATCTCTACCTTAAAAACCCTAAGTTTATATGAAGGAAAGCTCCTCTAGATCTCACAAGAGATTTACACAAAACAGCAAAGTATGAGCAACAACTCAATTGAAGCAACTCTAAAAACGTGGCTAGGGTTTTTCTTTATATACCTAGGGTAAAAATAGAAAACCCAAAACATTTAATGAGTTAGGGCTGAGCTGGAATATTCTGCAGAAAACATTCTGCCTGAGATTCGATCGATCGAGCTAGGCCGAAATGCACCAATGCATCTATAGCCACTCGATTCCAACTTTACATGAAAGACTTAACTTGAGCAAGCCTAAACAAGACTAAACAACCTGTTTTGATCATGGTTTGCCAACAATACAAATTAGAGTTCTAAATACATAAAATCCTAAATCTTTAAAACCAAACAAACTCCCCCTTTGGCAATCCGTGACAAAACACAAATACTAAGCTCAAAGTTTACAATTAAAAAGCCCTTTACAAAAATAATGCTCATAAACCAAAATTCAATCCTAACTACTATCCATCAGTTGCAAGTGTAGACAGCAACTTAATTGAATCAACCTGTTTATTGCTGAAATACTCAACAAATGCATAAACACATGTGTGACAGAAAATAGTATATAAACAGGTATAACATTCTTGTACGATTCACACAACACAAAATAAAGACATATATCAAATGAATAACTCAGAGAATATAAAACAATAAACAGTGAATCCAAAGCAACAAGAATCAAAAAGAAAACATGTATATCAATCAATGTTACTCCCCCAACATGAATATCCCCAAAAAAATGATATACAAGGTAAAGTGCCTAAATACAATCTAACAGCTCTACAAGCTCCTTAAAACAGCAAAAACTCTCCCTAACTACAAAACTCCTCTACAAACACTACTCCCCCTTTTTGTGACGGAATGCCAAAGGGCAATCACAATCTATCATCAAAAGGAGGTGGTGTAGGAGACTGAAGATGTGCCAAATCAGCTCGCAACGCACAGATCTCATCAAGCACGTCCACCAAAATCTGACTAGGAGCCGCCTGAACGGTCATGACAGTCTCCAAAGTATAACGGATATCAAAATCATCCAATGGAGGTGGAGGAACAGCAGCAGCAGCAGCAGCATCATCAGGATCAGGAACATCCTTACCAGAAGGACCTGTAGAAAAAGAGGGAGGAGGTGTGGACCCAGAAGGTGTAGACCAAGGGTGTTTAGAGCCAGCTCGAAGGTGAGCAGTCCTCTATCTAAGAAAAGACGCACCTATAGGACCAATGACATGCACAGGCTCAGAGGAGGGGAAACCACTAAGATCAAGATAAAGAAGAATCCTATGAATAAAAATAGGATGAACCAGGGCATGAGAAGAAGATGAACTCCTATACACTTCGTTCAAAGAACGAAGGAACAAATGGGAAAAACTGATAGGAGCATCAGTAACTAAAGCATACAAAAATACACATCTCTCGAGAGGAATGGTGTGCAGATGAGAAATGGGCTAAAAGCAGTGACACGCTATCCTAAAGAAAAGATAGTGTAGCTCTGAAAGCTCAACAGTGGCGATCCTAGGATCAGAACCCCACTAGATAGATGACCCAATGATGTAAGACATGACATCACTCAAAACTGGAGACTCATCAAAAGGGTAGACAGGGGTGCTGGACCAAAGGTACCCCTAGAGCATCAGCCACTACTGTAGGAGTAATGATGTACTCTACGCCTCATATCAACTCTTGACTAAAGTGTTGGAATCATAGACGCGGATCGAGATGTTCAAGTAGAACTCTCGACTCAAGGTAACAGGTGAAGGAGGATCAGAAATATCCACCAAGGGTAGCCAGCCCCTATGCTCTAAGTTTGCCCTAATGGCGAGATCCAACTCATCTAGAATAACAGAACGCTCAGACCATATCTTACGCTTAAGGTTCAGCTTCTCAAAGATCTCTTGGTTTTTCTCACTCGAAAATTTCTCACAGTCAAAGGACCGGGGGGAGGGGGGAAGGTGTGGGTGAAGGGATAGACCTACGAGCCCTGGTTTTCCTAGGCATGCTGCTAAGATAAGGACAGAGACACAAGAGAAAACCCAAAAGAGAAACAAATAAAAAATATAATAAAAAAATAACTATATGATGCATGAACAGTTAAAATGCCATGATGCATGTACTAATGCAGTAAACAATGTTCAATTTTAAGTTCAATTTCACAAAATTGGCTCGAGCATAGAGTTTCTAACCAAAAACCCCAAAAATTTGAAAACTACTTGTAAAATTTTGAAGCATATTGATGAATTAAGCATTACAAAATACAATCCATAGATGATAATGCCTAATTACATCCAATCAACAAGCCAATTTTATCAAATTCAACCTAGTTGAACAAAATCCCCAATTCGGAACAATTATAAACCCTAGAATTTTCAATTTTCCACAAAACCTAAAATTGATCAAATTAAACTATCAAGAACATGTTTATAGCTTGTCCCCATAAAAACTCATTGATCAATTTCACAAAATTGGGCTTGAAACATCAAAAATCCCAAAAAGAAAGAGGTTTGAAAATATGAGGTAAAATGCATGAAAAATACAAATAAACTCAAAAATGAGGGGAAAAATAGACTTACCGGCTTGAGGAAAGAGAAATCTTTCAAAAATTTTAGAGGAAAACGACAAAAAATCGCTGTAGATCCTTGCCAAGTCGGAGAGAGAAAAGAAAGTTTGAAAAAGACTTTTGAAAAAGGAGTGGAATCAGTCAAAGAGTACTGTTTAAAAAACCTGATTCACAACTTTCGATTGATCAAAAATTACATTCGATCGATCGAATCACTTTGAAAGTTTTAAAAATAATTTTAAATATTTTCGATCGATCAAAAAACAGAATGGATCGATCGAAACAAGCAGTGGATCACAGTATTTTCAGAAAAATTTCAGTTTTGAAAAACTCAAACTAATTTTTGAAAATAACTCCTCAAAGCATTAAAACCAATGAAACACAATACATTAGTATGAGATGAAATGGAATGCTTTTTCAAAAACCTAAATTTGTAATCCCAGTTTCTCCAAGGTAAAGTTTCAGCCAGTTCTTCCTTTAAATTCACAAGCAAAAAAAAAAAATGTTTTGCATAAACTCAAGGTATTTTTCGAACTTGGTTAGTCAGACCAAAAACACACACAATAACATGTACAGTGTTTAGCAAAGAGTAACTTGTGTAGTGTGTGCAAACTAGCAAAAACTCGAGATACATGTAAGGTGATATGTGAATAGAAATCAATCACAAAGTCTACAAAATTTATCACACAGAATTTAAAAGAGACTATCACCTAAAGAGTTACATCCTATAACTCCTACATCTCCTAGAACAAAAGCTTGCAATCATGTAAGTTTCTTGTATTTTTGCCTCATAATTATGTGAGATGGCATCAAGCCTAATAATACACACCAATTTTAATTATGTGAGATGGAATCAAGCCTAATAGTACACACCAATTTTAAGCATTAAGCAATTAAGCCGAGGCATCACCTTATGTTCTTTTTGTGCATGTGCTACAGTTTCTCGAGTACAGAATCTTATGATATGCACTAAGGTGTTCATGATTGGCTAGTGAACAGTGGTGAGATGGTTATTTATGCCTTTCTCAAAATGATTAAGTCCGACAATCAAATAACATGTGACTTCAAGATCAAGACAAAGTGATCAAAAACCATAAACATCTTTCCCACACAGCATGCACTACAAAGCTTCAATTAGTCAAGTGTAATAAATAAGCTTATCAACGCTAAACAAGGTACATAAGACATGTTATGTGTAAATAAATTGACCAACCTTGTTTTCAAAAACCAAGAAACATAGTGCTTTACATATTTTGCTTTTCTCTTTTTTTTTTTTAATTATTATTATTATAAAAGAAAACAAATAAATCCTAGAATGAAATGCATGAATGTAATGCAATGCAAGTCCTAGAACAAAGAAAAACACAAAAAACCAAATAACAATGATCACAAAGGAATGAGCAATGAAGCACAAGGACCATGTCAGAAAGACTCAATTAGGTCAAGTCGTTTGCATCCAAAACCTTTTAGATGCACCATGACCATTGGAGTTCTTATTCACATTCGCATGATTTCCAACTCTAGGATTGGAATAAAGGTTTAACGCCTTTACCAATTCACCAATGAGAACCATAAGATCTTGTGCTTGAGGCAAAGGCACCTTTGGTTTGTTTGCTCTCTTAGCAGCTTAAAGCTTGTAACATTTAGGACGAATGTGTCTAGACTTTCCACAATAGTGACAAACCTAGGTAGGTTTACCATATATCTTGTCCTTAGAATGGGTAGAATCCTTAGATTTAGACTCTCCTAGATCAACCCTAATCTTCCTAGGTGGTGAAACTTCTATGAGTTTAACAACCTTACTCGCAGGGGGCTTAACAATTTCACTCACAACCTCACACGCAGAAGGTTTAGAAGAAGATGGAGGAACAAAGTTTGTGGAATGTGGTGCAGAATCAAAGATGCTTCTTTTTTAGAAGTTTGCCACTCACTCATAGGAGTAGTGGGCTTCTCCCATCCGTGTTCAATGGAATTCCAAATCCTCTCATCAATAGATTTCAGGAATGCTTATAGTTATTCCCATCAAAGTGAGGAGGAACAACAAGAGAGTTTCCATGCTCCATGACACCAGGGGTCAAGGATTAGCTCAGAGATCAAAAAAATCTCAAACAAAAGAGCTACCTGCTCCGATACCACTTGAACAGTTTTAGACCCCTTAACACACAACCAGATTGAGTAGCCTAGTTAATTAGCCAAGTTGTTACTTAGTCAAATTAAGCAATTCTAGGTTAAAACAATCAAACAATCATATTAAGAATATAAAGCAGTGGAATAAAAAATAACACAAGATATGATCACCCAGGAAAATCAAACCGGTAAAAAACCTAGGGAGGATTTTACCCACCGATCCTCAAGGCAAAATTGAATTCATTATGAAAGAATTGAGGTTCATACAAAAGGACTTACAAGCTCCCCGCTCGACTTCCTAATGCTACCTACCAGTAGAACTTACTGACACGACTCCGTGCAAGCTCCGAATCTACGGACTCCTTCTTTCTTGAATTCTTCAATCAGCTACAAGTACCCATGCTTGATATTCTTTAAGTTTCAATGGTAGCAACCTTGTTGATCATCAAGATGTTGAAGTAATCTCTATCTTGAAAATATTAAGCTTTGTGTAAAGGAAAGCTCCTCTAGATCTTACAAGAGATTTACACAAAACAGCAATGTATGAGCAACAAAACAACTAGAACAACTCTAAAAACGTGGCTAGGTTTTTGCCTTATATACCTAGGGCAAAAACATAAAACCCTAAACGTTTTAATGAGTTAGGGCTGAGTTGGAAAAACTGCAGAAAACGCAATCTGGTCGACTTTCGATCGATCGAGTCTATTCTTCGATCGATCGAGCCAGACCGAAATGCCCCAATGCATCTACAGTCTCTCGATTCCAACTTTACAATAATTAATCAACTTTGAGCAAGCTTAAACAAGACTAAACATATTGTTTTGATCATGGTTTACCAATATTACAAATTAGAGTTCTAAATACATAAATTCCTAAACCTTTAAAACCTAACACCATACTTTATGCAGCCTTTGTGCTTTGTTAAATCAGTACATCTAACCTAATGCTATGCATTCCTTTTTAAGTACTGTCACTCTTGTGCCTGTATAGGATTTTTCCTAGATGCACATACTTCATGTATTGTGCATTGGTTGAGTGTTGGTCATTCAAGTGATTTGTCTTGTGTTTGTTAATTTGAATGTCCGGATGTTCATTCCAAGTGTGAATGAACATTGTGATCACTTGTATGAAGTGATTACCTGTTTTTGGTCTTGCCATGGTTTATTGCTTTACTCCATTGTGCTTAATCGTATTATGCTTACACCATTTGCATTACAAGTTTTCTGCATACAATGAACATATTATGTTGTTGTGTTTTAGGAGTTACTTGTTCTTATGGTTCTAAAGCTTCGAAGTTTCTAGAGTTAAGTGTGAGTGAGTTTGCCAACTGTTCCCAACTCACGCGTCAAATCTAGAGTTTGTTTTAGGGTTTTGTCACGAAATAGCTAAAAGGGGAGATTGTAAGGTTGAAGTTTATCAACCATCGTTTTGGCTTTATTCCATGCCAATTTGCTTGTAATTTAAGCACTTAGTAACCCTATATTTAGGTGGGATTATTGTAAGGGTAGTGTGTGAGAAGATGTGAAGAAAAACTCAAGTATGTGTAAGAAGGCAAAGATTCGCGGCTAGGACTCGCGGCTGAATATCGACTAGCAAGCCGCCAACTGCAGGCACGTGAGATACACACAAGGGAGCTGAAAGGTCATGCCAATTGTCGCACTACAGGACAAAAGTCCTAGGCTGGCCAGACCGTTATCCTGCGGCTTGAACTCGCGACTCAGACCAATCGCGAGGCCAAGCTGCTAATCAGCCTTGTTTGGCAAAAATTGACTCTTCGTATTCCAAACACACACCACTATATATAGACCCTTATACCCATTAAATTGAGAGAGCTTTCAAAGAGAATTTTGTAAGAGAAACCCTAGAGAAAAACAAGATTGCCTTATCCCCAATCTTTACCTTAGAAACTCTACAAATTCCTCTTTTCTCTTCCTCTCCATTGTTACATCCTTGAGAGGCCTTTAGCCAAATCCTTATCTCACCACACCCACGTCTGTGAGAAGGCTTATTTGGTGCTGTTAGGAAGTAGTTTGGAAGGAACCAAGAGACATTAGTTGATGCTATGATATAGTAGCAGAATCCGAGAAACTAAAGAAGAAATAGGTTTTGCGCAACTTCGTTAGAGTAAAAAGCTTGGAGGGCTTAGGCACTTTGGTAGATTAGGCTTGGAGGGTCTTCTATTGTTCATGTATCCCAACTACATTCTTTAGTGGATTATTTACTGCTTGGAGGGCAGTGGAGAGATTTTACACCGAGGACTTCGGTTCCCTCTTCGATAACACATCGTGTGTTATCCGTATATTTGCATCTTCCTTCTCTTTATCTTTACTTTATATTTACTGCTATGGATGTGTTTATATTTGGCTTAGATTGTTTATCAATTCTGTTATAAGCTTGTTATCATGTTCCGCACATTAATTGTTTGATATAAAGCCTGAATTGGTAATTTTGTAATTGGGGGTCCAAACATTCAAATGTGTTTCATACCCTTTTTGAACTTTCAGTGATTCTTCAGAAAATTCGAAGTATGTAATGAGTCTCCAGTTAAATATGTCATGCCCCAAACCCAACTATAAAGATAGGTACGTGACAACTGCCGCACGCTTATAAAGTAAGTACTCTACAAGTGTGCAAGGCATTTTTAGCAACTAAAATTTATCCTCAAAAATTAATTCAAATAAATTCAAAATACCTCAACAATTTCTTTATGAATAGATCTCCAATAATTTAATAGGAACAAAATCCTAACTTCATGTACATAATGCCAATTGGCCAATAAATATAAAACTATTAAAAGACCATCCAATCCAAAATCACTAAGATTCTTTCCTGCTCACAACACAACATCAAAACTCCCAAAATTTGTTATTCTTCACAATCTGAAAATGGAGGGGGGAAAAGGGTGAGCTGACAACTCAATAAGTAACCAAAATCCTAATAAGTTTTATCAAGCAATAGATCTGTAAAGTAATAAGATGTAATATAAGTCTTCAAAAGTTATAATATACTGTGGGTTTTCAAAAATAACTAAAAAAAAGTTTCATAATCTTAAAATAATAAGTTGCAAATAGATCACATACTTTAATCTGACAAATATATCATAGATGGTTTAGAAAGTAGTCATTTTTCCATATATCAAAACTATAACTTACAATATGCTCCAAAAAGATACATAAGTAGTTTTAATTTCAAAATAGTTCAAATATTCAAACGTAATTCATATTTTTAATAATCTTATGACTATGGTTATGCTATATCCCCGTGACTGGGCATCAAAGTACCAATGAACAACTCCCATTGGCTGGGTATCAGAATACCAATAAATAACCCCCATTGGCTGGGTATCAGAGTACCAATGAATAACCCCCATTGGTTTGGGTATCAGAATACCAATGAATAACCTCCATTGGCTGGGTATCAGAATAAATTCATGGTCAGATTGTTCATAATCATATATATGAAATCATATTTTCTAACAAAACTATATCTTATTCAAATACATACATACATATATATATATATATATATATATAATATCATATATTCAATATTCAAATCTATTTGTGATATTTCTATAATTCTTTACTTTAAATCAATATAGCTAAAAAAACAATTAAATAAAATAAATCTTATATTCAATGCCCATGTATAATTGTGAAAATTCTTTATTCTTTACTTTGAATCAGTATAGCTAAAAACAATTAAATAAAATATATCATATATTCAATAATCAAATATATTTGTGATAATTATTTACTTGAAATCAGTAATACAATAGAAATAAAATTGTAACGACTTTAAACAATTTTCAGTAGTTAGAAAATGCAAAAATAAAACCAATTAGGATAAGATTACTTACCTCCAAAAACTATTCCAAAAGAAACTTTTCCCAAACACTTCCTCTAAAATCCTTAGATATCACCTAGAACAATTTTCAAATATTTTTACTCAATAATCAAATAATTAAAAAAAAAAAAAAAAAGACTTAAAACGGTACCTGGCCAACAGAGAGACTACTAAAGTATCCAATAATTTCTCTTTATTATCTCAAAATAAAATAAAAATCCATGTATTCAATATATATCCTCCACAACCACTAACAGAACCTAGTAGTCTACATATAATCATTTAGAGTCAAAAGCACCACCTAGACCATCTTTTATAGCTCTACACGTGTGCTTATTCTTTTTTTTCATCTCTTTTTTTTTTTTTTCCCCTTCCTGCTACTGCCGCCTCTAGTTTTCTTTTGGCAAGAAGACAAACCCCACAATTCAAGCCTTGATGCAAGCTTTATTGAAACTCTATTCTTCCTCCACCAAGTCAATAAACAAATAATAATATATTAGAAAGAAGTTGGTGTTCCTCCTTTTCAAGTCAAGCCTTTTTTTTTTTTTTTCATCAATCTGATTCAATTCCTCTAAGAAAACTACGTTGAACACACTCATGTGGGCATGGCTAAAGAAAGTCTCATTGTTGGCCAAAATACTCACATAAGAAAATATTCTAATACCTCATAAATTCTAAATTTGACAAAAGAATAAGATTTCTTAAGCTCTTACCTCAAGAGTGTAGTCAATCCTTTTCTACTTCAATCCTTTGAGTAGTCTCCTCTCTTAAAATATCTCTGCTATTATACGCTGACTTAAGAATCTTATATATAGATAGGGTTTCAACCTTATTTTCTAAAACACTCCCTTATAATTATAAATTATAAAATTGGCCCCACAAAAGATTTACTTAAATACCCTTCCTTTTATTTATTTTTTTTCGGGGTATTACAATCTCCCCCACTTATAAGAATTCAGTCCTCTGAATTCATCACAAATTGAACGAATTATCACACTTCCATTGCGCTACTCTAAAGCACAATTGTATTGATCTATACAAATTTATCACTCATCACCATAGTTCAAACTATTTCACAGCATATGCGTAGACTTTTCATTCCCAAGATTTGAAATAAATAAAAATTTCCATAGCAAATGGAGCCCTGATGTTTCCACTGCATAATACAATACAACTATAAAATCTCTTACTCAATTAGCCATAGTTTAAGAACAACCATATTACAAAAAAAAATATAAGATTCTTTAAAGATATACATGTCTCTAGTCTAAATAGCTCTCTAAGTTCCCTTCAATATGAATAAAAGTTCCAAGGCCCATTCGTTTAGGTTAACCCCAATAACTGATTTTCCATTAATTATTAATTTCAATAATATTCAGAGGCCTAAGTAGTCTCCAAAAATTACAACAAGGGAAATCCACAATTTTGAGATTCACCATAGACCATTGAATGCTAGCATCCGCTTGTTTCTCTACCTCAAAATTAAGTAGTGCATCCAAAGGTCCAATCCTTCCTAAGTTCAAAACAAATTTACAAAATATGCATATATCACTATATCTTTTCTTCCTCAAGTTTTGTAAAATAGAAATTCCAAAGTCTCCATAAATAATCAATTGAGCATTGATATAAGGGTCTGTCATAGAACCTCTATCCTAATCACAAATTATCTCCACAAATAAGCAACATTTATTCAACTTTAATCTTCAAATGATACATAGGCTGGAACTCATTGAAGAGTTGGGTTCCTTAATTACATTGCCTATTATGAAGACAAATCTCTAAGTATGCATCGGCTAGAAGGGAATAGTCCATGAAGTATCTCAACCCTTTTATTTATTTTTCTTTACCTTGTAAATAATAGTCCCAGCAGTCTAGAACTTAAGAGTATACGGCAATTTATAATCACTAACCATCTGGCAATATAAAACAGAAGGTACAACAATTGACTATAATTCAAATTGTAATAGTCTTTCAAAATAAACTCTCTAGCCATCTCAACTCCTTCAATATCCAATCAAAAATATGGTTCACTAGTGCAATTCAATACTACCATGTACTTGTGTTCTATCCACTTCATTTTCTATTGAGCCAATCCATTAACTCTTATCAGTTAAATTCAAAGAATTACATTTCTGGCATTAAAACTTATTCCCAAGGATATTAAACAAGCCTTCAAGTCCATAGAAAAGAAATTGCGGACCTCAAACTTCTAAGTAACGAAACATGTCTCAAAAACATTTAGGGACTACCTTATACTTAAATTAGGCTATGGTAATCCAAGTAGGTCAACCCTAACAAGAACAATGATCCAAAGAAAGTCGGTCCTTAACATTAGAATCCAAGAAAGTCCACCGATATATTACTGAGTTCTTTAAACACCCTCAGAATTTATATAATAACATATAATATAATGTGAACTACAATAACCACAAATTGATTTTCCCTTCACACTATGAACTTTTCGTTAATTTCCTTACTCCATATAAACTAAAATCAAGGAATCATAGCTCTAACATCAAACCTTAATCCCTAAATAAAGTTCTCCAATTTCCAATTCCCCAAAGCACTCCAAATTTTGAATAGGGCATATAGTAAACTATCATTCAATAATTAAACCTATGAGAATCTCCTACAAATCAAACTAACCTTAGGTAGGTCGACTATATTAGGCAAAACTATCAAATGAGTTTTCAAAAGATCAATAAAAAAAAAACAGTAGAAGATTTCCTTTACTTGTTCTTTCCTCACTCTCCTTTCCTTTTAATAAGAAGAAGAAGTTTTAATAACCAATCTAGTCAATGACAAAATTTTCAAGAATAAAATACACCCACTAAATACCTAGTATAAGATCATAGAAGTGTATCAATTAAAATCCTCCATTTTGTATTTATAAGTCACGTATGCATAACCACATAGACATAAATATCAAATCCTTCAAATATGACCTAACAAATCATCATATGATGGAATCTCACTTACACTTCTCATCAAGTCATCAAAAGAATTCTATCTATGACCTAATAACAATAACTAGAATTGTAATGCCTAGGGCGCAGATTTCATTCTAAATCAAAACCTAGCATAAAGTCTACAAGATCATAACCTAAACTCTGATACCATTAAAATTGTCATGCCCCGAACCCAACCATAAAGATAGGCACGTGACAACTGCCGCACGCTTATAAAGTAAGTACTCTACAAGTGCGCAAGGCCTTTCTAGCAACTAAAATTTATTCTCAAAAATTAATTCAAATAAATTCAAAATACCTCAACAATTTCTTTATGAATAGATCTCCAATAATTTAATAGGAACAAAATCCAAACCTCATGTACATAATGCCAATTGGCCAATAAATATAAAACTATTAAAAGACCATCCAATCCAAAATCACTAAGATTCTTTTCCTGCTCATAACACAACATCAAAACTCCCAAAACTTGTTATTCTTCACAATCTAAAATGGAGGGGGAATAAGGGTGAGTTGACAACTCAGTAAGTAACCAAAATCCTAATAAGTTCTATCAAACAATAGATCTGTAAAGTAATAAGACGTAATATGAGTCTTCAAAAGTTATAATATACTGTGGGTCTTCAAAAATAACTAAAAAAAAAGTTTCATAATCTTAAAATAATAAGTTGCAAATAGATCACACACTTTAATCTGACAAATATATCATAGATGGTTTAGAAAGTAGTCGGTTTTCCGTATATCAAAACTATAACTTACAATATGTTCCAAAAAGATACATAAGCAGTTTTAATCTCAAAATAGTTCAAATACTCAATCATTTTCAAAATCACATATGTAGTTATAAGGACTCAAAATAGTTCAAATATTCAAACGTAATTCATATTCTTAATAATCTTATGACTATGGTTACGCTATATCCCCGTGACTGGGCATCAGAGTACTAATAAACAACCCCCATTGGCTAGGTATCAAAGTACCAATAAATAACCCCCATTGGTTTGGGTATCAGAATACCAATGAATAATCTCCATTGGCTGAGTATCAAAGTACCAATGCATAACCCCCATTGGTTTGGGTATCAGAGTACCAATGAATAACCCTCATTGGCTAGATATCAGAATAAATTCATAGTTAGATTGTTCATAATCATATATATGAAATCATATTTTCTAACAAAACTATATCTTATTCAAATACACATACACACATATATATAATATCATATATTCAATATTCAAATCTGTTTGTGATATTTCTATAATTCTTTACTTTAAATCAATATAGCTAAAAAAACAATTAAATAAAATAAATCTTATATTCAATGCTCATGTATATTTGTGAAAATTCTTTATTCTTTACTTTGAATCAATATAGCTGAAAACAATTAAATAAAATACATCATATATTCAGTAATCAAATATATTTGTGATAATTCTTTACTTGAAATCAGTAATACAATAGAAATAAAATTGTAACGACTTTAAATTATTTTCAGTAGTTAAAATACGCATAAATAAAACCAATTAGAATAAGGTTACTTACCTCCAAAAACTATTCCAAAAGAAACTTTTCCCTAACACTTCCTCTAAAATCCTTAGATATCACCTAGAACAATTTTCAAATATTTTTACTCAATAATCAAATAATTTTAAAAAAAATGACTTATAACAGTACCCGGCCAACAGAGAGACTACTAAAGTATCCAATAATTTCTCTTTATTATCTCAAAATAAAATAAAAATCCATGTATTCAATATATATCCTCTACAACCACTAACAGAACCTAGTAGTCTACATATAATCATTTAGAGTCAAAAGCACCGGGGAAATCTGCAGAACACCCCTATAATACTTAACAATGTAGTAAGTTAAGTAACGTTTGGAAAGATTATGAAAAATAACATCTCGAGTTTTAGAAACTCGAGATCCATATTAAAACTCGAGTCCCAAAGACTCTCTTTGTGAGTGTTTTAGATCTGAAAATGCCACATAGATCTCGAGTTTTAGAAACTCGAGTTCCATGCAAAAAACTTTTTAGTTTTATCGCCCCTATAGTGGCGTTTTTAAGTCCTACAGTGATGTTTTAAAGCCCTATAGTGGCGTTTTCCTTTAAAATTTTTTCACAAGTGATCAATACCAGGTTCAGGGAGCCCTATAGTGGCATTTTTAAGCCCTATAGTGACGTTTTAAGCCCTATAGCGGCGTTTTTCTGCTAAATTTTTTTATAACTCTATTTTTAAGCCTTATAATGATGTTTTTAAGCCCTACAGCGGCGTTTTCTGAACTCGAGTCTTTAAAACTCGATTTTCACGTGGATTTTTTTCCACATCATGCTCATCTGCTTACAAATCGAGACTTAAAAACTCAATTTTTATCTTGGAACTCGAGTTTTAGATGCTCAAGATGCCAGTTTTCCACATTCTTTTCTACCGTGACAACTAACTAAATTTTTTAATATTTATTGTTATTTAGAAAAAAAAATTCCAAAAGCACCACCTAGACCATCTTTTATAGCTCTACACGTGTCCTTATTCTTTTTTTTCATCTCTTTTTTTTTTCCTCCTCCTGCTACTGCCGCCTCTAGTTTTCTTTTAGCAAGAAGACAAACCACACAATTCAAGCCATGACACAAGCTTTATTGAAACTCTATTCTTCCTCCACCAAGTCAAAAAAGAAATAATAATATATTAGAAAGAAGTTGGTATTCCTCCTTTTCGTCAAGCCTTTTTTTTTTTTTTTTTTCATCAATCCAATTCAATTCCTTTAAGAAAACTACGTTGAACACACCCATGCGGGCATCGCTAAAGAAAGTCTCATTGTTGGCCAAAACACGCTCATAAGAAAATATTCTAATACCTCATAAAGTCTAAATTTGACAAAAGAATAAGATTTTTTAAGCTCTTACCTCAAGAGTGTAGTCAATCCTTCTCTACTTCAATCCTTCTCTACTTCAATCCTTTGAGTAGTCTCCTCTCTTAAAATATCTTTGCTATTATATGCTGACTTAAGAATCTTATATATAGCTAGGGTTTCAACCTTATTTTCTAAAACACTCCCTTATAATTATAAATTATAAAATTGACCCTACAAAAGATTTACTATAAATACCCTTCCTTTTATTTTATTTTTCTGGGTATTACAAATTAAATTCACATAGAGATATGGAATTGTTATTTGAAGATATTTTTGATATTATTCGAGAGAAGATGATAGGTCACAATCTGAATGACCCCTTATGATTAACCCTAATTAATTAATTTAGCCAAGTAATTAATTAATCAATTAATCAATTAATCATGCAATTTTATGGAAGCACAAACAAATCACCAACAACTAAATATGCAACGGAAAATAAATAACACGGTGATTTGTTTACGAATGGGGAAAACCCTAATGGCAGAAACCCCACCGGGTGATTTTCAGGTCACCACTCCCGAAACTCCACTATTATCAAATCAAGCGGCTACAAGTAAAGGAATCCCAAGTACCTTACCAACCTACAGTTGAACCCTTACCCCAATACCCAATTGGACTTGATCTGTATTGACAGTCTCCACCTTTGATGCACGGCTCCCAAGTACGTGACTAACCAATGCGCGGATCCAAGTACACGACTTCAGAACACCAACTGAGGAAGAATGGTTGGCTGCAAAGTTCTTCAGTTCATCCTTTATGATGAATAGCAGGAAGATGCTTGGTTACAAAACCCTATGGTGCAAATACACAGCAACTTCTTGATGGAAGATGAACTAGGTCAAGAACTTCGTTTGTTGATCACAATTTACTTGAACAGAGATTGCTCAATGATAATGCAACTTGTGTCACACTAGACGGCTCTTAAAATAATCCTTTATATGTTTAGGGTTAGAAGAAAAGAAGGCCCAAAAACATATTCACGGATCCCAAGAAAATCAGATTGGAAATCTGACTTTTAAATCTCGACAGATAGCAGGTGTCGAGGTAGCTGTCGAGCAAGTGTCGAGCTTTAAAAACTTTGCACTTCAGCTTGCCCTTGGACAGACTTGATGACTTCAACACTTGACCTTGAAACATTGTTTCTTGAAGTATTAAAAACACCTAAAACTATCCAATTACAAGTAGAGTGTGTTTTGTCAAAGGATTAGCCAATTTACATAAATAAGTGACATATGTTCTTAAACAAGTTAAAACATATATGTGCTAACAATCTCTCCCTTTGGCAATCCATGACAAAACCACAACAAACAAATGAGCATATGAGAGAAGTCATAAATCACTCAACTCATATTCACTTGTTGAATACAATAAAATCTATCCTAACACAAACTCTTGAAAAACTTTACAAGAAGAGAGCTTATGATAAGTAGACTTTGACAACCTGTATTTCTGAAACACTTTAAACAAAACTCATCAAGGCATCTTGTGTGAAACAGAAATAAATAGATTGCATACAAGTATAAAGAACATGTGTATAAAGATAGAAAAGAAACAACACATGAAGAGAGAGGTGAAAGAAACATACATCAACATATATAAGAGATAAGATAAGTACAATGTATGTAAAAATGGTCAAAGGACCTCATATACAAGACCAATGTATCTAAGAGATAAGAAAAAAATACATATAGCCTCACTACATCCCTCAAAAATAACAACACTCCCCCTATCCAAAATGTTCACACTCCCCCTATCAAAAATGTCCTATACTAACTCTCCCCCTAAGATGACTACTCTCATAGCCCAAAACTACTCCTCCTTTTTGTCACGAGTGACAAAGGGTAGAGTGTCATGTAGACATCTCATCGGTAGAGCTAGCATCCCCATCATCATCATCATCATCATCCTCAGAATCTGACACTGCTGGAGTAAATGGTGAAGGAGTAGCCTCTAGAGCAAATCCACCCATGATCGCCTGCCGTCGTGCAATACGACCCATACGAACATTCACCTGATACAACTCAGCAGAGAGTGTATCAAGACGAGTGTCCATGCGCTGCAGCTGCGCCATAATATCACCAAGGGATACATCGCTCGAAGAGGAAGAAGGAGCAGATGTAGATGGAGCTGATCTGGATGGCGCTGAACGGGAGGGAGGAGTGGCACCTGGCTGTCTCGACCTGAACTGCGCCTCACTACGTTTTACGGTAGCGGCATCTATGGCAGATATGTGTGTGAAGTGGTCGGACACAGGAAAGGGAACGGAAAAATGGCGTAGAATTCGCGTGATAGCAGAAGGAAAGATGAGCAAAAATCGAGCACGATGCTCTGTGATAAAGTTATACTAAGAAAGAGGATGGAGAACAAAAGTCATCACCATGTTAATGAATCTAGGACCTTTTGCAAAAGGCCTACATAATGTGAACTGATGCTCACCCCAATCAGCAGGGTGCTCACAAAAGGCAGAAATGAGCTCATCTTTGGACACAGTCCTCAGACGCTCACAAGAGGGGTAACCAGGAAACTCTATCCTAGGTACCCTAAGCACATCCGCAACAAGTTGGGGTGTGACAGGAATGCGCGTACCTCGAACGCGAGTGACAAAGTGAGGTACTGAAAGATCAATCCTGTGCATGTTGGAGTAGAACTCCTGTATCAGCACGAGAGGGCAAGTGATCGGGATGTCACACAGTGACCCCCATCCCCTACTGTTAATGACAGAGGGAAGGTTAGTATCGGCGAAGTTCGCCAGAATAACTAGGCGTTCCGAATGAACACCTCGTTTAGAAAAGTTCTCCGAAAATGCCTTATGGGCATCTCCATCACGGAACCGAATGTTAAAGGGAGCAGTATCTGAAGAAATAGAAGCTCCAGAACACAGAGGGTTCCGAGCAGGAGTGGATTTACGTTTGGGTGCCATAGACACTACTAACGTAAAAGAATGAGAGAAAGAGAGAGAGAGACACTCAGAAAATTTTCCAAAATAGTTCAAAAATGACAAATATTTTGAATAACAAGTACGTATACATGGGAATGCATGATCATGTGATATGCAAAACACAAATATCATCATGGGCTCAGCCTAATCCAATCCTACCAGCACAAAGCATATGGCACACATCTAAATGCATGTAAATATCATTATAATGCATATGAAATGCAATGTATGACATTTTAACAACATTTAAGAGTAAACCCAACCCAAAATTTCAAGAAAAACTCAACAATTTTGAAAAACCCCAAATTTTTATGAAAAATCCCAAAAACTAGGTTTTCAAACATGCAATGCATGAAAAATGAAGAGAATAGAGATCTTACCAAGTGATATGAGCAAGAAAAGATCAAGATCCAAGAGGGTTGAAGGATTTGAGTGAAAGGAGAGTGAAAGGGAGAGGAACAGACACGGAGAGATCGAGAGAGATCGAGTGAAAATGAAGAAAAAAATCATGACAGAACTTAAATAGGCACCTCAGTAAATCTCGACAGCTGAGGTGTCGAGAGGTATCGAGGGAGCTGTCGAGGAAGGTATCGAGAAAAATGCCTTCGACAGCTAGAGGTGTTAAGAGGTATCGAGATGCATGAAGAAATATAGATACGTGATGCTCGATCGATCGCGAAGGTGTCGATAAGGTATCGAGGAAACAGAAGATATCTCGATCGATCCACAAGGTGTCGAGAAAGAAGACTCAAACAACATAAGTGAATCTCGATCGATCCATCAGGTGTCGAGAATCTATCGAGGGGACAGAGACTTTCTCGATCGATCTATCAGGTGTCGAAGAGGTGTCAAGATTGCGATAAGAAATAACTTGAGAAGCTCGACAGATGACCAGGTATCGAGGAGGTATCGAGGAGGTATCGAGGAGGTATCGAGGGAGGTGTCGAGGGAGGTGTCGAGCCAGCAGAAAAAGGCAATTTTTCGAGAAGGGAAAAGCACAGACATGAATGCAATCCAACACACATCTCAATCAAAGATCCACTCAACATATAAATCTCTCAAAAACATCTCTCAACAAAAATATAAGCACAAGGATCATGCAAAACACACACACACACTAAACAAGTCTAACCAATTTTATATTTCAAAAACAAGTTATGACAGTTTCGTAAGCATACATTAGCACATGTAAAACCTTTGTGATGGCCAAATCACATTGTACCTGCACATGTATCAAAAGTAGCAAAGAATATTGCGTGTTGTGTATGAAAAAACATCGCAAGATTGCATATGTGTATAAATGTTATGACGATCTGAGATATGTGAAAATAACTTTTAACTCACACACAATCATAACTGTTTGATGGGGACTATCACTTTCGAGGTACATCCTATAACTCCCACATCTCCTAGAATACACGCTTGCAACCATATTTAAAGCATTTTTAATCTTTTTGCTTTTTATTTTCTTTGCATGTTTTCTTTTATTTTAGCATATCATACATGGGTATATAAAAGATAGAAAAGAAATACCCAAGATGTTAAGCATTTGACATCGCACTTTTGCTATGCCGAAGCATACGAATGTCTTTGACACTGCACTTTTGCTATGCCGAAGTATACAGGTGTCATATTATGATTGGCGGGTACCAGTGGTGAGATGGTTATTTATGCCTTTCTCTTAGGATTTTCTAGTCCTACCAGTCAAAAAGAATGATATGAGTGTTAAATTTTAAGAAATAACCTAATCTTACTCATCAGCAACAAGAGCCACAAAGCTCACTTGCTTAGTTGTGCATAGAGATGCTCATCTAAGTTACAAGAGATACAAAGTTTAGAAAACTTTGTTTCATTGGCCATCCAAGGTACACAAGTACCAAAGTACACAAAACACACACTGTTTTTGTATTTTTCTGATTTTTTCAATTTTTTTTTAATTAAAAACAAAATAAACAAAACTGAAAGTAAACACACAAAACATGTTAAACAAAATAATGCAAAAACTAGACTAACCCAGCAGAAAAACAAAGCACACAAGCAATGCAAAACTCAAAAAAACAAGAGGAAAAAGAAAGTGATGAAATCACTTAAAGTCCTTTTTCTTCCACACCTTAGAAGAGCCTTTCCTTTGATTGAATCCTTGAACCGACGATGAGGGGGAAGAATTTAACCCGTTCAAGTTCGAAAGGAACATGAGGGCTTTCAGAAGATCTCCAAGAGGAGTAAGAGAGGATTAAAACTGATTTTGGCTTCCAGATGCTATCATGCCATTACTCTGTTGAGTGGCTAACCACTTATAGCAATTTGGTCTAGTATGACCGGCAGCTCCACAATGATGACAGAGATGTTGCTTCTTTTGTTTAGGCTTTTGAGAGTTAGCCTTCTTAGCCCTAGGGTTTTTATCATCTTTCTTATCTTGCTTAGGGGGTGCTCCTAAGATAGATTTACCCTTATCTAAGTTCTCACTAGCTAATTCAGTTTTGACATTAATATTCTCAATTTCAGTATTATTAGTAGGAGGAACAAAAACAGTATTGCTAGTAGAAGCAGTATTAGAGAAAGAAATACCATACCCCAAACCAGTTCGATCCGAAGCAGATTTCTGATTGCTAAGCATCTCATCAAGCTTTGCACTTAAAGTCCTCTCTAGTTGAGCTCTGACTTGAAACAGCACTGCTTCAAGCTTCTTGGTCTTCTCAGCCAAGAAGGTGTTTTCAAATCTCAGTGCTCCAATAGTTTGATTCACCTCATCAAACTTTGTGGACAACACTTCACGATCAAGTTCTACATCACTGAGCTTCTTGGTGGCTAGCCTGTATAATTTCTCATGCTTTTCAGAGAGCTTGTAAAGCTTCTCATAGGCTGAATGGATATCATCTTGATCATCCATTTTCTCAAATTTTGACAGCACCAGTTCTTCTTCTTTATCCACTTCTTCAAAAATCCCTTCAGTAGGATTGACTGTGGCAGTGAAGGCATTTAAGATTCCGTCATCCTTATTGTCGGAATCATCTTCAGGCTCAGTGTCACTTAGAGTTGCAGCAAATGCCTTGCTTTTCCCAATGCTCTTGAGATATGTAGGACACTCATGTTTCATGTGTCCAAACCCATGGCATCCAAAGCATTTTGGTCCTGCAGGAACAGTGTACTGACTTCCATCCTTAGCATCCTTCTTCCCTTTATCTTGGCTTTTAGACTGTGAAGAACTGAACTGCCTACGGTCCTTGTCGAAGCTCCTTCCATTAGCATTCTTCATAAACTTCTTGAATTGCCGAGTGATGTAGGACTTCATCTTAGAATCTTCATCATCGGAAGACTCATCTGTATCACTGTTCTTTGCCTTCAAGGCCATGCTTTTACCTTTACTTGACTCGCCAATCCTAGATAATCCTATCTCATAGGTTTGCAAGTTTCCTACCAGCTCAGTCAAAGAAATCTTGTCAATGTCCTTTGATTCCTCTATCGCCGTAATCTTGGCATGGAATCTCTCAGGTAGAGATCTGAGCACCTTCCTTACAATCTTGGGTTCAGGGATGGTTTCCCCAAGATTGAAGGCTGAGTTCACTATGTCCTTGAGCTTGGCATAGAACTCATCAAATGACTCATCCTCCTCCATCTTAATTTCTTCAAAACTTGTAGTAAGCCTCTGAAGCTTTGAGTCTTTGACAGCCTTTGTGCCTTTATAGGTAGTCTGGAGGATGATCCAAGCCTCCTTAGCAGTTTCAGTTGAGGATATCTTTTTGAACTCCTCATTTGTGACTACGCTAAATAGGGCATTTAACGCTCTGCTGTTGAAGTTAGTCGCCTTTATCTTAGTATCATCCCAATCAGCCGGATCTTCTGTTGGCTTAGTCCAGCCAATCTCTACAGCTTGCCACACTTTTTCATCTAAAGACTGCAAGAAAGCTCTCATGCGTACTTTCCAGTATGCATAGTTAGTGCCATCAAATAAAGGAGGTATAATTAAAGATTGTCCTCTATCCATGACAAACAGGGGTCAATGGATCAACACAGCAAAGATTAAACTCTAATCAGAGTGTGCCTGCTCTGATACCACTTGATAGGTCACAATCTGAATGACCCCTTGTGATTAACCCTAATTAATTAATTTAGCCAAGTAATTAATTAATCAATTAATCATGCAATTTTATGGAAGCACAAACAAATCACCAATAACTAAATATGCAGCGGAAAATAAATAACACGGTGATTTGTTTACGAATGGGGAAAACCCTAATGGCAAAAACCCCACCGGGTGATTTTCAGGTCACCACTCCCGAAACTCCACTATTATCAAATCAAGCGGTTACAAGTAAAGGAATCCCAAGTACCTTATCAACCTACAGTTGAACCCTTACCCCAATACCTAATTGGACTTGATCTATAATGACAGTCTCCACCTTTGATGCACAGCTCCCAAGTACGTGACTAACCAATGCGCGGATCCAAGTACGCGACTTCAGAACACCAACTGAGGAAGAATGGTTGGCTACAAAGTTCTTCAGTTCATCCTTTATGATGAATAGTAGGAAGATGCTTGGTTACAAAACCCTATGGTGCAAATACACAGCAACTTCTTGATGGAAGATGAACTAGGTCAAGAACTTCGTCTGTTGATCACAATTTGCTTGAACAGAGATTGCTCAATGATAATGCAACTTGTGTCACACTAGACGGCTCTTAAAATAATCCTTTTATATGTTTAGGGTTAGAAGAAAAGAAGGCCCAAAAACATATTCACGGATCCCAAGAAAATCAGATTGGAAATCTGACTTTTTAAATCTCGACAGATAGCAAGTGTCGAGGTAGTTGTCAAGCAGGTGTCGAGCTTTAAAAACTTTGCACTTCAGCTTGCTTTCTCTTGGACAGACTTGATGACTTCAACACTTGTCCTTGAAACATTGTTTCTTGAAGTATTAAAAACACCTAGAACTACCCAATTACAAGTAGAGTGCATTTTGTTAAAGGATTAGCCAATTTACATAAATAAGTGACATATATTCTTGAACAAGTTAAAACATATATGTCCTAACAGAAGATATTGAATACTTGAGGAATTTTTAATCATCAATGGAAGATTATTAGAGTTTAATAATTAGGAAGAATAAATTGTGTGGGATTTGTTAGGTAAAATCAACTGCGCTAGATCCATTTTTATCATATTTTTACACTTTTAGATTTTTACGCTTTGTTAAATTTTTTTTATTCGTAGATTTATTTTTATTAAATAGTTCAATTTAATTTAGATAGTAGAACATTCCATTTATTTTCAATTTTCCAAATAATAATTTATTTAGTGAATTTCGGTATTCAATAACATAGTTAATCCCTGTGGGTTCGCCATTCGTTTTCTAAAAACACTTTACTACTTGTTACAATTTTGTGCACTTGCAGATTATTTTATGCGAACAAGTTTTTGGTGCCGTTGCCGGGGATTAACTATTTGTTATTGATATTGATACTAGCTAGATATTTACTACTTTCGATTTTATTTCACTTATTCAAAAATTAAAAAATTTTAAAAAATAAATAAATTAGTGCATCTGAGTTTGTTTTCTTTCTTTTCAGGAATTAGAAGTGCATGCCCCAATCTAAACTGTTAGGGCATACACTCTTTGATCCTGAAATTGAAAGAACCTTATGTCAGCTTAAGAAAGAAAAAAAAAAAAAGAAAAAGGCCAACACATCTCTATCTAATATGGCCGATCAAGAGTAAAAGGCATTAAGAGATTATGCTATGCCCTCGGTCAATGGAGCTACATCAAGCATAAGGAGGCCAGCCATACAAGCCAATAATTTTGAGATCAAGCTGGCCATCATTCAGATGATACAGCAGACTGTCCAATTTGAGGGGCTGTCACAAGAGGATCCTAATGTCCATATTGCAAATTTCTTGGAAATTTGTGATACTTTTAAACATAACGGAGTGTCAGATGATGCGATTAAACTAAGGCTTTTTCCCTTCTCACTTAGGGATAAAGCAAAAGTTTGGTTGAATTCTTTGCCACATGGCATCATAACTACATGGGAGGAGTTGGCACAAAAATTCTTAGAAAAAATTCCCTACCGCAAAGACAGCAAAGCTAAGGAATGATATCACCACGTTCATCCAATTTGAGGGTGAATCATTATATGAAGCATGGGAAAGGTACAAAGATTTATTGCAAAGGTGTCTTCATCATGACCTTGCAACATGGCTTTAAGTGCAAATATTCTACAATGGTCTAGGAGCTACAAATAGGTCTATGGTTGATGCAGCAGCTGGTGGAGCTTTAATGAGTAATACTCATGAGCCAGCCTATGAACTTCTAGAAAAATTGGCATCCAACAACTATCAATGGCCTACAGAAAGAGCAATGCCAAGAAAGACAACTAGAGTTTTAGAACTTGATTCTATTACCTCATTGGCGGCACAAATGGCAACTTTGTCTCAACAACTAGGTAAAATGAATGTTAATGCTATTCAAACTAATGTTGTTTGTGATCATTGCACAGGAAATCATTCAAGTGTTGACTGCCAAGTGGGAAATCCTTTTGCCCAATCGAGTTATGGACAAGCAAATTACGTGTCAAATCTTCAACGTCAAAATAATCCATACTCGAACACATACAATCTTGGATGGAGGAATTACCCGAACTTCTCGTGGAGTAATAACTAAGGGCAGGCTAAACCACCTCAGCAATTTCCACAACAAGAGAAGAAGCCGACACTTGAGGACATGTTCATGCAGTACATGTAGAAGACAAATGTGGCGATCCAAAACAACTCAGTTTCAATCCGTAATCTTGAGGTGCAAATCGGTCAGGTCTCAAGCATGCTCACAAAGAGGACTCTAGGAACTTTATCAAGCAACACTGTCACCAATTCGAAAGAACATGCAAAGGCAATATCATTGAGAAGTGGGCGAACATATGAGGAGCCAAAAGCAACAAATGCCAAACAAGATGAAGCTGTGGATAATGAGGAGTTAGAGATGAAAGAAGTGGAGCAAGCTGAGAAGACTAAAGAGAATGAAAGAGCTTCAAAATCCAAAAAATCGAGGGAAGTCACTTTTGAGACTTATTCTCCTTCAATTTATGATCCACAAATTCCTTTTCCGCAAAGATTAAGAAAAAATAATGTGGATGATCAGTTTTCTAAATTTCTAAGTATATTTAAGCAATTGCATATTAATATTCCTTTCATTGAAGCTTTGGAACAAATGCCTAAATATGCTAAATTTTGAAAGATATTATATCAAAGAAGCGGAAATTGGAGGAGCATGAAATAGTAATGCTGATAGAGGATAGTAGTGCAATCTTACAAAAGAAGTTGCCACCTAAGCTGAAAGATCCAGGGAGTTTCACTATCCCTTGCACTATAGGAAAATCTTATTTTGATATAGCTTTATTTGATTTAGGGGCAAGTATTAATCTAATGCCTCTCTCTGTTTTCAGGAAATTGGGTCTTAGAGAAGTAAAGCTGACCACTATCTCTTTACAATTGGCGGATAGATCTTTTAAATATCCAAGAGGAGTCATTGAGGACGTATTAGTAAAAGTTGACAAGTTCATCTTCCCGGCTGACTTCATTGTCCTTGATATGGATGAGGACGAGGAGATCCCTTTAATATTGGGTCGACCTTTCCTTGCAACGGGGAGAACCTTAATTGATGTCCAGCAAGGAAAACTTGTTTTGAGGGTCAGAGAGGATGAGGTCACTTTTGATGTATTTGAGTCTATGAAATTTCCTTCCGAGACACATTCTTGTTTTCAAATAAGTGACCGAGACATGATCATGGCTGATGAGACTTGTGCAATCGATTTTCTAAAGTTACCACTTGAGGTGTGTCTTACTTGCTCTACACCTATTAAATTCAATGATGAAGAGGTTAAAGAGTGTGAAAGATATTTGGAGGCTACACCACTCTTTCCTCCTTCAATGCAACCAAAAGTAGAAGACTTAAAATCATGCCAACCAACATCTCCACCAAAGGAACCACCTAAACTTGTGCTCAAACCGCTTCCATCAAATTTAAGGTACGTTTTCTTAGGCCAAGACTCTACTTTTCCAGTTATTATTAATAGTTCTTTGAATGATGTAAAGGAGGAAAAGTTGCTGAGAATCTTGCGGGAACACAAAATGGCTTTGGGTTGGACCATCTCTGACATCAAAAGAATTAGTCCTTCAATTTGTACACACAAGATTTTAATGGAGGATAAATATAAGCCAATTGTCCAACCCTAGAGAAGATTGAATCCATCAATGAAAGAAGTGGTGCATAAAGAAGTGTTGAAGCTATTAGATGCTGAAATTATTTATCCTATCTCGGACAGCACATGGGAAAGCTGTGCTCTCGGTGATCAAGACCGTTTGTGGTAACCCAAGTTTTTCCCTATGGGGCGGTTGAAGCCCATCATGAACAAAAAGGGACATTTAAAGAAAATGGACAGAGATTAAAACCCTATATGGATGGAGACTTTAACTTAAAAAAATGCTCCATCAATCTCATCAGTAAAAAAGGATGAGAGGATAACATCTAGCTACAGACGTTAAATAAAGCACTTTTGTGAGGCAACCCAAGTTTTTTTTTTTTTTTTTTTTTTTTCTATTTATGTTTTTTTTTTTTTTTTTCCTTCTCTTTATCTTATTGTTTTTTTTTTCTTCCATTTTGTAGGAATAAAGAGACCAAAGAAATCTTCAATGGGTACACAGCTGGACCTCAAGGAAACATATTCAATTAAAAATCAGGGGAGCATCTCTTCTCCTTTCTCATTCTTTTAATTAGTTTTTCTTCCTTTTTCCCATTGAAGACAATGTGAAATTTAAGTTTGGGGGAAGGGAATTTATTTTATTTATTTAAAAAAAAAAATTGCCTATGATAAGAATATGGTTGAAAATTCTTATAAATTTTAGGAATCATTCTCATTGCTTAAGTCTAGTTGTTAATTCTTGACTTGATCTTGTTTAATTTGATATGATCATTAATCATTGTGCATACCTAGAGAAATTTTATGTGAATTTTGTAAATTTGGATGATCTCTACTTATTCTAGAACTTGTTAAATTACTCTCATGGAGAAATCTTATACAAAATATTACTTGGGAAGTGATTTAGGCATTCTTTGAATCGATTGAGCCTTTCAAGGTTACCTCTTTATTATCTTTATCTCTAGTTACCCAATTGATCTATTCTTAAACTGGGTTGAAGAAAAGAGAACGATATATGAGTGTTTAAAGAGGGAGAAAGAAGAAGAAGAAGAAGAAGAAGAAGAAAATTGTACAAAGTTCCATTTACTCCAATGTTTTGAGTTGCTTAGTAACTAGGGGTATTCATTACCAATGTTTACTCTTATATTAGTGGAGAGTGATTTAAAAAGCAAGCTTATGGAGTTTTTAGAGATCTGTACTTATTTACTTGTTTGCATAAAACTATCCGGGAAGCTAATGATGAAGTGAGAATGATAATGCGATGGAGTTGAGTCTTGAATTAACTTTTGGATTATAAGCTTTATGTAGATCTTTGAGGCAAGGAGAAAAAATAAAATAAAATTTATGAAGTAAAGCTTGTTCTAGTTGTTTTTTTTGCTCGAGGACTAGCAAAGTTTAAGTTTAGGGGAATTTGATAAGTGTAATTTTTAGATGATTTTTATTATCCTCTTATTTATTAAAATTGTTAGTTTTCCTTTATTTCTTTTGATTTGATTTGATTTTTATTTTTATTT
This sequence comes from Quercus variabilis, assembly GCA_030445155.1. Lineage (NCBI taxonomy): Eukaryota > Viridiplantae > Streptophyta > Magnoliopsida > Fagales > Fagaceae > Quercus > Quercus variabilis. The sequence continues at coordinate 23,215,714 of CP129445.1, forward strand.
ATCTATTCATTTGTGCTTTGAAGGAATGAGAAGATTTCAGATTAATCTACAAGGGCTTTACATGCAAAGTAGGGCTAGGCCAATTAAATCAAGTCAACTTACATCTAGCTAGGCATGAATTCAAGAGAAGACCAACCCAATTAAATTTAATCCAATTGGAGTAAGGGATCAAAGGAAATTTGCACCAAATCCAAGTCCAATTCGGATTAGGATTCCAGCCTACACATCAATTAGTAGTTTTGGCATAACTTTCGGCTCAGATGTCCAATCGAGATGATTTAAGTTGGGATGGAAAGTTAACTTAAAGGGCTACAACTTTGTAGTTTACCAAGAGCCTTAATTCTGATGTTCCCACATTCTCTCTATCCTTGAGGATAAAACAAGTACTTCCAAAGATTCTGAAATACTTCACATTCGACTTCCTTCCTTTCCATAACTCATAAGGAGTCTTTTTGGTACTAGGTCTGAAGCACACTCTATTAACCATATGACATGTAGTGTTAATGGCTTCTCCCCATAGATTTCTAGCCATGTCTTTGTTATGCAACATGGCTCTAGCCATCTCCTGAATAACCCTGTTCTTTCTTTCTACTACACCATTCTGCTAAGGAGTAATAGGAGTAGAGAATTCTTGAGATATACTTGATTTTGTGCAAAAGGACTCCATATATGAGTTCTCAAATTCTTTACCATGGTCACTTCAAATTCGATCAATCTTCAAGCTCTTGTCATTATACAGTCTTATGCAAAAAGCTTCAATGTGCTCAGAAGCATCAGACTTGGATCGTAGGAGAATGACCCAAGTGTACCTAGTAAAGTTGTTTACCACAGCTATGATGTATCTCTTACCACCAAGAGACTCAGTTCTAGTTGGACCCATAAGATCCAAATGTAGAAGCTCTAATGGCCTAGATGTAGCTGATGTCTGAGTGCCTGGATGCTAAGCTTTCGTCTGCTTCCCAAGCTGACATGGTCCACACACTACATTACTCATTCTACTAAGCTTTGGTATCCCCAAGATAGATTCATGCTTAGATACAATGGAAAGATGTTTATAACTAGCACGTCCCATCCATTGATACCATAAATCTTCATTTGGCAAACGAATACTATTGCACACAATATCAGCATTAGGAACCAATCCATAACAGTTGTCCAAAGTGCGAACACCACTTATGAGTTTCTTTCTAGACTCATCCATGACAAGACACTTTCCCTTTGAGGAAAAGTACCATAAAGTCTTGATCACATATCTGACTTATACTCAACAGATTCACCATCAAACCTTCTATATATAAAACATTTGCAATGTCTAGTAGTTTAGGTAGAGAGATGATTCCCTTCCCTTTAATATGTGATTTACTCCCATCACCAAAAGTGACATTGCCACCTTTCTTAGACTCGAAAACCTTGAAGAGAGATCGGTCTCTAGTCATGTGTCTTGAGCAACCGCTGTCAATGTACCACAAACATGTGTCCATAACTTTAAATGCGAATTTCATCATAAAACACACTTCGTGCTTAGATGACAGATCAGTGAGAATGGTGCTTTCTTTTATCTGCCTTTTACGAGCTAAGTCTTTAATTTTTACTCTTCTCAAATGAACTTTGTTAAGGACATATTTTATGTAGTTGGCTAATCCTTTGACAAAACGCACTTTACTTGTATTTGGGTAGATCTAAGTTGTGTTTAATACTTGAAGAAACATGTTGTTCAAGTCTAGTATTAAATCTATGAAGATTGGACCAAGAAACAAGTGAAGAAAAGGGGTTCAATAAAGTTGGACAGATATCTCGACACCTGCGAATAGATAGCTCGATAGCTTCTCGATAGCTCTTCGACACCTGGCTATCTGTCGAGTTCTTCAGCTGATTCTTATCGCAATCTTGATAGCTTCTCGATAGCTGGTCGATCGATCGAGAAAGTTTCTGTCCCCTCGACACCTTCTCGACACCTCCTCGATAGCTGCTATCTGTTGAGATTCATTAAACCTCGACACCTCCTCGACACCTCAATCGATCGAGGTTATGGGAAATCAGAATTTCAGCTTTTTGATTTTTGGGCCAGGCTTATGTATTTGAGTAGAGTTTCTTTTCTCACAACCCTAGACTTATATAAGGCTAATTTTAAAGGCCGTCACATAAGAGAATACAAGGAGAACATATGCAAAAGGTAATCGATGCCTTATTCTCTCTAAAAGAAGTTACTGCGTCTTTGCGCCTTTGGGTTTTGTAACCAAGTGCTTCTTGATCTTCATTGTTGATGAAGTGAAGAACTTTGCAGCCAACATTCTTCTTCCTCAAGTTGGTGAGTGAGTTGCGTACTGGGATTCGTGCAAAGGAGTTAGTCACGTACTGGGATCCGTGCAACAAAAAGGGTGGCGTTCATATATTGAAGAGTTCAGACGTTCTGAAGCGGTAGAAGGTTTCTGCTGTGAGTTCATCTACGGGGATTGTAGAGTCTAGGGATAAAGGTTTTGTACTAGATCTAAAATTTCTCTTTACTATAGTAGATTGCTTTTCGGGAAGGTTTCCCCCAGGTTTTTTACTGTGAAACTGATTGCTTTCATTGGTTTTCTTGAGTCATCATATCTTGTCTTATTTATTTTTTCCGCTGCATGATTTTGACATGATATTGATGTTGTTTGTTTTAACAAGTTTGATTCATAATAAATCTAATTAACAACTTGGGTTTAAAACTTGTTAATTCTATCAACCGGAGTCTAAATTTTCCAACAAGTGGTATCAAAGCGGGTTCACTCTGATTAGATTAATTTCCTGAGTGTGATCCATTGACCCCTGTTGTCATGGATAGAGGACAATCTTTATTTATACCTCCTTTATTTGATGGAACTAATTATGCGTACTGGAAAGTTCATATGAAAGTTTTTTTTGCAGGCTCTAGGTGAACAGGTATGGCAAGCTATTGAAGTTGGCTGGATTAAGCCGAAGGAAGCACCTGTGGATTGGGATGATGCAACAATTGTAGCTACAAATTTCAATAGTAGGGCCTTGAATGCTTTGTTCTGTGGGGTGACTAATGAGGAATTTAAGAAAATATCATCCACGGAAGTTGCCAAGGCAACATGGACCATTCTTGAGACCACCTATGAAAGTACCAAGGCAGTAAAGACTGTGAAGCTTCAACAACTCACTAATAGTTTTGAAGAAATAAGGATGGAGGAGGATGAGACCTTTTATGAGCTCTATGCCAAACTCAAGGATATTGTGAATTCTGCTTTCAACCTTGGAGAATGTATTGCAGAATCTAAAATTGTTAGAAAAATCTTTAGGTCCTTACCTGAAAGATTCTATGCTAAGATCACTACCATTGAAGAAGTCAAGGACATTGATCAAATTCTTTTGATTGAGCTTGTAGGGAACCTTCAAACCTATGAGATGGGATTAAGCTCAATGGGAAAAGGTGGAAAGAGTAAAAACTTGGCTCTTAAAGGTATAGAGGAAGAGATTGAGGACTCTGAAACTGAAGATGAAGATAAAGATGATGATGAGGATGAGGATCTATCATTCATAATTGATGAGATTATCAAGCTTCTTCAATTCAGGAAAAAGGATAAGAACAAACCTTCTAGGAAACCTAAATCCTCTAGGAAGGGCAAGAATGAAAAACCCCTTATTCAATGCCATGAGTGCAAATGTTTTGGTCATATGAGAATAGAGTGCCCAAACTACCTCATGAAGGAAAAGACCAAGGAGTCAAAAGATAAAGGGTTGGTTGCTACCTGGAGTGATACTGAGGATGACTCTTCTAATGAGTTTGTGGATGAATGTCGTCAAGTTATGGCCTTTGCTGCCACAACCGATAAGGTGATTGTGGAGAGTGCTAGTGACCGTGAGGATTCTTCTGATGATAAAGTACCTAAGAAGATGACCCTTCAGGAAGCCTCTGATAAGACTGGCTTAAGATATGTTGTTTCCTCCAACCCCTCCTCATCCACAGCTTCTGGATCAAGGACTATCTTTGTGCCACAATCAGAGAAAGGTAATAGAGGTATGAAATCCAAAACTGATCTAGCTAATTCTAAATCCTATGTTAAGCCTTGTGTTTGTCATCATTGTGGTGTTGCTGGACACATTCGTCCTAATTGCTTTAAGTTGTATCCTCATAAGCAATTGTCCAAACGGTCACAGGTTTCCTCTCAAGCGCCTACACCTTTGTTTGGAGAGTTATTAAAAGTCTTGAGTTTTTTAACTCAATTTCAAGAGAATTCTAATTCTTCTATGTCCTTTAGTAGACATACTAGGACACGTGTCTTTTCATCTTCACGGCCAAAGACTCGTGCTGTGTGGGTGAGAAAGGAGCCTAAGACTTAATTGTCTTTTCTGTTTGTCCTCTGCTTTAATTTTTTCTATCTAAAGTAGGACTTTCTTTCTTGATTTCTTATCTGTTCTTTGAATCATGCTTTCATGCATCTGCATATTTCTATCATATTTTCATGCATATGCATCTTTCTTTCATGCATACATGTTGTTTATCTGTTTTTGTTTGGTTGTTTAGTTTTTATTTGGTTTTGTTTTCAAAATAAAAATAAAAATGAAAAATCAGAAAAATACAAAAACAGTGTGTGTTTTGTGTACATTGGTACTTGTATACCTTGGATGGCTATTGAAACAAAGTTTTCTAAATTTTGTATCTTTTGTAGCTTAGATGAGCATCTCTATGCACAACTAAGCAAGTGAGCTTTGTGGCTCTTGTTTGTGATGAGTAAGATTAAGTTATCTCTTAAAACTTAACACTTATATCACTCTTTTTGACGAGTAGGACTAGAAAATCCTAAGAGAAAGGCATAAATAACCATCTCACCACTGTTGCCCGCCAATCATAATATGACACCTGTATGCTTCGGCATAGCAAAAGTGCAGTGTCAAAGACATTCGTATGCTTTAGCATAGCAAAAGTGCGATGTCAACTGCTTAACATCTTGGGTATTTCTTTCCTCTCTTTTATATGCCCATGCATGATATGCTAAAATAAAAGAAACTATGCAAAGAAAATAAAAAGCAAAAAGATCAAAAATGCTTTAAATATGGTTGCAAGCGTGTATTCTAGGAGATGTGGGAGTTATAGAATGTACCTCGAAGGTGATAGTCCACATCAAACAGTTATGATTGTGTATGAGTTAAAATTTATTTTCTCATATCTCAGATCGTCATAACATGTATACACATATGCAATCTTGCGATGTTTTTCACACACAACACGCAATATTCTTTACTACTTTTGATACATATGCAAGTACAATGTGATTTGGTCATCACAAAGGTTTTACATGTGCTAATGTATGCTCACTAAACTGTCTTGACTTGTTTTTGAAATATAAAATTGGTTAGACTTGTTTAGTGTATGTGTGTGTGTGTGTGTGTGTGTGTTTTGGGTTTTATATGCTTAACATTTTTCTTGTTTTTCACATGTTTTGCATCCTTCTATTATCATGTCATCCATAGCATCTTGTTTCATTACATTCATGCATTTATATGGATTTCTTTGTACCCCCTTGATCATTCTTGATCATCTTTATGTTTCTCGGGTTAAGCTTTCTAGCTTCTTGTACCCTTTGTCAATCATGACAAAAAGGGGGAGAGAAATTGTGACTTTGTGGGTTCTTTTTTTAAGATTCTACAAGTTAGGGGGAGAAATACATTCCTTTGTAAGGAGGAGATGTGTTTCATCTTGTTAGGGGGAGTGCTTACTTCCTTGCTCTTGTACCTTGGGTCTTGTGACCATATTTACATACATTGTGTTTATCTTCTTTATATGCTGATGTATGTTTCTTTCACTTACCTTACATGTGTTGTTTCTTTTCTTTCTTCATACACATGTTTCTTATACTTGTATGCAATCTATTATTTCTGTTTCACACTAAGATGTCTTGATGAGTTTTGTTTAAAGTGTTTCAGAAATACAGGTTGTCAAAGTCTACTTGCCATAAACTCTCTTCTTGCAAAGTTTTTCAAGAGTTTGTGTTAGGATAGATTTTATTGTATTCAACAAGTGAGTATGAGTTGAGTGATTTATAACTTCTCTCATATGTTCATTTGTTTGTTGTGGTTTTGTCACGGATTGTCAAAGGGGGAGATTGTTAAGGACATATTTTATGTAGTTGGCTAATCCTTTGACAAAACGCACTTTACTTGTATTTGGGTAGATCTAAGTTGTGTTTAATACTTGAAGAAACATGTTGTTCAAGCCTAGTATTAAAGCCATGAATATTGGACCAAGAAACAAGTGAAGAAAAGGGGTTCAATAAAGTTGGACAGATATCTCGACACCTGTGGATAGATAGCTCGATAGCTCCTCGACACCTAGCTATCTGTCGAGCTCTTCAGCTAATTCTTATCGTAATCTCAATAGCTTCTCGATAGCTGGTCGATCGATTGAGAAAGTTTCTGTCCCCTCGACACCTCCTTGACACCTCTCGATCGATCAAGGTTACGGGAAATCAGAATTTCAGCTTTTTGATTTTTGGGCCAGGCTTATATATTTGAGTAGGGTTTCTTTTCTCATAACCCTAGACTTATATAAGGCTTATTTTAAAGACTGTCACATAAGAGAATACAAGGAGAACATATGCAAAAGGTAATCGATGCCTTATTCTCTCTAAAAGAAGTTACTGCGTCTTTGCGCCTTTGGGTTTTGTAACCAAGTGCTTCTTGATCTTCATTGTTGATGAAGTGAAGAACTTTGTAGCTAACATTCTTCTTCCTCAATTTGGTGAGTGAGTTGCGTACTGGGATTCGTACAAAGAAGTTAGTCACGTACTGGGATCCGTGCAACAAAAAGGGTGGCATTCATATATTGAAGAGTTCAGAGGTTCTGAAGCGGTAGAAGGCTTCTGCTATGAGTTCATCTACGGGGATTGTAGAGTCTAGGGACAAAGGTTTTGTACTAGATCTAAAACTTCTCTTTACTATAGTGGATTGCTTTTCGGGAAGGTTTCCCCCAGATTTTTTACTGTGAAACTGGTTGGTTTCATTGGTTTTCTTGGGTCATCATATCTTGTCTTATTTATTTTTTCCGCTGCATGATTTTGACATGATATTGATGTTTGTTTGTTTTAACAAGTTTGATTCATAATAAATCTAATTAACAACTTGGGTTTAAAACTTGTTAATTCTATCAATCGGAGTCTAAATTTTCCAACAAACTTCTTTGCACATTTTCATTCTAAGACAATCTAGTTTCTTCTTAATCAAACTGAGATCTTTTCCAATAGTCAACATAAGAGAATTCAAATAACTTTTAGACTTGTATTTTCTACGACACTCAAACAAATAGAAATTAGAAAAACAAGATATATTTGAAAACAAGGATCTCTTCAAGCCGGTTACAGCCGACAACAGGGGTTAATGGATCAACACAATAAAGATTAACCCTAATCAGAGTGTGCCCGCTCTGATACCACTTGATAGGCCAAAAATGAATTGACCCCTTGTGATGAATTAATTGATTAATTAGCCAAATTTAATTAATTAATCAAATTAACATGTAAACGCGTGGTAACACAAACAAATCACCAATTAAACTAAGAATGCAGTGGAAAATAAATTGACATGGTGATTTGTTTACGAATGGGGAAAACCTACACGGCAAAAACTCCACCAAGTGATTTTAAGGTCACCACTCCCGAAACTCCACTATTATCACAATAAGCAGTTACAAGCAAAGGAATCTAAGTACCTTATACCAACCTACAGTTGAACCCTTACCCCAATGCCCAATTGGACTTGTTCTATAGTGACAATTTCTCCTTTCAATGCATGGCTTCCAGTACGTGACTAACCAATTGCGCGAATCCTAGTATGCAACTTCAATCACCAACTAGAAAAGGTTATTGGCTGCAAAGTTCTTTAGTTCATCCAGACGATGAAGATCAAGAAGATGCTTAATTACAAAACCCTTCAATGCACAAACACAGGAACTTCTACAAGACTAATGAACTAAGGCAAAACTCTGTCTCTGATCACAATTTGCTTGAACAAACTTTGCTTAACACTTATGCAACTTATGTCCTCTTTGATGGCTTTTAAAATAATCCTTTTATATGTCTAAGGTTGTGAGAAAAGAAAGCCCAAACACATAATCACGGATTAGAGTTAAAACAGATATGAAATTCTATTTTTCATAAATCTCGACAAATACCCTATCTGTCGAGCTGCTATCAAGCCACAAGGCTGAACAGCTTTTTAAACCTCGACAGATGGCTAGCTGTCAAGCTTTAATGACAAGCACTTTTCAGACTTGAATCTTGGATAGACTTGAATGACTTTAAAACTTGATCTTAAAATAAAGTTTCTTGAAGTATTAAACACATTCTAGATCTAGCCAAATACAAGTAAAATGCATTTTGTCAAATGAATAGCCAATTACACAAAATAATGATATATGTTCCTAATAAGTGAATCACATATGTCCCAACAAAAACTCCCTTTTGATTCACTATTTTCTAGTGAAACTTATATTTTTCCCTTCGGATTTTTGTGTGTTTTGAAAATATACCATGTAAAGCTTTTTATAGTGGAGAAAATGGGGTTTGGAACGACTGTCAAACGATGTGAGATTCATTCCAAACCTTAGTCATTATTGCAAAAAGCTTGTCTTTTTCATGCTTATAAAACCCTAGTTGTGTACGCAGGCCATTGCCCATGTACATGGGCCGAGAGCCACTTTGGCCTTTTGTTCCCAAAAATAGATTTTTACTCATTTAAAATGTTATATTTTCCATTTTAACACTTCTCAATTTTTGATATCTGATTGGGCTCTAAATTGGCCTTGGACCTTTAGAGTTCGGGCATCATTGGGGAATAGGGATCCGGGTCATAAGGGGTACAAAATGCGGTATTTACACATGTTTCATGTTTTTTTGGATGGTCTTGAAAAAACTTAAATTATACAAAATTTAATAAAAACATAAATTGAATAAATCTACATAAAAAATTAAATAATAAAAAATAAATAAAAGATGTTTCTAAGCCTAGTATTAGTCTTCTTTTCGTTGTAATAAAAGATGTTTATTAAAATAAAAAGTACATGGACCTTATTGGCACCTATAGGAACCCAATTAAATGATAGGGAATATAGTTTTTTTTTTTTTTTTTTTTTTGGTTCCACCTAGAATAGTGTGTGTATATATATAATAGATTATAGTATACATAATAACAAAATGATAATAATATAAATTTATATGTGTAATGCATTAATTTTTATATTGTTTTATGAGTACAAATAAATTATTTCTTACATATTTTGTAATAAAGGCATAAGAGTAAATTTATATAAACTACATTTTCTATTCTCTCACTTTTCTCTTCAACCAAACAATAGAGTTTTTCATCCTTCCTACTTTTCCACCCCTCCAACTAAACACACACGAGGGAAAGCTAAATTTTTTCTATCCTTCCACTTTTCAATCCTCCCCAAGGAGGTCAATACCGTACCGGAGGCTGTACCGGTTTGGTCACCGGTACGATATATTTCGGATACCGGTCAATACCGGTGTACCGTTTCGGATTTACCGCTATTTTATATATTTAATATATATATATATATAACTAATAATAAATGTGAATTTTTGTTTAATTAACTAGACATTTAAAAATAAAAATTATAAGGCTAATTCTAAATCTCTTTTTTACTCAAATTTACATGTACAAGCTAAAGTATGCGGTATACCTGCCAACAATTATTACTACTTTTTTTTTTAGTTTTTATTCTCTTCTATTCTCTTTAGTATCTTTTATTATTTTTTTTAAATCTTTTTTTCACTCTCACTTTCCAAGATAAGTCTTATTACTCTTATCAGATTACTTTTTCTTTTCTTGGTTGAAGAACCCCTCTGCCTCTTCACGTGGCCACACAAAACTAAGAAAAAAACTATTTTACTTTTTTTTTAAATCTTTTTTTTTCACTCTCACTTTCCAAGATAAGTCTTATCACATTACCTTTTCTTTTCTTGGTTGAAGAACTCCTCTGCCTCTTCACGTGGCCACACAAAACTAAAGAAAAAAAAGCTTTAAAAATGCAAACGGAAAAGAACAAACAAACATAGACCCTCAAATGCTGAGAGAGAGAGATTTGAAGAAAGAACTGAAGAACGAAAAGTGGAGGAAAGTTAGAAAAAGTGGAGAACAAGAAAGTCACAAACAAAGAAAATATGAAGAAAAGGGAGAAGAAGAAGAAGGGGGAACGAGATAATAGAAAGAAACATTATCAGGTGCAAACAAAAATGTATAGAGGGTAAGTCGGTAAGTGTTTTTGTGCATTTTTCTTTCATTTTTCTCCTTCTTTCTGCTGGGATTTCTTAGCTTCCTCAGATTTGCACCATCCTGCCTTAAAGAAACTGCCAAAATTACCCACAAAAAAAAAAAAAAAAAAAAAAAAGGGATTTCATGTTTTGGCCCGGTATCTATTTACCAGCCGAAACAGCCGGATTTCGCCGGTACGGCCGGTATGCGGCCGGTACGACCGGTATTTTTTCCGGTACAGAACGAAGGGGTCATTTGTACCGGTGCACTGGCCGGTACGGTATATACCGGCCGTACCGGCCGGTACGGTACGAAATTAACTTCCCTGATCCTCCCACCAATTTTTTACCCTCCCACTTTTTCACTCCTCCCACCAAATGGGTCCCTAAGTAATGTGAGACAATTACCTCTTCTTTTTTCTTTTTTCTTTTTTGAGAAACAAACACACATACAAGGGAGAGAAAAAAAAGAGTTCTAAGACAAAAATTTTTCACAAACTCCAGTCAAAAGTTATAGAATGCTTTTGTTCATTTGTTGTTGTTTGACCTTTTCTATAATGTGCAGCCACCCCTAGTCTATAATGGTGACACATTTAGCCTTATGTGTGCCAGCTATGCAAAGAAAGGGGTTGATTGAGGGGAGCTAGGGTGGGCCATAGCCCCTTTGAATTTTCAAAAATTGCTCTTTTTTATAAACAAGGATATTTGAACCTCTTCAAGTATCTGACTATTTCTTTGAGTATATGTAGCCCCCTTATTTCACACACACCGATTTATTACAGAGAGGAATTCCATAGAGATGGCCCCAAGATACTGGAAAGAGATTTCGAACCCAAAATCTCATGAATATCACGAGACCTTAGAAACCATTAAGCCAACCCCTTTGGGTTTTCAAAAATTGCTCTTCTTCTATTTTTGGTAAAATTATAAAAATTTATGTATAAACTTTTATAACAGCCCCCCTAGATAGGGCTATGAATGAACCAATTCACTCATAAACAGATCGGGCTTGGCTTAATGAAAAGCTCATTCATGTTTATTTGTTTATGAACAAGCTAAGCTTAAGTTTTAGTTTTAAGCTTATTTAATAAACGAGCCAAGCCAGAGTAAAAAATATTGTTCATGAACAAGTTTGTGAATACCAAGGCTCAATACAAAAGTAACAAAACAAGTTGAACCTAGGCTTATTTATGAGTTTGGTAATAAAATTGATATGAGCTTAACAAGTAAACTCATATCCTTCTAATACTTTAATTAATTATAATTGAGACCACTTATCCAAACCAAATAGACTAGATAATAAACTTGATATAGGCTTGATATTATACTTGTGTTGGATCTCAAGCTCAAAAGCATGATATTGAACTTAAGTTTGGGCTTGATATTAAGCTCAAGCTTGGCTTGATTAATGAATCAAGTCAAGCCAAGCCGAGCTCAAGATTTTATGCTTTATAATGAGCTTAAATTTGATCATTATTTTTAAGCTCATATCAAACTCAAGCCAAACTTGAACATTCTATTTTTGCTTTCGAGCCAAGCTTGAATATTCACTACTCGACAAAACTCGGCTCATTTACAGCCTTACCCCCTAGATTTGACTAATACATCAATTTTGTTTCCCAAAATTATTCTTATACCATACGTAACTCATTAATTCAAAGTGCATTTAATGCATTTCATAAAAATATATAAAAATTTATAAATTATTAATGCAATTTATTTTTCCTCTAATTACTTTTATATCATAATAGCTCATTCAACTAAATAATATTTAGGAGACATCCTAGAAATATATAAGTAAGTATTTTTAATAAAACCTTTATTTATCTTCTATTGTTTTTAGAAAATTAGAAATATGGCCATTTTTTTTTCCTTTTAGAAGAAATCATAAATGTGGATTTAATGGTTAGGAGTAAGATCTCATATATATATATATATACACACACACTTCTCTTTTTTTAGAGAGTTTCAACCTACTATGGTGTCCACTCTTATTATCAGACTAAGACATCAATTAATTTTTGATGTAAACGGGGATTGAACCACAGATCTATTATTTAACCATCAGAGATTTTATCAATTAAATTAACTAAAACTCACATATATATATATATATATACACACACTTGATGTAAATACTTTGTTAACGTAAGAAAATATATAACTTATAGTAAATCATGTTATAAACATATTTTATGCGTATATACTTGATGTACATATATATATTTAGCCTGACCCGACTCTCAAAAAAATATTTAGCATGACCCCCTTGAAGAAATTTTCTAGTTTCGCCCCTAGGAGAGAGCGCATATGGCACATGTGGGAGACATGCTTAAAGCCTCAGGTACTGGTAGTGCATGGGAGGTCCGATTGACGTGATTACAAAGAGGTCAAAGAAAGGCAACAGTACACAGGTATAACAATAGTAAACTAACAAGACAAATGATTACAGTGGGCACAGATGAGAAAGTAGATAAAAATTTGTTTGAATCCTCTTGTCAATCAGATTTCTAGGAGCTAGGGTTATCAAAAAATCCAAATTCCCGGAGTCCTCTTGTCAGCAATGATGAAACACTAAACATAGTAAAAAAGGAATCCTAGGAATTTCAAGATCAACCACATCTTTTATTCTATTTTCTTTTTCTTTGGGCCAAGATAATGACATACTTTAAACATAACTCGTCAAATATTTGTGCCATGTGGCTGTGGGGGAGGGGGGAGCAACGTTTTTCTTATAAATCTCTCCGGGAAAAAATATGTCTAATATGGTTTAAAGATCAAATCATGTTCATGGCATGCGTATTGTATAATGAAAAATACGAGTAGAAACAGTCAAACAGCTGTTAATTGTGGACCTCACTAGTTTCCTTCCTTCCATTTCTTCTAAAGGTCAAGTTTAATCAACATCCATAGGAGAGGAATAGATAGAACAACACTGGGATGCGACTTGCAGGCATGGATGTCATGAATTAATTTTTCTATTCTAACTACGGTGTTATTGTTTTTCAAATTGTTGAAACTCACTTGACCTTAGGCCATGCTTTTACACCCAAAAACTTGTCTAACATCTCTCCATCATAAACCTAGACGGCGCAGAATACCCGTTAATTAAGCTAGCTAGGAAGACTTAACTCTCTCTAAAAAGTTCACAGATTTGGATTTAAACCCTTTCGCCTCAATTTCATTAAAAATAATCTACAGATTTAATTGGAAATATAACAAACTATAGTTTGAACCTTTCATGTAATTAGCTGGACCGTTTTTTATCCAATGATTACACGCCAGGGCCAATTATAGCCCCCTAGAACCACCGCCCACCACACCATATCCCCTTCCCATTTCGGGGCATTTTTTTCACGTTGTTCACAACAATTGTACTATAAAGTTCCATTCAACATTTATATAGTTCCATTCAACATTTATCACGTATAAATAGACATTTTTACTAATTAAACATCATAGATCCAAACCCTTCTCTCTTTTTACTCTTCTCTCTCTCAAACATTGCAATCTTGCATTTTCAATCCATAGCAATGAATATCGCTGCTCCAAGTATTGAAAATGCTGGACCTTTCACTCGTGCATGTGTATGGCACAAGTTATTGGCTAATAAGATAGTCGAAGTGGCAGAGAAGATTAAGAAACTGGGACAAGATGATCCAAGGAGAATTGTTCATTCGCTAAAAGTAGGACTGGCTCTCACATTGGTTTCCTTATTCTACTACATCCAACCACTCTATGATCGTATTGGCGAAAATTCAATATGGGCTGTCATGACAGTCGTTCTTGTCTCTGAGTTTTCTGTTGGTAAGCTTGGAACTTATTTAATTACCATGTTATATAAACCAATTTTTTATGGTATAACAGCTTCAGAATTGGAACTAACAATTGGCAACGTTTTTCTTTCTGATTTTTTTCCAATCTTCTATAGGAGCAACTCTGGGAAAAGGCTTAAACAGGATGCTAGCAACGTTTTCATCTGGTGCTCTAGGTTTTGGAGTTCATTACCTAGCAACTCTGGCTGGTGAGAAAGGAGAGCCCATTGTACTTGGATTCTTCGTCGTTGTAATAGGTAACATGTTAGAGACAGATCTAATTCTAAATATATTCTAATAAACTTTTTTATGACTTTTTATACTTTTAATAAAAGTAGTGTCAAAATTTTTTTAAAATAATTTATTAACAGTTTCCTGAATACACCCAAACCTTTTAATGTTATAGTTCAAAATTCTCAAACTCATTATTAGATTTGTAATGCATGCAGCTGCAACAGTAACTTTTGTAAGATTCTTTCCCACAATGAAGACAAGGTATGATTACGGGCTCCTCATATTCATATTGACTTTCACCTTAGTATCTGTTTCGAGTTACCGAGAAGATAAGGTGCTACGCATGGCCCATCAAAGGGTAACCACAATCATCATGGGTAGCTTTATCTCTATTGTTACATGCATCTGTATACGTCCCGTTTGGATTGGAGAGGAACTTCAAAATTTGGTAGCTAACAACATTGAAAAGCTTGGGAATTTCTTACAAGGTATATATATTTTATGCTCCATATATTTATATATATAGTAAAATAAATATGAAACTTTCATGCCCCATATATAAAAATCATGAACGCTCCATAACTCTAGTCATATTTATGTTGGACATCCGTTTCTGATATGTCAAGAACAAAACACTCTTATATGTGTCCATATATAATGTATTGGGAGGAAAAATCATATTTATGTTTTTAAAAATTGAAACAGAATATGCCTATTAATTATTTTTTGTATACCAACTCATGTCCTAATTTTTCAAAAATTTCTTGTAGCCATGCCCCATGTCATGTTAGTGTCCTTAGTATATAATTCCTTTCCGTTCTCCTTTTTTTTTTCTTTTCTTTTCTTTTAATTTAATTTCTCAATAGTGACCTATACAAACTTACAGGATTTAGTGGTGAATACTTCAAAATATCAGAGGATGGGCAACCCTGGAGTGATAAACCATTTCTTCAAGGATATAGAAGTCTTCTCACTTCAAAAAACACTGAAGAAACTATGGTGAGTATAAAATTGTCACCGTAATCCTCTTGTTTACACCTCAAAAAAAAAAAAAAAAAAAAAAAGTTATTTGAATTCCATGGCTATTTGAATTTTTCTTCTTTAATTTTTTGTAATTATTTTTTTTAATTTTCAGGCTAATCTAGCAAGATGGGAACTGTGGCACTATCGTTTTGGGTTCTGTCATCCTTGGAAACAATACGTTAAAATTGGAACCCTAACTCGGCAATGCGCTTACAAAATTGACGCTCTTAACAACTGCCTTAACTCTAAGATCCAAGTAAATCGGCACTACTCAAAATCTAAATAGATGATTTAATTCACACAAGTCATTACGCATAGAACATTCTTCTGCAAAGATTATGTAGACAACAATTGTATATACTCTTATTTTTTTTGCTAAAGTGTATACTCATACATACACACACGTATATAAACATATGTTTGGGACTTTAGGAAAAAAAATTATTCGAGTTATAGGGTTAACAGCAAACTGTAATTACCTCAAAAAAAAAAAAAAAAAAAAAAAAACACACACACACACAAATAATAATAATAATGTCATACATCCTTAATCATGACTCATGAAGTATAGTTAATTCACTGACCTATGATTTGCCATCGTCACAGACACTCAATGAGTTCGGAAGCAAAATTCAAGATCCAAGCACAAAAATCTGCTCCGAATCTGAAAAAGCTCTCAGGGAATTAGCATCAACAATCAAAAAAATGAACCAATCAACATCAGTTAATGCCCACATTGAAAACTTAAAAACCGCTACTGAAAGCCTGAAATCCATGCTTGATACATACCATTTGAAAGATGCTAATCTCCAAGATATCATACCATCTGCAGAAGTTGCTTTAACTCTAATTGATGTTGTACCATGCATCGTGAAGATTGCCGATGCAGTTCATGAATTAGCCTGCCTTGCACATTTCAAGACTCCGGAGACAAGAGTGTCACCATAACAACCATATATATGTGCTCCATCGATCGGGGAACAATATTGCTGCCACTTTCCGACGGTTCATATCCAATTTGTTGGAGGTAGTGGATTTTTCTACCAAGTCCAACTCAGGTACAAGAATAATATTGGCGTGTGAAAGTATAAGAAGGCTAGATCTAATCCTTCAGCAGCAAAATGATCATCTTGAGGGGAGTGTTACTATTAGTATAATAATGATACTAAAACCTTTAACAAGAAAAAGATAAATGGATGGTTATCGATAATGCTTAATCTAATCCTGTTACTGTAGAATTTTATAGTGTGAATAAATGTGTGGTTTTCCTCAAGGTTTGGGAAATATCAAAGGCTTGCCTATGTTTAGTACGTCATACCTTTAGATTTTTGTTCTTCATAACAAATACACTTGTACGATTTCCTTTCCCTCATGGTAAGTTGTGACATTATATTATATTTTCAAATGAGATTCTTATGCAAAATATAACTTTAAATAATGACTATTAATTAAACTGATTGATGAAAAGCAAAAAAAAAAAAAAAATTGAAGTTATTTCAATGCAAAAAACACCAACAAGTGAGGGTGAAGCAAAGACTTTAAGGGTCCATTTGATAGGTATCTGTAGTTTTGTACCTAATTGAGGGCCGTAGGCTATTGTACCTAAATGATAGTTAGTGTATCTATTAGTAGCAGCATATTAGTTAGTTAGTAAGTGGGAGCATTTGGCAATTAGAGTAGCTAGGGTCATGCTGGTATAAAGATCAGGAATCATATTGTACAAAGGATTAATGAATGAATTCTCTTGTTAATCTCCTTTTCTCTCTAATCCTTTGTACTCTCATTTCTTTCTCTCTTCTCTGCTACGGAGGCCCAGGTCCCCTCAAAGTGACCTACCTTAATTCTTAATTCAATCACACAATTCCTAACATTGGTATCAAAACATCCGATCCTTCCACACCACCATGACAGAAACTCGTTCCAACTCATAGAATTCAAAAAAAAAATCGCAGCTTTAGCTAGGGTTTCAGAAAGTCATGAGCAGGCTTTACAAGAAATTTAGAAACAATTGTAGACCATTAATAGGTTCATGCAAAGAATGGTTGAAGCAGAGGAGAAGCAACAACAAGCTCCAAGTTCAGGCTCTTGAGCTCTTCTTGTCAACAATCATGTGGGAAATTTAGAATCTTTGCCTGTGAATTCTATCAAGAATCTAAAATTGGAGTTTCCCAGGTTCCAAGGAGAAGATCCAACTTGCTGGGTATATCGAGCAAAGTAGTTCTTTTCTTATCAGAACACTCCGAAGCATCAACAAGTGGTTATGCATTGTATCATCTTGATGGGGAAGCTTTAATTTTTCAAAATGTTGAATAAGCTAGGGGTTTTGTTAGCTGGGATGTCTTCATTAAAGCTTTATAAACCAGATTTAGAGTCATAGCTTATGATGATCCTATGGAGGTACTTACCCGTCTTAAGCAAACTTCATTTATGGTAGCTTATATAGGTAATTTTGAAATTCTCTCTAACAAGCTTGTGGGGTTATCTAAGTCTCATAAACATACCTATTTTTTGAGTGGATTGAAGGATGAATTTATACTACTTGTGAGAATGTTAGTACCTAAGTCCCTTAATGAAGCATTTGGGTCAGCTAAAATCCAAGAAGAGTATTTGCTGAGTAGTAGGAAAGGATTTAGGGGTGGTGTAATTGATAATGGAAAACTTTCAATTCTCGGATACCTAAGTTTGAGAGTAAGACTGGTCAGAAACTCAAGCTTCCATTACAAAGGTTAACTAGTGCTCAAATGGAGGAAAGGAGGAAACTTGGACTTTGTTATAATTGTGATGAAAAATGGCAAATGGGGCATAGGTGTAAGGGAGCTAAGTTGTTTTTACTTGAAGGGTGTGATATGGAGATTGAACAAAAATCTGGGGTGTAATTGGTGGAGTTGGAAGATGATGGGGTGATGTTGGGACATCAAGAAGCTGTGCAGGCATCTAAGAATATAATTGCTCCTATTGAAATTACTTTGTATACTTTAGTGGGTAGCCCTTCCTCTCAAACAATGAGGGTTAGAGGAAGGATAAAGAATAGAGAGGTAGTGTCTCTCATTGACTCTGGAAGTACATATAATTTCTTGGATGCCACTAACTTGGATAATCTAAGGTTATAACTTGAAAAATCACAGATTTTAGAAATTAAAGTGGTTGATGGCAGTATTGTTAAGACATTGGGGGTATGTCATGGGGTGACCCTCTTTATTCAAAGGTATAAATTTGTGTTGGATCTTAACATGTTGCATTTTGGGGGGGGGGGGGGGGGGGGGAGGGGGGTGCAATGGTTCTTGGAACCCAATGGCTGAGTACATTGGGTGCAATCATTGGGGATTTCAAGCTATTGACCATGAGGTTTTATTACTTGGGTAAAGAGGTGTTTTTGCAAAGTTTGCATCTATCACCATCAACTTTTGCAAAGTTTGCATCAATTTCAGCAGGAGCAATTATATTCTTAGATGCCTGCACAGCTTCTTGATGTCCCAACATCACCCCATCATCTTCCAACTCCACCAATTGCACCCCAGATTTCTATTCAATCTCCATATCACACCCTTCAAGTAAAAACAACTTAGCTCCCTTACATCTATGCCACATTTGCCATTTTTCATCACAGTTATAACAAACTCCAAGTTTCTTCCTTACCTCCATTTGAGCACAAATTAACCTTTGTAATGGAAGCTTGAGTTTTTGATCAGTCTTACTCTCAAACTTAGGCAATCTGAGAATTGAAGGATAGAAGAGATTTAATTTTTGCTTTGTTGTGTTTGTGGCTTGACTTTGGATTGGCAAAGTCAGTGGGGCCTCTTCATGTCATAATACATTGCTAACCCTTGGCTATTATATATATTATGTGATGTAGCTACTTAATTGTATGGAGAAAGAGGTATCTACAAGGTCTAGTGTAAATACAATTGGGTGCTCTTTGTGTGTGAGTCAACAGTGTATTTGGGGTTTTAGTCTTGTGAGAGTGTTATTATGCTACTATTGTAATCTCTTAATTTTATATTAGAACTTTCTCTATTACCGTTTATGGACGTAGGCATATTGCCAAACTACATAAATTCCACGTGTCTATTTTTTCTCTTCTTTAATCTTGCATAAGTGGGTTTATTTTCACAATACTCTCATATGTGTTTGGATGGAAGGAAGGAAAAGTGAAGAAATGGAAAACTCATTTATTTGATTGAGAAGAAAAATGAGAGGATGAAAAATGAAGTTGGTATACATTGACTCATATGCCCGTATTAAAAAAAAAATTGTGCTCAATTAAAAAAAATAATAAACAAACAATCAATCAAAAAAAATCCCACAAAGTTTATTAAAACAAAAATCATGCCCAATTAAAAATAAAATAAAAGCAAAGAACCAAATGAAGGGGGAAAAAAAATGAAGAAGAAGAAGAAGAGCAAACAACCAAAATAGCATACACACACCCATTTAGCCAAAAAAAAAAAAAAAGATGCAATACTAGGGTGTGCAGGTGCAACCAACCCGCCAAAACTAACCCAACCCACTGAGTTGGGTAGATTTTTAGGGGTAGGTGAGTTGAGTTGGGTTGTGAAATTTGTTTTTAAAGTTGGTCAAGTTGAGTTCGGTTCATAAGATTTCCAAATCCGCCTTACCCAACCCAACCCACTTATATTTAATATATATTTATATTTTATAAAATTTATTTTAAAATATATTATTAAAATATATATTTCCATTTTTTTTTACCCCTCTTCCTAAATAAAACCCAAATCCTAAGTTCTTTTCATATAATTTGTGTTAGTTTGGAATTATGCTCAGGATTATTTTATTATAAATTTGTCTTTATTTGTGGTAGTGTTATTCTAATTCTTAATTTAATAATAATAATAATAATAATAATAATTTAAAATATATATATATATATATATATATGTCCCACCCAATTCAACCCATGTGGATCGAGTTGGGTTGAGTTGGACCCCGTGATGGGTTGGATTTTTTTTAACCCACCATGGTAGATTGAGTTGAAAAAACCCCTCAACCTGATCCAATTCGACAAACAAATGAAGAAAAAAACAATGATTGATGAAGACATGTAACATAACTAATATAAGGTTAAAGACCAATAGAATAATATTCTTGGTTATAAAATGTGAAGATAACTACATTCCAAAATACAATAGTGCATTTACATGAACAGAAAGTATCTACAGGAAAGAAGAAGGAAAAAAACATAATTTAAACATATAATTTTATTATATATTATTAATTTATGGTATCACCAATTAGACCACCAATTGGACCAAAAGAAACCAAAACCTACTCCATTTTTCAGTTCCTTATCTTTATTTACTTCGGTTTTTAAAATCATGGTTTAAATACTAAAGGTGTTCATTCTAAAAATAAAATAAAATAAATGTGTTAGCAAAGAATTCCAAAATTCAAAATGGACAACCTTCTCTCTCTCTCTCTCTCTCTCTCTCTCTCTCTCTCTCCACATAGGCTAAGACACTAACATACTTTGAACATGGGTTGTCAAGATTTGACTCCCAGGTGGGGGCGGAGCATGCTTCTGTTTGATAAATCTCTTGAAAATAGGAGTAAAACTTTTTTAAGAATGTTGAAGATTTGATATTGACTGCATGCATTTTGTACAATGAAAAATTGGAGTAGGAAACCAAAAAGTTTATATATACACACTTTCTCACACACGTTACCACAACTTAATCAACTTATGTATGTATTAAGGGGTGATTGAATTGTTTTTCACCTAAGTATTAGTGTAAGTGATGTAATCTAACTTGAGCAAAGTGTGTGTAGTAAAATGAGTGTCCTTATCAGAAGAGTTGTTAGGAAACGGTAGCGTTAATTGTGGACTTCAATTTATTGGAAAGGATAGAACAAGTCCTGAGTGTTCCATCTTCAATCTTCATGCACGTACGTACGCATGAAGTCATGAATTTGAATTATTGTCCTAATATATGGTTGTTATTTTTGACCTTTAGGCCATGCTTTCAGAATCAAAATCCTGTTATAAAATGTGTGCATCATCACAAACCAAAACTACCAGCTAATGATGCTCTAATTAAAACACAGTTCCTAGATTTGGATTTAAAACCTTTTGCCTCTATTCCGGTTTAGCATCTACAGGTTTGGAAATCAATCAAATTAAGTTTAAATGTTTGACGACATTGGTTTTGGTTGTACCTATTTTGACCAATAATTCCTTCAAGGAAAGGACCAATTATACTTCCCATGTGTTCTCTGTCTGTACTACCGCATCCCCCTTTCTACCACCGAGTCTCTTTCATATTGTTCATAAAAATTGTGATTTGCGTGTACTCTTAAAGGACGGAACTAAGTTGACCCCCATATTTTTGAAAATTTCATTTAAGCTCCTTAAAAACTTAACTAATTAAAATTTGTTCTTATAGGCTTCCGCCAAGAAAAAATTATGAACTCCTTCCTCTCAAAAGGAGAAAAAAGAAAATTAATGCTTTAAAGATGATGCCACATCATTTTTATTATGTCATGTGACATCATTTTATTGAGTTAACTAAATACACATGACAAGTTTCTGTGACATTTAATGGAAAATATGGATAGATGTGATGCTGATGTAAACAGAATATAACTTTAGGAAGTAAAATGCAAATTCTGAAACTTTAAAATATAAAATCCAAAGATACTAAAATTTCAGGGATGTAGTTTGCACTTTAACTAAAAAAAATTTATAGAGCACTTTAGAAAGATTATTTGATTTTTTTTTTTTTTTTTTTTTTTTTTTTTTGTTAAAGATATATTAAGTCCAAACGTACAGGTTCAAGCCCAATCTTATTTAATGTGCAAGCCAAGTATTATACTTGTACAACAAGTCTATTAATCATAGTTAAATATAGTTAGTTTAGCATTTAGCCTCATCTATGTACCCGTATTGGGTTCATTGGAATATAGGATTTGTACTATGGTTTGCACACTAAGTAAGATTAGGCTTAGGCCTACGCTATTGGGCTTAATATATCTTTAACAATTTTAAGGATTTTTTATAAGAAAAATGAAACTTGCCCTAAACGAGCTTGATTGCAAAATGTAGTATAATGATAGGATAATAAACAATGAAAAAATAAATTGGAGGTTACAGAGAGCAGAAGAGGAAACGTAGAAGAGAATAAGAAAGAACGCAAGAAAATCACATGATTTAGACTAACAACCTATGTCTACGAAAGCAAACTTTTGAGGGCTACACATCTTATCTATGAGCGAAATACAAATCTTATATTACAATGAAGGCGAAACCTTAGACTAACCATATATTGACCATGTTTAATAGACTTATAGTACAAATATAATTTTAGGAAAAAATTTAGTTACAAAATTAGTTGTAACCTAAGCCTACAACCTGACTCAATAACTTTTTATTGGAGGTGAATTTTGACAAATCTACCATTGGATTACATCTTCTTCTTATATCCTCCATGCTTGCAAAAATTTTAGAAAATTAAAAATCAATAGCTATGTCATCAATAAATTGTTTAAATTGCAAATTTTTGTAGTTTAAAATTATGCATAAAAAAATAAACTTATAGATCATATAGTAAATAATATTCAATTAACACAAAATTTGACATGTTTATTAAAATCATAAAGGACATGCAATTCAACAGTTAGATTTTTAAAATATATTGTAATATTTATTTTATTGATAGTAAGGTTGTAGCTAAACTTTGTTCTAATTTTTATCACATCAAGTAGAATTGGGCTTCTTCTAAATTTTTTATTAAAAAAAATTAGAATTGGGCTTTATATATCTTTAACAAACCGTATTAAAAATTAAGGCCAAGAATGATTTGATAATGGTTAAAAATTTTCCAGTCAAAGTACGGCAGATATATTCTTAATAATAATGAGGATTTTGATATCCAAGTATCATGAGAAGATACCAGATTTATGTGACACCACATTTTGAACAAGATCAAGTCTTTGAATTTGAAATTCTGCATGAAATTTAATTACAATGATGTCAAACATTAAAATGTAGAGTTGCTTGAGAAGACAGATGTTGGGATAAAAATTTTTAGAAATTCTTGAAAATCTTATGAGACTCAAGTTCGAGGTGAACAAATAACCCACAAGTTCTTATATTGGATCCCATTGATTTTCCCGAGTCCCGACATCAAATCAAAGCATCGGTATGCAATGACTTCATTAATTAGGGATGAAAATTTAATTTGACTTTTTATTCTTAAATTGATTAACCTCATAAATCAGTTAAAGTTCGCTATAAAGAATTTTCTAGTCCTCTACTTCTGGGAAATAAGTTTTATAACATTTCACTAAGTGCAAATTGCTTTAATCATCGATTCATTTGGTTAGAAAATTTTAGTTTAAAATTGAAAATACGAGTTTTTTTTTTTTTTTTAAGTGAAGCTCAACCTATAAATTGTTTTGAGAGTAATTCATGATTATCAAATCACTTTAGTTACTAAATTGGTAATTTTCTATTGTAGGACTGAGATAATAAGATGCAATATCTAATATATTATATACACTGGGTGCAAGTGAATATAATGACATAATTTTTTTTTTTTTTTTTTAGTTTTTTGTATTTGATCCAATGGTAGAGGAAAAAAGTAAACTTTTTTCCCCTCTTACTGAATTCAATTATACCTGGTATATTGGATCTCAGTCCCTTATTTTACATTTTACATCAATGAAGCCTATATTGGCCTATGATAATTATATGGAATAAAACTAATTAAATTACCTTTTAATTTTCTCTTACAATATTGTTGTGAGACAGTTATTTTTTCCTTTCATATCTAAGCATTATGTTGAACTAAAACAAGATCTAACCCCTTGACGCTACTCAATCTACACAAGCAGAAAATATATATAGCATCCAGCCATCCACATATTGACTAATGAAAAGCATGCATAATAGCAAATTATTATTGTTTTCGACTTGTTAAGAATCAAGCATGTTGATCCTGTCATCTATGACATACCTGCATGTTTTGATTCTGTCATATTCACTTCTGGCTTCAACGTCTTTCCTAATGCAATATAATTGCTTCATGAGGTAACCTGTTATTCTAGAAGTCCACAGTTGACATCGCTGTACTAGATGTAGTCATGTAGAAACATGATAATGGAACTCGAGTCAGTTTCAGCACTCCGAATACTTTGAGTCTACACTACAACATACCATATTTGTTAATTTCAAGATCGTTTTAAGTCCGAGCTCTGCACGAGAAACAAAGAAAACAAACCTAAGGCTAAGCCATTTGGAAAAGTATATCTAGCACACAGAATTCTTGGACTGGCTACTAGATATTTTTCTTTCATTTACTTTTTGTCCTTTTTTATTTTTTATTTTTTTGATTGGTAAATAGATGGAGAGAGATAAAAGAGAGATAAACTTTAAACTACATACATGTAATACCATAAAAAAATATTATTACTATTGGCTTATCACTTAAATCTTTTTTTTTTGTCTTTTATTCAATTCACTATATACACTTTTTTTTAAGATGTTCATATTCTAATTGTGAAAGTGATATTGCGTACAGATGATATACAAATAAGGCCTTACGTTTTGTTCTTCCACCTTTACCCGCTTTTGTCTTTTACTGTGTGTTTGGAAAGCTGCTTCTCATCCAAACGCACTTACCTTGGTAAAATTCTCTCTTTTGAGGCAATTTTGAATCAAAAAAAAAAAAAAATCTTTCACATTAGTTTACATCCACAAATCCACTATTTCACACACATAATAGTGGATGTGAAAAAACAAACATGAAATAGTGGATGTGTGAGAATCAAAACTCTTTCAAGTCTATACCATTAACATAAAGTTAAATAACATCCTCAAGAATGCTTCAAGACTAAAAGCAACACATAGCCTCAAAACTTACTCGAAGCAAAAAGTTAACGTTAAACAAACAATAAAAATTGAAAAAAATTAATAAAGAAATAGACTAAAATATAATAGAGCTAATTAGCTATATAAACCAATGGCATAAGTTTGTAATTTGTCCATAAAATGCAAAATTTGTGAATGTAAACGAAAAATTAATGATTTCATTTTACTTTAAATTTTAGTTGTCAAATTTAGTTATTGAAACTTGGTGACATTTTCCATTGACTTATATTTTTCACCATGCCAGACACTAAAAATAAAAAATAAAGGTTTTTTAACAAAGCAAACAGAGTATAAATTGTAATAGGGCCAAACTATAACGACCTATTTGGGAGGGAAAAATGGGTAAAAAAGAATATATTATGAGATTAATCTTTATATTATCTTGTTTAAGAGTTTAAGTAAGAGGCAACAGGATGGGCATGGGGCGAGTTTTCTATTCCCCACCTCCACATTAGTGGGGTTCAAGTATTGAGAGTGATATGTTGTATATTGTAGATGCGGCATATACCTTCTCGACTGAATCTAGTTTAAATGAAATAAAAAATTTAAGAGAGAGAGAGAGAGAGAGAGAGAGAGAGGAATGGTTGAATCTTAAATGTTCTTTTTTAAATAAAAAAAAGTTTTAACTATAAAAATGATGATGTGAGTAACAACTACATAAAGTGACATTTTGCAACCATGGCTAGCTAGTATGAAATTGGATTTAACCACGAGTGAGTAAGCTGTAATTGTCCTATTTTCTTAGGAGTTTGTAAGGTTGAATTAATTCAACCATCTTGTTGGCTTTATTCTATGCCAAGTTGCTTGTATTTCAGCACTTAAAAACCCTATATTTAGGTAGGATTCATGTAAGGGTAGTGAGTGAGAGAGTGTGAAGAAATGCTCAAGAAAGTGCAAGAATGCAGGGCTTCGCAGCTAGGACTCACGGGTGACTTGCAACTAGCAAGCCGCCAAATTCAACACACGAGTGAAGCGTGTGAAAAGATGAACAGTCGCGCCAGCTAGAGCATTACAGGATAAAAAGTCCAGCCTAGTCATTCTATTAGCTCACGGCTTGAACTCGTGACTTAGCCAAGTCGCAAGGCCAAGCCACCAACCAACTCTGTTTTTGAAAAACCTAACTCTTCACATTCCTATCTCACCCTAGTATAAATACCCCTTAAACCCATGAAATGTTGAGAGCTTCGTGAAAGAATTTTGAGAGAGAAACCCTAGAGAAAAATAAGATTGCCTCATCCACAATCTTCACAAAGAGACTCTTCAAATTCCTCTACTCTCACCCTCTCCATTGATACATCCTAGAGAGGTTCTTTACCAAATCATTTTTTCACCATACCCATGTCTGCAAGAAAGTCTTTTGGTGTTAAAGGAAGCAGTTTAGAAGGAACCAATGGTTATTGGTTGATGCTATTGTTTATAGCGGAATCCGGCAAGCTAGAAAAGACAAAGATTCGGCATAACCTCGTTGGAGCAAGAAACTTGGAGGGTTTAGGTACCTGGGTAGATTAGGCTTAAAGAGTCTATTGCTGTTCATGTATCCCAACTTCATTTTCTAGTGGATTATTAACCGCTTGAAGGGCAGTAGAGAGATTTTACACCGAGGGCTTCGATTTCCTCTTTAATAACACATCGTTGTGTTGTCCTTGTGTTTGCATCTCTATTCCCTTAATCTTTACCATTTAATTTCTATTGTGAATGTGATTTTAATTGGTTTAGATTGTTTATCAATTCTATTATAAGCTTGTTATCATTTTCCTCACATACATTGTTTGATATAAAGTTTGAATTGGTAATTTGTTGTTTGGGGGTCTAAACGTTCATAGTGTTTTCAACGCTATTTGAACTTTCAATTGGTATTAGAGCGGGTGCAGTTGTTGCGGTTTAAACACTTTAGTGCAATCCTTAACCCTGCATTGAGATGGATAGGTCTCAATCTCTAAATGTGCTACCATTTTTTATGGTAATAATTATACATTTTGGAAAGTTCGAATGAGGGCATTTTTGTGTTTTATTGATGATACTGTGTGGGATGCAGTTGAAGTGGGTTGGACTAAGCCAGAGGCTGCCAAATCCACTTGGGATAAGGCGGCTCTTGCAACGGCTAATGCTAATAGTAAAGCCTTGAATGTTATTTTTTGTAGTGTCTCTCCAAAAGAATTTCACAAGATTTCACAGGATTTCACATATCACTATTGCTAAGGAAGCATGGGAGATTCTGGAGACTACTTATGAAGGAACAAAGAAAGTGAAAGACACCAAACTACAGATGTTGACCACTCGCTTTAAGGAGCTGAAGATGAGCGAGGATGAGTCCTTTGACTCTTTTTATAGCAAGTTGAACGAGGTGGTCGTCGGCAAATTCAATTTGGGAGAAAAGACTGAGGATTCTAAAATAGTAAGAAAGATCCTTTGGTCACTACCGGAAAGCTTTCGTGCCAAAGTAACAGCTATTGAAGAGAGCAAGGATCTTGATGACATCAAAGTTCAAGAGTTGGTTGGTTCATTGCAGACATATGAATTGTCACAACCTACACAAAAGAAGAGAAAATCTCTTGCTCTTAAGACAATTGATGAGAAGGTAGTATCTCATGATTCTAAGGAAGAAGATACTGTAGATAAAGATGTGGCATACCTTGTGAAAAACTTCCAGAAGTTCTTAAAACTTAAGAACAATGGGAAACCTGGTGACAAAGGGAAATTTCAGAATTTCGGGAAGGAGAAAAGGGAATTCAGAAGGAAAGATGGTAGAGAACCCTAATCTTCGCAAGGAATCACGTGCTTTGAATGTAACGAACATGGACATTTCAAGAAAGAATGTCTCAATTATTTGAAATCAAAGGGGAAGGTCTATGCCACTACTCTAAGTAACTCCAACTCATCTAATTCTAATTCTGAAGAGAGCTGTGATGGAGAAGGAAACTACTCCACGTTTATGATCATTGCTCATGTTGAGTTCTTGGAAGACCTGAATAAATTGTACAAGAACTTAGGGAGCACAGTGATGAAGAATCAATGGGAGTTGTTGAAGAATCAGATGCTGAAGAAGACGAAAGCACTGCTGGTCTCCAAGAGAACTACAACTCACTTCTTGAGAAGTCTGGAGAATACACAAGAGTGGCCAAGGCAACTGTGAAGAAGACGAAGAAAGCAGAGGAGGACTATCAAAGTCTCCTAGCACGACATAAGGAGGCAAAATGTGAAATAGAAATGCTAAATAGAGAGCTGACCAAAGCATATGCTAAGATAAAGTTTCTTGAGCATGAAGTGCTTCAAGCAAGTGCTAAAGTAAACCGTGTCTCCTCCAAGAAACTCAATGAAATGCTTGCTCATCAAAAATCAATCTCAGACAAGTCTGGAGTGGGATATACCGGAGGGAGTAGCTCATCAGCCAATGTCACCAAAGAAGTGAGGTTTATGAAGGCCAAAGAGCCAATTGTGGAAGAGTCTATTCCTGATAAAGTTAAGACTGAAAAGAAGAAAAATGTGGCTGATCAACGAGTGTTCAATACATTCTGTCATCCATCAGAAACCAGATGTGAAGCTAGAGGAAGATCACTTCCAAGATCACAACAGGGTCCTAGAACGAATCATATCTGTCATTATTGCAGATTGCAAGGACATACCAGACCCAATTGTCATAAGCTGAGAGCGTTAAACAATGCAAGCACTCCTCGATCATGAGGAAGAAGAAATGACAAGAGATCTCGGGGTGGTGAGCAACCAAGAAGTCAAAACCGTGATCCCGGAATGATGGACATGATGAAGATGATCAGTGCCTTCACCACTTGCTTGGAAAGCTTCACAAGAAGGTTTGAAAGTCCTAACTCTCGTACCCAATCCGTCAAGGATATCACCCCAAACGCACATGACGTGTGGGTGACGAAGGGTACTCATGCATAAGTATCATAACATGTCCATGCATCAATTCTTCCTATGCTTTGTGATTATGTTTGTTAGTATGCTTTTTGCTTCTGAGTGTTGAGTATTTGTTTGTTTATTTGTTTCGCTTTAAAAAAAAAGTTTTTACATCTTTTTTTTTTTATCAATCTTTTCTGGCTTTTATGTCAAAAATCCAAAAACGTATAAAAAGTAGAAATCCAAAAAGTTCGATCGATTTTGTTGAGCCTTGTCTCAAAGCATGTCTTTGCCTTGTACCTTTGTACTAATGGCTTTATGCATCTACAAGCTTAGCTTGTCTCATATGCACTCTTATCATTGTGGGAGAAATCTTGACTTCTATGTGACTGTTATAAATAGATCTTCAATCTTGTCATGAATGATTAGTGAATGACTTTGTTGATCTTGAGACATGCATAGACCTGTGCCTACATATCTTCCCACTCTTTATTTTATTGTTTTTACTTAAAGAGCTCACCAAATGTAAATTTCCAAATGAAAAGAGATATTGAGCTGCAAAAACCTGTCGCACATACTAGTATTTCACTAAGAAAAAGGGAAAGCGACCAAAATAAAATGTATGATGCCCAAAAAGTCAAAGACTAACTCACTAAATTGAAATATTAAAAATTTCAGGCATCGATCTCACAGTGAGATGTCTTAATTCAAAATGATCAAATGATATGATGTATATGGAGCCAAATGAAAAGCTTTAAAGAAATGTACTCAAGTTTATGTAGGAGATCATAAATGCATACTTCTATAATTGAGATGGATCACATTATCTAGTGCTAGTTGTGTATGTCTTGGTTGAATTGATCATTGAAGCTTCACATTAGACTAAGGACTATCTCATTTTTGAAACCCACACACATCACACAAGTCTATGTTCAATGAATGTCAAATTCATTTATGTGATTGTACTTATTTAAATGTGTTTTCACATGCTCAATCTTTGTTGATCAAATACAAAAATATTGTTGAGTGTTTTAGTTGTTTTTGGAAAGTATTTTGTTTTTTTACAAAAATGTCAAAAATTTCAAAAACAGTGTTGTTCTGTTTTGGCGACTCAAACGCGGGCTGGCCCAGTCACATGCCCCAATCACGAGCCCACTCTAAGATTTTTCACAGCTCACTGGTGAGTCAAGGTCTTAGTCGCAAAAAATATTTAGAAAATTTTTCGAAATTTGAGTTTTCATGTTTTTCACGGCTTAGTGTGGCGACTTGTTTGCGGGTGGAAGGTCCAGTCGCGAGAGTTACACAGAGATTTTCGCGGCTCACCTAGTGACTGTCTCGCGGGTAGATCTTTCAGTCGTGAAAAACACTTAGAAAATTTTTCAGGAATCTTAATTCCAAAGTGTTTCGCGGCTTACCTAGCGACTGACTGGCGACTTGACCCAGTCGCGAAAAACGCGTGTTTTGCATTTTAAGGACAGTTTTTCAAAAACTTTATAGTTTTCCCTCGAATTTTTATGACTGTTCATTATCTTCCCCATTTCTCTCTCTCAAACACTCCGAGTATCTCTTCAAAAAGCATCCATTTTTGCATCATTTCTACTCCAATCTTCAAGAAAAGATATGGGCTTTCTCTTTCTCAGTTCGTAGTTCATGATTTGAGCATTATTTTTCTTGTTTTATGTGTTGCCATTGCAATTTGAGATACACTATGTTCTTACATGGATTTGGTTTATCTTTGTTGAGTGTTCTTGGTGAAGTGTTGGTGTTTTTGTGTGTTAGATGCTCCTCTATGTTAGGTTTCCTATATATGTTGTTATGTTCATAACATTTCATGGTAGATGGTCATAGTGACAGTTATCTATGACAGTGCAATATTCTATATTCATTTTCTACTGTGTTGTTACTGAACAATCATCATTTTCTGTCACCATTTCCTTAGTACTGTCTTAGTCAATGGTTTGTGTTTGTGTCATATCAATCTTTGATCTATTCTGCTTAATCAATTATTTAACTAACTTGACTCTAATCATATTGGGTTCCATGTTTTGGGTTTTTGTTCTTGGTTCTTTGCTGTGTGTCCTATTTTCTGCAGATGTCTCGCCGTTCCACTAAAGGAAAAGACATTATAATTGATGTTCCATCCCCTATTGCTAAGCAGACTCGTCACTCGACTCAATCATCTCGAGTTTCAAAAATTGAGAAATTCAGGACTCCAACTGATTCACAGACTTATGCAGACATCTTTGTGAATGATCCAACTATTGTGGAACGAATAGTACAATTTAACTCCTTAAGATCAACATTTATCCCTAGGATTTTTGAATCAAGAGATTGGGCTGATATGTTCGGGAATTTCGAAGATCCAGTTAAGGAATCGGTTAAGGAATTCTACTCCAATGTTAGATACACCGAAGTAGAGTTGAAGTGTTGGATAAGAGGAATGGAATTCTCCATCAATCCAGACTATATTGCAAAGGTTCTTCGCATCATAAGACCAGCGAGTGTGGACACCACTCTATATAATGATAGAGTACTCAACGCTCAAGACATTCTTCAAGTTCTTGGAATTGATCATGAAGTTGCCAGCAAAGGAACCTCTATAGGCACTGGATAGTTTTCACCTGAACTGACGACTCTGAAGTTGATCATGTTCTCCAACCTATACCCATTGTCTAACACTGCCTTCATTAATCTTGGAAGAGCATAGTTTCTCTATGATCTCATTACTAGTGTACCGATTGATATCTGTGCTCACATATTTCAGACAATTGGGAAAGCAGCAGCCCGAACTTGCCTTCCTTTTTGTAGTCTCATCATGAAGATTTTGGTTCGAGAAGGCATTCGTTCACCGTCAAATGGAAAGATTATACCGCATTCTAGACCAATATCTATAATGACCCTTCACGCAAGCAAAAATCATTCATCTAGAACACATAAGAGTGAGCCATCCACCTATGAAACTCCAACTGCTCATGCTTCAATTACACCTGTGCAATCAACTGGCACTCCATTTGTTCCCCCTGGATTTCAAACACCCAAGCAAAGTTACTTCATTGAAAATGTGCTTCATCAGATTTCTAATTTGGAACGGCTTCTTCACTCCATCAACAACCAAACTCAAATGTGTCTCACAACTATTGAGACACAATTGGATGTTATGCAACAAAAACTGAAAGATAGCCTTTAGCTATTCTTGCCAAAAAGGGGGAAAGCAACACATAGAAAGGGGGAGAGCAGCACAAGAATTAGAAGAAGTGTGCATATTGAAAGGGGGAGTTGTGTTAATATACACTCACACACATGTTTATAGTTATTTGCTTGCTTTTGTTTATATACTCTTGTGTGGATATGTTTATAATTTCTCTTTTGGAAAACTTGTGATTATCTAGTACACTTACATAATTTTATAATGATGTTTATTTACTGTGTTTGTACATATTACTTTTGTAAGCTTTTAAGGTTTTTGTACTCATGCTTTGTAGCTTTTGTACTTGATGGTAAATGTCATGCATTTCTCTTTCAGTACACCACTCTTGTGCCCATGTAGTATCATGTTCCTAGATGCACATATGTTTTGTGCATTGGTTGAATGTTGGACATGCAAATGATACTTTGCATATAAGCTTATTAGCTTACATGTATGGATGTTCATTCCTTGAGTGAATGAGCATTGTGATCACTAGTATATAGTGATTGCTGTTTTGGTCAAGCCATGGTTTATTCTTTTATCCCATTCCTGCTTGATCGCTTTCTGCTTGCTCCATATGTATTACAAGTTTTCTGCATACAATGAACTTATTGTATTATTGTGTTTCAGGAGATTTCTTGGTATTATGGTTCAAGAGTTTCACAGATTCTAGAGTTAGTGAGTTTTCCAACTGTTCTCAACTCACGCGTTAAGTCTAAAGTTTGTTATAGGGTTTTGTCACGGAATAGCCAAAGGGGGAGATTGTAAGGTTGAATCAATTCAACCATTTTGTTGGCTTTATTCCATGCCAATTTGCTTGTATTTCAACACTTAAAAATCCTGTATTTAGGTGGGATTTATGTAAGGGTAGTGAGTGAGAGAGTGTGAATAAATACTCAAGAAAGTGCAAGAATGCAGGGCTTCGCGATTAGGACTCGCGGGTGACTCGCAACTAGCAAGCTACCAAATTCAACACACGAGTGAAGCGTGTGAGAAGATGAACAGTCGCGCCAGCTGGAGCACTACAAGACAGAAAGTCCAGCCTAGCCATTCTGTTAGCTCGCGGCTTGAACTCGCGACTTAGCCAAGTCGCGAGGCCAAGCTGCCAACCAACTCTATTTTTGAAAAACCTGACTCTTCACATTCCTATCTCACCCTAGTATAAATACCCTTAAACTCACGAAATGTTGAGAGGTTCTTGAAAGAATTTTGAGAGAGAAACCCTAGAGAAAAATAAGATTGCTTCATCCACAATCTTCACAAAGAGACTCTTCAAATTCTTCTACTCTCACCCTCTCCATTGATACATCCTAGAGAGGTTCTTGACCAAATCCTTTTCTCACTATACCCACATCTGTGAGAAGGTCTTTTGGTGCTAAGGAAAGCAGTTTAGAAGGGACCAATGGTTATTGGATGATGCTATGGTTTATAGCAGAATCCAGCAAGCTAGAAAAGACAAAAGTTCGGCGTAACCTCGTTGGAGCAAGAAGCTTGGAGGGCTTAAGTACCTGGGTAGATTAGGCTTGGAGAATCTATTACTATTCATGTATCCCAACTTCATTTTCTAGTGGATTATTGACCGCCTGGAGGGCAGCGGAGAGGTTTTACGCCGAAGACTTTGGTTTCCTCTTCGATAACATATCGTTGTGTTGTCCTTGTGTTTGCATCTCTCTTCCCTTAATCTTTACCATTTAATTTCTATTGTGGATGTGATTTTAATTGGCTTAGATTGTTTATCAATTCTGTTATAAGCTTGTTATCATTTTTCACACATACATTGTTTGATATAAAGCTTGAATTGGTAATTTTTTGTTTGGGGTCTAAACGTTCATAGTGTTTTCAACGCTATTTGAACTTTTAGAGTTAATTACAGTAGGAGTGGCAATAGGACAATTATGGGACGAGTTTTCTATTCTCCACCCTCACACTAGTGGTGTTCAAGTGTTGTGAGTGATATGTTGCATATTACGGATGTGACATATACCTTCTCAGTTGAATCTTAGATGAACAAAAAAAAAGGGAATGGTTCAATCTTAAATGCTCTTTAAAAAAATGGTCCTAACTGTAAAAATGATAAGGTGAGTAACGACGGCATAAAGTGACATTTTGCAACCATGGCTAGCTAATATGAAATTGAATTTAACCAAGGGTGAGTAAGCTATAATTATCCTTGTTTTATTAAGAGTTAAGAGTAGGAGTGGCAACAGGAAGGGTATAGGGCGGGTTTTTTTTCCAACCCTGTTCTAGCAAGTATCCATCCCACCGCACTCAAGTTTATATATATATATATATATATTAAAAGCTTATTTTGAATATATTAAATTAAAATACATAAAACATTGAAAAAAAGTTCTAACATTACAAAATCTTCTCAAATTCATATATAATAATACAACAATTAAAAAATATAAACAACTTAAAACTTAAAAATATATTCAATAATACAAGTATACAACATCAAAAAACATTTTAAAAAATTAATGTATGAAAGCTAAAAGCACGCACGCACACCCCGCGCGCGCGCGCACACACACACACACACACACATATATAACTTATAAAAATGTTTTTTTTTTTTTAAATTGTTTATGTTAGGGTCATATTTTATTGTAATTGGCTAATCCTCTAACAAAATACACTTTACTTCTAATTGGGTTGATCTAAGATAGGTTTAGTACTTTAAGAAAAATGTTGTTTAAGTCAAGTATTAAAGACATGACGATTGGTCCAAGAAACAAGTGAAGAAAAGCTATTCATTAAGTCTTGACAGATAGCTCAACAGATGTCTATTATCAAGACTTAATGTGAAGCTCAATAGATAGCTCAACAGTAGTCGATCTTTCAAGATTTATGATTTTTCAATTTTCCAAATTTGAAATTCAGCCTAGGCTTAAGTATTTGTTTAAGGTTTCTTTTCTCACAACCCTAGGCAGATAAAAGGCTTATTTAAAAAAGTCATCACACATAGATATAGAGACCAAAAGACTTAATTTTTCTATGTGAAGCTACTACATTTATACACCATAGGGTTTTGTAACCAAGTGCTTCATTATCTTCATTATTGATGAAGTGAAAAACTTTGTAACCAACAACATCTGTTCAAGTTGCTGGAGTTAGTCAAGTATTGGGATCCATGCAAATGGTTAGTCACAAATTGGAGGTTTGTGCGTCAAAGGGAAAGAATGCTACTACAAGATCAAGATCAATTGGGTATTGGGGTAAAGGTTCAATTGTAGGTTGGTATTTCAGGATAGGCCAATGTAGTTGGTAAGATTCCTTATACTTGTAATCGCTTGATTGTTGATTAGTGGATTCTTGGGAGTGGTGACCATAAAATCACCCAATAGGGTTTTTTCCTTGCGAAGTTTTCCCTATTTGTCAACGAATCACCATATCCAATTTATTTTCTGCTACACTTAGTATTTTTGGTGATTTGTTGGTGCGTTCACATTTTTCATGCTATTAAACTTAATTGATCAACTTGGGTAATAGAATTAATTAACCGAGGTCAAGCTATCTTAACCCAACAAGTGATATCAGAGCGGGCACACTCTGGTTGGGTTTTAATCTTTGTTGTGTGATCCATTGACCCTTGTTGTTATGGATCGTGGGCAATCCTTGATCATTCCTCCTTCATTTGATGGTTTTAACTATGCATACTCGAAAGTACGCATGAAAGCTTTTTTGCAGTCCTTAGATGAGAAAGTATGACTGGCAAATGAAGTAGGTTGGAAGAAACCTGAAGAGCCACCCACAGCGTGGGATGATGCCAAGATCAAAGTAGCCAACTTTAACAGTAGAGAACTGAATGCTCTATTTAGTGTTGTGACAAATGAAGAATTCAAGAAGATCTCTTCCACCGACAATGCCAAGGAAGCTTGGACTATTCTTCAGAATACCATATGAGGGCACAAAAGCTATTACAAACTCTAAGCTCCAAAAGCTCACTAACAGTTTTGAGGAAATAAGGATGGATAAGGGCGAGTCATTCGATGAATTCTATGCCAAGCTCAAGGACATTGTGAATTCAACCTTCAATCTTGGAGAACGAATTCCAAAGCCCAAGATTGTTAGGAAGATCCACAGATCTCTTCTAGAGAGATTCCATGCCAAGATCACTATCATTGAAGAATCAAAGGATCTTGACTCTATTCCTTTGATAGAACTGATTAGGGACTTGCAAACCTTTGAACTAGGGTTAGCAAAAGTTCGCAAGGGTGGCAAAGGCAAGAACATGGCCTTGAAGACCAAGAATGATGACAATGACGAGTCACCCGATGATGAGGATACCAAATTGAAATCATATATCACCAGACAATCCAAGAAGTTCATCAAAAATGCGAATGTCAATGCTGGTGATAAGGATCGTAAACAGTCTACCTTCTCTCAATTTAAGTCCCAAGACAAAGGCAAGAAAGAATCCAAGGATGCTAGTCAAGGCAACAGTGTTCCTGTTGGACCAAAGTGCTATGGGTGTCATGGATTTGGACTCATGAAGCAAGAGTGTCCCATATATATCAAATCCATTGGCAAAAGCAAGCCCTAGCAGCTACCTTAAGTGATTCAGAACCAGAAGTAGATTCCAATGAAAGTGACCAAGAAGGGATAGTAAGTGCTTTTACAGCTACTGTTAAGTCTACAAAGGAAGTAGTAGACATAATTAATGAGGAAGAAGAGCTGATGGAATCAAAGTTTGAGAAGATGGATGATCAGGATGACATCCATACTACCTATAGTAAGCTGTACAAGGTCTCTGAGAAGTATGAGAAGCTCTACAGGTTGACCATGAGAAAGTTCAGTGAAGTGGAGTTAGAACATGAAGAACTCCCCACCAAGATTGATGAAGCTAATCAGACCATTGAAGCACTGAGGTTTGAGAACAACTTTCTTGTTGAAAAGGCAAAGAAACTGGATGTTGAACTATTTCAGGTTAGAGCACAACTGGAAAGGACTTCACGTGCCAAACTGGATAAAATGCTAAATGTTCAGAAGTCTACATCTGACAAAACAGGTCTCGGGTATAATCACTCTCTCTCCTCTTGTAGTACCTCTTCTAATACTTTAAATAAAGTTTATTTTTGTTCCACCTGCTAATAATGATAACTTTAAGTTAACTGATCTTAAAACTAAAAATGTGAGTGAGGATAAAAGTGATAAGGGAAAATCCATTCTAAGAGCACCCCCTAAGGGTAGTTTGAAAGAGACTAAGCAGAAAAATCATCGCTCCACCAACAAGAAGTCTTAAACAAAGAAGCCTAATTTTTGTCACTACTATGAAGCATCTGGGCACACTCAACAAAGCAATAGTGTGTGATCTCTGGGGAACCAAAATCAACTCCAACTCTCTTTAGCCCCTCTTGGAGAACTTCTTAAAGCAGTCATACTTCTTTCAAACTTCAATGGGTTCACTCTTCTCCTTCTCCATCTAGACAAAAGTTCATGAAAAAGAAAGGATCTCCATCCAGGTCTCCCCTCTGGAAGGAAAAAAAAATTCTAAGTGATTTCTCCTCCTTTCTGATCTCCTGCATGGTTTGTATTGTGGTTTGAGTCAGTCTAGTTTTGATGCTTTGTTTGTTTTTAGGTTTTTTTTTTTTTTTTTAGTATTAAAAAAAAAGGGAAAAATCAGAAAAATACAGAAACAATGTGTATTTGTGTATATTGGTACTTGTGTACCTTGAATGGCCTTTGAAACAAAGTTTCTCAACTTTGTATCTCTTGTAGCTTAGATGAGCATCTTCGTGCACAACTAAGCAATGTGAACTTTGTGGCTCGTTTTTTGTGATTTGGTTGATCTCTTATCTTTCATATCTTAAATCACTCCTTTTGACGGGAAGAACTAGAAAATCCTAAGGGAAAGACATAAAAAACCATATCACCACTAAAACTCGTCAATTATAAAACATTTGTGTGCAACTCATAAAAGTCATGCTCAGTAAGGTGTAGCACTTGCACAGCAAAATAAGGATGTTCAATCTTACATAATTAGGTATTTTCTTTTCTCTCTTATATGCACATGCATGATATGCTTAAAAGAAAAGAAAAAAATAAGCAAAAAGAATCAAAATACTTTTAATATGGTTACAAGTGTATTTCTATGAGATGTGAGAGTTATATGATGTACCGGAAGGTGATAGTCTCCATCAAATAGTTATGATTGTGTGTGAATGTACTTGATCCTCTTATATCGTTACTTTTCATAAAATGATGTTCTTAAGCTCTCTTGCAAAAGTTTCACACACAACACGAATACTCTTTGTTACTTTTAATACTATTGTACAAGTACAATGTGATTTGGCCATCGCAAGAAATACATGTGATAGTATATGCTCTCTAAACTGTCTAAACTTGTTTTGAAACAAAATTTGGTTAGATTTGTTTAGTGTGTTTTGATCTAGGAATGCTTTGCATCTAGAGTTAGGGTTGTGTTTTTATATTTAAACTTGCTCTTTGAATGCTTTCTTTGATGGTTATCTTAGTTGCATTCCTCATGTGTTGTTTCTCCTCCTTGAAACTTGTTCTAAAGGACTCTCAAAAAATAGCTCGATACCTCCTCGATACCTTCTCGACACCTCTTCGATACAAGCCTCCTCTATTGAGATTTTTGGGTTTCTTCTCAATACCTCTCAATAGATAGCCTGATCTAACAAGCCAAATTCTTTGGGGTCTTTGTTTGCTTAATAGCTTTTCAATACCTTCCTCAATCTATCAAGATCTTTTGCCATCGACTCTTCTTCAATACCTCTCGATCTATCGAGATTTTGTTCTCAATACCTCCTCGATCTATCGAGATGCATTTTCTATATATACTTCTAAGATCTGACCCAGTTTTGCACCTTTTCAAATATCTCGATCTCTATCACTTCTCTTTTTACCATAAAACCTTCTTTTCACCAAAATCCCTCCTTCCATTAAGATTTCAGTCTATTCCTTGTCTCAATCGCTTAGTAAGTGCTCTAAATCTATTCTTTTTCCCTTTCTTCATGCATTTCATACATTTTTGTGACCTATTTTTAGTTTTGGAAAATTTTGGGGTTTTTGTGGTTTTGTCAAATTTTTTGGGTTGGGTTTTGTTAATTTGATCACACATGCTCATGCATTGCATTCTATGCTTATTATAACAATGTTTCATGCATTCTAGGATTGTGTGACTATCTATACATTTTGAGTGCTGTTAGGTTTGACTGGGTTTCTAACCATGATGCATTTTTCCTTAGCACGTAACATGTTCATGCATTATCATGCATTGTACGTTTCCTTTCTTTCCTTTCCAATAGCTTCCTTTTGTTGTGACTCTGGTTCTTCTTCTATTTCTTTTCCCCCTAATTCTATTCGATTTCGTGATAAGAAGGCATGAGATGACTTCTCTTAGAACTTCTCTAACCGGTCAATTCATTCGAAATTCCAGGTCATTCTGTCTAATTTCCTAGACACTCCTCTACCCAGTGTGTTTAACTCTTGAGGATGCATTTCTCTCTATAAGAAACCCTCGAGGTGTACCGACATGTTCATATAGGAGTTTTACTCCAACATGCACACCATCAATACCTCTGTACCTCGGTTTACTATAGTATTCCATGGTACACATATCATAGTCACCCCAGAGTTCATTTTCGAGGTACTACATGACCCTAGGGTGGATCATCTAGATTACCTTAGTCATCCTCATCTCTCTTCCATCTCTAGAGACGAGTTGGACTTTCTTTTCTGTGAGAGGGCCATGTTAAGGGAAGGTATTCTAAATTTATCCACAATTGAGTTTGCTAAGGGTCCATAGATCCTTAATATGGTGATGACCTTTGTTCTCACTCCACGGTCTCATAATAACACTATCATCAAGCCTCATGCTCGTTTCCTTCTTTCCCTCATGAAAGGTCTCTCTATAGACTTTCCATCTCACATGATAGTATCTATTCTAGATTGCTATCATGACACGACTACACGTGATAAGTTCATCTTTCCTTCAGCTATCACGCGCATCCTCACACACTTGCACGTCACTATTCTCCCCTCTCCTCACTTCTATGTCATGGGTGCCATAAGTAAGAAGTCTATTCGAAGGAGTGCAACACAACTTACTACAAAATAGCCTCATGTGGAGCCTACGGTTGCAACCCCTACAACCCCTTCCTCTCAACCATTTTCCTCCTCTACCCCTTCTTCCTCACTTAGGGCAGTTATGTCCCTTTCTAACATCATAGAGAAGCTTCAACACATACATGCTAATTTTGGTAGCCATCTTGACCATCTATCCGATGAGATGTGTCAGATGAACACTAAAATCGGTCGCATCACTCGCTGTCAATCTCGCTTTGGTGGTTTTGCGCCCTCACCTTCACTTGAGCATGCTAAGGAGTCTTCTTCTTCAGATGGTGGAGATGATGATGATGATGATGATGATGCTTTTGGCTCTGAGTCAAATGATGAGATGACGATCTCTCGATGAAACACCCTTTTTCACTTGTGACAAAAAGGGGGTAGTAGTTTTGTAGATAAGAGTAGTCTTGTTGTTAAGGGGAGAGCTAGCATAGGATATACTAGATAAGGGGAGAGTGTTTTGAGGGATGTAGTGAAGTTTTGGTGTATTCTTTTCTCATTACATGTACCATGGTCTTGTGACCACTGTTAAGAACATATGTCATATAGAATTAGCTAATCATTTGACAAAACGCACTTTACTTATAATTGGGTAGATTTAGGATGTGTTTAATACTTCAAGGAACAAGAGTTCAAATCTAGTATTGAAGCCATGCAAATTTGTCCAAGAATCAAGTGAAGAAGTGCTGATAGATATCTCGACAGATATATCTATTGAGATTTAATATTTGAAGCTTAACAGATAGCTCGATAATTGTATCTATCGAGAATTACGAAATTCAGATTTTCAGATCTGATTTCATGCATATCCATGTATATTTGTGTAGGGTTATTTTCTCACAGCCCTAGACATATATAAGGATTATTTTAAAGGTCGTCAAAAATGATGCAACTTGAGGCAAAGTGATTATTCACTCAAATTGTGACCGAAGACAATTTACCCTAGTTCATCTTTCTCTTAAAGAAATTGCTGCATTTGTGCGCCAAGGGTTTTGTAACAAATGAGCTTCTTGATCTTTATCGTGTGGATGAACTGAAGAACTTTGCAACCAACATGCTTCTTAAGTTAGTGTGTTATCACATACTAGGATCCATGCATCAATTTGTTAGTCACATACTTGGAGCCGTGCATTGAAAGGAGAGATTGTCACTACATTACAAGTCCAATTGTGTATTAGGGTAAGGGTTCAACTATATGTTGGTATAAGATACTGGGATTTCTTTACTTGTAACTACTTGTTTTGATAATAGTGGATTCTCGGGAGTGGTGACCTTAAATTCACCCGGTGGGATTTTGACTCAGTGGTTTTCTCCATTCGTAAACAAATCACCCGTGTCAAATTTAATTTTCACTGCATTTAGTTATTTGGTGATTTGTTTATGCTATCTTGCTCATTGCATGTAATTGAATCTAATTAATTTCACTTGGCTCAATTAATTGATTAAGTTACCAAAGGGGTCAATACATTCTTGGCCTATCAAGTGGTATCAAACTTGGCCTATCAAGTGGTATCAAAGCAGGCACACTATGATTAGGGCTAATCTTTGCTATGCGATCCATTGACCCTTGTTGTCATGGCTGTAAATAGTAAGAAAAGATCTTTAGTTTCAAATACTTCTTGTTTTTCTAATCTCTATTTGATTGAGTGTCTCAAAAAATGCAAGTCTAAAAATTATTTGAAATCTATCATGATGATTATTGGAAAAGATCTTAGCATGACAAAGAAGAAACTAGACTGTCGCGGAATGAAAATGTGCAGAGGAGTTCGTTTGAGAAGGGTGAAAGTTAAAAACTTTGTTCATAAATGGCAAATGAAAGAAAACACCATTCCTACTGATTTGTCATCTAAGCATGAGGTGTGCTTTATGATGAAGTCTGCATTTAAGGTAATGGACACATG
Organism: Quercus variabilis; assembly: GCA_030445155.1. Classification (NCBI taxonomy): domain Eukaryota; kingdom Viridiplantae; phylum Streptophyta; class Magnoliopsida; order Fagales; family Fagaceae; genus Quercus; species Quercus variabilis. The sequence goes on from CP129445.1 coordinate 23,257,968, forward strand.
TTTGTAGTACCTTGACAGTGGTTGCTCAAGACACATGATTGGAGACCACTCTCTCTTTAAGGTTTTCGAGTCTAAGAAAGATGGTAATGTCACTTTTGGTGATGGGAGCAAATCACAAATTAAAGGGAAGGGAACCATCTCTCTACCTGGACTACCAAACATTGCAAATGTGTTATATGTAGAAGGTCTAAGACTGAACTTGTTGAGCATAAGTCAGATATGTGATCAAGACTTTATGGTACTGTTCTCAAAAGGGAAATGCCTTTTGTTGAATGAGTCTGGGAAGAAACTCATAAGTGGTGTACGCACTTTAGATAACTACTATGGACTGGTACCTGATGCTAATATTGTGTGTAATAGCATTCGTTTGCCAAATAAAGATCTATGGCACTAAAGGATAGGACATGCTAGCTACAAACATCTTTCAATTATATCTAAGCATGAATCAATTTTGCGAATACCAAAGCTTAGTAGAGCTAGACATGGCAAAACGGGTCAGAATTTTCTGACCTGACCCGACCCGACCCGAAAAATACCTAACCTAAACCTGATTTTTTTGACCCGAAACAAAAACGGGTTGACCCACGACCCAACCCGACCCGGATAACCCGTGACCCGACCCATTAAAAAAATTCACAAAATTTTTTTTTAAACTACGTCCTGATACTAAGTGCATAAAGCACAAAGCACCAAGACGACAGAGCCAAACCAATAAGCATAAGGCAATAGTCAATAGTCAATAGTCAATAAACTACTAATTACAAGAAGACAAAACAAATAACAATAGCTTTTCCTTTTTACATGCAATTTGCCTTTTTTTTTTTTAGGGATTCATGAATCCAATAAAGCTTCAAGCTTCAGTTGTGACTCCACAGGACCACTGACCACCTAGACATGACATGAAAATAAGACAAGACTTAACAACACAACCATTAAAAAAATGAAAACAAAAAATCTAAATTCAATTGAATTGACTAGCTTAGCCTGTTGGAGTCCAAAGCCAAAATTGTGATTCACAAAACCATATGACACATCCACAGACCACAAGGGTCAAAGGCCAAAGCGGTAAAGCACTAAATATGTTATTTAGTTTTTTTATAGTCATAATTATACAATTTTGATTCTTTATTGATTTGCTTTCATGGTACATTAAGTTATATTAAAATATTGTATTGTAGATGAAGATGCTGACGAAGTTGGCCAACTTGAGCTACAATTTGCAAGTATGAATATTTGCAGTGCTGAATCTACTACCAACATTGAGTAGATTGAGATTGAGGTATAATTCTTATAAAATATTTACTTATTCTTCTTTACTTAATATGTTATGTTTATTTTTAAATTTTTTTTGTTTAGTTTATCTTTCTAAATAATCTAACTTTACTATCATTTTTAATGCAACAGAAACATGTGCATTTAAGAAGACCGATAACTTGCTACTTTGCTGGCTTACTTGTTTTGTTTGTTTTAAGATCCATCTCTTTTTGAAGATATAAACTTGTAATTATATGCATTTTGACAATGAACTATTAACACTAAAGACTCTTTCCTTCATGAATTTATGACTATAAATAATTTTTGTCATGCTCAAAACTATCAGAATTGGAAAGATATTAACAAGTGGCATTAAGTACAATTCATTTGCTTAATTTATTTTATTCATTCTCTCTAATCAGGTTGTCATTGATTTGCTTTTGTAATTGAAAAAAAAAAAATTTGTTTGAAAAAAACAGGTAAACCCGACCAGACCCGCAAGCAACCCGATTGACCCGCAACTTTGACCCATTAAAAATGACCCGTTTTGACCTGCAACCCGTTTGACCCGCAAACTCTATTGACTCGACCCGAACCATCCGTTTTGCCATGTCTAGGTAGAGTAAACAATGTTATGTGTGGACTATGTCAGCTTGGGAAACAGACAAAAGCTAAACATCCAGGCACTCAAACATCAGCTACATCTAGACCGTTGGAGCAACTACATCTGGATTTCATGGGTCCAACTAGAACCGAGTCTCTTGGAGGAAAGAGATACATCATAGTTGTGGTAGATGATTTCACTAAGTACACTTGGGTCATCCTTTCAAGATCTAAGTCAGATGCTCTTAAGCATATTGAAGCCTTGTGTACAAGATTGCAAAATGAGAAAAGCTTGAACATTGTTCGAATTTGAAGTGGTCATAGTAAAGAATTTGAGAACTCATACGTGGAATCCTTTTGCACTAGATCAGGTATATCTCAAGAATTCTCTGCTCCTATTACTCCTCAGCAAAATGGTGTAGTAGAAAGAAAGAACAGAGTCATTCAGGAGATGGCTAAAGCCATGTTGCACAACAAGGATATGGCTAGAAATTTGTAAGGAGAAGCCGTCAACACTGCATGTCATACAGTTAACAAGGTGTTTTTCCGACCCGGTACCAAAAAGATTCCCTATGAGTTATGGAAGGGAAGAAAGCCAAATGTGAAGTATTTCAAAATCTTTGGAAGTACTTGTTTCATCCTTAAGGATAGAGAAAATGTGAAAAAATTTGATTCCCAAAGCGATAAATGAATATGTTTGGGATACTCCTCTACTAGCAAGGCTTATCATGTATACAACAAGAGAACCAAGAAGGTGATGGAAACAATCAATGTTATTATTGAAGAAGCTTCAGAGTCTATTTCTGAGAAAATTAGTGAGGAGATCCCTAAGGAAATTCTTCCTCCTAAGCCTAAGGGTGTTCAAGAAATAGTTGATCAAGAGCCCACATCTCCAAGTACTCCAAGTGTTGTAGAAGTTTCAGCAAACATTCCTACCTCACCTAATTCTAAATCTCATGAAGAGAAAGAACCTTCCTCAAGGATCAATATGAATCATTCTCTTAAAATTATTGGGGGAAATATGAATGAACTTACACCAAGAAAGTGTACAGTTGATAAATGTATTGCTAACTTTGTGTCTTATTCTTGCTATTTGCCACAAAATGAACCCACCAAGGTTAAGGAAGCTCTCTAAGATGAAAGTTGGGTTGAGGCTATGCATAATGAATTACTTCAGTTTCAAAGGAATGATGTCTGAACCCTAGTACCTAGACCAAAAGGAGAGCACATCATTGGCACAAAGTGGATACTCTGCAATAAGACTTATGAGAAAGGAAATGTGATCTGCATCAAGGCTCATCTTGTGGCTCAACGGTACTCTTAAATGGAAGGAGTCGACTATGATGAGACATTCGCTCCTGTAGCTCACATCCAATCCATTAGGATTCTCCTAGCCTTGGTGTGTCACTTGAAGTTCAAGCTTTACCAAATGAATGTAAAGACTGCTTTCTTGAATGGATTTCTTAAAGAAAATTTCTATGTGGCTCAGCCTAAAGGATTCATTGATCCAAAATTTTCGGATCATGTGCTATATCTCAAGAAGGCACTCTACGGATTAAAACAAGCACCCAGAGCTTAGTATGACCGACTTACACAATACTTAGTCTCACATGGTTTCACAAGAGGAAAAGCTGATCAAACACTCTTTATCAAGAGGGAAGATGGCGAGTTAACAATTGCTCAAGTCTATGTTGATGGCATCATCTTCATGTCTACAAAGAATGAACTTGCTCATAATTTTTCCCAAGTCATGCAAGCCGAGTTCGAGATGAGCATGATTGGAGAGCTGAATCACTTCCTTGGGTTGCAGATCTGTCAGTAAGAATCATGTATATTCATATCTTAATCTAAATATGCTAAAAATCTTGTGAAAAAGTTTGGTTTGGAATCTCCTACTTTTGTTAGAACCCCCATGAGCCCAAATGTTAAACTTACTATTGATCTGTTAGGAAAAAGTGTTGACTCTTCTCTATATAGAAGCATGATAGATAGTCTTCTTTACCTTACTACTAGTAAACCTGACATTAGCTACAGTGTGAAGGTGTGTGCTAGATATCAAACTAATCCCAAAGAGTCTCATATGATTGCTTTGAAAGGAATCATAAAATATGTGAAAACCACTGCCGATTTAGGTGTATGGTATAGCAAGGACACTAATGATGTCTTAGTTGGGTATTCTGATGCAGACTGGGCTGGGAATGCTGATGATAGAAAAAGTACCTCAGGTGGTTGTTTTTATGTGGGTAATAATCTTGCCTCCTGGATGAGCAAAAAGTAGAATTCCATCTCATTATCCACTGCTGAGGCTGAATACATCTATGCCAATAGCTGTTGTACCCAACTTCTGTAGATGCAAAAACTCCTTGATTATGGTATTCATTAAGAACATCTTACCATCTATTGTGACAATACCAAAGCCATTAACATCTCTAAGAATCATGTTCAACATTCTCAAACAAAACATATAGAGTTTTGACACCACTTCATTTGAGCATGCTGAAGAAGGTACTCTTATTATTGAGTTCATTCACACTGATGATCAGAAAGCTGACTTGTTCACCAAACCTCTTGATAGCAAACGGTCTGAATTCCTATGCCAAAACATTGGTGTAATCTCCATGGCATGATCTCTCCTCTTTCTTCATGCATTTGCATCTAATTTTATGCTATGCTTTGTTTAACATGTTTTTGTTTGTTTGTTTTCAGTTTTGCTTTCTTTCTTCTTCTTTTTTCATAAAAATAAAATAAAATAATTTGAAAAATCAGAAATATACAAAAACAGAGTGTGTTTTGTGTACATTGGTACTTGTGTACCTTGGATGGCCTTTGAAACAAAGTTTTCTCAACTTTGTATCTTTTGTAGCTTAGATAAGCATCTCAATGCACAACTAAGCAAGTGAGCTTTGTGGGTCATGTTTGTGATGAGTACGATTAAGTAATCTCTTGTACTTAACAATCATATCACTCTTTTTGACAGAAATGACTAAAAAATCCTAAGAGAAATGCATAAATAACCATCTCACCACTAAAGCCCGCTAATCATGAATAACATCTTCATGCTTCAACATAGCAAAATTGTGATGTTTAAACTTAACATAATTGGGTATTTCTTCTCTCCATTATATGTTCGTGCATGATATGCTCAAAATGAAAAATGTGCAAAGAATAACAAAAGCAAAAAGAATCAAAATACTTTTAAATATGATTGCAAGCGTGTTTCTAGGAGATTTGGGAGTTATAGGATGTACCTCAAAGGTGATAGTCCCTATCAAGCAGTTATGATTGTGTGTGAGTTAAATTAATTTTCTCATATCTAAAATCGTCATAACATGAGACACTTATGCAATCTTGTAATGTTTTCACACACAACATTCTTTGCTACTTTCGATACATGTAAAGGTAAAATGTGATTTGGTCATCACAAGGAATACATGTGTTAATGTATGCTCACTAAATTGTCTTAACTTGTTTTTGAAATACAAAATTGGTTGGACTTGTTTAGAGTGTGTGTGTGTGTGTGTGTGTGTGTGTGTGTGTGTGTGTGTGTGTGTTTTGAATCTTTAATGCTTTGCATTTTTCTTGTTGAGAGATATTTTTAAGAGCTTAAAATGTTGATTAGATCTTTGGTTGAGTAGCTTGCTTAACTGCATTCATTTATGTGTTTTTCTTCTCTTTGAAAAACTATTTTCATCAAGCTCGACAGCTTCTCGACAAATAGCTATCTATCGAGACCCTTGGACTATTTTTCTTGACAAATCTTAACACATCTTCGATCCATTGAAACTTTCTGGAATTTGTCTCAATAGCTTCTCGACAGATTCTCAATCCATCGAGAAAGTTTCTATCTAGCCAATAGATTCTCGATAGCATCTCGATCCATCGAGGTATTTTGTCGTCAACAGATTCTCGATAGCACCTCGACATATTCATCTGTTGAGAATTAGTGCTCGACAGAATCTCGAAAGATCCTTGATCCATCAAGACGCATTTTCCTTAAATAGATCCAACGCGAAATCAGATTCATTTCTCTTCGATTTTTCTCAACAGAAAACTTCTTTTTTCTCTCCCAAATAGTCTCTTCTCTCTCGAAACCTCAAACCCTCTTAGATTTCGGCCTAGTGTGATCCTTTCTTCACTGGTATGATCTCTAATATCCCATTCTTCATGCATTTCATGCATTTAGACCTAGGTTTTAGGTTTGTGAAATTTTTAGGGTTTTTGAAAATGGATGAGAATTTTGTGAAATTTTTGGGTTGGGTTTTGCTTAAATGATGTTATATGCTAATGTGTTGTGTTACATTTGCATTCTCACAATGTTTCATGCATTATAGAAATGTGTTTTATATGTTGGAACCTTTTGTGTTGGTAGGATTGGATTAGGCTGAGCCCATAATAAAATTTTCTTTGCACGTCACATGATCATGCATTGTTCATGCATGCATACCTTTTCATTTCCTTTATGGTAGAATCTCTTGATGGTGCTTTTCTGCTTATCTCTTTCTCTCTCTCTCTCTCTCTCTCTCTCTCTCTCTCTCTCTCTCTCTCTCTCTCTCTCTCTCTCTCTCAGATAGTTTGCACATGGCACCCAAGCACAAAACTACTCTGTCCTAAAACCCTCTTCATTCTAGGGCATCATCTTCTGATTCCACTCCTTTACATGTCAGGTTCCATGATGAGAAAGCCCGTCAGGATTTCTCGAAGAACTTCTCCAAACGTGGCATTCATTCAAAATGCCACATTATCTTATCGGACTTCTCCGATACTACTCTACCAACTGTCATACACAGGTGGGGTTAGGAATCTCTTTGTGAGATACCCGTAAGTTGTCCCTCTATGATCATACAGGAGTTTTACTCCAATATGTACGGTTTTGATTATTCCATACCTCGTTTCATTACTTCTATTCGAGGAACTCGTATAGTAGTTACTCCAAAGCTTATCTTCGATGTACTACATGTTCCAAGGGAATCACATCCCAATTACCCCGGATGTCCATGTCTAAGGACTGTGTCCAAGGACAAACTTCTGTCTCTCTTTTGTAAGACACCTTCATCTTGGGGTGACCATCAAAACACCCCTTGCTTGGGCTTTGCAAAAGGTCTGAGGTTCCTACATATGGTGATGACATTTGTTTTACATCCCTTGTCTCACTACAATTCTATTACTGAGCCTCGTGCTCGCTTTTTGTTGTCCCTCATCAAGGACCTTACTATTAACTTTCCCTCTCATTTCATACTCTCCCTTATAGATGTCTATAAGGATACGGTGACCCGTGATAAGCTTATCTTTCCTTTTGCTATCACGAGGATCATTCACCACTCCTCTATCTCTTATCCCGAGTCTCCCCACTTCACCATCATGGGTGCCATCAACGCGGTATCCGTTAAACGAAGTGAGGCCCAACTCAACAAAAGTGGCCACAAACCGAGACGACAACTCCTCCAGCCTCTTCCACTCCATCCACCTCTACTCCCTCTTCTTCAAGTGGTGGTGTGACACTAGCGACCATCATGGCACAGCTTAAGCACATGTATGCTTGCCTTGACACTCTCAATGATGAGTTGTGTCAAGTGAACACCCGTGTTAGTTGTATTGGACGACAACAGGCTCATATGGGTGGCTTTGTCACATCTCCATCTCCATAGGCTTCTGAGGATAAGGACGATGATGATGACTCTGGTAATGATGATGATGATGATGATGAGGAAGAGGATGCTAGCTCTTCCAATGACAAGAAGATGACTACTTCTCAGTGACTTGCCCTTTGTCATTCGTGACAAAAAGGGGAAGTAGTTTTGGGTATGAGAGTAGTCATGTATTTAGGGGGAGAGTTAGCATAGGAAATTTTTTTGTTAGGGGGAGTGTTCTTTTTGTTTATGAAGGATGTAGTGAGGATTTATGTATCTTTTCTTTTCTTTCTTTTTAGATACATTACCTTTTTGTACATTGGTCTTATGAGCACTTAGTGATAGCAAACATTGTATTTATCTTTGATATATATATATATATATATGATGTTGTTATCATTTTTCACCTATCTCTCCATGTGTTGTTTCTTTTCTCTCTTTATATACATGTTTCTTATTATATATGCAATCTTTTATTTCTGTTTCATACTAAGATGCCTTGATGAGTTTTATTTAAAGTGTTTCAAAAATACAAGTTATCAAAATTTTCCATGCCATGAACTCTCTTCTTGCAAAGTTTTGCAAGAGTTTGTTTAGGATAGATTTTATTGTATTTAACAAGTGATTATGAGTTGAGTGATTCATGACTTCTCTCATATTTCATTTGTTTGTTGTGGTTTTGTCACAGATTGCCAAAGGGGGAGATTGTTAGGACATATGTAGAACTTGTTAAGAACATATGTCATATAGAATTGGCTAATCCTTTGACAAAACGCACTTTACTTATAATTGGGTAGATTTAGGATGTGTTTAATACTTCAAGGAACAAGAGTTCAAGTCTAGTATTGAAGCTATGCAAGTTTGTCCAAGAATCAAGTGAAGAAGTGTTGTTTATTAAAGCTCGACAAATGTATTTATCAAGATTTAATATTTGAAACTCAACAGATAGCTCGACAGCTGTATCTATCGAGAATTACGAAATTCAAATTTCCAGATCGGATTTCACGCATATCAATGTGTGTTTGTGTAGGGTTACTTTTCTTACAACCCTAGACATATATAAAGATTATTTTAAGGGCCGTCAAAAATGACGTAAGGTGATTATTTACTCAAATTGTGACCGAAGACAATTTTCCCTAATTCATCTTTCTCTTGAAGAAGCTACTGCATTTGTGCGCCAAGGATTTTGTAACCAATGAGCTTCTTGATCTTCATCGTGTGGATGAACTAAAGAACTTTGTAGCCAACATCCTTCTCAAGTTAATGTGTTAGTCACGTATTGGGATCCGTGCATCGATTGGTGGTTTGTCATGTACTTGGAACCGTGCATTGAAAGGAAATATTGTCACTACATTACAAATCCAATTGTGTATTGGGGTAAAAGTTCAACTATAGGATGGTATAAGGTATGGGGATTCTTTTACTTGTAACCACTTGTTTTGATAATAGTGGATTCTCAGGAGTGGTGACCTTAAATTCACCCAGTGGGGTTTTGCTCGGTAGTTTTCCCCATTCGTAAACAAATCACCCTTGTCAAATTTAATTTCCGCTGCATTTAGTTATTTGGTGATTTGTTTGTACTACCATGCTCATTGCATGTAATTGAATCTAATTAATTTCACTTGGCTAAATTAATTGATTAAGTTATCAAAGGGGTCAATACATTCTTGGCCTATCAACCACTTTTGTTACATACATTGTATTCCTTGATATATATATATATATATATGAGATGATGTATGTTTTCTTCACCTTTTTCTCACATGTGTTGTTTCTTTTCTATCTTTATACACATGTTTCTAGTTGTATACAACTTGTCTATGTTTTACACTTAATGCCTTGATGAATCTTGTTTAAGTGTTTCAAATAAGACAAGTTCCAAGTCTATCATGCCATGATCTCTCTTTTTGCAAAGTTTTCAAGAGTTCATTGTAGGGTTAAACTTATGTACTTTTTGTAGGTTATGGGATAATTGAGTTAGACTTCTCTAATAACTGCTGATTGTGGTTTTGTCACGGATTGCTGAAGGGGGAGATTATTAGGGTCATATTTTATTGTAATTGGCTAATCCTTTAACAAAATGCACTTTACTTGTAATTAGGTAGATCTAAAATGAGTTTAGTACTTTAAGAAACATATTGTTCAAATCAAGTATTAAAGACATGAAAATTGGTCCAAGAAACAAATAAAGAAAAGTTGTTCATTAAGTCTCGACAGATAGCTCGACATATGCCTGCTATCGAGACTTAATGTGAAACTCGATAGATAGCTCAACAGCAGCTGGATCTATCAAGATTTACTTTTTTAGTTTTCTAGACTTGTAACTCGGCCCAGGCTTAAGTATTTATTTAAGGTTTCTTTTCTCACAACCCTAGACATATAAAAGTCTTATTTTAAAAAGCCTTCACACACGGATACAAAGACCAAGAGACTTGTATTTTCTCTATGTGAAGTTACTGCGTTTGTACACCATAGAATTTTGTAACCAAGTGCTTCCTGATCTTCATTGTTGATGAAGTGAAGAACTTTGCAACCAACAACATCTATTCAAGTTACTCGAGTTAGTCACGTACTAGGATCCGTGCAAAGGGTTAGTCACAAATTGGAGGTTTATGCATCAAAGGGAAAGAAGGCTACTATAGGATCAAGTCCAATTGAGTATTAGAGCAAAGGTTCAACTGTAGGTTGGTATTTCGGGATTGGCCAGGGTAGTTGGTAAAATTCCTTATAATTGTAACCGCTTGATTGTTGATTAGTGGATTCTTAGGAGTGGTGACCTTAAAATCATCCGATGGGATTTTTGCCTTGCAAGGTTTTCCTATTTATCAACAAATCACCATGTCCAATTTATTTTCCACTACACTTAGTATTTTTGGTGATTTGTTGGTGCCTTCACATTTTGTATACAATTGAACTTAATTAATCAACTTGGGTAATTGAATTAATTAACCAAGGTCAAGCTATCTTAACCCAACAGTTTAAATATAAATGAGATGGGTGCAAGTGTATATGAGGAAAAATGTTAACCTCATCTCCACCCCATTTGCCACGCAGGACGGATAAAACCCATCCATTAAGAGCGTGTAAAACAAATACCCATGAAATGGGTTTAAATTGTCATATAAGATAAGTTTGTGAAAAGGCCATGGTTTTAAAATCAAGGTCACCACCCAAGACCCAACCCAATATCTATATGATTTGAGGCAGTATTTTAGATGGGCCAAAGAGGTGAAATGGGACCATCACCATGCCACTGCTTACCAGTCATGAAATCTTGCTTGCTTATCATCCACTCATCCTCATCGTACCGCAACAAGTGTAGCATACTATAGTGTTGAGTGTAATTTATCTTGTCACCCAGGGGTGGCGGCACGTTGAGGCCAGGGTGGTCACAAGACCACCCTGACCAGAAAAAAAAAATTATATATAATAATTTAAAATTTTATATTTGTCTACCCTTAAAAAAATGATTTGTGACCACCCTAAGTTTTTTTAATGCCCTATAAAATTGAACTTTGGTCCATAATTTGGTCCACTTAACAATATATTAAGGCCCTTCAAGCAAAAAAGAAAAAGCCCAAAAAAAAATTTTGAACTCAAATCTGGGGAAAAAAAAAAGTTATAATAATAGTAAGCCCAAATGCCTAATAAAGACCTCAGGGAAAAAAGCCCAAGATCAATCCTCACTTCCTACTTAAGACAGATTTTTAAATCAACAAAACTAATAATAATAATAATGATAATTAAATTTCTATAAACTAAATGCCTAATCAAATTTTAAACCAAAACAATTCCTAACCTAAAGGGAAATAAGAATCCTCAGGTCCTTAGCAATTAACGACTCAGCAACAGCAAAACCCAAAGCAAGCAATGGCGACAGCGAGGCGAGATCGGGAAATAACGACTTCAGCCTTCAACGTGCTACCACCCTGACCTCAGCCTGCAACGTGCTACCACCCCTGGCCTTAAAGTGCCGCCGCCCAACCCGCCCCTAACCTCAGGTAACATCAAGGTATTTTAGTTCTCTCTCTTTTTCTCTATCTTATCTCTACTCTAAGCAACACACACACACTCTCTCTCTCTCTCTCTCTCTCTCTCTCTCTCTCTCTCTCTCTCTCTCTCTCTCTCTCATACTCATAGTCTAACTACTAACTTGTGTTGTGACTTAGACTTAGGCAAGCTCTTATCTTCTGACAATATAAATTGACTTTTCAGCTTTTGTCTTTTTGTGTAGGTGTATGTAAATATAAAATATGTAATTGTGTTGAATTTGTTAATTGGCTCTTGTCTCTTAAGTGGGGGGGTGGATGGGGCCGTGGCATTGAATATTTGAATTGGGGTAGTAGTCCACTTAAAAGTAAGTGAACACTGAACAAGACATTATAAAAGGCAAAAAATAAAAAAAATAAAAATAAACCATGTTAGGCAGTGGGGTTGAGCCGGGTGGATAATACATTGATGATGTAGTATATTTTTAGTCTTTACATTGTGCGAAGCAAACTAAATAGTGGGGTGTATGCTAGGTGGTCAAAAAAAAAAAACAACTAAACAGCAATAATTAATAATCTATATATATATATATATATATATATATAACCAAAGCCTCTGCTAGTACCACAATTTTCCATGTCAACACAACACAATATTTATTAAATTAAAAATAAAATTAAAAACACTATTTTTCTCTCCCAAACCCAATACTTATCTCCCTCTTTTTTCTTTTCTTTTTTTGGGGATAAAAACCAATATTTTAAGCTGGATTTAGTCTAAAGATGATTATTTTAAAAAACAAAATCTGCAATAAAAAGATAAGTATCGGGTTTATTGCAATAAACCCAAAAACAAAGTTAATTAATTTTATAAAAACGCTATAATATAAAACTGAAGCCTCTGCTGGTATCACAATTTTCCACCTCAGCACAACACAATATTTAAAAAATAAAAAATTAAATTAAAAACATTATTTTTCTCTCCAAAACCCGATATTTATCTTCTTCTTTTTTGGATAAAACCCGATATTTTAAGCTGAATTTAATCTAAATATGGTTTTTTTTTTTTATAGAAAATCTGCAAAAAGATAATTATCGAGTTTATTGCAATAAACCCAAAAACAAAGTTAATTAATTTTTTTAAAAACCCTACAATATAAAACTGAAACCTCTACTAGCACCACAATTTTCCATGTCAGTACAACACAATATTTAAAAAATTAAAATAAAATTAAAAACACTATTTTTCTCTCCAAAACCCGATACTTATCTTTCTTTTTTTTTTCTTTTTGGAATAAAACCCAATGTTTTAAGCTGAATTTAATCTAAAGATGATTATTTTCAAAAAAAAAAAAAAAGAAAGAAAAAAAATCTGCAATAAAAAGATAAGTATTGGGTTTATTGCAATAAACCCAAAAACAGAGTTAATTAATTTTTTTTAAACCCTACAACCAAACTTCTTGAACTCTACGTTATAGAATATAATTTTCTTATTTCAAAATATTTTGATTATGCGTTAATTTTGTTTTTCTATTATATATTAGATAACAACAAAAAATTAAATATAAATCACAATATGCCACACCCTTACATACCATTATGTCCTGGTGCTATTCAAACTCATAAATTTATTTGGGACTCTAATTCTATCCTTTTATTTTTTTTTTTTTTTAAATAACATCATTTTCTATCATATATATATATATATATATATATCTCGAACTATTCCTCTACCATCAACCTTTTATCTTCAACAGTAGTCAAGATAATTTAAAACGATCTCTTTTTATTTATTATGTCAATTTATAAAAAGTTACTGCAATTTTTATAAAGAGTCCTTGCTTATTGTTATTCCTTTTTTTAATATTATTTTTTTATTATTTTTCAAGTGAGAGAGAGTCATTTTACCTTATGTTACCTACTGTTAGGACATATATGATTCATTGTTAGGAACATATTTCACTATTTTATGTAATTGACTAATCCTTTGACAAAACGCACTTTACTTATAATTGGGTAAATCTAGGATATGTTTAATACTTCAAGAAATAAGATTTCAAAAATCAAGGAATGAAATGCTAGATTTTAAAGCTCGATAGCTAGCATCTATCGAGGTTTAAAAGCTACTGAAGCCCGTGGCTCAACAGCTAGCTCAATAGATAGGGTATCTGTCGAGGTTTATGAAGTTTAGTTTTTCAAGCTAATTTTCATTCAATCTGTGAGTGTATGTTTGAGTTTTCTTTTCTCACAACCCTAAACATATATAAGGATTATTTTAAAGGCTAAAAAAGGACACAAGTTGCACAAGAGCACAATTCCACAAGGGTGAAGAAGAGTGTGACCGGAAACCTAGTTTGCCCTAGTTCTTGAAGAAGCTACTGTGTTTGTATGCCGTAGGGTTTTGTGACCAAGCAACTCCATGATCTTCATCGTCTGGATGAACTGAAGAACTTTGCAGTCAACATCCTTCTCAAGTTAGTGATCAAGTCACGTACTGAGATCTGCGCAATTGGTTAGTCACGTACTAGGAGCTGTGCATTGAAAATTGAGAGATTATACTACAGAACAAGTCCAATTGGGTATTGGGGTAAGGGCTCAACTGTAGGTTGGTATAAAGTACTGGAATTCATTTACTTGTAACCGCTTGTTTTAATAATAGTGGATTCTCAGGAGTGGTGACCTTAAAATCACCTAGTGAGGTTTTTGCCGTGTAGGTTTTCCTCATTCGTAAACAAATCACCGTGTCAATTTATTTTCCACTGCATACTTTAGTTAATTGGTGATTTGTTTGTGTTACCACATACAATTGCATGTTAATTTGATTAATTAATAAACTTGGCTAATTAATCAATTAATTCATCACAAGGGGTCAATACGTTTTGGCCTATCACCTACTATGGTTGGTACTAGGAAACTAGCACTTTCATATAAAGTGTATGTTTGGATTGCACTTAAAACAAAGGACTTGCACATTTGCCTTTTTCTGTATGGGTCTCACGCACTGTTCATGGGACCCGCAAGTACGGATTTTGGCAAATTTTTCTTTAAAACTAGGTCCCATGGCACTATTCATACATTTACAAATTATTTTGCTACAGTGTTTTCAGTAATAATTTTTTAATTTCAACAAAATAAGTAGTATCCAAATACACCCAAAATGTGAAACTCATAAACCCTATGCAAATCAATGTAAAACTCAACAACAAATGTTTAAAAAAAAAAAAAAAACTCTTTTTCATCCCAAAAACAAAGTTAATTAACTTTTTAAAAATCCTACAACCATGCCACAAAATGTGAAACTCAAAAACCCTAAGCAAACCAAAAGTCTTTGAATTAACATGAAACTCAACAACAAATGTAAAACCCAAAAACCCTACACTTATAATCCAAAAAGGGTCACAACATCTTCTCTGTCGCTATTACCTAGCCACCCATGTGTGGGCCACACTAATAGTAGCTCCACTATTGCTATAGTTTTTAGAGTAACCCATTGTTCTGTTATATTTTTCTATAGCGTAATCTTTTTTTTTTTTTTTTATGTCTCAATAATTTCTTAGCTCTAAATCTATTCTTTAACATTTGAATTTTTGGATTAATTTTTTGCACTATTTGAATCTGTTTGCCATATTTCAACGACTATAACCAAAAATTATTCTTTTGAAGGTATCTTTCTCTTATATCTCTCTACTGTGCAGTCACAGTTTTTTTTCTTTTTATAATTTGTAGGCTCTAAATGTTCTAATTCTTTAATATATTTTTCTTTTGAAAGTTTTTTAATTTGTAGCAGATTTCAATTGAAGGTGACCAAATTTTCTCTTATATTTCTCTATTTTGTATCCACATATGTTTTAACATCTAAATTATTTTTTTTTTTCCTTTGGCATATTTTTTCAGCAAATTTCAATAGCTTTAGCCATGAATTATTCTTTTGAGAGTAACTTGTCTTTCTCTTATATATATATATATATATATATATATATATTTGGAATAATTGAAACTATCTTGCAAATTTCAGCAACTATAGCTATGCATTATTCTTTTGAGGGTAGCTCATCTTTCTTTTATATTTCTCTTGATGTAGTCATATATATATATATATATGAATGTTCAAATAGCGTATAAAACACTATGAACGTTTAGACCCCTAATTACAAAAATATCAATTCAAGCTTAATGTCAAACAGTATATGTGCAGAAAATGAACATAAGCTAATAACAGAATTGATAAATAATCTAAACCAATTAAAATCATATCCACAGCAGAAATTAAATGGCAAAGATTAAGGGAAGAGAGATGCAAATGCAAGGACAACATAGCGATGTGTTATCGAAGAGGAAACCGAAGCTCTCGGCGTAAAACCTCTCTGCCGCCTTCCAAGCGGTCAATAATCCACTTAAGAATGAAGTTGGGATACATGAATAGCAGAAGACCCTCCAAGCCTAATCTACCCAGTGTACCTAAGCCCTCCAAGTTTCTTGCTCCAACGAGGTTGTGCCGAACCTTTGTCTTCTTTAGCTTACCAAATTCCACTATAGCCCATAGCATCAACCAATTATCATTGGTCCCTTCCTAACTGCTTCCCAAAGCACCAAATAGCCTTCTCACAAATATGGATATAGTGAGAAAATGATTTGGGTAAGAACCTCTCAAGGATGTAACAATGGAGAGGGTGAGAGTAGGAGAATTTGAAGAGTCTCTATGTGAAGATTGTGGATGAATCAATTTTGTTCTCTAGGGTTTCTCTCTCAAAATTCTCTCTAGAAGCTCTCTACATTTCGTAGGTATAAGGGGTATTTTACTAGGGTGAGATATGAATGCGAAGAGTCAGTTTTTCTAAAACAGAGCTGACTGGCGACTTGGCCTCGTAACTTGACTGAGTCACGAGTTCAAGCCATAAGCTAACTGAATGGCCAGACTGGACTTTTTGTCCTGTAGTACAACAGCTGGCATGACAGTTCAGCTTCTCTACATGCTTCACTCGTGTGCATCTTCTGGCGGCTTGCCAATCGTGAGCCACCTGCGAGACCCAGTCGTGAGTCCCTGCTTCACTTCCCATTCCTGAGCATTTCTTCACACTCTCTCACACATTACCCTTACAAGATTCCCACCTAAATACAAGGTTTTAAATGCCAAATTACAAGTAAATTTGGCACGGAATAAAGCCAACAAGATGGTTGATTAAATTCTACCTTACAATATATATTTTAGAATAATTGAAACTATCTTGCAGATTTCAGTAACCATAGCTATGCATTATTCTTTTAAGGGTAGCTCATCTTTCTTTTATATTTCTCTTGATGTAGTCATATATATATATATATATATATGTATGTATGTATGTATTGTTTCAATAATTTATAGGCTTTGAATCATTTGATTCTTTAATTTTATTTGTTGGCATTTTGAAAGTTTTAACTTCTACATTTTTGTGTTAGTTATTGTAATATCAGAACATGTTTAGTAGATTTCAACGGTTATACCATGAATTATATATTCTTTTGAAGATAATCTACTTTTCTCTTATATTTCGCTATTTTCAAAAATTTCTAGGCATTGAATCTTCTGATTCTTTAATATTTTTTGGTCTTTCAAAAATTTTAATATCTGAAACCAATTGGTAGATTTTTCACAAGGTATTGCACGTTCAAGCAATGACTTCATTATCAAATTGTAACAAAAATTGAAGTGAAACAAGAGAAATTCATGCAATGGTATAGTTTCATAATAAATTTAAGATTTTATATAATTATTTTAATCTACCACACAAACAGATAGGTTCCCGTGCGTAGCACGAATTTGTGACTAGTTTTATTAATATTTCAAATGACCTTATAGTTTCTTTGTTATTCTTTTGCTAGTATTATGGACAAATATTTGATAAGAAAACATATATCCAAGATTCATCTCCTGTACAAGATTCAATTCTTGTGCAAGATTAATCTTTATTTTCTAAGCTAATTCATGTTGACTTTAACTTAGAAAACCTTACAACATTGATAATGAGACTATCATATAACGATTGCCTAATATGAAAACTTGTAGAAGGAAATTGTAAAACTTTATGTATTTGCGTGTTCTTTTGTTATTGTTGTTTTCAATATATGAGTTTCTCTTTATATTAGATTGTGTAATTTATGTTTCTTAAGGACCACCCTGGAAAAATTTCTTGGAGCCGCTTTGTCACCCTCATCAGAGACAAAGAGGGCACAACAGGAAGAACTGAAGGAGGTTCCAAAATCCTTTATTACTACTCCCTCCCAAACTAATAACTCTAACAATAATACCTTCCAATTCTATCTTGGCTACTTCTTTAAATCCAATGGACCCCATAGACATGTTCTGGCACGGTGGATGCTAAAACACGAAACTAGCATAGGCGTATTCGACAATGGCATGGATCCTGGGTCTCTTGATGTCTTAGAAAAGCACCCAAAGAACTCAAAAAGGGTCAAGAACATGCTCTCCATTCTCAAATGGGGCCCCATCTCTCCTTACATCTCTTGGCATTCTGGCACACCTACTCTCGTCCCTCAATTGCTCTCCTTCCACACTGAAGGTACATATCCACGGATTTCAATTTGTTTCTTTTTATTTGTTATTAAGAATTTAAGATTGTGTGCCTTCAAACTAAATCTGGTTCGGTTTTGTTTTTCAGTTTTGTTTTGTTTAAAGCTAAAAAGATGATGTTTTTGAATGGCATGTTTGATTCATTAGTAAACTTTGAAGAGTGGCATGGAGGTGGGGTTTTTGCAAGTTTTAGCCATGGACCTAGATGGTTGAAACTTAAGTTTAGCTTATCAAAGAGTGGGTCTATTGAGAGGGAGAGAAATGGGTAGCCTATTGATGCATGTCTGTATTCCTAGCACTCACATTTCTTCCCTTTCTTGGGGATTTCTGTATTTTTCCTTTTCTTTTCTTTTTTTACTTCTTTGTTTACTCTGTTTTCTTTTCTTTCTTTCTATCTCTTTTTTTTTTTTTTTTTTTTTTTTTTTGCCACTGTCCCTCCCTCCCTTCACTGTTCATGCCTATGGCCTTTTATACTGCCTGTTGTGACAAGATTTACTGTTAACCCTTAAACACTTTTGCCAGCTGCCCAACCACTACTATTGCACAGTGCAGGCTTGCACCACGACTCATTCCCAAGAAAAAAATGGTTTTTGTTTTGTCTCTTACCTCTCTTAATATTCTCATTCAAATAAGGGTTAAACCTCTCCCTTACCTACCTTTATGGCATACATCTAGTTGTTCTATCTCATGTTTACTTCTTTTAGGTGAGATGTCATCCCAGCAAGACATTTTTCCAAAAAAGAGTTTGAGTGGCAACCCCAAAATAGGCTCCCCCTTCTCCCCACTGCGAAACCACACTCTCTCATACCTCTGACCCATGGCCCACCTCCCCTGTATTGGCTAGGTACAGGTAGGTAGTGCCTAAGCCCTGCGTGCATGCTTCACTTCCATCTGAATCCATTACTTTTCTGGCCTTCAAGCATTTGCCATTACCTCTGTGTTTGTCTAATTCTACTGCACGTTCTTGTATTTGTTTAACTCTTGCGGCATGAATGATACATGGACCTTTGGGCCTTTGTTCTCTACATTCCATCTCCTCTTTGGACTAGGCATTGTTTAGGTGTGGGCCCTCTCCCTCCTACCTGGCCCATGTCCCCTTTTGTCCTATGTCCATAGGTTAGCTAGTGCTTCTATCATGCCATTACACTACTCTTGCTATAATATCACTTATTTTCTTGTTACCTTTAGGCTTACAAGCTAAAGCTCCTGCCAGTCCATTTCTTACATTCTTTCTTCTTTTGGGCTTCACTAGCCAGCATTCCTGCTAGGCCAACCCATTCCATACCTTGGACTTCCTCAGCCCATTTCATTCCCCAGGCTTCCTCGGCCCATTTTCTTCTTCCTTACCTCTCTTACTTCCATGGGTTTTTGCTAAATCCTTTTGGACTTCCCTAGCCCAATTACCACATCCTTACTTTTTATTACCTTTCGGGCTTATTGGCCTTTATGCCAACCCTATGGATTTACTACTTCATTTCTTGGGCTTCCCCGGCCCATTGTCTTTTCTACCTCTTACTATTCCTATGGGTTTACTACGTTCATTCTTTAGGCTTCCTCAACCCATTTACTTCTTCCTGGCCACTTATTTTTTTTATGGGCCTGTTGACCATTATTCCTGCCATTCTGGCCTGCTAGTCTTCATTTTACTATTTTCTCTCCCCATATTTTTCATATTATTAGGTTTCTTCTGCCATTGGGCCCTTTTTCAAAAGCGGGCATCAACAAACATTACAAAATCTTCTCAATGTATAACAATACAACAATTCAAGTATTAAGAAATACAAAAATAATTCATACATAACAACACAACAATTTAAAAATATATAAAAAATTTAAATCTTAAAACATAAAAATATATTTAATAATAGAAGTATACAACATTAAAAAGAAAAAAAAAAAAACATAAAAATTTTAAAGTTTGAAAGCTGCACACACACACACACATATACTAGTCGCTAACTTGTTTTAAATCAAATGTTAACATGTTCAAGTTTAAACATTTCTCTAATTTCAATTATTGAAAGCTAAATTGGCTCTAATATAAGATAAAACATGCAATTATAATGAAACTATCAAAATATTACACATAAAATCATTAAAAATGAGATATATACAAATACTATGAAGTAATATATTACAATAATCATAATGTGCTCTTACATTTGGTTTAATAAGTATTACAAAAGAACCAATAAATAGAATAAATATACAATTGTGCTTACATCTTCAAGCTTTATCCAATGCTTTTCTAGAATCTATTTCCTCCCTTTCTTAGGCTCTTCTCTTTTCTCAACTTCTTCAAGCTACTTAATTTTTTGCCAAATTAGTATCAAGTATAACACCAAATTATACCCATTCATCCAAGATTTACAATGTAAAACCAAACACTCTTAATGTCAATAAATTTCATAATAACCCCACCCTAACTATTGAATTATTAAAAAAGTTCAATATGTCTATAACCTTCATGAAAATAAGTATTCCATTGGATTTCAAAACTAACACAAGAGACTACCTCTTGTACTTGGTGAAAATGTGAAAATGTGAATTTTGCGCGCCAATAACAAATTGACACTTAAGATTGTTGTAGATTTAGGTTTGAGTGTATGTGCCTCGCTAGAGTTTCCCACTACTGAAAACCTCAAACTTTTTAACACTTTGAAATCACTAATTCCAAATAAGTCATTTTAATTTTTGTATTACGTAAATTAACAAAAAAGAAGTGTTATTGTTTTTATTTTCTTAACTCCAAAAAACAATGTAAGAGGCACAACCGGTTTTGGCCTTTCCAGCCTCCCTCATGTACCCTTTAGTATGTATGATTTGCCATATTTAGTCACCAGTGCCTCCCGTGAGAACCGCCACCATTACCACCTTTGTTCTTTACAAAGAAGGCATTCTTGGGTTTTGGGATCTCATGGATGTCAATCACCTAAATCGTTCTTTGCCTTTTGGCTTCACCAAAGTAAAACACACAAACACAAACAGCTTTAGCATAAGCCCAAATTGATGAATCTAGTAAATTACAGTAGAAGCAGAAAAGAAAATAAGTGAATCATTTTCAGCTTCTTTGTAATTCTCTTAAAGCCTTTTTCTTGTTGAAGCCAGTTTTTTAAAGTCAACATACCTTTGTTGTTGTTCTCTCTGTCTCTGCAAAATCCCAATGAAGTGATTCAAATTCAGTTAAATAACATTCACAATCCGTTTGGTTGGCAAGAAATTAAAAATATCTCAAACTTCATACTATTAGGGAGCATAATGGGAAAACTTACACCTCCCATTCAATAGAGCTAAACTAAACTATTTGATGCAATTGAGTTTAGTTTCTCAAATTTTGGAATCAATTCCTTTAAAAACTAATTTTCTTACTCCAAATGATAATCAACCAAACATTGGAGCTAGAGACTCTTAATTTGGTATTCATACATTTTGATGTGTCGAGGCAGATACAGGTGCTACTCTAGGAGGAGGAGCCTTTTTCCAAGGAATAACTTTTAGCTTTGGCTCGGATTCTGAATTATTCTTATCTAAACCAAAACTCCCATCTATGCAAGCAAGTTGGATCATTCAAACTCCAAACAAAAACACACTCACACAAAGCTCAAAAGTTGAACTTGGAATCTGATTCTACTATTCACTTGTGGATTTGGAGAGTAAGCAAAATCAAGAACCTACAAAAGAACAGAATATTAGAAACCTCTAAAACAAAACCCATTTTCCAACAGTTTTTTTCTCCCAAACAAAGCAAATTAGTTAGCTCAAAAATCACAAAAATAAAGAACAAAATATAAATACAGTTCCTTAGATGCTATACGTTACATTCCCCAATTAATTGTCCTTCAAAATATGACAATGTTTGAACTGCAATGACAAATGCAGTAAGTGTTTGAATTTAACTGGGAAACCGTACAACACCTAAACAAACTATTCCTACAAAAAATAAAAGATTTCTTCAACCTGGGGATAACCATTTTGAGTAACTTTCCGCTGAGGTGAGTCTCCATCAGCTGCCAACAACAACAATTACCAATTTTAACTTACTTTCTATAATGCAATTTGCACTCAGCTACTTACTCAAAAGAGAAACTTAAATTAAATTCATTCCAAATAGTACAAACAGTGTTACCCATTAAAGTAGAGGATATGTGTTCCCTAGGTTGATTCAACTTCACCCATTCATCCACAATATCCTTCCACTTCCTAATTGAATTGTTTTGGGTACCTAAGAACACCAAAAAAAAATATCAATAATTATCAAAAACATTTTTTTTTTTTGAGAAATAATTACAACATGCTGCTAATCCCGCTGCTCGAACCTTTTCCCCCTTAGACCCCCAAGCACTTTGTGCATGGGGAGATGCCAATTTAATTACAAGGCCTTTGGCAATAATTATCAAAACAATTAAACAACCAAAAAAGAAAACAATTTCTTTCAAACTGAATGAACAACCCCTTTGGAAATGCCGTAAACGAAGAAGTAACAGAAAAGTCTTCTAGAAATGAATTATAAATCAAAACCTTAATTAAAACCAAATCTAAGCCATAAGAGGGCAATAATTCACTAGCACTAACACCCAAAATTGTGCCAAGTGTATAAGACAAACACTAAACTTTATGACTCAATGAAAGACACAGGTTCGCCATCAATATAAAAATAAACATCTTTTATTATGTATAGAAAGCAAACGAATCATTAGTTACAAAAATAGACACACACTGAGCATAGTAATTGTAAAGAGAAACAAAGAGAGACTAAAAGAGAAATCGTCAAAGTGTTAGACTACCACCCACCACGAAGCCAGTCTCTTACCAACATTAGACTGCCTAAACTACTACCAGTAACTTTTTAAAAAACAAATCTGGTAATAAAAAAAAAATAAATAAGTAAATAAACTATACTTGGGTTAGATTTTTTTTTTTTTTTTTTTTTATAACTAATGTCTTTGAGTTAGAATTGATTTTGTTTTGGTAGAAGAGATTGAAACAGTGTCACCTGCAGTAAACTCTTCATCTTCTCCTACATAGAAATCTCCCTCTAAGATACTCCCACACAAAATAGAAGAAGAAAGTTCCACAAATGAAAAAATATCTTAACTTTTAAAAAATAAAATAAATAAATAAGAGAAACAAACAACAATGATTTATGAACAACACACTTGGTTGCATTCTCGCAAAAGATACGGTTAGGAGACGCAATTTTGATTGAATTTGCTAAAATATGAAAGAGAGAGCAATGCAGCCAATAATTGAAAATAGCAAACTCCACTATCAGCTCCAAATCCATCAATCTATGCTAATCATTCAAAAGAAACACTCCCAAACGTAACCCTAAATCATACTTAATAGCCAAAAACAATAGAACAAAATTAAAAACTTACTGGTAATGTTTTTGGAGAAGGTTTGGACTTCTCCATTGTAGGCAAACAAATAGTCCTACCATCCCCATTGTTGAGCAATACAATACTCAAATCTGAAAAACTTTATACATCTATGATGGCATGTATCTTGTGGATAAATGCATGCAAGAAAGAGAAGCATTTGGTAAACTTGTATTCAAGTTTGAGTAAAGAAGGATTCCGGGGCAACCGAAGCTTACTATGTAGAAGATTTTATTTATTTTTAGAATCAGTTAAGATTTTCTTTGTTTTGTAGACAAAGCTTTGTGCAATTGAAGTGCTGTAACTATTAAACATATACAAGGGAAATATAAATTATTTAAATATTTATAAGGTACAATTGAACGCATAGATATAAATTATTTTATAAACTTGCTCCAGATCTGTATATCATTTGAAACTGATTTTTAGAGAACAAAAACAAAAAAAAAACAAAAAAAAAAACAAAAAAAAAAAACAAAAAAACAAAAAAACAAAAACAAAAAACAAAACAAAACAAAACAAAACAAAACAAAAAAAAAAAACAAACAAACAAACAAACAAAAAAGACATATAATTCTATATGAACAATGTAATGAATAACTAACTAACCTCAACGTACTCCACACCAATTTCGCTAAGATTATCAGGAATGTTGTGTGATGAAAGCAAGCTGATAACTCCACCTCGCTCAATTTCCACTAAACAAATTCAAACCCATAGCTCAGTTTCCACACACACACACACACCAAAAAAAAAAAAAAAAAAAAATCAAATTGATTATCACCATTTTAATATCTATTTAAAATATTGAAGATGTAATTCACTTTAAAAAATATTATCATCAAAACACACTACTAAACTCAATTTCAGAGTTCCAAACCCAAAGACTTATCTAAGTGTGAGCACAAATTCAATTACAGATACAAAGTGAAACATAGCTAAAACTACAATTCAATCAACTCTAGAATACAAAATAGAAATCAATGAAGTTGGGGTAAAAAATCTCAAAAAGGTTGGCTACATGGGTTTGCAAAGATACAAAGAGAAACATAGCTAAAACTACAATTCAATTTACTCTAGAATACAAAACAAAAATCAATGAAGCTGGGGTAAAAAATAAACCATGAAGCTGTATTTTTTCTGCTAAAATTGATATAACTAAACTAAAATTCAAAAAAAGCTAAGAAATCCAAACTAAACCTACCAACTGTATTTTTCCAGCAAAAACTAATATAACTATACTAAAATTTGAGTTTCATGAGTTCTTTAAATGTAAAGAGAACACTAAAATAGTTAGAAATTAGATGTACATAGATTATCACAGAGACAAATGAATACCATACCTTTAACCTTGATTCGAATGGAGGAAAACAATGAAGAGAGAGGCAATAAGAATAAACCTAGAAATTGAACAGCCATGAAAAAAAAAATCAACTATTTATAAGATAATAGTTATAGAGTCCTAATAGTTATAGAGCTTGGATTCAAAAAAAAAAAAATAAATAAATAAATAATAGTTATAGAGTTCTAATTAAATTTGTTTATTAGTTACCTTTGGGCCGATTTCGACAAGTTGGGTTGGGTATATCACCGATCGACATAGTTGATGGGCCATGAGCTGGATGACACCCACAGCAAATGAGGCGTCGTTCCTAGGTTATAGAGGTTGCATGTGGGGGGTTTGTGGCAAATGGGTGGTCTAAGGAAGGAGCTTGACCTCTATTCTGAGGAAGAAGATGCTTGTGGGTTTGTGGGTATGATGGGTATGATGGGTTTTGATTGAGGAATCTGTGGCCATAGGCTTGATGAGACCCACGACAAATGGGGCGCCGTTTCTAGGTTGTAAAGGTTGGATGTGGGTGGTTTGTGGCAAATGGGTGGTCTAAGGAAGGAGATCGATTCTAAGGAAGAAGATGTCTATTGGTTTATGGGTATGGTAGGTTTTCATTGAGGAATCTGTAGGTCTTTAGATGTGATGTGATGCTTTGCTGTTGGTTTGTCGTGGGTCTGATCGAGGAGGAGCTGGTAGATGAGAAACTAGTAAAGGAAGGTAGGGAGGAGATGGCAGATCATCGGGAGGCAGGGCATCATGAAAGGGAAAGGCTTGAGTATCGTGTTTATTACGTTTTTTTTTTTTTTTTAAATATTGTGCTGATATAGAAATTGTGAAGGTTTTAGAAATTTTAGTTATATATATATATATATATAATATTTAAAAAAGCATATAAAAAATATTTTTTTAAATTGTTTAAATATAAAAAGGTGGGTGCGAGTTAGTACGTGGAAAAATGTTAACCTCTATCCTCACCCCTTTTGCCATGCGGATGAATAAAACCCGCCTGCGAAGGGCTGGTAAGCCGGCTTTAAATTGTCACATAAGAGAAGTTTGAGGAAAGGCCATGGCCCATGGATTTAAAATAAGCTTACCAGCCAACCCAATATCTATATGATTTGAGGCAATGTTTTAGATGGACCGAAGAGACGAAATGGGACCATCGCCAAGAAAATGCTAGCCAGTCATGAAATCTAAGGTTGTCTTATCATCCACTTGTCCTCATCGTACCGCAACAAGTGTAGTGTACTGTAGTTTTGAGTGTAGTTTGTACTGTCACCCTCATCAGAGTCAGAGAGGGCACGGCAGAAAGAACCGAAGGAGGTTCCAAAATCCTCTAATACTACTCCCTCCCAAACTGACAACTCTAACAATAATACCTTCCAATTCTATCGTGGCTACTTCTCCAACTCCAATGGACCCCATAGACGTGTTCTGGCACGAGGGAATGCTGAAACACGAAACTGGCACAGGTGTATTCGACAGTGGCATGGATCCTGGGTTTCTTGACGTCTTAGAAAAGCACCCAGAGAACTCAGACAGGGTCAAGAACATGCTCTCCATTCTCAAACGGGGCCCCATATCTCCTTACATCTCTTGGCATCCTGGCACACCTGCTCTCGTCCCTCAATTGCTCTCCTTCCACACTCAAGGTACATATCCGCCGGTTTCAGTTTGTTTCTTTTTATTTGTTATTAAGATAGTGTGCCTTCAAACTGAATCTGGGTCGGTTTTGTTTTGTTTAAAGCAAAAAAGATGATGTTTTTTGAATGGCATGTTTGAGTCATTAGTAAACTTTGAAGAGTGGCATGGTGGTGGGGTTTTTGGAGTTGAATTCCTGTTCTGTTTTTGTTTACTTAGAATTTGATTTCCCTCAAGTGCAAGGGATGATTTCCTGATTATACTGAAATGGGATTTCAGTCAAAATTCTATTCTGTGCAATGAAGCTTAAAATGTTGTAATGTGTCAGAATTTTAGAAGCTGTGGGACTGATTAACTCCCAATTCGCTACACTTTCCCTATAATTTGTTGCAAATCAAATAATGTATGGAAGAAAATATTGGGGGAGGGATTATTTTGAATGTAACAACCTGTCTTAAGTTTGCTGGCATGAGTTACATCAGAGTCTGATATTGTTTCAAATTTGTTGATTTGCCAGAATACATAAATGAACTAATTGAAGCAGATAGGAATGGAGGAAAGATGCTTTGTACCGGAACATTCTTGAACCCTGGATCGTGGGATGCCGCACTTCTTGCTGCTGGTACTACTCTATCAGCAATGAAGCATATACTTGATGGCTGTGGCAAAATTGCGTATGCATTGGTTAGGCCTCCGGGTCACCATGCTCAGCCTACTCAAGCTGATGGGTACTGCTTCCTTAACAATGCGGGTCTTGCTGTTCAGTTGGCTTTGGATTCTGGGTGTCAAAAGGTTGCAGTTATTGACATTGATGTTCATTATGGCAATGGAACAGCAGAGGGGTTCTATAGGTCAAATAAAGTTCTTACCATCTCCCTTCATATGAATCATGGGACTTGGGGTCCATCTCATCCGCAGAATGGATCTGTTGATGAAGTTGGTGAAGGAGAAGGGTTTGGGTATAACATGAATATACCTCTACCAAATGGCACTGGTGATAGGGGGTATGTGTATGCCATGACGGAGTTGGTCCTTCCAGCAGTTGAAAAGTTTGAGCCTGATATGATAGTTTGGGTTGTTGGCCAAGATTCAAGTGCTGTAAGTTCTCTCTTTCTCTGCTTCTCTCTCTGAATTCCAATGTTTAGTGAATTTTATTGAAGACATATGCTCAGAATTGATTTTCATCTGTTCATGTTTAATTGAGATTTGGCATAAAACCTATATATGATTAGAGCATTCAGAAAACATGAACCATGGGATTTTATGGAATTAGACTGTTAAAAAAGGATATTGGAAGTGCTAAAGTGATTAGGATACAGTCATACAGGAAATTGAATACATCTGATTCTTTGATGGAGATAATTGAAGGAGAAAGTGACACCTAAGTTGAACTTAAAGAACAATAAATGTCCTTTTTCTTTTAAGGTAGAATATGAATGTAATAACAAGCTAAGGATCATGACATAATTTTAAAGATCTCTAAAAGGAGACTGAATGGTGGATATATGATGAAAAATGTGCTATCCTTTGCAATTTGCTGGGTTTTGTATATATTTGACTAAAATCAGGACTTTGGACCCCAGCGTTTCTTTCTTTCTTTTATTAATGTCTGACCCCAATGTTTCTATGCAGTGGAATTCAGTCTTTAGGTGTCTTCTCATGAAGACTGTTGAGTCAAATAAATATTATTCGTTATTACTTTTATTTAGCTTTACAAAGGAATAATTCAAAAGATAAGAAGCACATTTCAAGAAATTTAAGAAAACCAACTTTCCAGATTATTCAAATATATCTGCTCAAGAAAATTTATACCCAGTTTCTTGGTTATGTACTTCACTTACATTCCTTGGAGCACTTCCTTTACTTTAATGGCATGTTTGGATGTTTAAAAAAGGAGGAGGAGTAGAGTAGAGGGAGGGAGAGTAATGCAATTACCTTATTTGGAAGTTTTTTAAAGAATGAGGGGGAAGGGTTTGAAGGAGTTTGGAGGGGCTTTGGACTCCCTCTAGCCTCCCAATTTTAATTCCCCCAAATTAGAGAGATTTGGAGGGGGAGTAGAGTACATAAACTATTGACCAAGTAAATTACCTAATTTACCCTTATTATATTAACAAAATTACACAAAGGAAAGGACTAATTACTCCCATCCCCCTTACTAATTTTAAAAACATCCAAATAAGGTGGAGGTGAATCATTCTCCTCTACTCTCCTCCCCACTACTCCCCTTCCCTCTACTCCCCTCTACTCTCCTCCCTCTCTAAACTTCCAAACAAGCCATAAAGAGCCTCCTTCTCTATAGGGATAAAGCCTTTGATTTCCATCAAATGACTCGGCCTCCCCTATGTCTTCCACTACCCAAGCTCACTTTCTTCCCTATGCTATGCTTTCCCAGCCAAGGCCTACCATGCTTCACGCCTGCAACATTTTTTCTAGGTAGTCTTTCGCAGTAGTGCTACCCTCCCTGCTGGCTGTATGAGTGAGTCTGTCCCTCACTACTGGCAAAAAGAGAGAAAGAGGCTGCAATCTAGCAGGAGTTGTTTCACTTGTATGCAATAGCCCCCTGTGGACAAGGGGGCAGTGCAAGTGAATCATCGCTTTTAGGTGCAGGCACCCTTTTAACATCCCTCCCTTTGCATTCCCTTGTCTCCTATTGTACTGTACTGTATCAGACCATTCCTAATAGGCACTTAAGATCAGGAATGAGTTTATATCTGTCCTTCATTTTGTGGCTGGGAAAAAACTTTAAGTTTGAAGTAAATCCCTTCTTTCAACACAAATATATTGGATGAATCTATTCTCTCGTTGTAGTGAACTCAAGGAAAAAAATGAGATGAATCAGGATTTTCTTAATTCAATAGTGACTACATTGGGTCCTCATTGCTGTATCTATTTATCATTTCTTAAGATGAAACAAGACAAGCTGTTATGCTAGAACTCAGCTGAAGAAGAAGACGGGATGTTTGAACGAATTAATAAATGAACAAATAGCTTTGGTTCATTGTGATAAAGAGATCACACATAGCTTGCTTGCCAGTGAGCTTTGTTAGGAACCCCATAGGTATATAGATTATAATTGTTGTAATTTTGCATTTAGTTGGTTAGTTAGTTACAATTCCAAACATGTTAATCACATTTAACACATATTGGAATTATTAATACACATAGAGAATATTAGGATCATAAGGATAAAGCCATGTGGGCCAATAGAATAGTTTTATGATTCTACAAATACCTACTTATAATCACATTTTCATTATTGAAGAATAAACCAACTCATTGCTTAGTGTATTTCCTTTCTCTCTCTTTCTCTCTCTTAATATTTTTCTATGGAGGATGACTACCTCAAATTAAGTCAATTTCCCTACAATTACCATCAATTCTCCTACAATTCTTATCCATCCCCATTAGGAACCGCCGGGTTCCTAATAAGCTTCAACTCAATTGGCAATTCACCATAGGAACTAGGTGGATATTGAGATTGTAGATTGAAGACACAATAAGTTCATATACAACATACGAATCAAAATAAATAAATAAAAAGTGACAAAGTTTAGCTACAAAATTAACATTACTATATATTTTGAAAATCTAACCGTTAGATTGCATGTTATTTATGCTTTCAATACATAAGTCAAATTTTGTAACAATCGGATATTATTTACTATATGATCTATAAGATTATATTTTATGCATAATTTTAAACTACAAAAACTTGCAATTTAAACAATTTATCGATGACATATCTATTGATTTTTAATTTTCTTTTGCAAGCATGGAAGATATAAGAAAAAGATGTAATCTAATGGTGAATTTGTCAAAATTCACCTCTAATAAAAAGATATTGAGTAAGGTTATACCTTTAGAGTATAACCAATTTTGTAACTGAACTTTGTTCAATAAAAAAAATATATCATGTTTTGGGTAAGTCAAAAAGAAAAAATAAATAAATAAAAATAAAGGGATTTACCAAAAAAAAGGAAAGTCAATCTTTTATCCCTTGGTAATAGTCGCAAGATACAAGGGCAAGCTGATAGTCCAAAATCCAAAGTCTAAGCTCTCACTTGTAGCCAACAATGGTGTTCAAAGCCATCTTGTAAGGTCTGAACAAAGAGAAATTAATTTTCTATATGCTTGAGGGTGCCAGTAACGTAGAGAGTAAAGAGATCACCTTTATATATATATTTGGGAGGGGGAATGAATTTAAGCTCCACCTCTTGGACTGACACAACTTGTTCTCCATTTAAAAATTGACGTTCGGGGTAAGGAAGTCAGGCACTTTTAACTTGGCATTGTTGGGAAAATGATTATTGCATTATGGCAGAGGAAAATCATCTATAGAGATAAGTTTTTTGTCTTAAATATGGGGAAGAGTGGAGACATTGGTCAATGAAGGTAGTCATGAAGCAATGCTTAATTATCTGTTCTATTTTTGTGGATTCTTAAAATCTTTTCATGGAAATTATAAGGGATCAATTGTTAATGTTGATAAAGATGGAGTTTCTTATTCAGTTATTACATGTGATTTAGTTTGATCCAAATGGAAGGCAATGCTTGACAATGAATGGCTATCGAGAGATTGGGCAGATAGTTCGTAGCTTGGCAAATAGGCATACCGGCGGTCGCCTTCTTATTGTCCAAGAAGGTGGATATAATGTTACATATTCAGCTTATTGTCTTCATGCAATGCTTGAAGGTGCGCTCAACCTTTCATGTCCACTATTATCTGATCCCATCGCTTATTACCCAGAGGATGAGGTCTTTTCTGTAAAAGTAATTGAATCCATTAAACAGTACCAACAAGACACTCTACCATTTTTAAAAGAAGCTTAATTGAAGGTATTTGCTTTACATTCTGCTCTTATAATTTGTTTTCCACTTGTAAACCTTTGTATATGATATTCTATTTACATTAATAAATGGTAAGTTAATTGTAAATGTTTGTTATTTTAATTTAGAAATTAATTTTTTACTCATCATGGTAGGCAGGAGCAAAACTAGAAATTTATAATGAGGGGAGCCAAAGCTAATATTTGTGAGAGATTTAGAGTATTGTAGTAAAGATTTACTTTTACATGTATGTATGGATAGTCATTTACATGATAATATGAAAAGAAATCTTCTTTTCAATGTTTATAACTTTATAATAACTATTATCTAATATATCAAAAACCTTTATCCTTCAGGTTTGCACCCAAAAGAAAGTTCAGATGGGAGCATGATGCAATATGTGTATTCAAGAGAGAGTTGACGGGGAGGGTGTGTGTTAGTTAAGTTTTTTGTTTTTGGACAAATTTAGTTAGGTTTTTGGATAAATAAAGATTTTTTTGGCAATTGAAATGTTAGGGGCATTGCCCCCCCTAGGACTAAGCTTAGTTTGACACTCTTTGTAGGATTCAAAGATGATTCCACCAGTAGAATTGAGGTTCTATTATGCTGCTAATTGTGTGTGTGTGTGTGTGTGTTTTGAGGTCCTAGACACGTAGTACTGTTACTGAAGTTTACACAATCTTTGTTATATGGCATAGATCTCCGTAGCAATTCTTTGTATTCAGAATTTTGGACACCTTTGTTCTTCAAATCAGAATAACATTCACAAAAAGAGTAGTAATACCGAATCCTTTGATTAATGCATATGCCTAAATTTGTTATGATCCAGTTTAAAACATGTGGCTTAGGTTTTTGTATCAATTGAACTAACTCTCTCTCTCTCTCTCTCTCTTATTGAGCAAAACATGTTTCTTGCTTGGCTTTCTGGATGACTCTGTTAAAGTTGATAAATTAGGTCTGTGTCATGTGGGAATTATCACTTACTGGATATAGAAAAGATAATTCTTGAAGCAGGTTTTTGCTGTCCATTTGCAATGTTGGTTTTGGACATTTTCCACTACTAGTAGATGCTATCATCTATTTCTATAATATTCCTTTTCTGAATTGCATATAACCTCTGGGTAAATTTCCACATCAGGTTAATTTTCGCTTAACCATTTTTTGTAAATACATTATGTAAAGTGAAGGTGTTGGGGGCTTCCCTTCATTGTCTCATGTGATTCAATTTGCTTATTGTGAGGGTACACATGGAATTTTCTTAAATGGATAATGACTCCTTAGGGTCACTAAAATGAATGGCTTTCCATAATTAATCAATGCATGGTAGTCTATAGGTATACCATACTTTTAGAATGATTCCTCATGGAGTACCACTCTTTCTCTTGAACCAATTATAGCATGCAGGATTTATTTCAATTCAGATAGTAGTTTGTATTCTTTAGTTTGCACTTTTTCTTTTTCTTTTTTTTCTTTTTTTTTCTTTTTTTTAGAAAAATGATAAAGATACTACAAGTTTTGCTGCATAAAACTTACAAATTGATGTGATAATATATGTGATTGTTGGACTTCAACCACCTAATAAATATGTTTGAAATGTATTTTTGGTGATTTGTGATACATCACGTTTATAAGTTTCATATAGTAAAAGTTGTAGTGTCCTTGGCATTACTCCTTTGGTGGCAAATTTTCATCACCAAACCTTGAATTTATATGCTCTTGCAGACTATCTAGTATTAAATTTTAAACATAATAATAATAATAATTGTTGATCTTAAAGGAAAAGAATTGAAAATTTCACGAGTCATCAATGACTGCCACAGCGCAATTGTTGGGTGTATATTGATTGTTGGTTAGTTTAGATTTCACACTCACAGGTAGATAGATAGTCAAAGCTGCTTCAAAGTTCACAGTTTACTCGTCACCATAGCAGAAATTATGCTCTTAATATTGGTCCCATTTGGCACATCAATTCAAAGTCGCGAGATCAATAAGCTTGGTAATTATGAATACAAATCAACTTATTTGTGTTCTCGAATTTTATTCTGATATTACTATGTTAGTTTATTTTTAAATCAACTAATATATAATATCTTTCTAAAACCCTTTTTTAGGTCTTTACTCTCTCTTTGTTTTTTAACAAAATAAACAGTAAAAAAAGCTATCCAGGGTTGTTTTTATTGATTTATTTTTATTAATTTATTTGATTTTAATGTTTATTGAGTAAAAATATAACTGTATCTATAATAAATAAATAAATAAAATCTGAAGATCTGTACCTAAAAAATACTTTAGAAAAAATATTGTTTTTTTGGTTAAGTAAAATAAGGGGAATGAGAAAAATAGACGAAGGCCTTTTAGATGTAAGTTTCAAACCCATCCCAAAACTCCCAAGATAGCTTAGGCATAATAAAAACCAACATTTCTGTTTTAAAGGAAAATTACTTTTCATTTCTCTGTGTACTTGGGGAGTATGTGATGGAATTCTAAAGTCAAATTATATGATATGATATGGGCCTAACTAGTGTTCTCTTCACCATTTGCATCTTGTGGTTATTCCATCAGTGCTCAAGAATTATCAATCCAAATTCTTCAATCGTATATGAGCTACTTTTCCTTTCCAAAATTTATATGCTTTAATCTCAACGGGCCTGTCAGTTGTTTTCATTATTTAGTGGCTTAGGAATAGGAAGAAAGACAACAGAGAGAGCATCACTCCTTGAGCCAACAGGATTTTTTGAAAGGCAATGTTTATTTCATGCCAGTTGTTGCGCATGACTGTGCACATAGCATTTTTTGCATTGAAATCTTGACTTCAAATTATAATTTTAGTTTAAAAAGTCCGCATACAATTGTGTGCAACAAAAGGTATGTACTAACATTTTCTCAAATTAAATTAACATTCTAATTCTAAAGCCTATCATCATATTGATGAGGTCATGATGCTCCAGAATTTCTAATTCCAAGGTCCAAGTGGGTCCACACATACATACCCTTTTATAGTAGTTTATGGCTCGTTTGTTACATAAGCTTAAACAAATGTTTTCAGCTTTTAAATAATATTATACATTTTTTCACATATTTACACGTATTTTTAAAATAAATTAAAAATTATTATTTAAATACACGTACCAAACGGCCCTTGGCCCTTAGACTCTTTTTGTAAAATCTCGCATGGAAATATGCCAACCAAAGTTCAAGTTTGCGGACATTCTTTAAGAATTTGATGACGTAAAAAGAATTATTAAATGAGATTAGTTATATGCGTTGCCGACCCGTGTACTAAGGGAAGTCATCTTCGGCGTGCGCCCACACACGTGTTTCATACTCTTTTGAAATAGCGTGAAAGAAAGAAATTTAGTTAAATTACTACAAAAACCTCTCTTTAAATTTTATGAAATGATATTCCTGTTTTCACTCTTGAGATTTTATATATATAACAAATAAGTCCATATTCTCTCTCACCCTTACATCCTTAACTAAAATATATTCAATATTTTTTAAGGGTAAATTTCAGGTTTACACTAATACTAATAAGATCCAAAACATTTCAAAACTAACTAATTTAGTCCTTGAAGTCAACCTAGTTTCTAAACATTATTAGGCTTGCTAGTTATGAACCAAGTTAGTTTTAAGAATCAAATTTGTTAGTTTTGAAAATTGAAATGTCTCAGACCTGATTAACATTAATCCAAACTTCAAGATAACTTAATGGAATCTACCTTCCTTTTTTTTCTTTTTCTTTTTTAAGTTGTCTACTCATTTATACAAAGCCTAAAGGGGGAATAGCCATCCCTCCACAGGCCTCAAGAAACGAATGTCATTTTGTTTATGGTTTAAGTAGAAATTTAAATAATAAAAAAAAATTAAAAAAAAAAAAAAAGGGATAATATTATGTTAGGGAAGTCATAATGTGTAAGAGTACGATTTATATGTTGTATTTATTATGATACCCCAGCTCGACTTGTGACGCAGACTCCTTACATAAAGGCAGCGTAACTGCCCCTCCCCCTTTGCTGCCTACTTATATTCGTAGCTCGATTAGAGGTTAAGACTTATGACTAATGTTATCAACTAAAAACAAAAGTTGTCTATATCAAATGATACGTGAATTGCTTAATAGTCAATACTGCTTTGCCATGATCAGTGTTAGCGGAATTATCTTAACGGTAGAGCAGAGTCTTGCCAAGACTGAGGTTGAGGCTAAGGTTCGTTAAAAAAAAGAGATTGTTGTAATCATTTTTCTTGTGTGAATCTTTATTTCATACCCGAGTCATAATGAGAGCATAAACTTATATATTTTATTTATTTAAATCAACCTCAATGGAGAAAGTCAATTCATAAAACCTTAATGGTGTGAAGATTGGTGTAATTTCGCTATAAAAAAAATATATGAATGGGAAGAGATACGATGAGTAGTTGAGAGGGAGAAAAGGACGTGAAGATAAGAGAAAAAACAGGAGAGAAAGTACATAGTCGAAGTCGAAATATTTGATGTTATCTTTTCATGAAATTATTTCAATTAATATGGATGCTTTTGTCAGATAACAGTTGATGAAAATGACAGTTCAAGGATATGATGTACAATATTTAGAGAAGGAAAACTGTCGGTAACTTTGCTTTGTTGATGAAACAGACTTAAATTCGTTAATCCTGCAATGATTAGTACTTATCCTCTATTCCAAAGCAATGGTTCCACTTCCAGTTGTATATTTACTCATGGCATTTGGACACGAATCTTGGAGGTTGACATCTTTGTGGTATATCTATCTATTTATATCGCTCTATCTATATCTCCTTTTATTTGAATATATTAGCACCGTATTTGGGACAATTTATGGAATAAAAAGTGTGGGTGCATTTTTTTAGCTCCAGGTCAAGGGGTGTCTCTTGTAGCCTATTAGTTTTTTTTTTTTTTTTGCTATCCTATATCAAAGAGAACTCCCTCCCCCCTAAGTTTTATAAGCGCAAGCTTTAGACGAGAGTGTACTGGAGAGAGATTCTTTCGATTTGAGACTATAAAAAATTTCACAAGGAGTATGCAAATAATTTTCCTATGACTACAAAAAAAGTAGCCCACAATAAAAGGAATCTTCTTTTTATTGTGGGTGCATTTTTTAGCTCAATAACTAATGGTACCCTCTTGTCTAAGACTTGCACTTATAAAGCCTAGGGGAGGAAGTTCTCTTCGATGTGAAATAGCAAAAAAAAAGCCAAAAGGCTACAAGTGACATCCTTGGCCTGGAGCTAAAAAATGCACCCCACAAAAAGGAATATGATTTTCTCTACTGTACTTTAGAGTTTATAAAAGAAAAAATAAATAAAAAAGAAATGGGCCAGTATATATTTGTATTATTATACATTTTGCTAATTATTTATCATTTTTTTAGAATATCTATTATTCATCATTTTTTGGAAGAATACTTGAGGAGAACAGCCATAATATACTGCTAGTACATTCTCATCTTTCCTCAAAAAATATCTTCCAAACTAGACAATGGTAGCTCACATCACTACTCGATTACCTAAATACCCTTGATTCTAGAGTATTCATTCCAGCTCATTTATATATATATATATATAAGCATAAACTCAAAATACAATCAATGAAACCCAAAATCACCCATATAGATTATGAAACAATTATGCAAAACAAGATTTTACTACGTGCATATGCAAATAAACAAGTCACAGTAGCTTATACAAAACGATATTTTTATTATCTCTTTACACTTCTTGAGTGTGAAGAAACATATGCAAATAAACAACAACTTATGCAAGACGATATTTTTATTATTTCTTTACACTTCTTGAGCGTGAAAAAGCAGAAGAAACGATGATTGTTGAATATAAAGAGAAGAATCGGTCAGAAAAATATATAATAAAAAAAATGTTATTTTAATGAAATAAAATATAGAATAAATAATCATATATGAGTATTTTTAAAAAATTGTTAGCTGAATAGAAATAATATATTCTTATTCTAAAATAAACATTAATTTTGTTATAAACTAATATGATTGTTAAGGTTTTTTTTAGAGAATCTAAGGCGTTACAATTTAACATGCCGACGAGATCTCGTCGGCATGTTAAATTGTTACGCACTAGAGAAGATGGTGGGACTTTTTGATATGCCTCTTAGGTTTTGTGTGGTTACCAAATAGACAGCGTGACACACTCAAAAAAAAAAAAAAGAAGAAGACAGCGTGACATCTTGAGAGTTGAGGCACATGTTTCTGTTGAGGATTGGCAATACGATATTAATGCTTTCATAATAATGTCAATGTCCTCATTAGTTCATTTTTGTCGGATTGTCAAAATTGACATTTTTCAGATTTGTATTTCTTTTCTTCTCTCTTCTTGCTTCTGTTTAAAATTCTTCTCAAATGTAGAGATAATAAGGTTTAAACGCATTGTCAAATTGATATGTGATTTATGAGATTTTGTTGGGCTTTCTCTCCTATGTGAGGATGTGCATACTGCATAACAGGATTTATAAAAATAAAAAAAACTAAGTTGGCATGTGGGCGTGAGCGTTTACTTAAGTAACCATTTCTCTCCTAATAAGCACGTACACAAATATAAATACGGGTACGGATATGAATACAATACGATGATATGAACAATTTTTGAAAAATTATAACATAAAACGTCTAATACAAAACGGATACAGTGCCTTAAATGAAATGTTTGTATTTTCTAGTTTCTCTCGCATAATTTAGTTGAGAAAGTGAGAAACCTTAGGTATGTCATTCACTTAGCATTTCAGTTCCTTCCTAACGATGTAAGAAGTGAGAACCATGAGCACAAAATGGTCTTTTTTTATACTTTCTTTTGCAATGTGTACCTGAAGATTTCTTTGCTAAAAAGTAATGCTTTGTTTGGTTGTGAAGAACATATAGGGAAAGAAAAAGAATCGGAATTGATATCTTTTTTTCCTTTTTTTTATTCAACATAGATTTTCTTTAAATGAGTGAAATGTGGAGAGCTACACGTAGAATACTAATTTGTTTTTAGTGGTGAATTCAAGTTATTCAACTCGATCAACTCGCTTCGTGGATCTTTAAATAAAGTATGATATTTCACATGTAAGTTTCTAACGATTTTCACTTTTCAGTTGTTAATGGAGTCTCATTGTGTATCATTACGGTAGTATATATGTGCGAATGGATACATAATGTGACTGTCTTTTTTATGGTTCATGATGTTTAATTAATACTTCAAAGAATATGATTTTTTGGTTTTAACATCATGAACCACTTTTGCTCACTTTATATTTGAATTTTTCTGATCGATTTGCACAATATCACCGAAATTTTTCACCTTTGGAATGCTTGCAGTCGAGTCTCTATACAGCTTTATGAACATTAAGTTAATTAATTGGTTCATTTTGTTTTCTTTCAAGGGCATGCTTGTACATCATAATGTCTCTTAACAATATTATGTTTTTAAACACAAAGTTGATGAGAGAAAGCTACTATGACTAAATTTGGATTCTAAAGTTATGATATCCTCAATAGGTCACAATTCCTAAGTTCCTCTACAGCTCTACCATTAGGCATTAGTAATAATATTTGATTTGTTTAATACATGGGCCTCACTCTGTCTAACTTTGGTCGATGTGTTGTTACTTATTACAAAAGCCTCCTACACATCTCCCACCAATATCCTATTAGAATCATTTGAGTGAGCAAATAATTAGGGTTTTATGCCAAAAAGTCATTAAAAATAAATAATTTTGGAAGCTTCAAAGCAACTTAGATTAACCTGCTAGATTTGTTAAATGCCTAACCTGATAAGAGTTAACCATTAGAGTAACTACTTAATTATTAAAATTAACCATTAGAGTTAACCAATACCCGCTCTCCTAAGTGCTTTTTATGCTCTCTCTCTCTCTCTCTCTCTCTCTCTCTCTCTCTCTCTCTCTCTCATAAAGGGAAGCAAAAAGTAATTAGACATCAAGTGTTGAGAGAGACCTACCTTTCCCATTTCTTTTGTTCGGATATGAATATGGTTTATAAGAGAAAATAAATAAGGAAAAAGCTAAAGTTATTACAAATTTTATTGCACAAATCATACAAATTTATGTGGTAATAATGAATGTAATTGGCGAACCTTAACTACTTAATAAATGAATATCTGAATCGTTTTTTAGTGATTAGTGACGCATTCAATTTGTAAACTTTATGTAATAAAATTTGTCATATCTTCAATATCCCTCAAAATATAAACACGTCTATACTCTATAGTCATATCTTTATAGTCATATCTCTAGGTTTTGACAAAGACTTTTAAATTCACATAAATAAAACCAAAAAATGTTGAATCAAGTCATCTTTTGACTATTTCAAGTAATGAACTAGATCCCCCTACGAACTCTCGAGACTTATTGTTATGTAAGAACCATGTGGTTCCCACATACCAGCACTTACAATAGTCCGTTGATAAAATATTGAAATTTCTCAACACGACCCTGGAACTATGGAACATATAAAGAGCACCAAGAGAAAGAGAATGGACGTTAGGGTTTATTCTTAATGGGTGGCTGAGGGAAGCCCCCTCCTTTTATGAGCTACTTTTTCCTGTCTAAAAAGGTATATTTAGTTAGCTCCAAACAATAAACTCTACATTTATATGGCGTTTGGTATAAGGTAATGTTTTAAAATTCTTAGGAATGTTTAAAAATTCTCATGTTTGGTTGCAAATCATGCTAGGGAATTAAATGCCAGGGGAATCTGGATTACCTTCTTAAACCCCTCTCAGTAGGAATGTAGATTCCCTTTAAAACAGGTGGGAATCCAGATTCCCAAGCTTAAAGGAAATTGTATTTTTTATAAATTGACAATTTTAACCTTTTTTTTTTTAAATGACTTGGTAGTTCACATTCAAATCTAAGAATAGAATGGGAAAAATAAATAATTCATTTAAGAGTCATGGGAATAAACCAAACATAGGAATAGCTACATTCTTAAAAATGTGATTCCTAGGAATCACATTCCTAGAAATCTAGATGCAAGGAGTAATGTGGATTCCCCCATACCAAACGCCACATTAAGGTTTTCTTTGATAGCGAATTGTTTGCATGGATGTCTATTGGGCATAAGCATATGGCCCAATACCGACGGTTTTTGTCCAAAAAGAAAAAGTTTACCCAAATCGATTTAAAGGAAAATTCCTCCAACTTACTACATAGATGTTGAAAAGACAATTTACATGAACTTTTAATCACATCAAATTTTTAATGAGTTATGTGACTTGTTTAAATAATTTGTATAGATATGCTTATAAATCGTCATGTAGTAGGTTGTAAGAGATTCTTCCAAAGTGGTTAAAAAAAATTCATCTAGAAAATTAAAACTAATGTGAAAGGTTTTTAGGGATACATATGATTGTAATCAATCAGTGCAAGTTAATTATGTGTACGCACAAATCTCACAGATTATGCAAACAAGGAATAAAAAAATTTAAAAAAAAAAAAAATCAAGGGCTGGCCAAGGGAGTTTGAGGAAGCAATTTCAAGAGCATGACTCTAGTTCTTACACAAATTTTTCATTGTCCAGGATGTCTAGAAGATAAAACCTCAAAGTGCTAGATTCTAACCCCACGTAACCCTAATTAATAACTTGGTCCTTATAATTTTTAAAGGGGTCCCTTTTTGTGCAGCAATCAAAGAATAACCACTAGGAAGTAGGGATTATTTGTATTTTTTTTTTTTTAATGACGAGATAGGATTATATTTTTATGAATCGTGTTAACAAACACCGTAAAAGGTCTATTAAGAAATTGCTTTATATAAAATATTTTACTTTATATTAGATTTTTTATCAATTTTATAGGATGTAGAATTAATTGAACTAACTTTTAAATCTCATTTATCACTTTAGTCATATTTTTAGCCTCCCTCATCAATTCATATCAATTTTTTATTAACTGGACCTTACAATAACCTATCCTTAACGGGCGCTATACAATGTTAACATTTTTCTATTTTTATTAGTAAGCAATAACTGTGCACATGAACTGTTTTCAAGGAAAGCTACATTTCGCTCAAGGAAACGCCTGAGGAAAGAGTTTGGTCTTAACTTTGTTTTGTGTGAAATGAAATCAAAGATATGAAACGTGTCTAGAAAGTGATTACCAAGTCTACCAAAAATTGTATTGTGGCCCCGCCATGGCTTTCATTGTATTCGAGCATAAAGTTCAAATCTCATAGCTTCATTAGTATATTTACATTTTTTCCTTCAAAAATATATTCTGCTTTTGCTGGGTTTTTCCTCCCACCAACATCTAATGCAGGATCATTTGAGCGAGCATGCTTGTAGGGCATTATATGAGCATATAATTATAGAAACTTATTACTAGTTTGCATATGTTGCATAATTTGTAAGAATAATTAATATGATAGTTGGGAAATATGGATTCAAATATTGAACATTTATGTTGAAATCACTAGGAAGTATTAGTCGGAGGCTCTTAATATGAGAATTATTAATACAATTATACAAGTAGGATAAAATGTGTTTTACATCCTCTTGCTTTCTTTAAAAACAACCATTGGAAAACACAAACACACAAAGAGTAAATTATATTTTAAACTCATAGTTAAAGGATAGTTTCAAATTAAACCTCCACATTAAAATAAAATATAAATAAATAAATAAATATATATATATATATATATATAATCAAGCACTTTGTGCATGAAGAGATACTAATTAAGTTACAAAGCTTTTGACCTTTAAGGGTACAAATTAAATATTAATAAATACTTAATTAGGAGATAGAATTTTCTTGAAAACTTGAATTCTGGCTCTTTTTCTCTCTTTCACACCCCACATCTACCTAATCACTCTGCAGTAGTAAAAGAAAAGGACAATTAATTCTAATATTTAATTAACCTAGTTAATAGAGTATCAAATTAATGGCCAGAATTCATTCAAGTCATGTGGTGAAAGAACTAGCCGACACTAACTAATTATTAATTTATTGGGGCTGCATTGTCTGAAATATCTTGTCATTAGACTTTGGAGCCAGGAGGAGTTAATAGATTCAATCCTATTGTATTGACCACAGAAATGAACGGACAAAGAGAAGAAGTAAAAGTTTATTGCATTCAAAATTTCGAACATGAAGCATATTCTTTTTTCTACTTCATAATTTCAAATACTAATTTCAATTATGAATATTTTATTATTTGTTATGACTTATGAGCCCGCCTAGCACCTCACATGTTTAGCCAAATATTTAATTGATTTTTCATTTTACAAATAACAAATCACAAGTGTAACAGACATAATTTTTATTAAAAATAATTATTGAAGTAATTTTTTTCTTGTTATAACAATTATTATTATTGACATAATTGATTGGGCGTTTGTGACGAATGAAAAAAAATAATAATAATTTACATAAAATAAAATTATGTCCATTACTTACTATTAATCATTTTAACAAATATGAAAAATCTTGTGAAAAAAGAGTTATGAATGTGACATTAGTCGTAACAAATATATAGATAAACTTTTACCAAACACAAATGATTGATTTTACACCATTTTGAGCTATGAAAATAACATATCATGTATTACCTTTTTTTTTTTTTCCCCCTCAAAAATATTTAACCCACTTGGCCATTTCTCTTCTTTTTTTCTTTTTTCTTTTTTTCTTTTTTAAATCATCGCCCACTTTCTCTTCTAACATTACAATGATTTCTGTTGTTGATCATTTTCTTCCGCCAATTCTCCTTGTCCAAGAGTCCCAGTAAAAGTAAAGAATATTTTTCAAAGAGAGTATATTTTTCTCATCTATTTTTCAAGGAGAATCTGGCAATCCCGGAATTCTGTTTTCCTGCAGAGAATTTTTTTAGTCCCAAGAGATGCTACGTCTACCTACGACTACGAGGAATAGCAACTTCCAAACCGAAATTACCGGAGCACTCTTCTCAATAAGCCGACATCATAACCTATAATCTTTGCAGGACCCACAGTTTTAGCTTTGAGCCTAACATACCTACAAGTGTAAACTATTATTTTCTAAAGCTTTTCCTGATTTTATACCAAACCCAAAGCTAGTGAAATCAAAATCTTTTTTTTGATCCCATCATAAAATAAAATAAAAATCTTTTTTTTATATACTTTCACTCTTGCTTATTCATTCTAATATTATATAAAAAGTTATAATTTTTATCATAATTATTTTATCTAATAAACTGTGATGAATTGTCTGTTATCTTTATATTAATTTATTATTTTTTCTGTTATTTACAATCTGTCGCATAGATAGTTATAGGTACTACACTTTTTTGCTTGCAACATTTATTAGTTCCTATGTAGTTCCTATGTCTATATGTTGTGTCGCCTTCAAGTTGCCCAAGCTGGCACGGTCATTTTTAATAAGAATATAAGATGTTTTATTAAATAATAAAATGTAAATTAGAGAGAGCAGAAACAAACAAAAAAGGTAAAAAAGGATAGGGATGGCAAAGAGAGAGAGAGACAGTCATAGTGGTAGAGATGGACTACTGCTTTCGGGTTTATTCCATCGAGAAATGGATAAAAACCACAAAAGTAGAAGCGGATCTCAATCTAACAGTTTTTGTCCCAACATAAAACCTCCATTTTCCCATTTGGGTCTTCACCATTTTTCATAAAAACCTTTACTTTTGCATGCCTGTTTCTTAGTTCTCTTCCCAATCACGCTGTTCTTCTTTTACTGTATCTGGGTCTTTGTTTGCATGTTGTACTTTGGTGATATGAGCGAGTG
Source organism: Quercus variabilis (assembly GCA_030445155.1). NCBI lineage: Eukaryota > Viridiplantae > Streptophyta > Magnoliopsida > Fagales > Fagaceae > Quercus > Quercus variabilis. The sequence continues at coordinate 23,301,947 of CP129445.1, forward strand.
AGTTTTAGCAATCATGTGGGTTTTCTAAGTACATTGGCATTTGCTATTTTCTTCATGGAGGTTGGGCTGTGCATTTGTGTTGCCCTGTGCCTTTTCACAGTGGCTAATAGTGTCACAGACCCTAGTGACTTCAAAATTCTGAACGATTTCAGAGAAGGGTTGGAGAATCCAGAGCTTCTCAAGTGGCCTGGCAATGGAGATGATGACCCATGTGGCCCTCCATCTTGGCCTCATGTGATCTGTTCAGGGGATAAAGTGTCACAGATTCAGGTTCAGAGTCTTGGTCTCATAGGACCTTTGCCTCAAAACTTTAACCAACTCTCAAAGCTTTCCAATTTGGGCCTTCAAAGAAACAAGTTCAATGGGTCATTGCCCACCTTTAGTGGGTTGTCAGAGTTAGAATTTGCCTACCTAGATTATAATGAATTTGATTCAATCCCCTCTGATTTTTTCGATGAACTTAGCAGTATTCGTGTTCTGGCTTTGGATTACAATCCTTTTAATGCGAGTACTGGTTGGTCTCTTCCCGATGGGTTGGCAAAATCAGTTCAATTGACAAATCTTTCTTTGGTAAATAGTAATTTAGCTGGGCCGTTACCAGAATTTCTAGGCACATTACCTTCTCTCTCAAACTTGAAGCTTTCATATAACAACTTATCTGGTGTGATTCCAGCTAGTTTTGGACAGTCATTGATGCAGATCTTGTGGCTGAATGATCAACGTGGTGGAGGGATGACTGGTCCAATTGATGTAATTGCATCAATGACTTCACTGACACAGCTTTGGCTACATGGAAACCAGTTCACAGGGACTATTCCGCAAGGCATAGGAAACCTGACATCCTTGAAAGATCTCAACCTCAATGGAAACCAACTTGTTGGTCTGATTCCTGAGAGTTTAGCAAGTTTGGAGCTTGACAACTTGGACTTGAACAATAACAGGCTAATGGGCCCAATACCAAAGTTTAAAGCTGGTAATGTTTCTTTTGCTTACAATTCTTTTTGTCAACCTGATCCTGGGATAAAATGTTCCCCTGATGTTATTGCACTTTTGGATTTTCTTGGTGATGTATATTATCCCTCGAGTCTTGCTTCTGACTGGTCTGGTAATGACCCGTGTATTGGACCATGGTTGGGATTGAGTTGCAACCCCAATTCCCAGGTTTCTATTTTAAATTTGCCAAGACATGGGCTTAATGGTACTCTAAGTCCTTCAATTGCAAAATTAGACTCTTTGATGGAAATTAGGCTTGCAGGAAACAATTTAAATGGTATAGTCCCTGATAATTTTACTGCATTGAAATCATTGAGATTGTTGGATTTGAGCGAAAACAATCTTGAACCACCACTACCAAAATTTCCTGAAAGTGTGAAGGTTATTACTGAGGGAAATCCTCTGTTTGTTGCTAATCAGACTGAGGCTCCACTACCTGCTAAGAATCCACCACCTGCTAAGAATCCACCAGCCATGAGTCCAGATTCTCCCTCTAATAATACATTACCCCATCCCGCCCCTGCACAACAATCAACATCCTATAAACCACCTCCCCCACGTAGGGGCTCAAGCTCCTCTAATTCTTCTAGTTCTGTTTCAGTGCAATCTCAACCAAAAAGCTCCAAAGGAATGAAAACAGTAATTATTTTGGTTGGAGCTGCTGTTATTGCAGTTGTGGTTCTTCTGTTGATTATTTTATCTGTATGCTGTTGTAAGAAGGGGAAACACACATTAGAAGCTCCTAGTTCCATTGTGGTTCATCCTAGAGACCCATCTGATCCAGAAAATATGGTTAAGATTGCAGTCGCGAATAACACCACTGGAAGTTTGTCTACTCTAACTGGAACTAGTTCTACAAGTGACACCAGCAGCGGAACTGAAAATTCTCACGTGATTGAGTCTGGGAACCTGGTCATATCTGTTCAAGTTCTCCGCAAGGTGACTGAGGATTTTGCACCACAAAATGAGCTTGGCCGGGGTGGATTTGGAACTGTTTATAAGGGTGAATTAGAAGATGGGACAAAAATAGCTGTTAAGAGAATGGAGGGTGGAGTGATTGGCAGCAAAGCGTTGGATGAATTTGAGGCTGAAATTGCTGTTCTGTCTAAGGTTCGGCACCGCCATTTGGTATCTCTGTTGGGGTATTCTATCGAAGGCAACGAAAGGATTCTTGTGTATGAGTATATGCCTCAGGGTGCTCTAAGCAGGCATCTTTTCCATTGGGAGAGCCTGAATTTGGAGCCACTATCTTGGACCAGAAGGCTTTCAATTGCATTGGATGTTGCTAGAGGAATGGAGTATCTTCATAATCTGGCTCGTGAAACCTTTATACACCGAGATCTCAAGTCTTCTAACATTCTTTTGGGTGATGACTTTCGGGCAAAAGTTTCAGATTTTGGGTTAGTCAAACTTGCTCCAGATGGTGAGAAATCTATTGCTACTAAGCTTGCTGGGACATTTGGATACCTCGCACCTGAATATGCTGGTAAGGTTTTTTTTTTCCCTTTTTGTCCCCCCGTCAATTCTCAATTTTGGCATTGGTTAGATTTTAGTTCACGGATATTAAGGATGCAAAACAAAACAAAAAAACTACATATGCTATGATTTACTACTACTGTGAATATAATCTTGATAACATTCTTGCATTTTGTATACAATATAATCTCATATCTTTTATAGTTTAGTCAGTTCTAAGATGGCATGCTTAACCCCTTTTAATGCCTGTTAATTCCATTTCCAAACTGCAAAAGGAGGTAATTTGTGGTCTCAGTCGTGTAAAGCTTTTACATTTCTGAGTATTTGTAATTGGAATTTTATTGAGTTGCTGTGGTCACAACTTAATAAAACAGGTACTATTACCGAAAAGATATTGAAGATGATGCTGGAAAATCACTACTTGTCTACTTAGGCTTTCTTCGACCCAACAACTTTTCGTACATTTGAGTGAACATAAAAGTTGCATTTCAGAGAGGAACATGGTCCAAGATATAATGCAAATTAAAACTATGTGCATCTGATAAGCCCCTATAGAGTGTTTCAATTTATGTCACACCAATTTCCTTATGCGGGACAAAACCAAAACAATGCAACAATAAAATTGAAGAACAGAAAAATAAAGGATAGTTCTCACCTAGGATTCAACATCAAACAAGAGAGAACAAATCTCTAGGAGTCCGTCCCTAAGGTTAGCTAGATTCAGCTCCAGATCATTGGAAATTTCCAAGAGAGATTTTATTAATCAATAATACTCTAATCTGTCTACATATGAGTACAATGTACAATACTACGCTTACAGACTATTAAACCTAATTATAGTGGACTTAGGAAACAATAGTTCTAATTGACTTGGGAAATCCCCATTATTGATTTACAAAAATAATCTTGATGGTAGGAAATAAAATACAAATTACCTAATTAACTAATAAGACCTAACAGAAAATCTAAGTGACCCCAAAATTAAACAAGACTAAATTAGAACAATTTTTACTTCACGCTTCCCACATTATTTAGAATGCGCATTTACTTAATTTTACACCAAACGCAAGCTTTTCTTTCCTGTTCTTGTTAATTAGTTCTATGTTTTGTTAGCCCAAAACTTTTTTCTTTTTAATATGCTTTACTTCTGAAAATGCTCCAAGGTGATTGACAACCTGCAACATAGCTATTTCAAGTCTCTGTTTTTTTCTGACAAAGAATGTTCTAGTAGAGATCAAAACTAAACTGCAGATTTCAAAAAACACAACTATATACAAGTATGTGGTGTAAAGAAATTAAAAAAGTGAATCAAAATACTGCTTCCAATGAGTATGATACGGTTATAGAGTTATGACTTTCCTTAGTGTATGTCCAAATTAAACTGTTCAATTGTATTTGATATCCAAGGTAAAAAATTTCTTGATCATCAAAAGGTCAGGATCTTTGGGTGTTCTTGAGATGATAGCCTTTTCAAAATTTCGTCTTTATATCACATGGTTTGATGCACTTATAGAGTCTCCTTATATATCGTTTCTATGGGTTTCAGTGATGGGGAAAATTACAACCAAAGCAGATGTGTTCAGCTTCGGAGTGGTGTTGATGGAACTTTTGACTGGATTAATGGCACTTGATGAGAGTCGCTCTGAGGAAAGCCGGTACTTGGCTGAGTGGTTTTGGCGAATCAAATCAAACAAAGAGACTCTTATGGCTGCCATTGATACAGCTATCGAAGTAGATGAAGAGACCTTTGAGAGCATCTCTATCATTGCTGAACTTGCTGGACATTGTACTGCGAGGGAGCCAAATCATCGGCCTGATATGGGCCATGCAGTGAATGTGCTGTCTCTACTCGTTGAAAAATGGAAGCCAATGACCGATGAATCAGAGTATATCTCTGGAATTGATTACAGTCTACCCCTTCCACAGATGTTAAAGGCTTGGCAGGAAACAGAAAGCAAAGTCAGTTTTACTAGTATTTATAGTAGCAAGGGAAGTATTCCAGCAAGGCCTACTGGATTTGCAGATTCCTTCACTTCTACTGATGGTCGATGAGTAAAGTCCCAGTCAGTTTTGATTATTGGGTTTTGTTGCATTCTTCTCAAATATGTTGGTTATTTAGTTGATCCCAATATATCTACATTGTGCTTTCAAGGTGCATCTCCTTTTGGTGATTGCACACAATAATTTCATGGTTAGAATTCAAGTGCCCAAGGTATACTTCCCTCCGTGATTCAGGATTTCATTCTTGAGCTCTGAGAACTGGAACAGTGATGTAGATAAAAGCAGTAATTTATACTTTGTTTGTTTGTTGTTCCTTGAATTATGTAGTCTGCTTTTATACCTATTTCATTTTGCATTGTTAAGACTTGATGTCATTTAAAAACCTATCAAGCATCAATTAATTTCAGATTTTCATCATGACTAGCTTCTTCATTTTCCCCTAAATGTTCTATTTCTTTTCCCTATTAACCAACTGTGGGAGCCCCAGGACATGCATATGGAACCCTTTAAAAAAGAATTAGAAGTATATTTATTACTAAAAAATCACATGGGTACATAAGAAATAACAGCCTACATACCATGCAGTTACGGAAAGAACCATAGCTCAGTTACAGTGAGCTCATCCATCACCTAAATACCATTTTGTAAGTGTAGCATGTGTTGCATGTTTATTGATGCCCATTGGCTAGTTATCGCAGTCATGAGGAAAAGGAGGCACTGCAACTAGTAAATTTTGCTTTTTGTACTGAGTTTGATCAGTTATGGACAGGGGAACCTCCCCTTTGTTTTAGAATCATATTGTAATTCTCTCTTCTTTGTTCAATAAAGATTTATTTTCTATCTTCTCCTCAAAAAAGATATAACAGCCTACATAAACTGAGCAGGCAAATCTTCCAACCAATTACAATCATCAAAAATAGAAATAAAATACTTTGCGAAAAGACACAAACACTACTTAGATTTGGATGGAAGAAAATGAAACTCCGATGGCGTGCAATCCAGGCAATGTCATTAACCAAAAAACAATTTCTCCCTCATACTTTATTCAAATATTTAAAGAACTTTTATAAACTATTAATAAAAAGGATGTGAAATCGATTTTATCCCTATTTGCATAAAATATAAATAAAAAGATGAATGATTTAATAATAAAATTATATCTTTTTTTCTTTACTATTCTACCTCCCAAATGCATTAGAAAAATATAACACATAGTTTATTACATGTTATTCAATAATTTTATAAACTCCTAATCATAATTTCAAAGCTGATGTACAGTGTAGATTTTAGTAGCTTAGGTCATAAAATTTATTCTCGTTAAATAAGGGATTTGGATTTGAATTCTATTTATACTAAAAACCAATTGATTTCTTGATATGATGATAATGTCCAAGAAAGCCCTACTAAGTTGTATGTCCATGGGTGCAAGATTCTTCGAAAAGGCATGAGCTGATTTGGAGACCTAAGACCTTTGCTTAGCAACAAATGAAGGGGAGGTCTTCAAGTTTTCCCAAGTGGTATTTCGTAATGTAGTCTAAAGTAGATTCAGGGTCAGAGCAGTGGATGGGATAGGAAGGGACACTTACTTCGAAAGTGCTAGTAAGGCTTTTTTGCAGAAGCATATAAAGTAGGGAGGAGGTTTGGTGCTTCATCAGGTAAGCTACTCAAGTTTATTGTCAGCAGAAGAGAAATTGAATCATTACCAAGTCCTACAGGGAAATGTCGAAGTATAGTGTTAAAAGGTTTTTTTTTCCCCCCAAGTGTTAAGGCTCTCATTTTACTAATATACTATTAGATTCATCACTTGTTGCTATATCAATTCTTCCGCGCAACCACACATTTTGCCACAAACATGTTCAAGTGGTCCACTTAAAGCAGTGCACTATCTCACTTTCATATTAATTCACCATTTTTTCTTCAAAACTCACAATTGACCACTTAAAATTTGTGTCAAAAGTTCATTCTTTTTTGTGTGAATTTCTATGAAATGTTTCATTAACTCAACCAATCATCTAGGGCCATTGAAATTGTTCTAATATTTGCCATAATTTGATAATATATGTAACTATGATAAATTAACCACCACTTTTATAGAGACCCACTACTTGCAACAAAAGTTGTGTCCACACACTTTCTCTTAACCTAGTCTGCACTTATTCAGAAAAAACAAAAACAAAACCTTCACTTCCCAATTTGAACGTATCCCATGATAGTACCCTAACCACTTTCACAACCGCTGAAAATTTAGGTGAATAAAGTAAAATATAAAGAGCATCACGGTATTAGGAATAAAATTCAAACCCATGCCTGCTGTTGGCACTTGGCCCTTACCCCTAGGCCAACCGATGCATTGGTCAATCCTATACTTTATTATCTTTTTATATTTGTGGCGAAAATTAAATCCACGTAACCATGTTCCAGATTCTATCTTTTGTAAAAAATATATTTGCCACTCATCAAGAATAACAGTGAATAGAGAATACGTTAACTCCTTTCGATTAGGATCCGGGTGCAATTCACCCACCATTCTCTCCCAATACTTTTTCACTTTTTACTTTTTTTTTTTTTACTTTTACTTTTTTTTTTACTTTTACTTTTTTAATCAATGGCTGAGATTGAAAGTTGCTTTTTGCAACTATCAATCTCAGCCATTCATTGGTATTGCAGCTCCTTTCATCTCTCTATCTAGTTCACTTTCAATTCGATCCACTCATCAAACAAACGGTATTTTGAAGTTTGAACAACAAAATGAACGTTACCGCCTACACTAACACAGCAACTCCAACCCAACTCTCTTCTCCTCCGAAGGCACCCAAACCACCACTCCCAACCCAACCCTCCTCCTTACCAAACCACCGTCACCGTGTCTCCCTCCCACAGACCAACAGACCCACCATTGACCCTGTTGTCTCGTGGACTTCTTCCATTGCTCGCCACTGCCGAAATGCCCAACTGCCCGAAGCCGCCGCAGAGTTTCAACGCATGAGACTAGCTGGGGTCGAACCCAATCACGTCACTTTCATTACGCTTCTCTCAGCCTGTGCTGATTTCCCACTTGAGAGTGTGGCTTTTGGGTCTTCAATTCATGCTTATGTTCGCAAGTTTGGTTTGCTTACAAACAATGTCATGGTCGGTACCGCACTACTCGATATGTACGCAAAATGCAGACGCGTGGATCTTGCGAGAATGATTTTTGATGAGATGGGTGTGAAGAATTCGGTGTCTTGGAATACTATGATTGATGGGTATATGCGGAATGGAAAAGTTGAGGGCGCGATAAAGCTGTTTGATGAAATGCCTGAGAGAGACGCGATTTCTTGGACTGCTTTGATTGGTGGGTTTGTTAAGAAAGATCACTTTGAGCAGGCGTTGCTATGGTTCCAAGAAATGCAGCTTGCCAGAGTTGAACCGGATTATGTCACCATTATTGCAGTACTTTCCGCGTGTGCCAATTTGGGAACCCTTGGTTTGGGTCTATGGATAAATCGATTTGTTATGAAGCAAAACTTTAAGGACAATATTAGGATAAGTAACTCTTTGATAGACATGTATTCCCGATGTGGATGTATCGAATTTGCTCGTCAAATCTTTGAGAAAATGATGAAGCGAACCTTGGTGTCATGGAATTCAATCATTGTAGGCTTTGCTGTTAACGGTCATGTAGAAGAAGCTCTGGAGTTCTTCGGTTTAATGCAGAAGGAAGGGTTCAAGCCGGATGGGATCAGCTTCACAGGAGCTCTTACTGCATGTAGCCATGCTGGATTAGTTGATGAGGGGCTCAAATTCTTTGATGAAATGAAGAGAGTTCATAGAATTACCCCTAGAATAGAGCACTATGGCTGCATAGTGGATCTTTATAGCCGTGCAGGGAGGTTGGAAGATGCACTGAATGTGATAGAAAACATGCCAATGAAGCCAAATGAGGTTGTGTTGGGGTCATTGCTGGCTGCTTGTAGGACTCATGGGAATGTCAGTTTGGCTGAAAGGTTAATGAATTATCTTTCTGAATTGGACCCCAGTGGCAATTCCAATTATGTTCTCCTTGCGAATATGTATGCAGCCATTGGTAGGTGGGATGGTGCTAGCAAGATTAGAAGGACAATGAAGGCCCGTGGAATACAAAAGAAACCGGGATCTAGTTCAATTGAAATTGATTGTAGCATTCACGAATTTGTGGCTGGCGATAACTGCCATGCTGAAACAGATCGCATTCATGCAATGTTAGAGCTTCTGTCCCTTGAACTGAAACTATGTGGTTATGTACCTCAAACCTTTGAAAATGAATCTTATGAAGATGATTAAAACAAATTATTGAGGGTTTAGCAACAGACAGAAGAATGTAATATATGTTTTTTTGTGAAATACTGATCAAGCTAAAGACATCATATTTTTTGCCTATAAATTTCTGTTTTAGATTAATTGCATGTGAAATTTTGTTAGCTCCAGAACCCATGACTAATTAATCTATTGAGGAAATGAAAGAAGAAGAAAATCCAAACAATTTCATTAAAGTTTTTTTTTTCTTTATTAAAAGAAAGCATGTGTAACATGTGTGATAACATTTTTTTTTTTTGTCTACGGAACCAACCAAAGTGTTACAAAAAGAACAATCTGGTCATTTCGTTAACCTCACAGGTTTGAAATTTCAAATTAAAAAATAATAGTAAGAGATCAGTTTGATTTTGAATCAAAATTCAGGGATATTTTTTGCATTTTCTTTAAATTAGATTGAGTCTCTTTCACCACAATGCAAAGCTAATGATCTAAAAATGGCAGATGTTACAAGTATATATGGATACACATACACACGTGTATGGGTACACAAGTATATATTTTAATGCAAAATGGAAGACTACAAAAGGAAGAATGATATATGTATAGAAAGAGTCAGTCAATCTTGCCATACTGTTGTAACTAGAGCTGCAAAAGGAAGAATGACATACAGGGAACCAATCATAATGAAGCCTGAATGTCAAGGTGAATGAAAGCCAATACATCGTCATAGTCTACATAGAAAATAAAATTGCTAATTCAATATTTCTGTACAAGCATATTATGTTATTAACAAAGCTAGGTATGGAACTAAAAAAAATTACACTGAAAAATAGCTCCTTACAGAGCTTAATTGAGCAGATTATGACGATGATTATTGTCATAATCTCAAATCAATCATTATTCACAACTCACAACCTCAATCCCTTGAAAAAGACACAATAACGAACATAACATCTGTATAAAGAAAGAAGTGTGTCACCTTAAAATTTATGAATATATTCTTGAAAAGTATAATGATCTCTATTTGTTGGCCAAACTATCCTAACGGCTCCTTTCCCCAATTTTGGACATTTTTATAGTAGCTTCAGTTCAGCTCTTCTACAACTCATGAAATACCAACCCCTTTTATCTTCTGGTCAATGTAACAACTTGTAGCGTGTTCTTATCATCCCTCACCGATCAATATCACTTAAATATTGATAGCGAGGTCATCAAGAAACACTTAAACCACGCAAAGGAAGAGCAAAGAAACCAAAGAATTTATGGTATACTTTGATATGGCATTTCCATGAGTTGCCACCAAAAAGTATTTCTCAAAAGAAGAAGCTGGCAAAGGTGAAATGAGCACTCTTATCTGTTCGCTTGCTAAATGCTTCAGCTCTAGAAATGAATTTCAATTTTCATGGTGATCCAAGAAGTCAAAATATCTTCCCCAACATAGCTTCTTGAACTATAGAACTCATTCAAGCAACAATCTTAAGTCCAAGCAGGAAAATGATTCACAAAGATTCTACACTCAGTCGCTTCCCATAAAACTTCTCTGCCACCCTCTCAGCCACCTCCAGCTTCCCATGAATTCTACAAGCAGCCAACAATGCGGCCCAAAGAGCATCGTCAGGCTCTATCTCCATTCCAAAAATCAACTTTTCCGCTTCCTCCACCTGCCCTACCCTCCCCAACATATCCACCATACACGTATAGTGCTCCAGCCCTGGTTTAACCCCAAACCTCCCATGCATCATCTTGAAATACTCCCTCCCTTTGTCTGTGAAACCGCCATGACTACATGCTGTCAGTACCGTCGTAAAAGTCACGCCATCTGGCCTCTCATTAGCCTCCAACATCCTATCAAACAACCCAAACACTTCACCAAACATCCCATGCATTCCATACCCTGCCATCATCGCTGACCAAGAAATCTCATTCCTCACAGGCATTCCATCAAACACCTTACGCCCATTCTCCAAATCACCACACTTAACATACATTGTTATCAACGCGTTTGAATTTCCCAAATCTAAGGTAAACCCATTAACCAAAACCGCATTGTGGACTTGCCGGCCAAGCCGTAGAGCCGATAACCCGGCGCACGATTTAAGCACAACGGGCAAGGTGTGGCGGTCAATGGGTTTGGCAGCAAGGAGCATTTGGCGAAAAAGGGAGAGAGACTGAGAGAAGAGACTGAGAGATGAGTAGGCTCTGATGAGAGTGTTGAAAAGGTAAGTGGGTTGGCGAGTGGCAAAGGAGAAAAGAAGGTTAGCTTGGTGAAGTTGGGCACAGGAGGCGTAGGAGGAGATGAGCTTAGTTCGGATGAAGTCGTGAGGGGAAATGCCGAGTCTAATTGTTCGGGCGTGAAGACGTTTGAGATTTTGGAGGTTTTTGGTGGAGGAGCAAGCGTCGAGGAGTGTTGCGTACAAGGGTACGATGTCACGAGTGGATGCCATGTTAGCTCTTACCTCTTAGAGCAACGCATGCAATAACATAACAGAGATCTTCTATGGATTAGTATTATTTCTTATTAGCTGCACATAGTTCTAAACTTCAACAAGAAAGTAGTTGTCTGAATTTGAAAATTTTTTATGAAAAATGTGATTAACATTTTTTACAGTTTCTTTTTTTTCTTTTCTTTTTTTCATAAAAAAATTTCTAAAATAGATGATTAACAGTTTAAAGGCATGCAATAACGGAACCCGTACAAAATTTATTAAGAAAAAGATCCGCAGCCACAATCATTTGCCTTCACTACCTACAAAATAGCTGAGGGGAGAGAGGAGATGGCGACGACACTAGGACAATTACAAAAAGGGCGCCCACGTTGCAAGGGAATCGACTAAATAGTTTAAAGATCTAAGAGCATTAGAGTTGTAAACTCCGGATATCCTATATTTTTAGCATTAAACCACCAAATACATGCATTACCTGGGTGTTTATTTGCTAAATTTTTTGCAATCCTACTACAACACATTTCTACATTTACACTTTACTATTCACATATTGTAAAACCAAATATCATTATTTTATTCTGACTCTCCCTCATCTCTGTCTTCCTCACTCCCTTCTCTTCTCCCTCTTCTCTCAGTTTCCCTCTTTTCTCTGCCTATCCTCTCTCTGTTTCTCTGTCTTCTCTGTCGCTCTCTCTCTCTAGTTGCCACCACAGGTGGGTTGCTACGGTTTTGGTCATGGGTTGGTGGATTTTAGTCTTGGGTTTGCTGATTGGAGTGGTGGCATGGTGAGGTGGAGACAGACGTGGTGGCATGGTTGTCGGCGAGTTCGGCCTGGTGGGTTACTAGATTGTCGTGGTCGACGGCATGGTGGTGTAGTTGTTGACGAGATTGGTGTGGTGGGTTTTTGTGGGTTTGGTGGTATTTTTTTTTAATGGGTTTTGGTGGTTGTTTTAATGGATTTGGTGGTTGGCATGGTGGTGGCTATTGTGGTTGTGGTGGTGGTTGTTGGTTGGCAGCGTGGTGGGTTTGCTGGATGGCAGTGGTGGTTAGTTTTTTTTCTTGGTGGTAGCTAGGTTTTTTTTTTAATATTTTTAATGGTGGTGGTAAGCTTTTAGACACAAGGAAATGGAAAGGAAAAGTGGGTTGATGGTGATGGTTTTGGTTGTGTTGATGTCGGTGGTTGATGGGGGTGGTGGTTAGATTTTTTTCCTTATGGTGGCTGGGTTTTTTTTAATTATTTTTTATGAAGAAGAAGAGAGAGAGAAACAGTTGGTGAAAATAATATTTTAATAAATAGATGAGATAATTAAGAAATGGGATGTTTGGTGTGGTGTAAAATGAAATTTTTTGTAAATATCGAATGCGAATGCTCTAATAACATGGGAAAAAGATCATACAAGTTGATGAAACAGAAAACTACCTCTCGTCAGTATGCTCCTCGTCACTAGTATGGACAACCATCAATACCTGTTTCAAAGAAACAATGTAAAAGGGCACCTAGGGTCCTGAGGGAGCCACCGATGCTTAAGTCAGTTTATCTCCTTGAAAAATAGAATAAAGTAAGAGATAGTCTAAGTATAGTGCGTAAGTGTATGCATTCATCCCTACTCACTTGTTGTTGTTTGCCTTATATAGCATGTCTGTGAATAAATGCTCGGGGTATTTATTGTGCCAGACATTGGAGACTTTGAATAGCCCGTTGAATGCCATTACATCATTGTTTAAAGTCTTGTAACAGTTTTACAACAGTCAGCTTAGCTGTCTAAGGCTATCTGCTGAAGCCCATAACGTCCAAACCTTGTTAAGGAAGGATTTAGAACCAGATCATTAATGTGTGTAACGGTCGTCAATGTTACTAACAACTAATTTTACTACGGTTTGCAATCTCATAGTCAACCAAATTAACCATAGGTCTTATGATTAAATATGGCTCTTCAGTTGCCCCCTTATTCCTTAGTCGTTCCTTCTTTGAGACGAGTAGAGGAATAACTCTGGCATTTTCTAATTGCTTTTCCTCTTCCTGAAATTTCCATCCCATCTCATTAATGGAGACGTGATTTTTTGTCAAGTACTGGCCACGTGTAATTCATGCCTTGGTTTCACATGTGAGGGTCTTTATGTGTTTTGAGCTTTTGGCGCCATAAACCAAGCTTTTCTTTTTAGAGAAAAGAAAACTCTTCATCTCCTTTCTTCCTCTTTCTATGCCGATTCCATATTTGAGGTATGAAGTATCAAAACTCCTTACTTCTCAAAATCTTGATAAGATTCTCCTTCTTAGAACTCCATTTATGGTTGATTTGTCTTTGGTTCGGCGTGAATGTCCTTCTGTTTCCTTCTTCTTTGCTAGATTAGGAGATTTTCTTACAAAGTCTAGTGGAAAACATCCTCGAGTTGGGTCATTTCTTCCCCATGATTGTGCTGCTTTTAGGTCAGTGCTTCTCAATTTTTACCCCTTGATTTGTCATTCCTTGATTTCTTATCACGTAGAAATGGGTGATAGAGAAATCAAGGCTAGGGTTGGTGAATCCAAGTCTAGTTCCTCTTCTAGCAGCGATTTCGTTTTTGAAATTACTCCAGCAAAGCCATCCTTTTCTTTAAGACATTCAGTTCCTTTTAAACTTCCCAAGTCTTCGACTCCTTCTTCGAGTACTCGCTCATCTTTGCGAGCTTCTTCATCCTCGTCTATGACTCCATTCCATGCCTTTCTAAGGAATATTTCTTAGACGATAAGGATTTGGAATCCATTAGGGGGAGATTCCAAATTCCTAGCGAGGTTGTCTCTAGGCTGCCTCATAATGGTGAGAAATCTTGTAGCTTTGCTCACGAGGAGGTGAGCTTTTATGAGGTTGCTTTCTCTTGTGGATTAAGGTTTCTTGTTCACCCTTTCATATACCACCTTCTGCCCAATCTTAATATTGCACCCGAGTAGCTTATTCCTAATGCTTGGAGGACGGTCATCAATTGTATGGCCATATGGTTCAAGGTTCATGACAGGGAGATGATCACCCTAAATGAATTTCTGTTTTTATATAATTTGAAACCTTCTACCCACTACGGGTACTTTAAACTCTCTCCTTGGGATAAGTTGACCAAGGTAGTCCATGAATTTCTTACTGCTTTTCATGATTGGAAATCACGTTACTTTTTTTGTGTCTAGAGAATTTGAGATGTTAAGCAACAACCTTTGGGGTGAGGTCCCGAGGTTTTTTGCGAAGATGAGAAATAACCACTCTTGGTGCGCTCTTTTTCTCTTCTTGTTTTTGTTTTCTTTTCGTTTTGCTCATTTCTGATTTTCTAATCTTCTTTCTTATTTGCATTGCAGCTGTTGAATGACCTGAGTTGGAGGAGCGATACCAAGGAAGCGTTGAAGCTGCTTTGGAGTTTGCTCTTACTCTTTCGTTTGAGGACTTTAAGGGCCTTGTAAGTGCTCATCGGTTATACAAGTGCTGTCTTGGACCTGAAACTTTCAAATTAGTGCTGGAAAAAATTTCTCTCGAAGAAAGGAGTATGCTAGCTCTTCTTTCTTCTTCTTCTTCTTCTCCTTTTTTTTTTTTTAAACTTTTGAATGATGAGCAATTTTCCTTATACTGACAATTACGCACTTCTTATGATGAGAAAATCTCTTTATAATAACGAGTGTCTGTCTTTTGTAGAGATGGCGACTAGGCAAAGTAAGGACAAGTACGCTTGTCTAAGGAGCATGAAGAGTGGGCCTCTGTCTTCGTTGGCCTCTGATGCAAATAGGTGAAAATTTGGCGAAGGAAAGTTTGAAGGGCCTACCCTTTTGGCCTTGATCCAAGCTCCTGTTTCCCAAACTCCTTCTCCAAAGGTGGTGGCTGCACTTCCTTGATTGGCCATCGCTCCTCCCGTCACTCATTCCAAAGGGAAAGGCAAGGTTCGGAAGAGCGTTTCGGAGGACCAAGCTACCGCCATTGGCCGAGCCCACAACGTCATCACTGATAAGGAGCTAAGGGGCCTTTCTGCTGTACCTTCTCACAAGCTTGTTAGTCGTTACATTCACAAATTGGTACAGGTATTGATGATGCAAAAATTCAACAATTGAGCTCATCGTCGTAGCATATGGACGATGCTATGAATGGGGTCATCTCCATAGGCGTGAATCCTACAAAATGAACTAAAGGGAAGAGTAACACATCAGTGTGGCATCAACCAAACCGCCTCCGATGCTTAAGTCAGTAAGGGAGAAAGATTCTAGAGAGAAAATGAGTTAAGAGTAATTTCGTAGAGTATTTGTGTGTACCTTTAATTTCTGTTGTCTTCTCTTTTATAGTTATGTGCCTCATTAATGGGCAATGATGTGCTGCATTTATGCTCAACGGCTAATGCGTTACAAAATCTTTGTTTGGAGATCACAGCTTATTCTATAATCGTTGCTCCATCCATTACGTTTCATCATCAATGTGCATGATAAATGCGTAACGTCTTCTCTGGGTGAATGACGATCTTCACGTAATGATGACCATAAATTTCTGGTTCATCAGCTGCCCATTTTGTTCGTTTTCTTGTCTTTTAGACGAGATAAGAATAAATCCATCTAACGCTTCGTATTCCATGTACTGCGCATTTATGATGGTTTTGATGTTTGAGCAATTGAACGCCATGTGTACGGCCAGGATGCGCTCGTCGTGTGGACATGTCTCGGTTTTCCTGCGCGTGTTTTGGCCACTTGTTTTGAAATTTTCCCTCCTCGTTCCTTTTCTTTGTATTTTTTCCTTATTCAGTTTCCATTCTAGGGTTTGTTTCTTCTCTAAGCTCCCTTTCTCTGTCCTGCATTCCCTGGTAAGTCCTTCGTGCTCCTACTTCTTTTTTGGTTCTTCCATGGTAATTATTTTGTTGTTAGGGTAGCTTGTCCCTCAATAGCTTTCTTTTTTGCTCATTTAGGCTGTTTATACGAGTTTGAAAGGGGGAGTGTCTTGAGAGAGTTTGTTTCTTCGTAGGGGCGGACTGTCCATACACTTCTGTTCTTTCTTCGTTATTCCTTCTAGTTTCTCATTCTGCTAAGGTAGTCAAGTTATTAAAGATGTCTAAAGTGAGGTCTAGTGATCTCGAGACGGGGTTATCTTCATCTGATGATTGTGTGATCTCGGAAGCAACTTCTGCTTCTACCCCCTATAAAGCTTAGACTATCTCGTGTTCCCTTACGGGGAAGGACGAGTAGCAGATCAAAGATAGATTTCAGTTCCTTGATTCTGTAAAAATTAGGATCCCGAATGATGATGAAAGAGCTTGTCACTCTTATGCCAATGAGGTTTTTTTTTTTTATGAGGCCAATTTTACCAGTGGCCTTCATTTCCCTGTTCATCCTTTTGTTAAGGAACTTTTTTTTTACTTGCATCTTGCTCCGGCACAGTTAGTGCCTAACTTGTGGCAGATTCTCATCTCTTGTATGGTGGTATGGATGTCCGCCAATGATAGGGATGTAATTAAGAGGGACGAATTCTTCCATTTTTATCGTCTGAGAAAATCCAAGGACCCCGGCTATTATGAGTTTAAGCTGTGGGATAGGGCTTCTAGGTTAATCCTTGCTTACCCATTGTCTCTTCAAAACTGGAAGCCAAACTTCTTTTTTATATCTAGAAGTGATTAGGAGTTCGTCCTTAGATGAAGCCCCCAAGTTTTTTCGTAGTTGGGGATTTCCTGTGTCTGATGCGTCTTTCTCGTCTATTTGATTGCTTTTCTCTTTCTTTATGAGTGACGATGATAGATGGCTTACTAGTGCTCTTGTTTTGCAATTTCCCAGCATCCTTGTCTGAAGAAGAGTCACTAGCATCATGTTGAGAAAGTAAAGGAGTATCTCGAGTCTGTCAAGGATTTTGTCAAGCTCGTTTCTCCTCAGACTTTGTCTTTACACTTTCTAGGTTTGGAACCGTCCACTAAGGTTCGAAAAAGTTTGGAAATTGTGAAAAAGAGTTTGTGTTTCTACCTTCTTCATTCTTTTCTTCTTTTCTTTCTCTTTTTTTTTTTTTTTTTAACTTTTGTTTCGTCCTTTCAGGAATGACAACTAGGTTTAGCAAACAGAAATTAGCTGAGGCTTAAGAGAAGAAGGCCAAGGGTGGAACCGTCAGTGGTCTCTTGTCTAAGAAGAAGACTGGTGATGTTTCTAAGAAAGACTCTATGGTGACAATTCCTCATGCTCACTCACCTGCTAAGCACCCTATCTCTCCTACTTTGTCATTGGAGATGATTGCCTCTAATAGGGAGGAGATTAAGAAGAAGAAAAAGGCTAATGGTAAATCCTTCCTTCCTACCTTTTGGGATGAAGCTGATGCAGCAACTTTAAAGGCTCACGAGGTACTTTCTGTGGATGATCTAAGCTCTCTGATGGTGAAGCCATCCAGTGAGGTGATGTTGTCTCACATCCAAAAGCTTGTGTAGGTATGTGTTGTTGGTTGTCTCTACTTCTTCTTTTTTTCTTTGAGTTTTCTTCTGCTGAGAGAAAATTTCTTTGTAGGCTTTGGGGGAGTCCTTATTCATTTCTGGAAAGCTCTTGTATTTAGAAAAGAAGGTGGCCACATCTAAGCCTTTGGTTAAGTCTTTATCTGCTGAGAATGAGACGTTTAAGAACAAGGTTGCTATACTCACTGTCGAGGCTGAGAATGACAAGAAACGCGTGGTAACCTTGGAGAAGAGCCTACAAGTGGAGAAGGATTTCTGCAAGTAGAAGGACAAGTAGATTGATGACTTGGAGCTGAAGCTAGAGAACGTTAGGGCCACGGCACTACAGGATTTCAAAGACTTTAACGAGTACTCTAATGAATTGTGTAAGTATTAGGTGGAGGGCTTTGATCTTCTCGTGAAATGGATGGCGAAATGCCACCCTGGCTTGGACCTTTCTAGTTTGGCTGTGGTCGACGTTGAGAAAGAGCTTCTGTCTACTAAGGCCACCACGGAGAATGTGATGAAGGAAGCCACAAACGTTGCTGAAGGAATGAAGGAGGCCACTGTTATAACCCCTACAGACCCTATCCTTAATGAGCAGTAACTTTACCTTTTTCTTTTCTTTTTCTTTCTATTTTCTTGCAGGGTAAGAACAATATTTCTTTTTGGGCCAATTGTTTTGGGCAACTAAACAATTCTTTTGGGCCCGTTGTTTTGGGCAATTAAACAATTTCTTTGATTATGATAGACTAAGTTACGATTTTCCTACTTTTAGTTGTAGTAACCAACCCTTTTATGCTTTGAAAACCTTGTGTGATGATGTAAGTTGTGCTGGGACAACTTTTATTTTTAGCTCGTATTTGAATAGCTTTCCCATACTTAACCTGCATTTGAACAGTTTTTTATTGAGTCGTGTTTGAATGACAATGTTAGTTGTGTTTGAATAACTTAACATTTTTTTTTTAGCTGTGCTTGAGCCATATTTGAATGATGATGTTAATTGTGTTCAAACAACTTAACATTTTTTAGTTGTGTTTTAACAGTTTTTTGTTGAGTCATGTTTGAATGACGATGTTAGTTATGTTTGAACAACATAACATTTTTTAGCTGTGTTTGAACAGCTTTTGTTGAGTCATGTTTGAATAATGATGGTAGTTGTTTCTGAACAACTTAGTATTTTTAGCTATGTTTGAACAATTTTTTGTTGAGTCATGTTTGGATGACGATGGCAGTTGTGTCTAAATAATTTAGTATTTTTTAGCTACATTTGAATAGTGTTTTATTGAGTCATGTTTAAATAACGATGTCCATTGTATTTGAACAACTTAGTATTTTTTTAGCTATGTTTGAACAGCGTTTTATTAAGTCATGTTTAAATGACAATGTTAGTTGTGTTTGAACAACTTAGTATTTTTTAGCTGTGTTTGAACAACGTTTTATTAAGTCTTTGTTTGAATGATGATATTAGTTGTGTTTGAACAACTTAGTTTTTTTTTTTTTTTTTTTAGCTATGTTTGAACAGTGTTTTATTGAATCATGTTTGAATGACGATGTCAGTTGTATTTGAACAACTTTGTATTTTTTAGCTGTGTTTGAACTGCGTTTTATTGAGTCATGTTTGAATGATGATGTTGCGCTCTACTCATGACTTAGAGTCGTAGTATTGGAGTGTCTTTTAGGTTAACTATTTTTGTTTCATCTTGAATGACAATTATGTTGGTTGTATTTGAACAACTCTGATTTAGTCAACTTTAGTAGTTGTGTACCAACAAATTTAATGGCTATGATACCGTTGACTATGTGTGAATAGCTTTTTGGTTTGAAATTTTAATGACAGAGATCCTTGAGACATATCCCAAAGATGACTCCTTAGCATTGCACACATTTTGATAGTGATAGATCATGGATGACTGTTGATAAGTATGTATTACACATGGCAAATTATGGCTAATTATTGACAAATACGCATGGATAATGCTTTCATGTATTTTTGACTTTATGAATGACGAAAGTAATGGTTGTCATATATATTGATATGAAAGTTAGGCAACTTGAAATGTAAAGCGTTTCTTACTCGTAGTACTTCTTCAAGTGTTCTATATTCCATGGTCGAGGTAGTTCTTGGCCGTCTAAAGACTTCAGGTAATAAGAGCCTTCTCCAGAATGACGGATTACCTTGTAGGGGCCTTCCCAGGCCGGTCCAAGTTTTCCTTAGAATAGGTCCTTTGTTACCTGTGACACCTTCCTAAGGATAAGGTGTCCTATGTTAAACCTTCTCACCTTAACCTTTCTGTTATAGTATCTGGTCATTGCTACCTTATGCTTGGCCATTTACTTCATAGCTTCTCCTTTAAATTCGTCCATTAGGTCTAAATTGCTATTAAGCTCCTGCTGATTTTTTTGGTCTTCATATGTTTTGACTCTGTAGCTCTTCAATCCTACTTCCACCGGTATGATGGCCTCAGTGCCAAATGTCTGTCTGAATGGTGTTTCTCCTGTTGGAACTCTCATGGTTGTCCTATATGCCCAAAGGACATTTTGTAGTTCTTCAAGCCATGCCCCCTTTACCCCCTTAAGCCTAGTTTTGATAATTTTGAGCAAACTTCTATTTGTCACTTCTATCTATGCGTTGGCCTGAGGGTGTTTTAGAGAAGAATAGTGATTCTTGACTCCTAAGTCTTGGCAAAATTTTCAAAGTTGGGGTTGTCAAACTGCTTTCCATTGTCTGATATTATGACATGTGGGACTTTAAACCTACAAATGATGTTTTTCCACACAAAGCTTGTGACTTTAGTCTCTGTTATCCTCATCACTGACTTTGCTTCTACCCATTTTATGAAGTAATCAATTGCGACTATTAGAAATATGAGTTGCTTCTTCTCTAAAGGGAATGGACCCATAATATCAATTCCCCATTGGGCGAAGGGTCATGGTAAAGAGATGAGTGTCATCATCTCTCCTGGTCTCGTCTGGACATTTGCAAAGCGTTGACATTTGGCGCATGCTCTAACAATGTTGTATGCGTTTTTCTGTAGGGTTGGCCAATAATACCCTGCTCTAAGCGCCTTTCCTACTAAGGATCTCACTTGAGCGTAGTTTCCACAAGTTCCCTCATCTATCTCGCGGAGCACAGAATCTGCTTCTTCTGAACTGGTGCATCTTAGATATGGGAGTGAATACCCTCGTTTGTACAGCACGTCGTCAATAATGACAAAGCGAGCTACCCTAATCTGTATCTTCCTTGCCTCTGTCTTATCTACGGGGAGCCATCCTTCTTTCAAGTAACGGACGATGGGAATTATCCACTCGTCTTGCTCTTTTATCTTCATAACTTGCTCACCTTCTGTGTTTGGCTGCCCCCTTATCTCTACACATAGTTTGGAGGTCGCATTGTAATCGTCCGACGAGGCTAATCTTGTTAGAAAATCAGCTTCTGAATTTTTGGCTCGAGGGATTTGTACAAAGTCCAAACTGTCAAAGTGTTGTAAGAGTCATTGGACGATCTTTAAGTACTTCTGCATCCTTTCTTCTTTGGCTTCATAATCTCCCTTCACTTGTCCAATTATTAGCTGAGAATCAGCTTAGACAATAAGATTCCTTACTCTTAGAGCCTTTGCTAGAGTCAGCCCTATTAGCAATGCTTCGTACTCTGCCTCATTATTTGTTGATGTGAACTGTAACCTGACTGCATATTTCAGTGCTTCTCCTTCTGGAGGTATAAGAACTATTTCTACTCCTCCCACTTTCTTCGTGACTGGCCCATCTGTTTGGACCGTCCATATTTCCATGGGAGGTTCTTCTTCCTTGCAAGGGTAAGTGAATTCTACAATGAAGTTTGCTAGTACTTGGGCTTTGATTGCTTCTTGAGGTCGATATTCGATGTCAATTGCCCATTGAATGCGACATCCTACTACATCTATCTTGTTCACCGTCTTTCTTATAAGCTGGTCTGTCATGACGACGATGGGGTGTGCTTGGAAATAAGGACAGAGCTTTTTGGAGGCAACCAATACAAAAGCTATCTTCTTCATCCTTAGGTAACTTGCTTCTGCTCCTTGGAATGCTTGACTAGTATAATAAACTAGCTTCTGAACGTTCCCTTCTTCTTTGATCAGTGCCGAAGGTACTGCAATATGGATACTACTGAGTAGAGGAATAGCTTCTCCCCCATCAGTGAGGGGCTTAATAGAGGTGGTTTCGCCAAGTACTCCTTTAACTTGGCAAGGGCTTTCTAACATTCGTCATTCCATTGAAAGGCTTTTTTCAATACCTTGAAGAATGGCATGCACTTGTCTGTTACCCTAGAGATGAATTTGTTTAGGGTTGCAACTTTCCCTATCAAGCTCTGTACCTCCTTCATTGTTTTTGGTGATTTGACCTCGATTATTTTTTTTACTTTGTCTGGATTTGCCTCTATTCCCTATTGGGACACCATGAATCCCAAGAATTTTCCTGAAGCAACAACAAAAACACAATTTGCAGGGTTTAATTTCATATTGTACTTACGTAGTGTGTTGAAGATTTCTTTGAGATCATCCAAGTGGTTGGCTTAATTTTTGCTTTTCACCAGCATATCATCCACATATACCTTCATGTTCCTTCTGATCTAGTGAGAGAACATATGGTTCACTAATCTTTGGTAGATGGCTCCTACATTCTTCAGTCCAAAGGGCATCACCTTGTAGTAGTATAACCTTTGGCTAGTGACGAAGGAGGTTTTCTCTTGATTGTCTTTGTCTATAAAAATTTGGTTGTAACCAGAGAATACATTCATTAAACTCAATAGTTTGTGTCCAGCAGTTGAGTCTACTAGCTAGTCAATCCTTGGAAAGGGGAAGCTGTCTTTTGGGTAAGCCTTATTCAGGTTTGTGAAGTTGACGCACATTCTCCACTTACCGTTGCTCTTTTTTACCATGACCATGTTTGCTAGCTAATCTAGATATAAGACTTCCCTAATGAAATCAGCTTCAAGCAACTTCTATACCTCTTCAGTTACAGCTTTGTTGCGTTCAGGTGCAAATATTCTTCATTTCTGCTATACAGGTTTGCATTTTGGGTTAACGTTGAGACGATGATGTATGACCTTCTCATCAATCTCAGACATATCCTCGTGTTTCCAAGCGAAGACATCTTGAGTTGCCCTTAAAAAAGAGATTATTTTCTCTTTCTCTGAGGCTGGGAGTGCTGTTCCGATCTTTAGTACCTTCATCAAATCCCCTGGGATGATCTCAACTTCTTATGGTGTTTCTAACGACTCGGGAATGGGTTCTAGTTTATTAATCACCCATGTGTGGTTCTTTCCCGATGCTAAAGCAGCTTAATAGCACTCTCTTGCCAAAACATGGTCTCCTCTAATTTCTCCTATTCCATGGGCTGTTGGAAACTTCACCTTCAAGTGATATGTTGATGTCACTGCTTTTAGTCTGTTAAGTGCAGGTCTTCCCAAGATGATATTGTACGTTGAAGGGCAATCAACTATGAGAAAATCAATTTCCTTGGTGACTTGTGCTGGGTAAGTTCCTACGATCACAATTACAATGATGATGCCTCTAAGGACGATTCTATTCCCTATGAAGCCTACCAGAGGCAAGGTGAAAGGCCTGATCCTTTTCTTATCCAACTTCATCTGCTAAAACGTGGGCAAGTAGACAATATTTGTTGAGTTTCCGTTGTTAGTGAGTACTCGGTAGATGTTGAATTCTTCTACTGTAAGCATGATTTCTAGCGAACCGTCATGGGGTTGCCTGATGTCGCAACTGTCTCTCTCATAGAAGACAATATCAGACTTATCATTCTTTGGCATCTTCATTGGAGGGACCCGCGAATGGTCGCTATTTATTTCTCTCCCCTGTGCTTTTTTTAGGGACTTTAGCATTCCACCTACCATCAATCCTCTTGAGATCATCTTTATTTCTCCTGCAGGGGGTTTGCTATCCCTTACCTCTGGAGTTTTTTCCTGGTCGTCCTTCTATTGGTATCTATATGACTCCGTCTTCCTGACATATTTTTGCAACTTCCCTTGTCAAATTAAAGTTTTCACTTGGTTTTTCAAGTGCCTAAACTCATCAATACGATGCCCATGGTCCTAATGGAATCTACAGTACTTGCTCTTGTCCCTTCTTTCTATTGGAGTGCTAATTGGCTTTAGCCATTACAGCAAAGGATCATTTCTTATTTGCATAAGGATCTGCTCAATTGGCATTATTAGAGGAGTGAAGTTGGTGAACTTGGGTTTCCTATCTGAAAGCTCCTTCTTTTTCCCTATAGTCTGTCCACGCCAGTTCCTGTCTCCTTCTTCTTATCCCAATTGCTATTTATTACTTCGTCTCTCTTTCTTTTCCCTTTCATCTCCTTTGCGAGCACTGCATCCTCCGCATTCATGTACTTTTAGGCTTTACAAAGCAACTTCATTACTGTTTTTGGTGGACTTTTAATAATTGAGAAGAAGAAATCTCCTGGTAGCAATCCTGCTTGGAAGGTTGTTAAGATGACTTGATCTTCAACTTTGTCTACCTGCAGCAGCTCCTTATTGAACAGAGTGACGTACTGCCTTAGTGATTCTCCTTCAGCTTGCTAAATATTGAGAAGATGGCCAATTAGCTTTTTGTGCCTTTGCCCCCTAATGAAATGACGAACAAAACCCTTACAAAGTTGTTCAAAGTTTCCAATGGTTCCTAGGGGTATCTTGCTGAACCATACTCTAGTTGCTCCCTTCAGCGTTGTTAGGAATGCCCTACACATCACTTCGTCTGGGGTCATCTACAAAAGCATCAGCGTCTTGAATGATTCAATGTGATCCAAGGGATCCTTGGAACTGTCATATGACTCCAATTGTGGGAGACAAAATTTTGGTAAGAAAGGATGGTTTAGTACTTCAATGGTGAAAGGTAAGTCTATCCTTCGAATCATCCCATCCAGATTCTCTCTGCCTTTTTCCTTCATAGCACTTTTTAATTCATCCACCTTCTTTCTCATGTTGCAAAGCTCATTCTCCATTTGAATGGAATCTTCTCCTGAAGTTCTATCTTGCCTATTGGCTTGAGAATTCAATTCTTCTAAGTTCTATCTTGCCTATTGGCTTAAGAATTCAATTCTTCTTCATTTTGGTTTTCAGCTGTTCACTGACATTCTACGTTTTGAGACTCCATCGTTTTTCGTAGCTCTTCATTTTGGCAAGTCAGCTCTTCCACATTAGCCAAGAAGGCTTGGATTTGTTGTTATTGCATAGCATGTGGCTGAGGTCCAATTTCTACTTCCATCTCGTACTTCAAGGAACTCTTTTGTTACTGGGAAAGATGGCTTGAATGATTAGCGTTCCCACAGACGGCGCCAAACTAATGATACAAAAAATCAACAGTTGAGCTCCTCATCGTAACAGATGAATGATGTTGTGAATGGGTTGTCTCAGTGGGTGAGAATCCTACAAAATGAACTAAGGGGAAGAGTAACACACTAGTGTGGTGTCAGCCAAACCGCCTCTGATGCTTAAGTCAGTAAAAGAGAAAGATTCTAGTGAGAAAATGAGTTGAGAGTAATTTTGTAGAGTATTTATGTGTACCTTTAACTTCTGTTATCTTCTCTTTTATAGTTATGTGTCTCATTAATGGGCAATGATGTGCTGCATTTATGCTCAACGGCTAGTGCATTACAGAATCTTTGTCTGGAGATCACAGCTCATTCTATGACTATTGCTCTGTCCGTTACGTTTCGTAATCAATGTGCGTAATAAATGTATAACGTCTTCTCTGGGTGAATGACGATCTTTGCGTAATGACGACTATAAATTTCTGGTTCATCAAGTATGTTATTTGTTTTTCCTTCAGCGCTTCTTTGGATTTCATTCTGCAAAGATGTGAGATTTGGCCATGTCTTTGTCTTCTAGGTCCTTGGTGAGTCCCTTCAACTAATGATTAACTTCTTGAGTGTTGAGGACTTAGTGGAAGCTATTTACTAGGCCATGAAATCCAAGGAAAAGGCGGATGAGCTCAAAAAGGCTTTAAAGGTTAAGAAGAAGCTCGTTGCTCGAAAGGATGAAGAACTCCAAGTTACTCTCCTCTGGATTGCTGAGGCCAAAGACAGGGTGATTGCTCAGTTCAAGAGTCCAATCATTTCTCTGACCTTATGTTCACCCAGTGTTTCAAGGGCTTTAAACTTCTCTATAGGTGGATGTTGAAGCACCAGGGTGAAGCCATTGACCTCTCAACTTTGGATTTTGAAGTCTTGGACACAAAAATGATTGTTGATGAAGCCCAAGAGGAGGAGAGAAGAGTTGCTGAAGAATTTTCTTCTGCTCTTGCTAAAATTGAAATTGAAGTTGAAGTTGAGACAACTGCTGTTGGGGCAGAGGTTGTTGCTGCTGCCGGAGGAGGTGATGCTATTGACGAAGGTGTTGATGGACAAACCGTCACTGCATCCACAGATCAACCCTCAGGGCAAGCTTAGTTCTTTTTTATTTCCATTATTTCAAAGTTATGAAAAATGGGTATTTCTTGTTTTGAGGCTTTTATTTCCAAACAATGATTGCCTTCATGTTTTGAGACTTTTTTTTTTTTTAACAATGGTCGCCTCTTTGTTTGAGGATTTTACATTTCATGCTTTGTTTGCCATCATGCTTTTCGCTTTAACGCTTGTGCTATCATGATTTCTACTTTAAAGCTTGCTATTTTAACCTTGGTGTCATTCCTTTAGGAATTTTACAGCTTTGAGGTTTGTCATGTGATCAATAGAGTTTGTAACATTTTCATGCTACAAATAAGCTATCAGAGCTTTATAGAGATAACATAAGCTAACCATCTTTAAACTCATCGATAGAGTTGGAATAATATATATTTGAGCTTTAAGCTCGTCAATAAAAGACATAGTTCAAGCTTGTTCGTGAAGTTTAGCTTACCAATTGAGTTTGTACCATCAATTGTGGTGAAAACATGTTGTTGAAGATTTGTAAAGGTGTTACGAGCTGGCTGTGTGGACTTATGCTCATCAGTGAAGTTTGTAGTTTTGAGATGACGTAAACTGAGTAATGACGAGTTGATAGTAGAGTTCATATCATGGCGTAGGTTTAAACTGGCTACTAAAGATTTGCTTTTTTATAATAGGGTTTGTACCTCAGAGCTGATCTTGGTAGTAGAGTTTGTATCATCGATTGCCAACTTGAATTGATACTAATTAGCGGAATCTGCTTTAATGTAGATTGACCGCTTGAGCTTATACTTTTCAGTAGAATCGGTAACTACTGACGAATTTATAGTAGAGTTCATATCAATGCGTAGATTTAAACTAGCTACTGAAGATTTTCTCTTTCATTATGAGGTTTGTACCTCAGAGCTAATCTTGGCAATAAAGTTTGTATCATAGATTGCCAACTTGAATTGATACTCATCAGCAGAATCTACTTTGATGTAGATTGACCACTTGAGCTTATGCTCTTCAATAGAATCGATATCATTGGTGTGATGTAGATTGACTACCTAAGCTTTATGCTTACTATTAAAGTTTGTATCATGGACTTGCCACTGAAGCTTTGTGCCTGATAGTGGAGCTTTGATTAATGTCCTTGGAGCTTATACTACTTTTGAACAACCTCGCATTTGAATAGCTTGGAAGCTCTTTTGTTTCATTCACTTTAATAAAGGGATTGTAAGGGAAATAACTTGACTGAAAAGAAATGCTCCAAAGAAATGCTTTAATAAAATTTTTGCTTATCTGATGTTTCGACATCTTTTGCTAGTATCGAGCCACTCCTCGTTTCTAACTTTAGGTAGGCAATGGTAGGCAATTCAGTTTTAGCTTTAGTTGTTAAGAGCCTCATCATACTAAAAAGAAATGCTCATAGCCCCCTCAAGTCGAGCTTTGATGATCTTCAATAAAGTTCAATTTATGACTTCTATCTAGCTATTTACTTGGGGGTTCCCAGGTGACGAGTAATGGTTCTTGATGCCAAAATCTCCACAGAACTCTCTAAATTTATGGTTGTTGAACTGGCGACCATTATCTGAGACGATCACTCTTGGGGTTCCTAACCTACAAACAATAATCTTCCTTGATTTGGAAAGGTTTGTAGTCCTTCCATTCTTGTACTCCTTGCTAGTCTGTGACATTAGTGGATTAGGCTAGCCTAGCCAGTTTTGTCAGCTTCAGAGTTGCTTTTCCTTGGGATCTATTCAATCTTGGTATCGTCAAAGTAGTGAACTAATTGTTGAGTTAGTCTTAAATTCTTTTGTATTCTTTCCTCTTTCGCCTTCATTATTCGTTGGTCGTTTGTCCAATCAACGAGCTTGGAGTCGGTTTTTAGTTTGAAGTCCTTTTCCCCCAAGGCTTTGACTATCCTCAAGATTATGGGGACGACCTCATACTTTGCTTCATTGTTGTTGGCTTGGAATTTTGGCTGTACTCCATGTTTAAGGATATTCTTCTCTAGTGAGATAATGACTACACCTGATTACCAGGGCCTATAACAGTTGAGCTATCTACACGTGCTATCCAATATTCTGTCTTAAGGTTTGGTTCTGAAAGCATGAATTCAACAGTGAAGTTTGCCAAAGCTTGGGCTTTGATTGCTGTCTTCAGCTTGTGCTCGATGCCAAATTGACTGAGCTTGATCGTCTGTTGAACCATGCGCCCTACTGCATCGGGCCTACTCATAGAATTTTTAATGGGCTGGTCTGTCGTTACCGGCATGAGTTTGAAAATATGGACAAAGCTTCCTCGAAGTGACAAGCAAAGCAAATGCCAATTTCTCCATCCTTGGGTACTTCATCTCAGCCTCTTGAAAAGCTTGACTTGTGTAGTAAACCGGCCGTTGGATCTTGTTTTCTTCACGAATCAAGGTTGAAACGACTAGCATCTAGGATACAGCCAGATACAAGAACAGGTCTTCTCCTTATATTGACAGGCTCAAGAGGGGAGGCTTTGCTAAGTGCTCCTTAAGGCTACTTCACACTCATCCATTCTACTTGAGGATAGCTTTAGAGACGAATCTGTTCAAGGCCATGATTCGTCCCGTCGATCTTTATACCTCCTTTGCTTTTCTTTGGTGAAGCCATGTCCAGTATAGCCTTCACCTTCTTTGGGTTTGCTTCAATCCTTTCTAGAGGCCAAATACACACCTGATTGGGTTTAGCTTCATTTGATACGTCTTCAAAGTAGTTAAGGCCTCCTGGAGGTTGTCCATATGGGACTTTACCTCTCGGCTTTTTGCGAGCATGTTGTCCACATAGACTTTTGCCTTTCTACCTATTTGCTTGCTGGACATGTGATTTACTAACCTCTGGCGTGTAGTTCTTGCATTCTTCAGACCGAAGGACATGACTTTGTAGCAGTGCAGACCTTGGCTGGTTACTAACGAGGTCTTCTCTTGGTCTTCCTCACTTATGAGTATCTGATTGTAACTACTCAGGTTTTTGAAATTGATACACATCCTCCATTTTCCATAGGATTTTTTTTTTTTTTTTTTTTTACCAAGATGATGTTTTGCAAGCCATTCTGGATAGTAGATTTCGCGGATGAGATCTGCTATGAGGAGCTTGTCTACTTTCTCCATTACTGCTTTGTTTCACTCTGGGCCGAATATTCATCGTGTTGGGCAGACATTCAAGCGGTGTCTAATTACTCATTTGTCAATACCGTGCATGTCTTCATAGCTTCTAGCAAAGATGTCTAAATTTCTCTTCAAGAAGTTTATGATTTCTTCTTTCAACGGAGACTGAAGCTCTCCCCCGATCTTTCTGACCTTTGATGAGTCACCTTTAACTAGTTCCAGATGGAAGGACTCCTCCGCAAGCTTATATTCTTCATTGGTCATCTCTAATTCTTCCTCTATCATCCAAGGATGGTTTTCTTTGGATGCCAACATAGCATTATAATGTTCTTTGGTTAGGGGTTGACCTCCACTAATTTCTCTAGTCCCATTAGGAGTTAGAAACTTCACATTAAGGCAATAGGTGGATGTTGCTGCTTTTAAACAATTAAGAGTTGATTGTCCCAAGTTGATATTGTAAATGGAAGGACAGTTAACCACCAAGAAATCTACTTGTTTTGTTCCTTGTGTTGGAGAACTGCCCGCCGTGATGGATATGGAGATGACGCCCTTTGGGGTAGACTCGACATTTACTGAAGCTTTCCAAAGGAGACTCAAATGGCTGGAGTCATTTCGGATCTAGCTTCATCTGTTAATAGGTCGTCATACACATGATGTCAGCGGAGCTTTCATTATCCACCAATAACCTTTTTGTATTGAATCCCTTGATGGAGTTTTCCTCTCTGGATGAGTTCCTCAATTTGCCCCTTCAGTTCATGACATTCATCAGTGGAATGACCATTACCTTCGTGGAATCGGCAGTACTTCCAAAAAAATTTGCCCTTTGGCCTTGAGCTTAAGGGCTTTGGCCATTTTAGGGTTGGATTGTCTTTGATCTGCTTGAGAATCTTATCAACAGGCATCAGTAAAGAAGTCAAGTTCAATCTCTTCTTTACCGTCTCTGGACTAGTCTTACTAGCTTAGCTGTCTAAAGGAGTGAATTTACGGTCCTTCTTTTTGTTCTGCAAATTAGTCTCCTCGTCCTTCCTTCGTTTGCCTATTACGCTCTTGGCAGCCAAGACATCTTCCTCATTCACATACTTCTGGGTTTTGAACAACAGATCTATCATTGGCATTGGTGTAGTTTTTCCTAGAGATAAAATGTATTTGGGTTAACCAGCCCTGCCTGAAAGGTTGTCATTATAATTTGATTATCACCCTTGTCAATTTCTAACCCCACTTCGTTGAAACACCTCACATACTCCTTTAGAGTTTCTCCTTCTTGCTGCTTTATGGTCAACATGTAGTGAGCCTTTTATGTCACTGGCCTCTAATGAAGTGACAAACAAAGGAGTCATTTAACTGCTCAAAGTTATCAATTGAGGCCGTTGGTAACTTGCTGAACCATTCTCTAGCAACCTCCCTAAGGGTGGCTAGGAAGGATCTGCATTTCACCTCGTCTGGTGTTTGTTGAAGGCCTAGGATTGTTTTGAATGCACCAACATGATCAAGAGGATCTTTCATGCCATCGTAACCTCTAATTGTGGAAGTTTAAACTTGAAGGGAAGAGGGCACTCGAGTACCTTGGTAGTGAAAGGTGAGTTTGTCCTCTTAAGCATGCCACCTTGGTTTATGGCAGTTTTCATAGCACTTTTGACCTCATCCAACTCTTTTCTCTTGGCTTCCACCATCTGATCCTTATCGGGCATGGTTTGCCTAGTTCGTTCAAAGGTGGCTTTACTGTTGCTTAGGTTGTGGTCTTCGTCATTGTTCCAATCACATCGCACCAGAGAAAGCATTGCTGTTCTTAGGATGTCCTCAGTTCTCAGGACATCCTTGTTGTTTGAATTCTACGTTTTTCTTCATTAACTCTTGGCCATCGAATGTCCGAGCTCAAATATGCTCAGCCATGACGGTTGAATCCATAAGAGGTGATGAAGTGAGAGTGTCCATATGTCTCGAGGAACTTTGCCGATATAGATACGATGACTTGCCGGAAAGAATTGCAACTCAATCGTTTCTCATAGACGGTGCCAAACTGATGAAGCAGAAAACTGCCACTAGTCAGCATGCTCCTCATCATTGGTATGGACGACCATCAGTACCTGTTTCAAAGAAACAGTGTAAGAGGGCACTTAGGGTCCGAAGGAGCCTTTGATTTTTAAGTCAATTTATCTACTTGAAAAACATAATAAAGTAAGAGATAGTCTAAGTATTGTGCATAAGTGTATGCGTTCATCTCTGCTCACCTATTGTTGTTTGCCTTATATAGCATGTCTGTGAATAGATGCTCGGGGCATTTATTGTGCTAGATGTTAGAGGCTTTGAATAGCTTGTTGAATGCCATTATATCCTTGTTTAAAGTTTTGTAATGATTTTACAACGGTTAGCTTAGCTGTCTGAGGCTATCTGCTAAAGCCCGCAATGTCCAAAACCTTGTTAAGGAAAGAATTGAGAATAGGATCATTACTGTGTGTAACAATTACTGGTGACCCATTTTACTGAAGGTCTGCAATCTCACAGTCAACCAAATTAACTAAAGGTTTGCTGATTAAATGTGGCTCTTCACAAGTTAAAACTAAGTTTGGTTGACCTATACAAGTTAAACCGAGTTTAACCAAGCTTTGGTTGAAAATTCAACCATCTTATTGAAATAAATATTAACAAGCATGAAATTCTCTTTCAATTTCACTATTTACTAGCAAGAATCAAGCTTATATTGAGATATCATGAAAATATGAAATTAGCCCTTTTGGGGTTCTTTTATGGAAAAGCTACTTCATTTTCTTTGAAAAAAATGTTAGATTTTTATTAAAAACGTGTTATAATTTTCTTAGAAAAAGAGCCCATATGCCATATGTTCTAATTTTAATAAACAAGTATGCACATGACATTCTTTCAGAATCTAGCTAATTTTTCTTAACTATTTAATTCCGAGTTTTATTTATGGGCAAGGTTATACTATTAAAACTTCATTTTTATAATCTATATTTTAATTGATAGATAAAATTCTACTCTAACATAATTTAAGTGTATATATGTGTGAAACTTCTTTCTAGAGATTTAAACCTTGCTTTTGCCTCCCACACCTCAAAAACACGTAGCAAAATCTTGAATTGCCACGTGACTTCAGTGAGACTTGACAATTTCTCATCACTTTGCATAGGTGAGGGTTTGTCAAGTCTCATTGAAGTCACATGGAAATTCAAGATCTTGCTACAAGCCATGATCGTGTTATGTCACATGTAGGCATATATAAATGCATGTGTCAAAGTAGAGTTGAGTATTAAAAATTTAGAGTTGTTGATTTAATTTTGATTTTGAATACAAGTTAAGCTCAATTAGATTATATATTAAAGTTTGGTTTATTTTCTTATCAAATAAAAGTGAGTTTATTAATGAGTTATTAGATAGTCTAGATTAACTTCTTCTTTATTTATTTCTAGTAAATACTAATGCTAAAACTTTGTACCCCTCTCACAAATATGGGGTACTAATTAAATTATATTACTTAAGTTAGTTAGGTAGAATTATTCTAATAAATAATAGGAACAAATAAAATCTGTATAAAAAAAAAAAAAGGACACAATCACAAATAAATGAAAAATCAATAAAAACTTACGTAATTCAACAATGTTTAAACACTTGAATGAGAACTCACAAAAATAAAAATATGTCTAGGTCTCTTTCTAACTATATCAAAGTCTCTTTTCTTGTGGGAAGACCATTGAGTAAAGATACCAAACTCGTGTAAAATTATTGTCTATTTATAATTAAAAGTTCAATATATATTCCTTCGTGGACAAGGAATATCTCTTTCTGGTGAATAAAGAATACTTTTTGTAGGGTTGGGATTTGTGGCCCAAGCCCAAAACAATTAATTTGTAGAGTATGGGTGAAAGAACTAGGTTAAGTATTGAATTGATAACAATGGATCACAACTTTCAAACGCAAGCCAACATGAATTTATACGTAAAATCTGAAAATCCGAAGAGCTATACTATTGTTTATCTAATGAACAAAGGTTTTAGGGTTACAATCAAGCTTTCTTTTTCTCTCTTTTGTTCTTTCTCCCCTTCTTGTTTAGAGCTTCCTTCCTTTATATAGTCACCCTTCTCCTCATCTCTATCGTCCACTTGTTCCTCATCCATGAATTTGCTTGAGTACATGTCACATCAAGCATCTTCCTTTAGCTCTATGTGAGTGGCAGTAAGTTAGGATGCACTGTTCAGGGGTCTTCTCCACATAAATGCGGCCAGAAAAATTGCTGCAGTGCATTAAATACAGTGGTAGCAGCTTTCCCCTTAGATATTTCTCCATCCTTATCGTTTCATAGCATACTCAGAGCTTATCTTGATCAGGTGCAATCCTCGGAAGGTCATTTTGGCTTTTCACACATTCAATTGATTTAAAATATTGCGTCAGAGGATTACAACCTCTTCGGACAGGAGATATCCTCTTTGGATTGTGATAGTTCTTCCTTCTGAGGGTCCCACTTCTAGATGGGCCCTGCCTTTTCCATCTTCTTCTTCTCGGTCGCAAAATAGCCCTCCTATGGGCCTTCGGCCCATTATGTTGGGCTGAACCTTTTTACCCCCCACACTTTTCATAGTGGACAAGAAATAAACTTACATTTCACCAAAAAACAAAAAAAAAAAAAAAAAATACTTAATCAATTTAAATTAAAATTTTGAGACAATTTCAAACCGTACGAGCACTACCTTAACCTTCATGTGTATTCTAGGTACTTGGACAGTTGCATATTTTGTTCTTCTCCATAATTAGCCGTTTGGATTTTCTTTTTCTTTTTTTCTTTTTTCTTTGTTTGAAAAATTATAGGATCGCAACTAATTTCATACATAAAAGGAAAAGGATCAAGATTTTTGAGATCGAACCAAGGTCGAACCGTGATGACGTCATAATTAATTTAATAATTAATTAAAGCCTAAATATAGATATTAAATTTATAAAACTAGCAAAATTGACAATATATCTATATATGTGAGGGAAATTTAATGATTTTTAAGCATATATTTAATAATTAAATAAGAAAGTTAATAAAATAAAATAATAACTATGAAAACATTAAAAATTTTGATTAATTTTTGAAATAAAGTTGAATATCTTTGAATGATTTTAATTATAATTTTTTTTTTATTCCTTGTAAGAGATAGATAATTTAATTATGTAAAATAAAATTGTGTTAAGTTGTTTAAAAAAAAAAAAATTGCTAAGGGGTTGGACCGCACGGTTCTTGCAGTCCAACCCCGGGTTTAGGGGTTTACAGAATTAACAAAAAATCTGGTTCTTTATGCTTAAAAAACCGGTTTTCATCCCGATTTTTACGGTTCGACCTCCTGGTCTGGGTCTGAAACCTTGCTACTTACATCAAAATATGATGTAGTTGACTGTAAGTGATTTAAAAATAAAAATTTTTAAAAAAAAAGTTGTGAATTTATGTAAAATTGACAAGCAGCCAATTACAATCTACAACATAGGATAGTTAAAAAAAATAGGCGTTGAATTTATTGAGGTCCTAAAATACTTTTTTATTTATTTATTTAAGATTGACTTCTCATATCCTGCTCTAATTTTAGAAGCTTGAAGTCTTGAATAACTAAAATCCGACTCTAATCATAGTTCATCCCAACTAACCTCACTCTTTCAGATTGAGATTGCACATGATGCAATAGCTTTCAATGGCTAAGATTAAGAGTTGAAAAATAATCTTATAATCCCAGCAATTGAATAAATAAAGTGAAAAAAAAAAAAAAAAAAAAAAAAAAAAAAAGAGAGAGAGAGAGAGTTAAAAATTGAAAGTGGTAAAAAAAAAAAAATGTGAGTAGGAATGGGTAATTGCAGGGGCGGAACTAAGGGTCATCAAATAGCCCATGGCCCACAGCCCGACTCAGAAACCCGCCTACCCATTGGGCTAATGGGCAGCCCGGCCCGTTGTTATTGAAACCCATGGGTAGCCTACTAGCCCAGTGGGTCAGGCCGTGGGCTAGTTTTTATGCCCATGGGTACCCGGTGGGCTAGCCTAGTAGCCCAACCCGTTGCCTAGCCCATTGGCCTAACCCATTGGCCCAGCCTAATAACTCATAATTCATAACAAAAATATATAGAAAGTATATGAAGGATTGATCTTGAGATATTATAGAGGAATTTCTTAAGAGAACTCTCTCAACCACTAAGATACCCAAAGTAATTGTACTAAACTTAGTTTACTAAATATATATTTTTCTAGTAGTCTATCAAATTTGAATTAACCATTTGACTTTTTTTTTTAATTAAAGATAAAAATAAAAATAAAAAAACTATTTAAAGCCTTAATAAATAAAAAATTAAATAGGTTTCCATCAACAAAACAAAAAATTAAATAGATTTGACTATAAAAAAATTTGTAATTAAGTATTAAATTCTTTAATTCTTTGCTTTAAAAAAATAGATTGATTATTCCCTTATAAAAAATTGATTCTTTCCTTATTAAAAATAATAAAATAATATGCTAGCATAAGCCCATGGGTAACCCATTAGGCCCAACCCGATAGCTCAGCTTGCTAAAAACAAAATGGGTATTGCCCATGGGCAGGGTCATGGGCTAAGATTTCTCCTTTCGGCCCAGCCCGACCCGGCCCGTTAACTATTTAATGGCCTATTATGCCCAGCCCATTATGCCCATGGGCCAAGTAAAAATGGGCCGGGTCGGCCCGACCCGGCCCATTGACGACCCTTAGGCGGAACTAAGTGTAAGTTTGTGAGGGCCATGGCCCCCCAATTTTTTTATTTTTTTTATTTTTAAATATATAGTATATATACTTGCTAAAATTTTGAAGGGTTTGGCCAACAAAACTAAAGAATTGGCCCCCCAAAAAATATTCAATGACCTTTTTTTTTTGTAAAATTTACTTATATTTGCTAAAATTTTGGATCATTCGTGATTTAAAGAATTCATGATTCCATTGTAATTAAAATGTCTATTAACATTGTCAAAAAATTTCAAACTTACAAATTTTCAAAATTTTCACCATAAAGTAATATATAGATACAATTTGATAATTTTGTATCTAATGTAAGATTTTAAGAAAACTTTATGTGGCCCACTTTTACATGATAAATGAAAACTCGTGTCTTAAGGATTTTATTTGTGAAAGACGTTATGGTGAATAACAATTTCTAAGTAACTCTCAATTGGTATAATCTTTTTAGTTTATAAACACCTTGAAGTTATAAGTTTTAAACTCTTTGATGAATGAAAGGAGGCTATAGAACAGCTATTTATGGTTGTGCACTGTAACAAAAAGCTAAAAATAATAATAATATTTTATTAACTTCTCTCTCTTCTCTCATTAAACAAATATTTTCTCTTCTCTCTCTCTCTCTCTCTCTCTCTTCTTTTTTCCTCCTCATTTTTTTTCTCTCTAGTCGTCTAGTGCCTCCCTCATCTCTGTTGGAGTTTGTTTTCTAGGTTTCCACCGACCCAATTGCTAGGTTTCCGCCAATCTTCATCTTCATCTTCATCTATGTTGGGCTTCAGCCAATTTTCATCTTCATCTATGCTAGGTTTCTCCCGACCCAGCTCACTGACCCACCCCTTCTACTAACCCAACTCGCCGACCCACGCCATGTTTATGCTGTATTAATGATTTTTGATTTTGTTTGTAGTTGCTGATTTTGTTTGGTCTGGGTTGAGGAAAAAGATTGAGGATTTTGGTTGGTGGTCCCCCCCCCCCTGTTGTGGACTAGTGGTGGTGGTGGATGTTTGTGCTATGTTGGTGTTTTTTTTTTTTGCTGTGGATGTTTTTATTATTATTCTAATGAGTTATTTATATTATTTTAATCAAATAACTAGAAATATATATCTATTGATGTTAAGTATGAAAAGGTAAAATAAATAACTTTTATAGATATCAAATAGTTATATTTTTAACTTTATTACTATGAATGCTCTAACTTGCCTAAAAAATTGCATTGAAAGGGTATGATCCGAATCTCACTTTTTCTATTACCTTCTTTTTTTTCTTTTTTCCTTTTTCGGGATACCCTTAATCTTTCAGTTTTCAAGGATTGAGATGAGCCGAATTTATGTTTCACTTGTCTCTGGCACTAGCGTCATCACTGTCACATTCAGAGATTTGGAAGCTTGAGGTTAATTAGGACGTTATTGCAGATCAAACGCTACAATGGCACCCACAGATGTCACAGTTTATTGATTCTAATCCATTCCATAAACGGTCTGTAAGCATATATGGTCAATTTTTACTGTCCCAGCCGAAAACAATCACATCCATCTCACAGTGATGTTACCAGTATAATTAATTGCTTTTTTATTAAACTTTTAACGTTCAGGACCTTGAGGTTAACCAGTACTTTTTGCTAAGTTTAATTACTATTTAAAAATAGGCTAATAATGATTTCACATTGTTTAACAGTACTGTAAATACTCTTTCATTTCATGTTTAAAGCATGAACACTAATAACCTCAATATTTTTCAAAAGTATTGTGTTGGTGTTACTGTGTGCCCTAAGAGTAACAGTTAAGGTAGAGTTTTCAAATGGCATTGTTACACCTGAAAAAATTTCAAGACAATAAAGCTATTTTAAGTAAGAAAGTCTAACTTTTTATAAACTTTGGCTAATTTTACTGCTTCATAATGTGGGTTGAATTTATTTTATGCACCTTAATAATTTCCCCAAGAATGTTAGTTAATATACTCTTTTTAAAATAGGATAGAGTTAATTATACATACCAACCGCTTGCATTTTTCACCTAGATAAACCGACATGTGTGCAACAAGTTTTACTATTTAAAAAATGTCAGCATTTTATACATTGTGTAAAAGAGTGTGTTTGCATGGTTGAATTTGAAGTAATAGTAATCCTTCAAAATAAGAGGCCACACTGACAGTTTTAGTTTGCTTGAGGAGCTTACCAAAAAACAAAAAAAAAAAAAAAAGTTTGCTTGAGGATCCTAATACCCAACAACATGTGTTACACCCAAACAAGATGCATACGCAACAAAAAGCCCAATCAAAACAACAAGATATACTAGCAGAAATCATATATGGAGAGAGCTAGCTTTGTGTTCTTCGATGACACAGTTAGACTAGACAAGGAAAACCTATTTCTAATTCATAGCAAATTAACAAGTACAATCAAAATGTTCTCTCCATTGAAAGCTCTGGCTCGCTAATTATTAACTAAGTACTTCAGCGAGCTTTGTTGTACATGTAACATTTCAAGGACCAGTACTAGGCATTTTGGGGCTGCCCCCGTTATGGTGTAATGGGTCTGGACCAGAGGGAGTATTCCTTAACTCCGAACCCACATAGCTCCCACCTTTCATACTGGTTGCAGCTGAAACTTGCAGGCCAAGCTTCACAGTCTTTTTCTTCTCCTCCAAACCAGCAAGCATCTGTACAAAGTAACGGAGTATATAAGCAGAGAAAACTAGGAGATATATAAACCACATTCAAGGCTTCCCAATGCCTTCAAAGCATTTTATATGCGTGTTAAAAATAGACCTTTCTGTTGTGAGTGGTCATCAAGGAAACAGATGCCTTGGAGTAAATGCACACATAACCAGTATTGCAATCTGCCAAAAACAGAAATATTGATTACTAACCAGCTACTATATAGTTAAACAACATCAATCTCATTATTGAGTACTTTTGCTCCTTTTAGTCCGTTATTAAAACAGTTAAAAAAGTGTTAAAGAGAGAAAGAGATGGACCAGTAGAAGCAGTTTCCTCCATGAGCACAAGGAGACACAAAACCAGAAGGAGAAGTACACATGATATAAACATGGATCTTGACGCCATCTTAGGGTTTTGCAGCTGAACCTAGAATAAGCTCTAAAAGTATAATAAGTAATGTATTTTTTTTTTTTTTTTGAATAGTACTAGTAGCTAATGCAGTTTTAAGAGGAAGAGTTGCAGCCAATTTATAGAAGTAGTTGAAATTGAAATCTCCACATGCAAATGATTGCTCATGCAGCCATTTAGGAGAGAAATGATTGATATTTTGTGGGGTGATAATTATATATATGACACATCCAAACCCAACCCGATGATCCCCAACTCAGCAGTATCTAACCATATACTATTAATTAATAAAACCCTCTGGATGACAGTGCCATCTTCAAGCTAGCTAGCTAGCAGTACTGACATCCCTTATAGCCACAGCCACAGCCACAGACACATTTCTCTCTCTCTCTCTGCACGTGCCAAGAAAACCCTCTCACCTCAACTCACCTGAGGCTCGTTGATCTAGAAACTGACGTCAATTTTTTGATATAACAACCACGTCAAATACCAATAATAGTAGTACGATGATTCCCAACCAAAACAAAACAAAAAAACAATAGTAGTAGTAGTACGTTGACAATTATATGTTTAATTTATGTTATATATACTTATATAGTATCTTGGTTACAAAATTTAAACGGAACCACACTGGCTGCTACTTGATAGAAAAGTGGATTTAAATACACCAATGGCTAATAACTGCTAAATATATTGTGGATTTGGATGTGTTTTTAGAGTTTTTCATACACTGCCTTTTGAGCTACAACATCAGCGAGTTCTTATATATATATATATATATGCTGCATGCCTAGCTACATATATCTAGCTGATTTTTTTTTATCTTCTGCTAGAGTTGTGAAAATGCCTTGCTCGTAGCTTCAGAGAGATTCATTTGTAAAGGCCTTTAATTTAACAGCTGCAATGCATTGCTCTCTCAGGATGAGGTATGATCTATGAGGTGGAGCACAAGGCATAGCTAGGCATAGCTGGGGATGCTGAATGATGATGGTATACACTTAATAATAATACGGCGTAATCGAGGATAAGATTTTGCATGATGACTGGTTGATGTGCTTTTTTCTTTTTCTTTTTTTGCTTCCATGATCCTTTGCTTTGCTTTTTTTGGGCTTCTCTATTAGAATTAACGCACAAGTCGTCCAGTTGCAAGAACCTTTTTTCTTTTTTTCCCATATCACAAAAAACAAATAACCACCATTAACTTATCTATTCTTTGCCAGTATAAAAGATATATTCGTCTAGTAATATCATAGGAACTATTTAAGCTTCTAAGTTTGATCCATATATTCGGTTATCAAAAAAAACTTCTTATTCATGGTTTTTTCAAATAAACAAATATTTGATGGATTTTAATTTCCAAGGAGAATAAGAATAAGAGATTTAAACTAATCACCTCTTGTTTTTGAAGCGTAATCAAATGTTCTATTCCTTTTAAGGCAATCAGTTTCTTATTATTCAATACAAATCACATAATCAACTGAATATTACTCAGTACAAATCCCAAGTTATTATTGAAATATTATCTAGCCATTATATATATATATATATATACACACATTCACACTTCTCCTCTCATTTAAAAGAAAAATAAAATTAGTATTCGTCTAAATTATTTGTAATGTAGCTTTTTAAAAAAAATCAAACTTTTGTTTAATTTAAAACTTCCTTATTCCCCTATGAAAGAAAACCCAAAATATATACAAGGTTTCATTCAGCATACAATAATTTCTTTAGCTTGAAATTTTGTTTGTACGGTGCAAGTTACTATTGGAGGAAGTCTCAAAGAATTAGTTGGGAGGAGGCAGGGACGAACTTAGGATTTTAAGCTGGAGGGTTGGAGATAAGCGAAAAAAAAAAAATTTCAAATACGCATCCATATAGTATTAATAAACTATCAACTAAGAAAAATACCCAAAAATTATTTTTTCTTAATATATTAAAATACAATCATCTACCAACAAAAACAAAAGACATGAAATACTTTTATTTCTTAATACAATCATTTATAAAAAGGGAACTTGACGCTCTTTCAAATCTTCAAAATCATATCTGATTGAATCCAAACTAAATGTCGAAACTATATCTTTTTCAATGTATAACATTAGAGAGTCTGTCAAAAATTCGTTTTCTATTTTGTTTCGAAATTTAGTTTTGACAACTTTCATAGTTGCGAATCCTCGCTCGATAGTAGCAGTAGAAACTAGAAGAGTAAACACAAGTTTCACCATTCTGGGTAATATGCATGATGCATTTAATTACAAATTTAGTATTTCTCACTTTTTTTCAATTTATAAATTTATCTAATTTAGTATTATGAGTTAACAATAGGCACAAATAAATCACTGTTATTTTCTTAAATTTGTGTGACAATTTTCTATATTATATGATTTGTTTTTGTCTTTTGTCTTTGGTCTTTGCCTTTATTTATCTCTTTGTCTTTATTTTGTCTCCATGTTTTTGACACTCACCCAATCCCACTATCGACACTATAAATTTATTCAACTTTTTGTACTAGCAACAAAAAACTTTTCCTAACTTTACCATTTTTTTTTGTCACTTGTCCCTATTATTGCCCAACTACCAGTCAACAAAGAACAAACAATCAAACACTACACTAATATATTCTCTAATCTCTACAAACTCTCTCTCTCTCTCTCTCTCTCTCTCTCTCTCTCTCTCTCTCTCTCTCTCTCTCTCTCTCTCTCTCTCTCTCTCTCTCTCTCTCACTCTCTCTTATATAGCTATATAATATAAGAGAGAGAGTCACAAACACAAAGTGACAAAGAGTCACAAAGTCTAAAAGCAAAAAAAAAAAAAAAAAAAAAAAAAAAAAAAAAACATCACAGGCACATATTCAATTCACAATCACCAACTCAATTCATCACTTAGTAAAAACACAAACACCACAAGTCCACAAGCACAAAATGTTAGATTCTGAGATTCACAAATATTATATTAGGTTTTGAAGTAAAAGATAGATTAAATACTTGTGAACTGTAAAGGCTTGAGCAATGAAGCTAAGCTGGGCAGATTGAGCAACTAGCGGCAAGATGGGTTTCGCATGGGCTGTGGCGGCGTTGGTGTGGCTGTTTCTCGTTTGTGTATGCGACGCCAACAGTTGAAAGGGACGGGTCTTCCATCTGCAACTCTGCGAGAGGGGTGGCAATGTGGGCAGCAAGATAGGTCTCTCTTTCACATGGTGGTGGTGTGAGCGGCGGCGTGAACCTCTCTAAGTCTTGCCTCTCACTGTCTTTGTCTCGGCTTTCTCTTTTCTTTTCTTTTCTTTTTCCTTTGTTTTTCACTTGTTCCGTTTGGTTTTGGATTGTTGGTTTTTTTTTTTCTTTTTTACATTTGTTTTTTTTTTAGATTTGCATGGGCTAGCCAGCTGGGATAGGATGGATCATGAAAATAAGAGGGGCCCAAGTCTTTTTTTTTTTTTGAAAATTTTACCTCCTAATTTTTTTTTTTAGCCCCCCAAGGGGGGGGGGGGGGGGGGGGGGGGGGCCAGGCCCCCACCTGGGTCTGTCCCTAGGGGGAGGGAGGGGGGGAGGCCGAGAAGTCATGGATTGGCCCATTGATTTTTTAATGATCCCCTATATTTTAATGAAAAATCATAATATTATAGTACCACTTATTTAACGTCTAATGTATAATTTAGTCACCCTTTTTTTTTATAACAAACACGATAGTAGACTTTATTATTACTTATACATAATCATGTTGTACAATAGAGAAGAGAAAAGAAATGTATTATTTTAACCAAAAATGACCTCTACTTTCTCTTTTGTAACACTAGCCAAGGCTAGAGAAACATGA
Source organism: Quercus variabilis (assembly GCA_030445155.1). NCBI lineage: Eukaryota > Viridiplantae > Streptophyta > Magnoliopsida > Fagales > Fagaceae > Quercus > Quercus variabilis. Next base: position 23,344,690 of record CP129445.1, read on the forward strand.
TTACATCCTAAAGGTATGCTAATAAAAAAAATTTTAAAAAAACTATCATTAATAAGTTTAATGTCTTCAAGGATCTGAGCAACCTCAAGAGAGCAGATTCTATCATTAGTAAGAAAATTAGTGAGTTTAGCAAAATTACTTTCCACAATGACTTTAGGAAAACAAGTATTTTGACAGAATTGCAAGGTGATTCTCATCACTGAAGCTACAGTACAAAGTGGGTTCAAATTCTTCTTCACTCGTGTATTGAATCTGATAGATGATGTCCATAGAAACTAGTAAAGCATCAAACGACAACCTTTTGATTTACTAAAGCATTAATGTAATATGGGGAAGAGATTTGGATATCAATATCCACATTGTCCCACCATAATGGAGTTAAACCACCACCCAAACCAATTCTTGAGACAGCAAAACCTTTTGTCAAGCCCAATTTCCTCTTCAATCTAGCAAATCCAGTTATTTCTAATCAGGTTTCAAAAGAAAAAGAACTTTGGGGACCTTTTTCACTCGCTAAACATCGAAGTTTTTATACTACCTCTGGGATCCCAAACCCACGATAGACATAGTTGAGGCTTAAAATTTAGTCACCCTCTAGTTTAGTCTTCTTGTATTATGTGCATAACTCAAATAAGGTTTATCTTATTCTAAAAAAATATCTAAGGTTTATAGATTTTTCAACAACAACAAAAAAAGTTCATAGAAAACATTTGCCTTCTTAAATAGATTAGTAAGTCTCTTTTAAAAAGAATAATGCTAGAGATACAAACTATTTTACAAAATATTTTACAAACTACTGATGTGGTGAGTGATTATTAGTAATAAAAAAAAACAGTGATATCAATTGAGGGCCTAGATGAAAACCAATAAAAGGTTGACCACATCAATATTTTGTAAAAATGCTGTAAAATAGTTTGTGTCTGTTGCATTACTCTTTAAAAAAAATAATGCTAGAGATACAAACTATTATACAAAATATTTTACAAACGGGTGATGTGGTGAGTGATTATTAGTAATAAAAAAGTGATATCAATTGTGGAACTAGATGAAAACCAATAAGAGGTTGATCACATAAACATTTTTTAAAAATATTGTAAAAGCCTCCACTTTTAAAGAATATTAATTGTGATAAAAGCAAATTACGTTGAAGAAAATTTTTAAGTGGGTTATATAATTAGTTTATAAATGATGGGAAATGGAAAGCCAATATCCCCATACCCCATTAATGCATTTTAGAGAGAGAACATGTACAAGATCCAAAATAACATTGTACAATCATCAAATCCAATGTTTAAAATTTAAAAAACCTAAAAAGGTTCAAAGATTTAAACCTAATTAATGAAATAGATATTACCTCTTTAATTATAAGATAAGTAGTCCTAGATTGAGATCATATTTTTTCAGCTGTTAAGATTTGTCAAAACTCAGAATTAAGCTTGACTAAAGTATTAGGCCATTTAGGCTATTGCCTAAAATCCCTACGTGGAAAAACTCCCTATAGTACAATAACAGACACTTATGACATCTAATATATATCCCTTACCTTTTTTTCATAGAAAATTAATTCGATATAAGTATATAACTTGCTATATGAAACAAGAAAATATGCTGCATCACGTTGGAGACATAATTGATACATAAACACATACATTTACACATATGCAATGTTAATATATATATATATATATATATATATTAATAAAATATTTAATTATTTTTAGCTTAACCTCATTGAAAATAAAAATATTTATCAGCCTCTACTTATTGGATTAACGATAGAAGCAATGGTATCACAACCATATTGAAAATTCTGAAAAATCTATTAAAAGAAAACCATAACTGATAACAAATAGGAGTATCAAAAGAATTTTCCCATTTGCGCATTAATTTTAATTTGGTACCCGTCGGATAAAAGGAAGATCGACCCCTGCGTCATTCATGATTGTACTGGTGGATTTAGATTTGCATGCAGCTGGAGCTGATGACAAACCTAGAGTTTTTCCAAATCCAGAGCATGATGTCATGTCAGCTCCAAAAGTCTTACTGCAACGGCATCTTCTGCGTTATTAAATAAAAACCACAGTAAAAGCGAAAGGATATATTGGCGATTATGGAAGCAAAACTATTTCAATCAGTCTCAGTCACCGTCCATCATGCAGAACCATCCATAAAATCACATATATAAATACTGCCATGAAGAACCACATATTATCATTCATCACTACCATCTCAGCTGTACTCTCCTACACATCCCTGCAGCTCTTCTTTTTTCTTTTTCCTTTTTTTGATGGATGTTCGGATATTCCCCCAGTGGTAACTTAAGAGAGGTACCATTCTCAGTAAGTCAAGGATTTTATGCAACCTGGGTTGCATAAATTCCTGCAAACAGGATTAGGTGGCACGATAAAAAGCTAACAAGTGTCTTTGGTCATGTGAGAAGTGCATGACCAATTAAATGAATTTTCAGACCAAACAAACCCTTCTCCTCCCTCTCTCTCTCTCTCTTAAATACACTACAATAGTTATAACTCTTAAGTTAACTGGATCTTACAAAATACTCTCACTTGAAGCAAATGCCGATATATGTGTGCGCATGTGAAATGCACCTTGCACCTTTGTAGACAAGGTTATAAGCTAATTTATATATATAATAATAGGTGAAACTAAGAGAAATTTAAATTAAAATTCTAAATTAGAGTTTCAATTTTACATCATATGTCATAAATTATTTATTCTTAAATAGTTTTATTTCCTAATTTTAGAATTAAATATGGGACCACATCATAAATATTTATCCAAGTGAGTTATTAAATATAAAAAATTAAAAATCAAAGAGTTTAGAATAAATGAATTTAAAAAAAAAAAAAAAAAAAAAGTGCTTCACAATAACTTTTTTTTTTTTAAATAGACAATTTACATTTTATACCTAATAATATCCTTACAAAAATTTTTAAAGAGTTAACAAAATATAAAAATAACTATAAATAATATTTAAATTATATATATATATATATATATATATATATATAATTATATTATGCATCTTATTGTATATATCTTTAAGTGTTTTCATACATATGCATAAGATTACAAACTAGTTCTATCAAAGTAGTCAATACTGTACCAATATCGGCCTATATATACTGTACCGATACGTATACCGGTATCGAAACACCAACGTTTCATGCCGGTTTAAATATCAGCCGTACTAACCATATACTGGCTATACCAACCGGTACATGGGAAAAAAAAAAGCTTTTTTTTTTTTTTTTTAATTTTGTAATTTTTGAATTTTTGTAAGGAAAGAATGAAAACTTATTTACATTAACTTATATGTATTATTTTTTTTCCTTAATATGCAATGAACAATTAAACTTTCTATTTTTTATGTTGTGTTTTTTTTCTTTTAATTAATGCTAAAGTCTAAAATCATGAATAATTTATTCTAAATTGAGATAATGTTTTATGGTAAACTTTTATATTTATTATAATATATATATACACACACACACACACACATACATACATACATACATAAATATAAAAAATAACAGTAAACCCAAAGTGGTACACTGGTATTAACTAGTTTCGAAATATAATTGTTCCACTGGTCAAACTGCAACCTCCGACTGACTCCCTTGAATTTTACAATAATGTCAAAAGATAATAAGTTATGTAAGGAGACAATCTTATTTTAAAATCGGTCATGCTAACGAATGCACTTAGGGCACTCGTTAATAATCCATTTTAGGAAAGTTTTGATACTACTTTTATGGAAAACGAAAAAATCTGTCAAAATATTAATTACTTTTTTCTAATTTTTCATAAAAACTTTCTTTAAATAAATTATTAACTAGTGCCCTAAAAACACACGTTAGCATTTTCCTTTTAAAATTAAGATAATGTAATCTTATCTAATGTGTCAAGCAAGAAGACATTGTGATCTTATCTAATGTGATTTTACATGATAAAGTAGATAACATGACTATTTGCAGGGATGGACAAATGGCAAGGATTGTGGCTTGAAAGAAAATTCAAGGATTAACCTGTCATGCAAGAGACAAGAATTAATGTTCTCATCTTTTGGTGAAAAAAGAAAAATGTAGAAGGGAGGGAGATGTTCATGCAAGAATAAAGGTGTGCTCAAAATCAATGCAAGTAGGAAAAAAGTCAGGACTTGGAGTTAGAGGGACAACTCTGTTGCTAGTTGTGTGCGATGGCTCTGACCTTTGAGTCTACTGCTTTACTACTAAGGATTTTTGTTTAAATTTTTTTCAATGGCCAAGTTGTTTGTTTTCGGTAAAATAGATTGATTGAGTTTAATTTTTTTAGTTTTATTATTAGTGATTTTTGTTGTTGGGCTAATTTTTTTGGGCTTGTATATTTTGTTTTAGATTTAATCTATTAATTTTTTATGTCCGTTAAAAGGTGAAAAATGCTAAAACTACAAAATTTTTACAAATTGCTAATATGGTGAATGGTTATTAATAAATAAAAAGTGATACAAGTGTACGAACCAATAAGAATTTGCTACCTCAATAGTTTGTATAAACGTTGTAAAAACGTTTGTGGCTATAACATTACTCTAAAAAAAATTGATGACATTATTAAGGGGGCCAAAGTGTAATTTTACTAAATGAAATTGCTAAAATTAGTACCTATTAATATAGTAATATTTTTAAATAAAAAAAACTAGTGGAGCTCTGTCAATGAATGCAAGGTTAAGTGTTATCGATGCTCTTCAATCTTATCCTTAGGAAAGAAAATGTGCCATCGTCTCCAAAAAAATCACTTGTAAGTTGTAAACCTTTTCTATTTCTAATCCTTTCATATGTCACTGTTTGTAATCTACTCAAGCGTAATACTTCTTCAATATCAATTATCAATGCAAGTGCTTAAGTTTTCAAGTAGGTTTTCTACCTAACTAAGCTTTTATGATCCGCTTGGATTGAGAGAGAGGGAGGGGGAGTAGAGTAGAGTAGATTTAGCACAAAATTAGCTTATTTTTAGTCAATTCTACTCTACTCCCCTCCACTCTCCCTCCTTCCCCCCTCCATCCAAACATGCCATTAATTAGTTCCAAATTTAATTATGTTTTAGAGTTTTATTTAAAATTACTTAGTTATTACATTGTTAACTTACTATTTTAATTGACAATAGTCTTGTAAATTAATTGATTGCCACTTTCAAGTGTGTTTCTAATGAAGACATCTAGAGCCTAAATCCCGCTTCTCCCAAGTATCAAATTATTTATATATAAAAAAAAATTACTATTTTAATTATTTTAATAATTTAAACTAAAATTTTGGCTTTCTTATTTGTAGTGAAATATATATATATATATATATTAGACTTCGTGTAGATCTTGATTCACCCATTCCTAGTAATAAATCGTAAAATTTGTTATATTTTCCAACTTAGGTGAGAGTTTTTGTTTTCTTTTTTTTGATTGAGAGAGAGGTGAGAGTTTTTTTTTTTTTTTTTTTTTTTGAGAATCAGAGAGAGGTGAGAATGGAGAATGAGTGAATAGGAGGAAAAAAGAAAGAGAAAAAAAGAAAGAAAGAAATATTATTTTAATGAGAGGTGGGAATAAAAAAAATTATTTGATTTTAGTTTTGAGTTACAGTGATAGCTATAGATGGCTGTTCACTGTAGCTGAGTAGGTAAAATTTTTACCTGTATCACAATTAATGTTGAACACATTTTGTATATTGTGGCACTAAAAATAGCAATTTAGCTTTTTAGCACTGCCAATAATAATGCTTGTAGGGGACTTTTTTGTGTTGTGCATTGGGCTAGGTTGCCTCCTGCGGTAATGGGCCCGAGTATTTTGAGTAGGAGAGTTGAGACCGACCTAACTGTTACTCACTTTGGGCCAGCTTGTGCGCAAACTAGGCCTCGTCTGCCAGGAGTGTACTAACGGCAGGCAGAGCTGTTTCAAATGATTTACGGTAGGCAGTTAAAATAATAGTAGAAGAACAAAAATATAGTGACATTTTCTTAATGAAAAATGACCAAGTAATTCCTATCTATGACAGTCACAATAATAACAATAGCTTTTGCAAAAGAGGTGAAGGATTAAGTGACAATATGAATTAATTGAGGAAATAATATCAAGTCAAGTTTGGGTTTGTAGAGGCAAGGACCAAAGAGGAAGAACACCTCCTCTCAATGAAACTAATCTCCCAGGAAAAGATCTTGTCGTGGGGATTAATGACTTTGAGGGAACCGAACCTAAATGATTAATGCCCAAAGGAATCTTTATTGTTTAATTGTCTCCAAGAGAGTGGGATTTCGAGGGGGAGAGAAGGGAACCGACCTACTGGTGCATGCCCATTATATTCTCTTTCTTTTTGTTTTCCGTTTTCTCTCTTATCTTTTTTTTTCTTTCCTTTGTTTTCCTTTTTTTTTCTTTTCACTTCCTAATACCTTTGTTTTTTTATCCTTTTTACAGGGCACAGCAAGGGTCCTTTTATAGGGTCTGCCGTGACCGAATTTTACCATTTTACCCCTTAACCACCTTTGTCTGGTCTGAGCGTACTTGCCGACCACCAAGGAGTTCGTCTGTGTACCACTTACCCTCACCAAACAAAGTCAGGTTTGTGTCGTTTGTTAGTCTGCCCATGACATGCACCCAACGGTTCCCCCATCAACCTTGCCTCTTTTAGGCGGTCTGTCATCCCTGCAGGACGTACCTCCCAAAAGGGTTTGGGCAGGAATCGTAGAATAGGTCTTTTCCCCTCTCCCCACCACCAAACCACACCCCCCCTTACCTCTTACCTCTGACCCATGACCCCACCACGTCCCATATTGGCTAGGTACAGGCTGGTGGTGCCTGGGCCTTGCTTGTGCTTCCCTATCATGTATGTCCAAAATCTGCCTGCTGCTCATGCGTTTGCCGCGATCTAGAGCTTTGTTTACATAGTCTGCCGCGCTTTTTTCGTTCTTTTATGTTGGCAGTTTTATAATTTACTATTCCCTTTAGGGGCTGGGCTTCATTTGATACTGGGTTTTACATTTCTCTTAGCCCCTTTCTTGATATTGTCTTTTAAAGAGTTTTGCCCCTACTCGAACTAGAACTATGGAGAAGGAAGTTTTTTTTACTGGTTGTGAGTGCTACAATGGGATTTTGTACACAAAGCAAGGGCAATGCCTTGAGTACAGGTCTGGTTACTTAAAGAAATGGATTAGAGGTGAATTGTGAATTTTTCAAGCGACCCCCTCCTCTCCTAGACTCCTGTTATCTAGGTATCGAAGTAGCTTTCCAGGAGTTCTAGATCCATAGAGCCCAATCGCTCTTCCGTCGCTACCCTTCCGCCCTTTCAATGTTTATCTTCCTGTGTGAGGGTGATCCGCTTAAAGCCAATGATTCTTCCCATAAGGGTAGAAATATGCATAAATCTATATTTTTCTTGATTCTTAGCCAATTCATTGAAATGTCTATTTAGAAACATAGTTTCACAACTCCAAAGATCCATGTGACTTTGATACAATTTCAAACTAAAAGTTAACTTCACAACTAAATAATTAATACACAAAACAAACCAGAATGTGGCTTCTCGAGTTCATAATTAGTCCCACAATGAAAAAACGTGATTTTAAAAGACACTGTGATCTTATTTAATGTGTCAATAACGTGATCTCCCACTACAAAGTATATAGTATGACCATTCAAGTCTCCACAAGTATATAGTATCACCGTACACCCTTGGTGCGATGGTCATTTCATAAGTATAATACTTGTAGGGTGTGGGAGGTAAGGGCTAGGAGTTCAAGTCTTCAGGATGGACCTTCACACACATGCACTTAGATTATGTTAGAGTAGAATTTCTATCTTGTATAAAAAATTTAAAAAAAAAAAAAAGAAAAAAAAAAGAAAAAGAAAGACAAATGGCAAGAAGGTATTAATGTATCACGAAAAAGAGTTCACAATTTACATGTATGGATAAATTGTAATTTACAAGCCTAAAGATAAGTTGACAACCTAGTTTCATCACCGAATATATTCCAAGGCTCTAAGCAAGTTTTTGGCAATGAAAACCTTTCATCATCATAGATCAAAAGTTTTGCACCTAGCTTTTTATTTGGTGCCTTACTTTTTAGCAATGAAATTGTATTTTTGTCGCTAAAAGTTATTTATTTTTTAATAATTGGTGGCAAAATTTAAATTTTGTTGCTATATGTTAGCTTTTGATGATGAAAAAAAATTCTTCACTATATTTCGTCGCCAAAAATACATTTTATGTAGTGATGAATTTTACACTCTAAAATATCAAAATTTAAATTTTAACCCCTAAAATTTAAGGGTGTTTAGATTTTACATCATAATATTTCATAATTTAAATTTTACCTCTTAAATTTTAGGAGTTTTGAATTTTACCCTTAAAGGTAATCTAAAAGAAAAAAATATTTATTCTTTTGATGATAAAATAAAGATGTGAGGATGGAAGATATGCATGAAGTAAGGACAAAAGTGTGCATGCAATTACAAATTTGTGCTCAAATTTAATGTACAAGGGCAAAGTGTTAATGTGTTCTTCTTTTTCTTTTTCTTTTTTCTTTTTTTTTGAAAGATTTTTAACTTATGGTGTTCGCTTTTGATTATACCTCTTTATTATCAAACCAAAACACCAATTGGTTTTTGATGTAAGTGGAAATTGAATTCTAGATCTCTTATTCAATCATCAAACACTTTACTAATTAAGCTAACTGGAACCCAAAATGTGTTCTTATATTAAAGAAAGAAAAATGTGTCATCATATTAGAAAACCACTAATGGAACAAACACATCATCTTTTAAGAGTCTTTATTTTCAAAGACAAGTGGCAAGAAGGTATTAATGTGTTGCGAAAGAAAGTTGACAATGTACATGCAATAATTGTTTTACTCTTTTGGTGATAAAATAAAGATGTAAGGTCAGAATTTCTACAAGAAGTATGGACAAAAGTGTGAATGCAATTACAAAGCTGCGCTTAAATTTAATGTACAGGGGCAAAGTGTGATTGTGTTCTTATCCTTATTATGTTTAATTGGGGTAAAAACAATGATGATAGAAAATAGGGAGAGAAAAATAAGGTAGAAAATAGAATTTTTCACTGTTTGGTTGAGGAGAGAAAATAAGAGAGACAGAAAATAGGGGGAAAATTTTTCCCTCCAGGTCCAGCTTTTTTTTTCCTCCCAATTTGGAAGGAAAATAATGAGAGAAAAGTGCTGAAAGATGCACTTTACACAAATACGCTCAATTTAAGTTGCATTTTTTTTTCTTTCTTCTCTCTTCCTTGGGCAGCAATGTTGCCCCCACCCCCTCCTTTTTCTTTTTCTTTTTTTTTGGGCAACAACGTTGCCCCTTTTTTCTTTTTCTTTTTCTTTTTTTGGGCAATCACTTTGCCAGTTGTCACTTTTTTCTTGGGCATTAACATTCTCTTTTTAAAAAAAAAAAAAAAAATTCTTTTGATTTTTTAGGGCTTGGGCGTGATAGTTTATTTTTATTTTTACTGGATATAAATTTTTTTTGGAACATATTTTTTTATTTTTATAAAAAATTTTGGGTGATTGTTCTTTTTTGTGTGGTTATTTGTCACTTTTTTTTTTTTTTTTTTTAATTTCGCATCATTCTTTAACAAGGATATATGAGTAAATTTATTCAAACTCATTTTTCTCATTCCTTTACTTTTCCACTCTCAATCAAACAAAAAGGAGAGAAAATAAAATATTTTCTATCATTTCACAATTTTCTATTCTCCTACTTTTCCATCATCCCAACTAAACGGACCCTTACAGAAAGAAAAATGTGTCATTAGAGGACAAGTTCAAGGGTCAAAGTTACACCATACGATGGTGTGAGGCACTTGCGCATGTTCAAAATGTTTATCCTTTTTTATTTAACGTTTAATATACAATTTTATGAACAAAACATTGGTATTTCTAACTTAGTGTGTTTGGCTCTAAATTAAAAAAGCAACTTATTTTATTATTTAACTTATTTTTGCTACTATTTATAGATCTCGCTGCACTTTTTTGTACTATTCATGGGTCTCACTATACTATTTCAACTAACTTTTACCTTTATGTACAGTACTTTTAGTAAAAAAATTTTAGTTTCAGAAAAATAAGTGAATCTCTAATAGACCCTTATTACTACAACTCAAACAATTGGTAATTCATGTTACAAGACTAGCAATTACAATGGAATTAACAGGTGCAAGTAATAAATAAGATGAATTTTGTCATATGAAGAATGCTTAAATTACCCCCTCAAAAAAAAAAAAAAAAAAAAAAGCTTAAATTTTAACTCTTTTTTTTTTTTTAGCTAAAATTAACTATTTTTATTTTTATTTAAAAAATTGATTTCTTTTTTGAGAAACGAGACTAAAACAGTCTGGGGATTTATTGAACCAAACTTAATGAACATCAAATAATACTAAGGGAGCAATATCCTCAAGTAGGTCTTCCAACCAAATCTGTAGCCCTATATAGTCTTTAGTTTTTTTAGCTAGAGCATTAGCGACAATATTACAATTGTGTTTAAAATGACAAAAATCAGAGAAATGAAAAACCGAAGCTTGATAGAAAATGTCCTCAATAATATTCCCATAAGCAAAGCCCAACCCTTTAGTAATAGCTTGAATCACCACTATAGAGTTCCCTTCAAAAACCACATTCTTTAACCCAATTTCAGTGGCAAACTGCATCGCTCTTCGGCAAGCAAGTGCCTCCACTTTAGCCATGGATAGAGGGAGAGGAATGGGCATGGATAGAGCTTTGATGACTTTCCCATAACAGTCGCAAATAATGACATTGATTCCCACTTTAAAAAATTGATTTTAAGTCAATGAAAGTTATCAGTTTTTTTCTTTAAAAAAAAAAAGAATTTTTTTACTTGGATTTTTTTTTTTTTTTTTTTTGAAAAGGACTTGGATTTTATTTTAACAAAAGTGTTTGGTTATATTTAAAAGCAATAGCCCTGTTTGGTTTAACTGATCACTCTAACTCAATTTCTATCACTCTATTCTTATAACTCAAAATTCAAAACTCATATCTCATATCTTAGTTCTATTTTCACCTTAACTTAGTCTACAATTTGTTTGGATACAATTTTTTCATCACAAAAACTAAACTCTTAACTCCAACATGTGGAGCCCACAAGTCACAGGGTCAAAATTTTTTTTACTGCTTTTTTTTTTCCTTACCCACGTGACACTACTTGGATAAGATAAAACCCACACTCAAACTCAACTCCATCACCACCACCAACAGCAAACCCAGAATTGACCACCATAAACACCACCAACAGCGACACAAAAATCCAACCATCAAACACACTCCCAACCAAAAAGCCAAACCCATCAACACACAAATGCACAGAAAACCCAAAACCAAACCCAAACCCAAAAACATAGCAAACCTAACTCAAATCCAAGCCTTCACCGATGGAATTCAAGCCGGAGTCGCCAAAGTTCATTATGAGGAGTGGTCAGGATTTGGATCAAGAGGAGTGAAATTATTGGAGACGTCGATGAAATCCTCTTTTTCTTCTTTGTCATTGTCAGAGATTTCAACTGGTAGAAGAAAAAAAATGAAGAAGGAAGGAATCTAAAGAGGGAGCCATTAGGATGGAGTGGTTGAGGAGAATAAAAATAAAGAAAAAAGAGTTTGAGAGAAAGTCGTTAGGTGCAAGGTTGGCATGGCATGACAAGACAAGACAAGACAAAGCTATAGATCCCATAAGTTGAATGAAATTACCATATTACCATAATAACTCATTTTTCATAATTTAGAAACACCTAAAATGTGTTATTATTTTCAGTAACTCATCACTCATTTTGATGAGTTATGAGTAATGAAAATTGAAACTAAAAACAAATCCAAACAAGCACACCAAGTGTGGGACCCACCATATTTGAGTAATGGTTGAGTAAAAACATGAAATCTAAACACTCCTAAGTCCATCCATGATTGGGGCTTTCTTTATTAAAAACAAGTACGGGCTATAGGATTATTATAATGTGGGCTTTCTTTTATTTTACTAACTTCACAAGGTAGAATGAGATTCAAAAGAAAAGTGAGAATTTTGTGGGCTTTATTTTTGTACAAGTGATGAACCCATTATTTCAAGCAGAGCCCATTACCAATATAAATATGTATATGGTATATGCCATCATAATTCCATTTCCACCTACTACAGAAGATATTATCGAACCCCACACGTAGGGCGTAATGACCACTTGACCAGTTTCCCAATTTATTTATTTATTTTTGAGATACAAGTCCCCATTTCTTGAATAAACACATTTGAGTTTGTATTCCTTTAGAAACTGAGAGGGCAGTGGAGTTCATAAATAGTAATAAAAATAAGTTGAATAATAAAATAATTTTAATTTTTTATCTCAATTCAAACGCACACCTAATAAAAATATGATGAATTTTTTTTTTCCTCCTATGTACCATGTTTCTGCTGTATGTAATAGAATAATAATCCAATAGTATAAAAAATGTAATATACAATTATATAAAATATAAATTAAGTACTTTATAATCCTATATATGTGTACTAGAAAAATGTATATTTATTAAACTTGACAAATTATGTAAATATTGACAAAAATATTTAGACAATAGATAGGTACCCACCCACCAAAACAAAAAAAAATGACAAAAACAATTTAAGTCCATCGTCTCCTTCATTCTGCCTCATCCTACTTTTGTTGTTTTGGTTATGTTTAAGGCGTATTCCCCATTGACGTTTTTTTTTAGCTTTTATAATAAACTTAACCATGTTGTAGCGAAGGGTTTTAGAAAGCAAGAATGATGATTTGGAAGGTAGAAGCCCTCTCATGAATGTGGTCATCATAATATTCCAAAGAAGAGATTTGAATTTTGGTTGATATATATTATAATATTATAATATATATTATAATATTTTGTCACGTATGTTTTTGTGTTTTTCACAATTTCATAGTAAAATTATTTAATATATTGCTTTTTAATTGGACTTAAATTTGCTTACTTTTTAAAATCATAAACTCAATGATAGAGTAGATAGTTCAATATAACTATTGTGCACTTTTGGTGTGATGATCATTTCAAAAATATAAATTATTGTGAGATGGGAGAGTAAAGGTAAGGATTCAAGTCTTTAAGGAAGGGGAAACTTCACACACATGTATATTTTTTTTATAAGAAGATCACACATATATATATTTAGATTATGTTAGAGTGGATTTTTTTTTTTTTTTTTTTTAAGTTCAACATAAAAAGATAGTCATAAATAAATATCTATATTTGTATCTATTATAATAGCCATAATTATACATTTAATAATTCCATAAAAAATCATAATCATAATAAATATCTATTAATACATACCATAATTATCAAATTTCATATTTAATGTTTTATATACAAATACATTCAAAATAAATTCCTATTAGTAACCATCATAATTATCAAGTTTCACTTCTATATACAAAATAAGAGAGGGAAAGAAAAAAAAGAAAGAGAAAAATGATTATTATTATTTTAGATAAATATAATATTAGCTATTATTAAAATAAGAGTAGTACTGCATTTACAACAAAAGCTTTAGGTGCCATTAACCATTTGCTACATAAATTTTTTTATCTTTGGAGAACTCTTCCTAAGTTGTGTTGTGAAACTGTTATGCTTGTGAAAATGTTATGCCCTAGCTTTATTCTTAAAATAAAAGTTAAAAATGGTTTATTTTATCGACGAAAAAAAAGTTAAAATTAAAATGGTTTATTTTATTGATAAAAAATAAAAGTTACAATTAAAATGGTTTATATTTTTGATAAAAAATAAAACTTAAAATGGTTTATTATACTTTACAGTGTTTTTTTTTTTAATATATCATACTTAATATGAGGCCTCACGAATAATAATGTCATTACCACCATTATAAATTTTTTGTTTGAAATTAAAATATATATAACATAAGTTGGAATCTCTTGCAAATATGGTAAGATTTGAACGTATTCTAATTAACTTAATTTGTAAATTCGTGTATCATCAAATAAAAAATGATGTAATTCAAATTCTACTTATCATGAAGCAGTGAACATCTTAAAAATTATATCATATCTATTCAAAATTGCTGTTCGGTAGCAAAATCAAATCACAATATTTATCCTTGTTCACAATTTTGAATTTTAAAAAATTATGATTTGCAGTTTAAAATTTAAATGTGGTAGTTGACCACCATGTGGCACCCACAAAAGCAAATGACAACCAAATCCCACCTTTTCGAAACACACAGAAGAGACACCCTTCAACAAATCCTGTCTTTGTCTTTGCCACAGAATGGAGAAACGTATCATTTCACCGTTTGTGTGTATTTATTACTTAGATTAGATTAGATTAGATTTTTTAATAAAGGCCAAAAAACAGGGACACATCCGTCATTTTGAGCAGTGGCAAAACCGTAAACGTAAAAAATTAACAGTGTCCCCTAGGAAGCCCCACCTAGTGGAGTTGGCGAAACACGAGGCGCGAGTGACCCAACCAATTCGACCCGACTCCCGAGTTCAGCCAGACCACTCAACGTCACTTATTAAAAAAAATAAAGTAACCAAACACTATCCATTTATTGTCTCGCAAAACTACATAAATTTACACAATTTTTGAAGTAAATTCGTCGCATGGAGGCAATCTATAATGATATTCATATGTTCTATATAAATTTACATTTTTACCACTTATAATTTGCCATATAACACAACTTTTATTATAATTAACTGCACGTTATTTTTAAATAGACTCATCATTTTTTTTCAATTACGGCAAAAGTTATGGTTCTAAACTATTGCAACTAATTGCGGTAATCAAACTTTATCATTAATGACACATAGCAATCTCAGCCGTCCATCACCGTCGTAATGACAATTACAGAAACGATGATAGATTGAGATACAGGGGATCTGGGACTAGTTGCCTAGGGTTTAACGTAGTGGAGACTTGGGAGAGACAAAAGGTAAGTAGAAAATGACCGGATGACCCCACATCACTGTAATATTTACAATTAAGTAATTTCACCCACTACTACTATTCGCTAACACTTTCTCTCATATAGGGTTGGTTTGTTTGTTTTGGCTGATATCACACACAAACTTTTTGAGAGGCTGAGCGGAACAAAAACAGACCACTCACCACTCTGCGTTGACAAGTTCCAGTGACGACTGACGAGTGAGTTAGTAAAAACCTCTCTCTCTTCCTAGTTTCTACTATCATTTAGAAGAGCAAAGACTCTTTCTTTTTCACTGTTTATCTCTTCTGCATTTTGGGCTTAGGTAACTGACTTTTGGTCTAACAACTACCTTTGGTTTTTTGGATTTTTTTTTTTTTTTTTTTTTTTCAGAACTGTTTTTGGTGTTTTCAGGTTTAGTATCTGTAATGCTGTGCTCTTTTTTCTTTTCCTTTTTTTTTTTTTTTTTTGGTGTGGGGTTTAAAGCTTTGTTTGGTTTGGGCTTTTTGGGTATTTCCTTTGTATGAGCTCGATCTGTGACTTTTTTCTAGGTTTCTGCTTCTGGAAAGAACTTTCCTTGCTGTGATTTTTTCATTTTCTTCTTCAAATTAGAAAAAAAAAATGTAATTTTTTTAGGCCTGGTAAGAAAGTTTCAGTGACAGTCTATTGTGTCGTTTAGCTCAGACTTTTTTTTTTTTTTTTTTTTTTTTTCTGAAAGTAATTTAAAATTTTTTTTTTTTCTGTTTTTTGATCTTGGTTGCAGTAATATTGTTGTGGTTTTATGTTTGTGTCCTTTGAAAAATAATGGGTTTTTTTTTTTAAGGTTTATTTTGTGGTTTATGGGTTCGATCTGCGCTTATTTGCTCTGTTTTGGGTTTTGCTTGCAGAGTTTACTGTGGAATCTCCGAGACTTGGGCTTTGAAGAGCCGTTTGTTTTAGCTTTTTAAGGTAATATGTTGTTTTGAATATACGATATTATTAATGTTCTTGCTTGCATGTCTGTTTGGGGTTAATGTGTTAGCATTTTCGTTATGTACTATGTGTTTGGGTAACTCTGTAACTAACAGTGTTTTCATAAAAAGAAATTTCCATTTCTAGTTTGAGCTTGCTTGCTTTATCTGTGTTGAGTAAATTTTTTTTTTCTGGGTTTATTGAACTTGATTTTGTTTCTTGTTTTAGTGTCTGTGACTTTAAAGACTGTTCTTTGGTGTTGCGTGTGCTTTGTAACATTGTACTTTCTGTTCAATCTTTTGTGTATGTAATGTTGGTTTGTTTGTTAGAGGCTTCTTCAGCTTTAATGGTTGAGTAATTTCTTTCTTCTTTAGCTGGTAATGTTTCCATATAATATGTGTGTACTGTTTTCCAAATCTGCATATGCCTGTTTTATGCTTGAATCTCTCTAGAAACTAGTGTTATTTAAATTCATTTGCTGGGTTTGTCTGGTTATTCAATGTTTTTCTAGCTTTATCATCTGTGATTTTAACGTTTATTGTTTCTTTCTTTTGATTAGTTTAGCTTGCTTTTATGGTGTTAAATAAACTGTTTTACTTCTTGTTTGTCTGGGTTTGTTTTTGTTATGTACAACTACAAGCTATTTTTTACTTTTAGGGGTCCTAGTTTGTTGCTCAAAAATATTTTTCATGCATTGTTTGTGTACTGCTTTGAAGGGTTCTGATCTGCAACTAAATGTTGCAACTCCTGTTACCATTTTTTATTTTGAGTTTTCTTTTTTGGGGAACTTGCTTATGCTTTAACATAAAACTTGAAGTTCCAAAACCCAGAGTTTGAAGACCTTTTTTTTATGTTTATTTCTGCAGTATGCGTTAAAAAGTCTGTATAAATTGCGTTATTTGTCGGTTATGCATTTGTGCTGTATTTCTGACGGTGGTAATAACCTCTCATGTGTCAGAATCTGCTTTATTAGCCACTGAAATATTGTTTTATTAGGATTGTCTTCTCTCAATGATGTTTACTTTAGTTGTCTGTTCTCTTGTTTTGTACTAAAGAATTTGTGTGTCTTATGGGACCTTTAGCTCTAGTTCAAATGGCTACTTATTGCCTTCTTTCTTTGTAATAGCATGGTGGAGGGTTCTAATGCCCATGAAAAAAGTATTGGTCATGCTGTCAAGGGTGCTTCTGATGACATAATTTTTCTATTAAAACATGAGTTTCACAGAAATCTTATGAGCTCATAGGTTCATTCCTTTTAGTTATTACTTATTAGAACTTGGTTTGATTTGTAGCACTTTATTTAGGATTCCTGATACCACCTTTATGTTTTTATTATTCTGTAGGCATTTGGAGGGGTTATATTTTAGTGTTCTGCCTGAAAGTTATGCAAAAGTAATTTCATGAGTTGATCTTGATGACGATAACTTTGGTTTATCAGATACCTGACTTATAGATACACACACACACACACAAACTCATATAATACTTTTTTTTTTCACTTTTCTCTTAGGTTATGGATTCATTTGAGCCAGATGGTAATGGAGTAGCAAATGGGAATGGAGCAACAAATGGGAATGGAGCACAGGAAGCATTGCCACCTCCTCCCCCTGTTATTCCTCCAAATGTTGTTCCAGTCCGTGCAGAAGGAGACCAACCTCCTGAACCTGTTAAGAAAAAGGTTATGCGAGTTCCCATAGCTAGGCGTGGTCTCGCAAACAAAGGACAGAAGATACAACTGCTTACTAATCACTTCAAAGTTGGGGTCAATAATGTTGATGGGCATTTCTTCCATTATAGTGTATGTTCTGACTGTCTCGTATACAACAACCAAGTTTGGTTTGGATGAAAATGTTTCATTTTTGATCTGATTCATATATTTTGACTGCTGTGTGTGTTTCGAACAGGTTGCTTTGGCCTACGAAGATGGTCGCCCTGTTGATGGTAAAGGTGTTGGAAGAAAGGTGATTGATAGGGTGCAGGAGACTTATGATACTGAGTTAGCTGGAAAGGACTTTGCTTATGATGGGGAGAAGAGTCTGTTCACTGTTGGTCCACTTCCCCGCAACAAGCTTGAGTTTACTGTTGTACTTGAGGATGTCATATCAAACAGGTACATGCATGATTTATGATCGTTTTTATTTGAAATGTTCTGTGTTTTAGCGAGTTAATCTCTAATTTCTCTTGAATGTCCTTTCTGTCTAGAAATAATGGAAACAGTAGCCCTAACGGTCACGGAAGTCCTAATGAAGGTGACCGAAAGAGGATGCGGCGTCCATATCAGTCGAAGACATTCAAAGTGGAGATTAGCTTTGCTGCAAAAATTCCCATGCAAGCCATTGCAAATGCACTAAGGGGTCAAGAATCAGAGAACTCACAAGAAGCCCTTAGAGTGTTGGATATTATATTGAGGCAGCATGCAGCTAAACAGTGAGTAAATTATAGTTACTTTAAAATTTTAATCTGTTTTTCTGCCCTTCTGAGTGTGTATTTTTAGTTCAATTCTATATTGTATCATATTAACCATTTTGTTGCTGTTACAGGGGCTGCCTGCTTGTTCGTCAATCTTTCTTTCACAATGATCCAAAAAATTTTGCAGATGTTGGAGGTGGTGTTCTTGGCTGCAGAGGATTTCATTCAAGTTTTAGAACCTCCCAGGGTGGCTTATCTCTGAATATTGGTAAGATCATTTGCACTTCTAACTTTTTTTGACAATTTCTGAATCTATTCTTATGGTCGCTTGTTCTGTTTCCTATATGAATAGATGTATCAACTACCATGATTATACAGCCTGGTCCAGTGGTGGATTTCTTAATTGCCAACCAGAATGTGAGAGATCCCTTCTCACTTGATTGGTCAAAGGTAACTAAATTATTGACTCAGCATCTTTCTCTTATTTTGGTTACTTGTTCCTATTCCTATTCAACGCTATGTTGGTTGTTTGTATTAACAGGCTAAACGAACACTCAAAAATCTGAGGATTAAGACGAGTCCTGCTAATCAAGAGTTCAAGATAACTGGATTGAGTGAGAAGACATGCAAAGATCAAATGTATTTTATCTTTTTCCTTCATTGGTGTTGAAACTGGCCTGTCATTCTTTTTCTGCTCATATAGCACCTAATTACAACCTGAACTCTTCCCCATTTGTAATGTAATTTTTTTAAGTAATTTCTATGCTATGCTGGCTTGTAGGTTTACACTGAAGCAGAGAGGAAATGACGCAGATGGTGAACCTCAGACGATAGAAGTGACTGTCTATGATTATTTTGTTAATCATCGTGGTATAGAATTGCGTTATTCTGGAGATCTACCATGTATTAATGTTGGGAAGCCAAAGCGCCCAACCTTCTTCCCTCTTGAGGTGAATAAATGATTATAGTTGTTTGACTTAGTGCTACAAATATGAGTTCTTATTTAATGTGGTTTCTATTGCTCCCTTGTTTTTTTTTTCCAGCTTTGTTCATTGGTGTCCTTGCAACGTTACACAAAAGCTTTATCCACTCTTCAAAGAGCTTCACTAGTGGAAAAATCAAGGCAAAAGCCGCAAGAGAGGATGAAGGTTTTGTCTGAGGTAGGTGTTTTTGCTGAAATTGTGATGGATTTTGTTCTTACTGCCATATTCCCTTCTTACATTTTGGTCCCTGTTTTCTGTTGCAGGCTTTGAAATGTAACCATTATGATTCTGAACCTTTGCTACGTTCATGTGGCATTTCAATCAGTACCAGCTTCACTCAAGTTGATGGCCGTGTTCTGCCAGCCCCAAGGGTATTCTCTTTTATGTCATAATGAAGTGGGCTCCTGATTGTATAAATAGCCTTTGATTGAAATTAATAGTCATTGTTACCCGGGATTAGTCAAATTTTCCCTTATTCTCCTGTTTTCTCAACAGTTGAAAGTGGGCAATGGGGAGGATTTCTTTCCTAGGAATGGTCGATGGAATTTCAACAATAAGGTATTTCCTTTTTTTTTTTTTTTTTTTTTTCTTACCAATTTTGATTTTGATTCAGTGGTTCTTATGGTATTTTCAACATTTTGTGCAGAAATTAGTGCAGCCAACAAAGATTGAACGCTGGGCTGTAGTGAACTTCTCAGCGCGTTGTGATACACAAAGTCTTGTACGGGATCTAATTAAATGCGGAGATCTGAAAGGAATTGTAAGTATGTTCCCGATATGATTACTACAATGCCTTGTCTGGTAACTGATAGCTATCTTTCTTGCATTCTTGTAGCAAATAGATGCTCCATTCGATGTGTTTCAAGAGAATCCTCAGAATAGACGTGCTCCACCCATGGCCAGAGTGGAGAAGATGTTTGAGGATATACAATCAAAACTTCCTGGTGCTCCACAGTTTCTTCTATGCTTGCTTCCCGAGAGAAAAAACTCTGATCTTTATGGTAGAGTGATATGATCATTTCCTTTACTGACAGTATTAATTGCTTTGGAATGGTCTTGCAGTGCAAGTGTTTTCTAAATGAAATTTGTTTAATCTTAAGGTCCATGGAAGCGAAAGAATCTAGCTGAGTATGGAATAGTCACTCAGTGCATTGCTCCTACTAGGGTTAATGACCAATATCTTACCAATGTTCTTTTGAAGATCAATGCAAAGGTATGCTACTGTGTGGGCTAGTCCATCTCAGTCTCTCTCTCTTATTGTGCTTCTGGTTCGAAATTGGTTGTTGGGATACAGGAGTGTTACTATTGTATTGTCACACTTGTTCAATTTGCCTGTTGTCTTGATTGTAGATGGGTGGTTTGAATTCATTACTAGCTGTTGAACACACTCCTTCAATTCCATTGGTTTCCAAGGCTCCCACCATCATACTTGGCATGGATGTGTCTCATGGCTCTCCTGGGCAGTCTGATGTACCATCAATCGCTGCGGTAATATATACTGTCTTCGGCATATCTTTCGGAATAAGTATTTTGCTGTTCAAATTTTGCAATTCCCAGTGTTTTCTATGGGGGTAAATATATACTGTTGAAGAGCTGTTTATACACTTAATCAAAATCTATTTCCATTGGAAACAGTTCTTATCTACTAAATTTGTTGTAATTCCTTTTGTATAAACTCAGGTGGTCAGCTCAAGGCAGTGGCCATTGATTTCTAAATATAGGGCGTCTGTTCGGACACAGTCCCCGAAGGTTGAAATGATAGATTCTTTATTTAAGAAAACATCCGAAACTGAAGATGACGGCATAATGAGGTGGTGTTTCTATCTTAATCTAATGGGTGGGGGTGGTAGGTGTTATGTTCAAATATTGTGAATAAAAAAAGAGAGGAAAATATCAATAAATAAACAATCAAATATTTAAAAAGAGCATGGTGAAGGGTTAAAAAGTCAGTGAGCTCTAGCTCCAATATAACATCCCTTGTAAGAGCAAGGTGTAGGATTAAATCTTTGAGTTCAAGATGCATCAGGTGCATGTATAATTATTAATTAAAAAAGGATAATATGAAAATGAAAGTTCTCCTGCTGATTCCCAGATTAGAAGATTAAGTGACATCTAATTGGAACCTCATTCTTTTCTCCTCTTTCAGGGAGCTTCTGCTGGACTTCTATACAAGTTCAGGGAAAAGAAAACCAGATCAGATTATCATATTCAGGTATGTCACTCTTTAAGTTCTTCATTTTTGTTAGCATTAATGCTTCAATTTTCCTATATTAAGTCAGATTTTTATTGGATTTAGGGATGGAGTCAGTGAATCGCAATTCAACCAAGTGTTGAACATTGAACTGGATCAAATCATTGAGGTTCTCTAACCCCCAACCAGTCCTCTTGAATTATATCTTTAAAACCTGCAACTTTGCTTTATTTGTGTGGTGGTTTTGGTCATTGAACTGGATCAACTTAATGTTTGCTACTGTTTCTAGTCCTGCAAGTTTCTCGATGAGAAGTGGAACCCAAAGTTTGTGGTAATTGTTGCACAGAAAAACCACCATACGAAATTCTTCCAGCCTGGATCTCCTGATAATGTTCCACCTGGTGAGCAAGCACGCCTAAGTTTCTGTATATTACTCTATTATGATATCCAATATTAAGCTTGAGGATTTGTTCCTTTTTCTTCTGTCCAATCTCTTGTGCAGGAACTGTTATAGATAACAAAGTTTGTCATCCACGAAACAATGATTTCTACCTATGTGCACATGCCGGAATGATTGTCAGTATCAATTTGTTTACTATGACCTGATTGTCGGATTAATTTCCTGATCTCTTTTTGTGATATCAAGAAATTGATGTACTGACTTCTTTTGATCTTCTGTTGCAACAGGGTACCACAAGGCCTACGCATTACCATGTCCTGTTAGATGACGTTGGTTTTTCAGCAGATGATCTACAGGAACTTGTGCATTCCCTGTCATATGTGTGAGTAGATATTTGGCCTTAATGATTGCTTCAATTGCTTGTTTTGAGCTAGAGTTAGCTGGTACAATCCTTCTAAATTATACTTGTGCTAAATGCAGGTACCAGAGAAGCACCACTGCCATTTCTGTAGGTAATGCAGAGTTGATCGTTGCCTGTCACTGATGCAATTAACTAAATTCATTTACCCAGCTTTATGATTGAAGTAGATTTTGATATTATTTGACTTGGGTCCTGAATCCTACTACTGACCCATTTAGTGTAACTAAATCCCAAAATTAGTTGTATTCTTTTGTTATCTGAATTTTTTTCTCTGCGTGCAGTTGCTCCTATATGTTATGCACACTTGGCAGCCACCCAAATGGGACAGTTCATGAAATTTGAGGACTTATCTGAGACATCCTCAAGCCATGGTGGAGTGACTTCTGCAGGAGCTGTTCCTGTCCCACAGCTTCCCAGATTGCAGGAGAACGTGTGCAACTCGATGTTCTTTTGTTGAGAGGCTTGTACCCTCTGCCTATGAAAAATGACAGTAGTATTATGAACACATGGTCTGTATATAGCCGTAGTTTTTGGTGTGGCCTCCCCTGGCTGTGGAGACGTTGGACCACCTTTTTGATATGTTGATGTCTAGGCCTGTCAGTGGTACCTCTTAATTTTCTGCACTTATATGCTGCTGCTTGTACTGCGGCCATCCTAGTTACATGTATCTACTGACTTTGTGAAGTCTAGTTACTGATGATGGTTTTGTGTTTGGAATCATAGACCTGGGTTTGATCTGGATGGCCAGTTACAGAAGTTTATCTTTTTGTAGCATCCATCAATTTGGTTATGAAATGAATGTGGGGAGCTAGTTAGTGATTTTACTCATCTTCGGGAAGGGTGCCATGGCTGAATTTTATTCTCATTTGTCATAGTATGGAAAGAATGACTTCTGACCCTGGCTTATTACAGGATTACTTTAATGATATGATAAAATTAGCTAATTTATGTGTGGCATTTAATCACTGCCACTATGATGCAATTGGATGGCCATGTTAAAGTTGAAATCTGCTTCAGAACAAGAGAGCTGAAAAACTTAAAATGGTGATCATCTTAATTCATATGTTTGCCATAAAAGTTTCTACAACAAAGCAAAAAGCATACTCCTATTTGGTGAAATCCTCAGAATTTATATGTATCTGAAGAGGAAGGTCCAGACTAGTGCGGTGGCAATTAGCACAAGTTGGATATTGTTCCTGCAGATATCTGCGGCAGAAGTTTTATGCACAATTGGTACTGCAGGTGGGTCCTGGTAATCGCGAACCAGAATTTCAACTTTCATTCCCTTGAAGCAATATCCTCTTCCGCTGAGGAAGTAATAAGGTCTTGCCTCTGTGAGATTGAACACGTCGCGACCGCCCCTTGTGATATTCTTTATGAAGCCTTTGTCAATGCACTTTTCATAGCTAGTCTTGTTCACCTCCAAAACGTTGTAGAGGTGCCTATCAAACCCAAAGTCTTGAAATTGCAAGAAAAAAAAAGGGGGTCACATTTGGCTGAGAAATTAGTATGACATATTAGTGCATGAGAAAAAGAGAAACTTACAGAGCCAGTCACCCACAAAGAACTGCTCGTGGCTCGACCAATCTTTGAAGTTAATGTTGGGTGCCCAAGTGTATCTTCCACCCCCAACCCTGTGGAGTACTGGGTCCCTGCACTTTGCGGAAAATATACCCATCATAATGACAATCAAGCACAAAATCACTTTCCTAAAATTCTTCATTTTTAACAGCCTAATTCTCCAAGAGCACAAGTCCTTGCAGAAAGGTTCAAGAAGCACATTCACATGCATATCTCATGCGTATAGGCGCCGGTGCTAATCTCTAATTCATTTACTTGACATTTGGCAGAAGAATCAAATGCCTATTTAGCATGAACTGACTAGCTGGGTTTGGAATTTTTTTGGCTGAATACTTGGGTTTGGAATTGTTCTAAACCAAATGCTGCTCATGTCGGTTCTTTGGGCCTCATGTGGCCTACTTTTTAATGGACATCTACAAAGAAAATACAATGAACAATACTAATTACATTGGCTGCGAGCATCTTGGCATCTCACCGAATATGAAAACGTAAAAGAGATCTTGCATTATTGGAGACATTTAAACAAAGAACACTAAATGACCCTCTACGATACATACATGTTACCTCTCAAGGTTGCATACATTATTTATTTTCTTAAGGGGGTTAATTGACCAAGAAACAAGCTACTAATAAACTAAAGAAGGTTATGTGCACAAAAAAATCTATCCCTTACGTTCAATGTTTGAAAATCTTAAGGTATAAAATATCTTTCATTTCCAATGCAGGGCTTGCAATAATAAGTCCCATTTTCTTTTTTTTAAAATGATAAAATAAGAATGTTACATTGAAGATTTACATGGTACTAATAGTTGAAAAATTGGCAAGAAAGAAGTCTTTAAAAGATTTACATGATAATTGACAAATTAACAAGAAATCTTTGTAAATCTTTCCTAAGCTATCGAGTGGGGTGCACACTTGTTAGAGGAGGGAGAACTTCTCTATGTGTAAATAATTTTACTAAGTTATCAAACTCCATACGTGATTATCAAAAATAAATTTTCGAGTATCCTAATTTGTATAACACATAATTTCTTCTTCTTCTTCTTTCTTTCTTTTTATTTTTTAAGAATATATCTAACACATACAACTTAATTGACATACAAGCTACTCTATCTAAAAAAAGATAAAAATAAAAATAAAAATAAATACAACGGGATTTTTCCCCCCTCAGCTCCTCAACCAATTGCCTTCAAACTAAGATCACAGTCAAGCTTGGATTCCATCTTAGTTTCTGGAAAAACCATAGTAGAATTAAAGGATCTTGCTCACTGGTTAATAGTAAACAATATCACCATTGACATAAGAAGACAAAACAAGTAAATTGTATCCTAACAAAACACTATTCATGAATAATCTTGTCGCACTATGAAGATTTGTTCCAACTCCAACAGTAAAAAATTAGATTCGTTGCATTTCACCCAAAATTTGCTTTCAATGCATTTCCCCCCCTCAGCTCCTCAGCCAATAGCCTTCAAACTAAGATCATAGTCAAGCTTGGATTCCATTTTAATTTCTAGAAAAAACCACAATAGAATGAAAGGATCTTGCTCATCGGTTAATAGTAAATAGTATCCTTATTGATATAAGAAGACAAAACAAGTAAACAATATTCATGAACAGTCTTGTCGCATTCTGAAGATTCGCTTCCAGCTCCAACAATAAAAAATCATATTCACTTTCAGTGACTTTCACCCCAATAAAAGCAATTTACTATTGAAATTTGTGGGAGCTTCAGAGGATCCAATGATTCCTCAGTCTCTATAATTTAGAAGCTCGATTTCATTATGAAGGCATTCAATTTTTTATTACCACTTTTATCATTTTGTTCCAGAGTTCTAAACAGGAGAACCTTTTAGGTTTTAGTAACTCTACCAACCTTATTGTAAACGGTTTAAATGTGTTCAAGCTTTCTGTTATTCACTTATTTGTATTGCAACTTTGTAAGTTTTATCCTCAGTAATATAAAGCGTTATATATATATATATACACACACACACACACACACATACTATCTTCCGTGACAACTTGGACACCCACTGAAACTGCTATATACAAGTTTTTCACAAATTTCACCATGTAAAAGCTAACGACTCAAGTAATAGTATTTATTTAGGTGTATGACTTCATATATTCTTTCTTTCTTTCTTTCTTTTTTCCTTTTCCTAACAGGGAAAGGGCGGGGGCAACAGGGGTGGGTGAATATTCCTACTAGAATATACTTGGAGTATTGTTATTATCATTGTAATGATAATCATAATTGTTTAATTCTTTAGATATATTTCAGTTTAGTGTTGTTACTTGTTAGTTATTAAAGTTTTTTAATTTGATTCTATTTATTTTATATTAAATAGCCTTATCTATATTACTATTTAAGGGTTTTTCCTATTTGGATTGGATTTTTTTATATTCTAAAATGCCCCTATACTCAACGTTTAAGTAGAGAGAAAACTTGGGGACAACCCAGTAAAGGTATATGCCTACAAAATAAGATTACTCTCCCATTAATCCATGTCTTCAATGATTCTATCCAAAACTAGGGGTTTGCAAAATATCCATTTAACCTGTTGACCCATTCGACCCACTTGCCTCGTGCGGGTCATTAAGTTAGGTAGTTTGGGTTGGGCAGGTTAAACCCCCAAAATTGCGGATTAGGTTAGGTTACGGATTGAAAATTTGCCAACCCACTACAATCTAACCCGCCTGCTTAATATATATATATATATATATATATATTAGTTCAAATTGTTAAGTATTTAAAGTTAATCAATTCACCTAATAAATTTTTACAACTAATCAATAATCAATTCCCTACACAGAACTGGCCTTCAAAAAATTCCTTAAACAAAATCTAAAGAGTCAACAATGAAATCCTAAACGCCCCTACCTAATAGGGGTGGCAAAATCTGACACGATCCGCAAACCTGACACGACCAATTAACTCGTTTATAAACAAGTAATGAGTTGAGACTAAATAGATTTGGGTTATATTCGGGTTGACATATACTTTGTATTTATATGAATCTAGGTCTCACTTTTTCTTCTCACCTTTCACTTTTGCACTTCACTGTTAGCCGCTGCATCTCCCTCCCTCTTTCTTCTTTAACCTTTTTGAAGGCTTTTTTAAATTTTAAATTTTAAATTTTTTATTTTTTATCCTTTCAATTCTTCACCATCAACCACACAAGTAATTGCTTTCTTGTCTTGTTTTACGAAAAATTGTTTATGATGACACAAGTAACACCAATTAACTTCCACTTTTTTTTTTTTTTTCTTTTTTCTTTTTTTGAGGAAGAATTAACTTCAACTTAAGATCTATTAAGTATCACTTGAACTCAAGTGATAGTTTAATGGTAATGATGTTTATTAACTATATTATAGTTTGTTTATAAAATTAATGTACTATAATCAATTTTTAAATAATTTTTTTTATTCTTTAATATGTAGTACGGAGTATATATTTGGATGAGGTTACTTTTATTGACTTACTTTTTTTTGAAAATAAGTTCTTTGAAAGTACACTTATAACTATAAAATGTGAGATTTCTACGGGGTGGGGGGGAGTGCATATACTGAGGACGAAAATAAGTTGAGACTTTAAACATTGTAAAATTAAAACTAATTAAAAATTTTAAAATTTGAACCTAATTAAATAATCAAAAAATTATAAAAATAAGCTTATCTAAATAAATTCTTAGTATAGAATCAAACTTAAATATTTCTGAAATGAAATATGTTCCTTAAATTTTTTATCATCGATTGTGAAGTGGTAAAAACTTCATCATTTCAGTGTTTCTAAGAAATGCTTGCAAGCACAAAACCGATTATTAAGAGATTAGGCTTATTAAAAGAAAAGAAAAATATATAAAGAGGTTGAGGAGCAAACTTGTTAAAATAAAATCATCCTAGATACTCTTCCAATTTTTTTTTTCCCCTCATAAATTTATGCTTGGGTCAAAAAGTGTGGGCGTGATGGAGATACCCCATCTCTCTCCATCCATTTTGCCTAATAAGCTTATCTTATGAAAATGGAGAATTACCGCAAAAGTCATCCATGGCCCATGCGATTACTTAGATTTAAATAATATAGTGTGTGTGTATATATATATATATATTTATATAGTCTTTAAAAAGAGTGAATAAGAGAGGGTAAGCTGCAATATGGGTCTTAGAGCATTCCTGTTTTCTTTCCTAAAATTTTCTTTATTTTAAGATAAGAACCATTTTTTTTATTTTTAAATGAAAAAAAAATTTAGTTAACTACTTTTCAAAAAATTCATAAATGATTTTCTATTATATATCCTATTTCATTAATTTTCTATTATTATTTTTGTGTCCTCCCTTTTCTTTTCTTTTTTTATATTCTCTTTAGTTTTTCTCTAGCTCACCCAAATAAAACCCACGATCAAATCGAGAGAGAGAGAGAGAGAGAGTAAAATAAGGGGATGGGAGACAAATTGTGTCCCAAGCTACAACAGCAACCAGTGTCACCATTGGTGTTAGGCAATACTACCAACATTTTTTACATCTATTGGTATGGCAAGTTTGTACTAGTTCTTATCTACACCCATCATTGATATTATTTTTTTTACTTACCATTAATAATTTGCCACGTTAAAGGGTCGAATTTTTTGTATCTATACTCTATCCATTTTCACACAAATTGGTTGAATTTTTTTGCTCCAAGACTTTGATTACTTTGTTAGGCAATGTGAATTGACTTGAGAGAAAAATAAGGGGATGAGAGACAAACTGTGCCCCAAGCTACTCTAGTGCCACCTCAGTGTTAGGCAATATTTTATACACAAAAAATTTGACAATATTTATAATATCTATTGGTGTGAAAAGTTTATATTGGTTCTTAGTTGTGCTCATTATTGATATCAATATTTTACTTACCATTAATAATTTGTCACGTTAAGAGATGTCAAATGTTTTTGCGTCTATATTCTGTCCATGTCATACAAATTGGTTGAATTTTTTTGCTCCTAGACTTTGATTTGTTAGGCAATAAACACTGACTTGACCAAAAGGACTGAATATTGCATAAAATTGACTGGAGTTGCAACCTTCCAGCAAAGGTTAGTTTCCTAACTGTCCTAGAGCCGATTCTAGCCTCAACTTTGTCTTGCAGAGGCTTAAAGTATTTCATGCTGAGCTTACCAGAAACTAGAGGCAATCACAAATATTTGACATGCCATTGAGAAAATAAGCTGGTCATCTGCAAAGCCCGAATCAGTTATCTCCAAGTTTTTGCAATGAGGGTTGAATTTGAGACTAACAAACAGTACCTCAACACAAAATTCCAGCTAACAAACAAAAATTCTAAGACCACATAATAAATCACAATTGTTCATGTGGTAGATTATGAGTGGTAGAAAAAAAGTGATAAGTCTATATGAAAGTGATATTTAGCCAGTCACAGTTTGTCATATAGGAAAGTTGTGGCAAAAGTTGTGACTTTTTATGTGGTATTAAAATTACTTGCTAACAAAATCATAATATTTCCTTAA
Organism: Quercus variabilis; assembly: GCA_030445155.1. Classification (NCBI taxonomy): domain Eukaryota; kingdom Viridiplantae; phylum Streptophyta; class Magnoliopsida; order Fagales; family Fagaceae; genus Quercus; species Quercus variabilis. The sequence goes on from CP129445.1 coordinate 23,374,113, forward strand.
CTCAGCCTTAATTGTACATCTTTCCGTGCAAGAGTCTTATGATACCCTTTCACTAACTCGTGTGCTAGCAAAACATTTTTTCAAAAATGTCTTTGCCTTTAGGATGTGTTTATTTGGAGGTGAAATAGGGTTGATGGAAAACATTAGAGAGAAAAATGGAAGTAAAACTTTTTTGAGTGTGTTTGGTTGGGTGGAGAGGAAGGAAAATAAATAGTAGGATCAAGACGTTTTCTCCCCTGGCCCACCAAAAAGTTTTCTCCCCAAAATAAAGAAAAAATTGAAGGGAGAAATTGAACATCATTTTTAGACAAAAATGCCCATGGCCCTTACCCCCTTCCACTGCTTCATGGCCTTTTTGATCCCTTTTCCTCTTGTGGTCTGCAAGGGCAGGTCGGAGAGGTTGAGTGGACGGAGGGGGGGGGGGGGGGGAAGCTTGGCTTGGTTGGCTTTCTCTGGTGCATTGCCCCCCACATGGGACTCCATCAGGTCTTTAAGTTCTTGTTTTGTCTTGCACTGAAGCCCCATAGCTTCTGGAATTGAGGGATCTCCTTGTGTTTGACTTACTTATGCTGAAGGCAATCACGGCGGGAGCCTCTAGGGATGGAGTCAGTTGAAGACCTCAAAATCATCCTCGGAATCAAGCACCTCGACCACTTCTTCTTCTTTGGTGGCTAGCTGTAAAGGGGTCGCTTTGTCCTCGACTTTGTACTGAAGAAGCGGCTTTACTTTTAGTACACCTTAAGGTCTTGAACCTAGGTTGAGAAAGCTAGGCACAACTACGTTGATTAGTTGTAAGTGAGGGTCCTTCACCTTTATCACACACTTCAATGCTTGAAAATTGGACGAGATAAGGTTGTAGTCGAGGATGAGGTAGGCCATTCTTAGTTGACCATCACTGTGAACGAACACCTCAGCTTTAAGTATCTTGTCTAGACTCGGCTGGTTGACAAGATTGAAGTTCGGGACGGTGGCGTGCTTATCTACAAAACCATTAAGAAAACAAAAAATATCATCAACAATAAAATAGCACAAATCAAAGGAAAGTTCGTTTACAAACACCAACGATGAAAGTGGGAACAAAATATGTTGAATGGAGAGGGAGTAACTTTAAAATAATCAACCTAAACCTAAAATCCCACTTGGTAGCCCTTCTCTCATCGGGCAGGGGAGGCATCATGCCACTCCCCTGAAATGATAAGAAAATCTTTGTCCATGCCTTTGTTGGAATCAGGGAGGCATGAGATGAGCCTAACCTTGGGATACCTAGTTTTTAGGTAATATCCTTGCCCTTTTAAGTGATGAAGGTTGTAAACCCAGTTGACATCATGGTGGGTAAGGTTTAAGCCCATTTTCTCATTAAAGGCGTCTACACTACCTAAAATCCTAAGAGGGCACATTGGGTGGGAGCTAATCTATGAGCCTTTAGGTAATCCCTAGTGACTATGCCCATAGGGATTCTCATCCCTCCCTCTATAAAGGCAATCATTGGGATTATCACTTCTCCCTCCTGCCTATCAGTGTGCCAGTCCCCTTCCTTATAGTACCTAATGGAGACTCCTAACAGATTTCTATATTGAGCTTTAAAGCTCTCTATGCTCTCCGTAGAGTCTACCAAGGTAGCAAATTTACCCATGTTTGAAAGAGGGTTTAAGGTACTAAGATGGTAAAGGAAAATTAGAAGGGCCATAGAGAAGGGGGCTCTGTGTAAAGAAAAGTAGAAGGAAAAAATAAATGAGAAGGTTTAAAAAGACTTACGCAAAGAAAGAAACTCTCCTTGGACTAGTTCTTGATATTTATGAGTGCACAAGTGAAGTGAATGATTTGTTCAAGCAATATTTGTATCAGAGAGAGAGATAAGCAGGAAATTTCCCACCTAAGTTCCAATAAAATCCCCAGCCGTTGGATCTACATTGCATCGTAGATCGGGGGGAACATGGAACAGCAAAAATTTAATAAAGGTGCGTCTTGGATGCCAAAGCGTCAGGAGCGTGCATTGGGCAGTTAAAAAGGTACCTATGTAGACAGAGATGATGTATGATAAGAGCGGGGTAATTGTGGTGACATCGAAATCCTCCTTTCTTTCCGAGGAGCAAAAAAGGAAATTTCGAGGGGTTATTGTATGGATGTAGGCCTAGTAGTATATATTGGGCCGAAGGCTCGATCCGAGGACGCCTAGTAGTCTAAGGACGGGTAAACGTTTTTATGGAAGTTTGCATTAGTAAATAAAGAAAGGGATTTGGTCATGATGGTCCAAGAAGGTGGTCCTAGGAGGGATGTTTCCTTGGCTGAGCAAAGCAAAGGTCAGAAGGTGCAGTCTACCATTTAGAATGTTCCAGCAGATTTTATTGATAAGGATATACATTATGAAAGCACAGGACAAAAGAAAGCTATGAAATATCTAAGAGAAAGATGCTATCACTGCATTGAATGCTCTGTAGCTAACTCTCTTACTACATTAATGAGGAAGAGATATCTGAACAGTAATTTCCAGCCTTACAATTACTACCAAAGATTTCAGGAAGGTGCTGATGGGACAAGGATTAATACCAGCAATCTAATCTACACATGGAGGGGGGACATGAAAGAAAGAAGATAGTATAAAATAGAAAGAAGACCCTAAGGAAAAAGGATTGGAGAATTAAGAGAAAAACACTGTAAGAACAAGAACAGGACTTGTAACCAAATTCAAAAGAGATATATACAAGAACTGATCTTCCTCGGATTGTGCCGAGGACGATTTTCTTTAGATAAAACTAGTTTATCTTTGCTTTCTTGTCATTTGGGTCCACTATAATTGTTGTCTAACTCATTAAAGCATAGATTTCTAACCCATTCTCTGCAAATTCATTATATTAGGCTCTTTGGCCCTAAATCCTTTAACCCTTAGGGCTTAGGAACCAAATTGTGACCTTACAATTTTATTAGATGAAAACTATCTACAATTTTTAAAATTATTTTTTATAGATATAATAGAATTTTAACTTATAACATCCATGATAATTGCTTTTTATTTTTAGGCCAAGATACCGATTGAATTTTGGTATAGATGAAATTTGACTAACTAGAATCCACAACTATATGCAATTTCTCTCCTTTAGAATTATGAGCCCACTTGACATTGTTCTATAAACTAGAGCTTTTGTGATATATAGCTTTTATTGAAAAGTTTTTTTTACAATGAATATTGCTTTAAAATTTTTAGTTTATAAAGCATAAATAATGAATTGTAGGATTTTTTTTTTTTTGGTGAGTAAAATATATAAATTTTAGCGTTAAGACTTCCTTAAAGCTGTTTTGTGAAATTGCCAAATTTCAACTTAGAGTGCTTACATCCATCTAAAGGACTTCTCTGCTCCTCCAGAAGCAAAAACAGATGGACCCTATAGCTGACAACAAAAGAAAAATCTCCTATTTTTATCATAATGACATCATGAAAATCATTATAATCTAAAAAAAAAAAAAAAAAAAAAACCTAACTTGGCCAGTCACACCAATTGACTTCCACTTAAGATCTATTAATTATCACTTTGTATTCAAGTGATAGTATAATAGTAATGACGTACACTAACTATATTATCGATTATTTATAAAAACTAATGTAATATAATCATTTTTTATCTCAAAAAATGTAATATAATCATTTTTTAAATAATTTGTTTATTCCTTAATATATAATACGGAGTATATATTTGGATGAGGTTACTTTTATTGACTTACTTTTTTTGAAAATAAGTTCTTTGAAAGTACACCTATAACTAAAAAATGTGAGATTTCTAGGGGGGAAAAGTGCATATACTGAGGACGAAAATAAGTTGAGACTTTAAACTTTGTAAAATTACAACTGCTTAAAATTTTTAAAATTTGAACCTAATTAAATAAACAAAAAAAATATTATAAAAACAAGCTAATCTAAACAAATTCTTAATATAGAATCAAACTTAAATATATATAAAATATGTTCCTTAAATTTTTTATCATCGATTGTGGAGTTGTAAAAACTTCATCATTTCAGTGTTTCTAAGAAATGCAAGCACAAACCGATTGTGAAGAGATTAGGCTTATTAAAAGAAAAGAAAAATATATAAAGAGGTTGAGGAGCAAGCTTGTAAAAACAAAATCATCCTAGATACTCTTCCACTTTTTCCCCCCTCATAAATTTATGCTTGGGTCAAAAAGTGTGGGCGTGATGGAGATTCCCCATCTCTCTCCATCCATTTTGCCTAATAAGCTTATCTTATGAAAATGAAGAATTACCACAAAAGTCATCCATACTCAGATTTATATAATACAGTATTTAAAAAGATTCAGCAAAAATATATATATATATATATATACATGACGAGTAGTGTAAAATGGTTGTCCATAAAGTGACCGTCATTACTAAGGACAATCGTAAGTACACATTAACATTCAGATATAAATTCCTCACTTAAATGGCACAAGTGTAACGGACGAACAATCTTTCTAGCCACCAGCTCACAGCTATTACAGCTACCTCAAGTTGACCGTTACACAACCATTACAGGACATTGAATGGGAAAGTTAAATAACTATTAAATGAGCCATTTAACCCTCTAGCTCAACCATAACGCCTAAGAAGATAAATGCACAAAGCATTTACTCACAGAGAGGCTATATAAAGCCAGAAGCAACAAGTGAGTAGGGGACAAGCTTAATTTCATACAGATTATTTTGGTTTCACGAGAAATAAGTTAATTTAAGCATTGGAGACTCCCCAGTGGACCCCACACCAGTGTCTTCATTGCATTGTTTGTTTCTTGTGAACAGGATCTTCAGACCGTCCATCGTACTAATAAGGAACATACTAATGAGGCAAAATCGCATTCTATCAAAAAAAAAAAAATATATATATATATATAGTATTTAAAAAGAGTGAATAAGAGAGGGTAAGCTACAATATGGGTCTTATAGCATTTCTGTTGTCTTTCCTAAAATTTGCTTTATTTTAAGATAAGAACGAAGTTTTTTTTTTTTTTTTTTTTTTTAAATAGTTAACCACATTTCAAGAAATTCATAATGATTTTCTATTATTATTTTTGTGTCCTCCGTTTCTTTTTATCTTATATTCTCTTTAGTTTTTCTCTGGCTCACCCAAATCAAACTCACAACCAAATCAGAAAATTGAGAGAGAGAGAGAGAGAGAGAGAGAGAGAGAGTCAAATAAGGGGATGGGAGACAAACTGTGTCCCAGGCTACAATAGCGGCTAGTGCCACCATTGGTGTTAGGCAATACTACAAATTTGACTGTGTCCCAGGCTACAATAGCGGCTAATGCCACCATTGGTGTTAGGCAATACTACAAATTTGACAACATTTTTTATACTTATTGGTGTGGCAAGTTTGTACTAGTTCTCATTTACGCCCACTATTGATATTATTTTTTTTACCTACTATTAATAATCTGCCACGTTAATAGGTGTCAAATTTTTTGTATCTATATTCTATCCATTCCATTAAAATTGGTTGAATTTTTTTGCTCCAAGACTTTGATTACTTTGTTAGGCAATGTGAACTAACTTTATTTTTTTTTTTTTTGAGAAGCAAAAATGTTAAATTTCAATGTGAACTGACTTTAGAGTAAAATAAGGGGATGAGAGACAAACTGTGTCCCAAGCTACTCTAGTGCCACCTTGGCAATATTATATACACAAAAAATTTGACAATATTTTTAATATCTGTTGGTGTGACAAGTTTGTATTGGTATTTGTGCTCATTATTGATATCACTTTTTACTTATTATTAATAATCTGCTACATTAACGGGTGTCAAATGTTTTTGTGTCTATATTTTGTCCATGCCATACAAATTGGTTGAGTTTTTTTGCTTCAAGACTTTGATTACTTTGTTATGCAATATGAACTGACTTGACCAAAAGGACTGAATATTGCATAGGATTGACTGAAGGAGTTGCAATCTTCCAGCAAAGGTTAGTTTCCTAACTGTCCTAGAGCTGATTCTAGCCTCAACTTTGTCAAGTAGAGGTTTAAAGTATTTCAAACTGAGCTTACCAGAAACTAAAGGCAATCCCAAATATTTGACATGCAATTGAGAAAATAAGCTGGTCATCTGCAAAGCCCGTATGAGTTATCTTCAAGTTTCTGCAATGATGATTGAATTTGAAGCTAGAACCAGTTACTTTCCCATGCATGATTCTTGTGAATGCTTCCATGGCCACCACTAAGGCACTTACTTTCTTTAAAATAGCCCAAACTGCCATTAACAGCAATTGAAAACTTAGGACTTTTAATGCAAGCCCTAATCTAATTTACAAATCTTGTAGAGGCCCCAGCTTCCAGATGGTACATTCTAAGACCACATAATAAATCACATTTGCCCATGTGGCAGATTATGAGTGGTAGAGAAAAAATGATAAGTCTATGCAAAAGTGACATGCAGTCAGTCACAGTCTACCACGTAGAATAGTTGTGACAAAAGTTGTGATTTTTTATGTGATACTAATATTACTCGCTAACAAAATCATAATCTTTCCTTAACTAAGCCTTAATAGTACATCTTTCCGTGCAACAGTCTTATGATACCATTTCACTAACTTGTGCTAGCAAAACATTTTTCAAAAATGTCATTGCCCTTAATGATAGCAGCATATGGGAAGATGTAGTATAAATATTTAATTATTTTTTATTCAAACTTTTCTCTTCATGTCAATTGGGAATTAATTAATGATTATTCAAACTTTATTTCTCTAATATCTCTTGCTAGGAACAGTAAAAAGAAAGAATAAAGAAATAATATAGGAGTATAAATAAAGTAGTAAAATAATAGAATATATAATATATGATACATTATAAAGTGATATATTAAAATAAATAATATTTCTTTAACTAAGCCTTAATAGTACATCCTTCCGTGCAAGAGTCTTATGATACCATTTTACTAACTCATGTGCTAGCAAAATATTTTTTTAAAAATGTCTCTGCCCTTAATGATAGTAGCACAAGGGAAGACGTGGTATAAATATTTAATTATTTTTTATTCAAACATTTTCTCTTCATGACGATTGGGAATTAATTAATAATTATTCAAACTATCTCTTTCTAATATCTTTTTCGTTGGGAACAATAAAAAAGAAAGAATAAAAAAATATTTAAATAAAGTAGTAAAAAAAATAATATATGATGTATGATATATTATAAAGTGATGTAAATAAATAAAGTAATATGGTCAATGTGATCCATCCTTGCTGATGCATAGGCTGAGCAACTGTTAAGTCTCCCAAGCATCATCAATTTAAAACATAATTTTGGCACTTTAAAAAAACTTACACTTGAAAAAGAGTTTATATTTCTTACCGAAGAGGACAATGATTTAATTGGTTTCACCAAAAAAAAAAAAAAAAACCCTCACCAGCTCACACAACACTTCAAAAAAAAAGAGATTTGAAAATAGAAGATGAAGATAAGTGGTACCAAGGAACAAGAAGCCGGCGAAGCAAAAGGACCTAAGCTTCTAAAGTTCTAAGCAAAAACATATATAAAAAAATGGTAAATTCTCTTGGATCAAGCAAATTATAATATTTATTTATTTTATGAAATTACAGTTGTTACCTGTATATTTCCATTTTAGGATTTATATGTATATATATATATATATATTTTTTTTTTTTTTTTGAGAAGGTATGGTTTAGAATTGACAATTGAGGAAGAAAAAATATATTTTTTAGTGGACAAAAAACGTTACTAGCGAACCACCCTGCCATTAAATGCACTGCCAATTTGCTAAAGAACACACACATGGAATTGGACAGGTGTCGTTTTTTCTTTTGTTTTTTTTATTGGGTAGGTGTCATGGTGTACAATCTCTTTTTAGGAAACTTATCAGAACACGGCTTTAAAATGGGAGTATGCTAAAGCTAAAAAGTTAAAAACACAAAATCAATCAAAAAGGAAATAAGCTTTTAGTGTAATTTCTATCTTGTATTTAAAAAAAAACATATAATGTAATTGGTGATATTTTTATTATGTTAACATTAAAAGCTTTTTCTTTATTGGCGACACATCAATTTGTAAGATATATATACTAAAATTTGTTCTATCCGTAACATCACTAAACAAAATTTGATGAGACATGTGTGTTTTGGCTTAGCTTATTTGCTTAAAAATAGTTATTTAAAAAAAAAATTGACAATTGAGGATGGGAAGATTTAAACTTTAAATATATTCATTAGAAAGATTAGAAGGTGCCAACCATTTGATATATTTTGTTCAACACTACCTTATTTTCATTAGCTTATTTGCTTTTTCTTTTTTCTTTTTTTGGGGGAAAAGCTTTTTTGCTTTAAGATAGCAACTTTAAGCAAATAAGGTAGTGCTAAACAAAAAAGTCAATTTATTTACTTCGAGCCGTTATTTATTCCACCTTTAACTAAATAAGTTAACAACAAATAAGCGCCCATATTATAAATAAATAAATAAAAACAACAAATATGTTTGGGCAACACATGACACAAGTGATCAATCCAAAAAAGCAAGAGTAATGTTAGAAATATACCATTTTTCATAACTACTGAAATGACCAAGTATGATTGAAGTAATGCATAACTATGGATATGACCAAGTATGAATAGAGTAATGCATAACTATTGATATGACAATGTATGAAAAGTCCTGGAATACATTTTTTTCTTAACAAAACATACCCTTAAAATTGGAGAATGCTAAAGCTAAAATTGACATGATAATGAATATAATTGGTGCTAATTTGAAAACATAATAAATAATTGTTAGCATTATTTATTATTATTATTGGTGACCTATCGATTTGTAAGGTGTAGATACTTAAATTTGTAATAGCCGTAAGATCAAAAAAAAAAAGAAAAGAAATGAAACAGATGTTTTGGCTTAGCTTATTTGCTTAAAGATAGCAACTTCAAGCAAATGAGGTAGTGTTGAACAAATAAGTCAACTTATTTACTTAAGACTATTTTTCATTCCACCTTTAAGTAAATAAGCTAACAACAAATAAGTAAATAAGTTTCCATATATGAAAAAAGAAAAAAAAAACAAAACATAAAACAAATAAGTGTGGGGGCAACACATGACACATAATAAAAAAAACAAGAGTGGGTCTCTTGAGAAGAATAGACATTGGATCTTGATATTTTGCTAAGGTAGAATTTAGCAAATTATTTGAGAATCTCGTTTGGTACTTTTGATAAGGTAGATGATGCTTGCTTCTTATCAAAAACCTCATGTGGAATAGTTGACTTTTCTACAGTTGCATATGCGAGCTTAGTCACTTTGCCTTTCTGAGAAGATCATTTGGTTTGTCGTTAAATTCATTGATATAGTTGAGCGTGGGAATCTCACGAGCTCGACGTTCATGTCCGAGGGTAGAGTCAGATATCACGCGTTTGCTTAAGACCATATATCATTTTATGTAACTTGCACACATAGTGAGGATAATGTTAGAAATATAAATTTTTTTCATAAATATTAAAAATCTACTGTAATAATTATCTTACTATTACGTAATTGATATAGTATCATCACTCTTATGGTGAGTTGGTATCACAATTATACAAGATTCACATACTATAATATGAAAGATATATATATATATATATATTATATTCTCACTCTCACAGCATATTCTACAATTATACGAAATTCAGGTGCTATAATATAAAAGATTACATATATTTAATACATGAGATAACGTTACCCAATTATTGAAACCACTGCTCTTATTAGGTGCTAAAGAGCAAAGACGACATTTTAGATGTGTGGTTAGATGTGTCCCAGACATGAGTTGCGAAAACAAAAACCCACCGCAGAGCTGACCAATAAAATTAAGGAAAAAGGAAAAACTTGCCAGAAACGATAATCCCAAGGATGGAGTTGAGTTGGGATAGGATATAGGATTAACCTGACCCGGATCCATGACTTTGTATGATATATATATCATCAGTCATCACATCTATCTATCTAACTATAAATCTTGATATATAATAAATGTACCCATCTCCTCAAATTCGGGTTTACCTCCACCAATACCAAACACTTTTCACATTCACCAAGGAGTAGGACCCACCACCCTCACCACTTCTTTACATTAAAATATGTAAAGTCCCATAAAGCAAAAGGATAGAGATAATGCCTACCTGACCCCTCTCTTTCTCCCTCTCTCTCTCTCTCTCTCTCTTTGTGTGCGTGAAAGCTGAAATTGACTTCAGAGCCATCAGAGGAGAAGAACCAGAAGTTCAGGGAAACACCCCTGAATAACACCCATCTCCAAATTTTATTTCTTTTTTTTTCAAGGTACGCTTTTTATTTTTAAGTGTTTTTTGCTTGTACTAATTCTTTAATCTGATTTTTATTTTTTTTTACTGGGGTTTTGGTGTTTCATGTTCTGGTGTGGTTTGGTTTAGTTTGGTTTGGTTTTGTTTTGTTCTTCCTTGTTTTACTTTGATCCGTGAAGTTTGAACTGGGTTCTGTTTGATGTCCAATCTGTTTGCTGTGTAAATCAATTTTGTATTTTGTTTTGGATTGTCTGAGATAATTGAGTTTTTTTTTTTTGCGTCTTTAGATCTAAACTTGTCTGGCTTTGCTTTATTGTGATTCATGTTGGATCTTTTTTCTTTGCTAATCTGGGTTTTTCATTTCTTCACTGGAAACCCAGTAGTCTGATGTTTCTAATCTATAACTGATTCTCTTTTTTCTCTCTTTTTGAGTTTTGTGGTACTGAATTCTTTTTTCAAGTAACTTTTACATGATTTAGTTTTGTTCATAAACATGGTTTTGTGAAACATGAGTACATGTACTGCTTCTGATTCCAATTGATGTATGTGTTTTTGTTTTTCTGTTTTAAAGCTTTGGTTTGTATTGGAAGAGGATCTCATCTAGGAGATGGAACAAAATTTTATTTTTATGGATGCTCTGTAATAGAATCTTTGGAAAATATTATAGTTTCGTATAATTAGTGATTGTATTACATGAAAAAAATTTGAGTTTCTTCCGTTTTAATTATTAAACGTGCTTATTTCAACGGGGTATGTTTAGATTATTCATACTTTGTTTTGTTACTTTCTGTTTTACCAGATTAACAGGTGGAAAGGTTGTCCGAACTGGGTTTTCAGAGTTAGTTTGGTATCTAGTGATCAGAAGGTAGTTTGAGAAGTAGAAGATTTTGGTAGAAAATATCATCTGGGAACCTTGTGATTCCCTGTTTATTTGGGGGGAGGGGGGGTTTGTTTTGGGAAATGATGATGATGTTCGATGAAATGGGACTTTGTTGTGATATGGATTTCATATCTGCCCCTCTTGGGGAAGGAGATATGGCTGCCCCGCCACCTGAACCAGAAGCCACAGGGGAGGATGATTATACTGATGAAGAGATAGATGTAGATGAGCTTGAGAGGAGGATGTGGAGGGACAAGATGCGTCTGAAAAGGCTCAAAGAGCAGAGTAAGGGTAAGGAAGGGATTGATTTAGTGAAGCAGCGACAGTCCCAGGAACAGGCAAGGAGGAAGAAGATGTCGAGGGCACAAGATGGGATCTTGAAGTACATGTTGAAGATGATGGAAGTGTGTAAAGCCCAAGGGTTTGTTTATGGTATTATTCCAGAGAAGGGAAAACCTGTGACTGGGGCATCTGACAATCTTCGTGAGTGGTGGAAGGATAAAGTCCGGTTTGATCGTAATGGCCCAGCTGCCATAGCTAAGTACCAAGCAGATAATGCCATCCCAGGGAAGAATGACGGCTGTAATTCAATTGGTCCAACACCACACACCTTGCAGGAGCTTCAGGATACCACCCTTGGTTCTCTGTTGTCAGCACTCATGCAACACTGTGACCCTCCTCAGAGGCGTTTTCCACTAGAGAAAGGTGTTCCCCCACCATGGTGGCCCACTGGAAATGAGGAATGGTGGCCCCAGCTTGGTTTGCCTAAGGATCAAGGCCCTCCTCCTTACAAGAAGCCTCATGACTTGAAGAAGGCATGGAAGGTGGGTGTCCTCACTGCAGTTATCAAGCACATGTCCCCTGATATTGCCAAGATTCGCAAGCTTGTAAGGCAGTCTAAATGCTTGCAGGACAAGATGACAGCCAAGGAAAGTGCCACCTGGCTTGCCATAATAAACCAGGAGGAAGCCTTGGCTCGAGATCTTTACCCTGATTCATGCCCCCCATTGTCCTCTGCTGGGGGGAGCGGGTCTTTGGTCATCAATGATTGCAGTGAGTATGATGTTGAAGGGGCTGATGATGAACCAAACTTTGATGTTCAAGAGCGCAAACCTGAGAACCTCAATTTATCCTCTATGGGGATGAGGGAAAGGCTGTCAGTTCGACAAACATCGTATCCTATCAAGGGAGAAATTGTTACCAATTTGGATTTTATTCGGAAGAGGAAGCCATCCAGTGATTTAAACATGATGATGGATCAGAGGATCTATACATGTGAGTTCCTTCAGTGTCCTTACAATGAAGTCCGCCTTGGCTTTCACGACAGGACTTCCAGGGATAATCATCAATTGACTTGTCCATATAGAAGTACTTCAGAGTTTGGAGGGTCAAATTTTCATGTTAATGAGGTTAAGCCAGTTATCTTCCCTCAGTCCTTTGCTCAAGCCAAGCCAGTTGCTCCATCAGTAAACTCAGCCCAGTCTGCCTTTGATTTATCAGGACTTGGAGTTCCTGAAGATGGGCAGAAAATGATCAGCGAGCTTATGACAATCTATGACACCAACATTCAAGGCAATAAGAATGTTACTCCCAGTAACAGTTCAGTCACAGAGAATCAGAGTCTTCCCCAGCTGAAAATTCAACCACAACAGGAGAGTTACTTTCATGGTCAAGGGGTTGTGATGGAAGGAAACTTCTTTGAAGAATCCAACATCCACAATAATCATCAGATGTTCCCGCGTGAGGAAAATCAGTTTGACCGTTTTAAGGCATTGAATGCCCCGTTCGAGGCCAACCATAACAGCAATAATTACCAAATGATGTATGGCTCTCCATTTGATTTAGCTCCCTTCGACTACAAAGAGGAACAACAAGGAGTAGCAATGGATACACTGACGAAACAGCAGGATATTTCAATTTGGTACCAGTGAAAATGTCAATTAGATTCAGCCTTCTCTGGTTCAAGTCTTCAAATGCAATGCAAGTCCTTTGAGATGAAATAGAAAAACCTTCCTTAAGCTGAAAAACAGTTGTTGTTGTTGTAGTAGTATTTGCCTTCAAAATGTAGCAATGTAAGTCTAGAATTTTTAAGATTAGCAGAGGCATTAAAATGGCCTAATAAAGAATTAGAGTCCCTGTTGTTAATTACTGCATGTATGATTGTCATATAAATAAGTTAGGTGTAATTTTCCTTTTTGTTTTTCTTCTTGATTTCAATTTTAACCAACAATCATGTCCTGTAATTGGCACATTGTATTGGGATATAGCTTGTGTTTGAATGGGATGTGTGTTTTTGTTTTCATTATCTTGATCTCCAACCATGTGTGTGTAAAGATTGTGGTGAAGAGTGTGGACGTGGAACAGTAAGATGCCAAGTTGAATGAATGAGAAACATCTATATCAACAAGAGGTTTGTGTGGTGGGGTCTGTTCAAGGTTGGCAACTAGAATCAGGAACTATTTAGGCGTCTGTGGAATAATCTATGATATATTCTCATCCAGCTGTCAACACTCTTTGGCTTTTGGAAAGATAAAAGGGCACTTTCACTTTCATTTCATTTTTTTCATAGCCCCCATGACCGGGAAGCATGGAAATACTTAAATCCCATGCTAAGAATACGACTTTCTCTGCCCCCACTTTATCAAAGAAAAAGAAAATCTTGATAATAGAGGAAAAGAGTCAAATCTTTTGAGTGGAAAGCTGAAAGCATCTTGTTTCCTTACTTTTCTCTTTCGGGATCTTAATATTTTACTGTTTCGTGGGTAAATAATTTTGTAATCAAGAAAAAAAAAAAATTAACTGATGATGTGATGTAACAACATTGAAATATTTTTTTAATAAAAAAAGGAAAAAAAATTGAGTTTATTTTATTTTACAATTTTTTATATTTTTATATGAAATAAGGTATTAAAACTTTTGTAGGTTATAATTAGCTCAAATGGTTCAGTAATGGTCAATGAATAATTGTTAAATAAGAGATTTGGTCATATGATGATAAAAAACAATCATTAAAACCGAACGTCATGTTGAAATTATTTCTAAAAAAAATATCAAAATTTTCATAATTATTAAATAGAGATCTGGTCATATGATGATAAAAAAACAAAAATTAAAAACGAATGACATATGTTGAAACTTTTTCTATAAAAAAAAGTATCAAAATGTTCTTAATTGTTAAATAAGAGATTTGGTCAAATGATGATGATAAAAAAAAAAAAAACATTTAATAGTGAATGTCATATGTTGAAGCTATTTCTGTAAAAAATTGTCAAAATTTTCCTAATTGTTAAGTAAGAGATCTGGTCATATGATGATAAAAAACAATCATTAAGAGTGAACGTCATATGTTGAAACTATCTCTAAAAAAAAGAGTATTAAAATTTTCCTAAAGTGATCCCCTAACAAATATCCAAAGGTCATTAACATGACATATTAATCAATTTAATTGGTGTTTTGATTTAATTAAAAAGAAATATTACACCTTCCTTGCACACATCTTTACAAACACACGAATATTGTTTCAAGTAAAAATCGTGATTTTAAGTTACGTTTTCAATGCAATTTTTACATGTGGGTAAATATGTGTGCAATTAGATGTGTTGTAATTAGTATTTTCCTTAAAAAATAATCATGAATTTAGACAAATATTTCTATCATGTATTCATGTCTAACTTTTTATAATATTATTATTTTCCTGTTGAATATTATTATTATTAGGCTTATTTGTAGTCGTACTCAAAATTTTATTCGTCTAAGCAAAAGCTTTACTTATCACTGAATCATTCCAAATCTAACAAATCTAATACCTTAACAGCTTGCTTACAACATTTTTTTTTAAATTTTTTTTATTCTAGCACCTTAAAGGAATATTTATGACATAATGTACCAACTAATATCAATTTCACACAATAGACAAAGTAAGATGTCTAGTTCATTAAATGAATGTTAACTTAGTCCTAAAACAATAATATGGTATATATACAATGATACTGATTACGAAGATCTTAAACAGTTAAAACTGAGATTCTAGAACATTAAATATAGAAAAAGTGATTATTTCATTACAAAAATCCTAACTGTAGGTTAAGGATAATCAAAGATAATGAGGAAACGTATAGTTAATGGTGGCGGCTACATTTTCTTCCTTGTAATCAGCCTTAAAAATAAACGTACATCTTAAGGGCATTTAGGGCCGCTTCTCTTGGTCTTCTTATTCATTGTTATTTTGTTACTATTATAAGAAGGGGCGGCTAACGTGTAAATTATACTCTCTAAATTTAGATTTTTAAAAAAAATGTTTATTTAAGTTTAAAAAAATTAAATTTTACATTTCTATAATGTAATATAATTTAATTAATTGGTACTTCCTAATTTTTTCGAGACACTCAAGTTTCCAGTCTCTATCGGTTGTAACTATGGAACTAAAAAAAAAAAAAAATATATATATATATATATATATTAGAAGTTATGTTAAATTTTGTATCTTATTATTCCTTTCATGAAGTGACCATTAAATCCCACATAAACTTGTCTTCTATGTTAGAAGTCCAATCAAAATCAAACCATTCAGCAAAAACAAAAAGTCCAATCAAATCATGTTATGTCAATTTGAGCCCCAATTAAATAGCCTACAAAACTTTAAAAAATTGTAACGTTTCACTAAAATCCAAATATTTTTCTTTCCACCATTTTCTTACAGTCCAAATATATCAATCTACAAAACTTTGGTCATCAACAACCACAAACACAATCGATAATCGATAGTCCCCACACAAAGATTATCAAAATAAGCAAAAATAAATTCAAACTAAGAAAGATACAGTGATACACGCAAAAAAAAAAAAAAAAAAAAATCAAACTAAGAACGAAAATTTTAAAGCAATTATATAATTAGCATTGATTGCTTAAAAAAAAAAACTCACCTCCCTCTGCGTCCTTAACCCCAATCCAACCCTCAGACCGCACTTACTTCAAGTCCAAATCTTCTGTCTCACTTTTCTTTTTCAGCTCTATATTCCACCAATAAAAACTTGCCACGTATTTATCTATTTAATTAAATACTATCATTAGTTAATAATGGTAATATAAATAAGTCAATAATGATAGTATTTAATTAATTATGTTAACATACATTATTTAGGACAGACTTCAAAAAAAAAAAAAAAAAAATTTAGGACCACAATTAATTGCACACCCATTGTCACAACAATTTGATATAATTGATTATGAGTCGTGGAATGAGTAATTATGAGTCTTGTGACCGTTTGTCACTTTAAATAACTCATTTTAGAATTTTCTAAAAAAAATGTACCTAAGTGAGAGTTAATTGTTTTTAATGTCTAGTAACCGTTTTAATAGAGTTTTAAATGTTGTGTCTATTCAATGTACCTTTTTATTGGTGTCTCTTCATTCATTGATTATTCAGATTCCTTAAGAATTACTATCCATAGAATTCGAGCTAGATTTTATCCTGAAAATGATTTGATTGTAACTCTTTAGTAAATGGTTTGAATGGAGACATAAATTGTCTTTGAACAAAAAAAAAACATTGTGTCTCTAAAGTCTAAACAGACTTTATTCTATTCTTCTTCTACCATTGTTCTCTCTAATTTCCCAACAATATATATATACACATACATGATATTCCAATCTAGAGATTTTATAATTTATACATATATTCTTTATTATTGTAAGTAAAAAAAAAAAAAAAAAAAGGTAAATTCATAATAGGCTCGTTTTAAGAAGACTTTAGCTTTAGCATTAGATCTAGAAACATGTGGGCATGTCTTTGATTAAAAATGTGGCAATCATTTCGTGGAAGACTAGCTCCAAATAAGTTATATATTTGGCTGACTTTGCAGCATGTGTTTAAATTAGGAGTGGATGATCTGGTTGTCACTTTGTCACTTTGTGACCTTTGCTCAATATATTTTATAATGTTTTTTGGTTCATAATTCATGACCCGATTAAGCCTCCCACCGAACAGTGCAAGACTGTGACCTTGCTGACGATTTATTTTAATACTATATATTATATTATATTATATTATATATGGTATTCTATAAGAAATAATTAGTGTGCAGGAATAATAATAAATTGGGTTTTATTCCATTTTCTTATTGCAAAAAAAAAAAAAAAAGTTATTCCTTTTTAAGCATCATTCACTTGTCTTCAAACAACTTCCCATAAACTGACCAATAATTATTCCCAACCCCCATAATAACTCAATAAATAAATAAATATCTCAAAACCCTCTCTCTCTCACATTAATACTGTAGAATTTATTTTTTAATAAAATATGACATTTCTGATTATTGATTGTAATATTTTAATTAAAAAAAATATTAACAAATATAAGCTTCCTTCATCAACTTCTATTCTATATGGTGTCAAAGTTGATAAAAATAAAATAAAAAACCATTTTCTATTTTTTTTTTTTTTTGGAGACAATCGATAGAAAATTTCTGATGTATTTTGATACGCTGACAGTGAACTTGAATCAACATGAAACCCTCTCTTTCTCTCTCTCTCTCTCTCTCTCTCTCTCTGGTGGGTGCTTAGGAAAAGGGAAATTGATATTATTGAAGGCCCAAAACAATATAAAAGTTCAATGGACCTCTTTACAGCCTCAGGGAAAGCCCGCGGAAGCAAGAGCCCACTGTACTTACACCTAAGAACCCATTTATCATCAACCTTAAAGAAAAAAGGATCTTATATTTGTGCTGCATCCATCAAAACGTGAGATACCACCTTCATGCGAACACTTTTTGGAAACAATTTATTTTTTTTTTGGTTAAAAACTTTTGTTGGAAATGTATTAAAGTGTACTTATACTTTAAAAATATGAGAAAAGGTAAGAAAAAAAATGAGGCTTTAAATCAATACATAAAAACTAAAAAGCAAATAAAGTAGTCTCAAACATACACTGAAATGTTTTTAGTGGAGTTGCTCATCTCAATCATGCCCCTCAATATAATCCCTTCAATGACCATTGCGGCATTGCCTCTTCTACATACGGGAAGACTATAATTATGTTTGAGAAAAATTCATTTTTAATATTATAATTTAGGGGGTAACAAATTAATTCCTAATTCCTATAGTTTTATAAGTAGTAAGTTAAATAATGAGATTTCAAAAAGTAATAAACCCATTTAAGTGGAATGATATTATATTTGGGTTTAATATGTGTCGAGTTTTTAATTTATTTATATTTTTAAATCTTATAATTTAATTTTTTATTGTTGTAAGTTAGAAAGATTAATTTGTTACACCCTAAATTAATTTTTTCCAGTATGTTTTTCACCTAAGCTTTACAACCCTTGGTGTCTTGCCAACAGTGCGCGTACGCTACTCTGAAATCAAGTTGCTTGTTTGTGCTTTCTTGGTGACGTGGTCATCTTTGGGTTTCTTTTGCGTGGAAGAAAAGTCTATTCCTTGTTAAAAAAAAATATATTTGATATTCCTAAATAAAAAAAAAATATATATATATATATATATATTGTATTCTTTGTCCACTAAGGAATATGGTTGGAGTTTTATATGTTTAGATAGAGTAGCAAAGAGTTTGTTGGTTTTGGCTTCAGAGTCCTCCCCATATGTGGAGATGAAATCAATAGAGGTAAAGAAAAAAAAAAAAAAGATTTTTACTTAGGAGGTAATATAAGGAGAGAGATAATAAGTTTTGGATTTTCTCTAAGGATTATGTGAAATGCACAAATCGAGGAGAATTTGTGAATATTGGATATTAAATTTAGTGCAGTGAGAAAATAAAGAATCTAGAGAGAGAGACTGAGTGTGTGTGAGTTTTTCATTTAGTCAAGAGACACGCAAGAAGGAAAGTTTTAAGAATTTATGTAGGAGTCTAATTTTTTGGATGATGTGACCATGGAAAGTTGTAATTCTTCCTTTTAAGTGGAAGAATTTGGACATAACTCTCTATAATAACACCTTCAACCTTGAGTAATTTTAAGACCACACTTTTTACTACACCATTTTTCACAAATATTTTATGTGAAAGACTATGACTATTTACTTGTCATTTTTACATACACTCAACCACATTTTTTTCTACTACTCAGTACTTACAACATGACACATTCATTAAAGTTGTGACACAAAATATGCGATCCAAAAGAAATTTTTCTTCAACCTCTTATGCATTCTATTTCTTTTTGTTTTTGTTTTTGTTTTTTTTTTTTTTTGGATAGGTTATGCATTCTATTTCTATTACACTAAAGCTTGTATTATCATGTATTTCAGCATTCCAATACAGTGGCTAACTGTCAGATTTTTCAGTACCCCATGCCAATTTTGTCCCTCCCTTTGGCCCTAATGGGATAGGACATTTTCTAATTGCCTGAGCTATCTCGTACTTAAAAATCTCACTTATTGATATTTCGAATGTACTACAGTACTCTGACTTATCTTTAGCGCTAATGAGATATGAATCTTTCTAATTGCCTCAATGGTTTCCTCTTCGAATAATTCAAATGATCCCACTTGCCTATTAGATTTCCTCAAGCCTGAAACAGACCATTCTTTGAGCTCTAGCTTCTCTGAACTTGCTCTTGGCCTAAGCTCTCCACCTGCGGAATCTATATGATATGGCTTATATTCTAAATGTAAATGTCTTGATCATTACCCACAGCAAAACATCTTCGCTGGCATATCCCTGTTACTTACTAAACCTTGTGAGATCCCTTAATTTAGAGTTTAAACATTCACTAAAATTTAAAGGTCTAACAAAATATGTTATCATCAGTAATGATGACGATGGTGACAATACGATATCATCAGTATTGGTGGAGGTGGTGTTAGCTACACAATGAAATGAAATGCCAATTAAGCTGCAAAATTATTGAACTCTTCAAGTTACTTCCAAGTGTTTATTTAAGTTACAGGATGCACTTTTTTTTGCCAAGTAATTAATGAATGCACAATAATAGTAATAGAGAAATCATCAATGATGGAGAATTGGGTGCAATACCCCACCTGGTGCAATTACTCCACTCTCGCACTCAAAAAAAAAAAAAAAAATTGGTACTACTCTCACTTTTAAACTTTTATCTTTTTTTTTTTTAAAATAATTTTTTTATTTAATGATTAAGATTAAAATTTACTTTTTTTCAACTTTTAATCTTAGCTATTGACAGCTATTGCATCAAGTAAGTATTGTACCTTATCTCAATCCTTACAAAGGAGAGTATCTACAGTCAAAAGTAGCTTAATCCTAACTTCCATTAAATTACCAAGAAGGAAAATAGAAGAATTACAAATTTTTTTTTATAAACTGTTAATGTGATCAGTAATTATTAGTAAGTGAAAAAAATGATGTCAATTAATGGTGAGTCCAAATGAGAACTAGTAAAAATTTGTTATAATAATAGTTTGTAAATATATTGTAAAATTGTTTATGATTATAATATTATTAAGTGAATAATTATTGGTAAGTGAAAAAATAATATCAATTAATAGTAATCAAAATGAAAACTAATAAAATTTTATGGTAGTAATAATTTGTAAGAGTATGGTAAAATATAGTTTGCGGTCACAATCTTTACTAGGCTAAGATGGTCTTTCCATCTACCTGTCCTGTCAACTTCATCCCGTGTCCTCTGTGGTACCCAGCCACGAATGCGTTACCCTTCATGCGAGGGTAGGTAGCAGGAGTTGATTTGCTAAACTATTAATCATTTTGTAATCTTTGAAAAAAAAAAAAGGTATCTCTCTTTGTTTTTTTGTTTTTGGTTAGAAATGGATAAAGGTATCTCTTGGGTGTATATTCTATTATTCTCTTCAACATGACTCTTCTGACTCTAACCCATAAACTATGAAGGAGAGGACGATTATATCCAACACATAATAAGCTAATTATTAGTAATCTTGAAACTCATAAGAATTTTAAACTAAGCATGGGCAACTCTAATACCCAATGTACGTTCTTTTTTTTACTTTTTTATTTTTATTTTTTATTACTTCTCTTTTATATAGAGAGCAATAATAAAAGTTAATTGTATTATGGTATAATAATTATAAATAATTATTATGAAATGAATATCATACATTTAAATTTTTACATGACGGATAAAAATAATTCTTTTTTCAAATTTTTTGTTGAATATTGCAAAAAGAAAATTGGATTGGACTGTTCAATTGGGAACCATATCCTAAACTGGTCTGATAAAAATGGCCAGAATCGATGGATCAACCAACAAAAACCGAAAACTAAGCCCTTTTCAGTCTTTTTACCTTTTCAATTTTTAAAACGATGACCTCAACAAACGTTGATGTGGTATATGTGTATTGGATGCTGGGACGAAGCTATGCTTGGACCAAGGGGGGCAATGGCCCCCTCTGGCCTAATGAGAAAAAGCAAAATATAAAATTGTAGGGACTCAATTTGGATTGGACCCAGAATATGAATGGGTTTTCAGCCCAACAAGCCCAAACAATAAATTTGTAGAGAATGGGTACAAGAACTAGTACCGTTTGACAGGAAAGGTTCTACTCATCAAGTAACAAGGGGTATTTTAGGTTGATTAAAGGAGAAAAAACTCTCCTCGACTAGGTTTTCAGTCCGTTTCTCTTTCTCTCTTTTATCTTTTTTTGGAAAAGTCTCTTTCTATCTCATTCGTTTATATGTTATATACTCCCTTCTCCCCTCCATTTCCATCGTACACATGTAGTTCTTATCTTGGGAGCTCCTTCCTGTCCCATCCAGCACCTACCGGAACTTTCGCTTAGTGGCCATAAAGCTGCTTAGTCACTGTTCAGGTATCACCTCCACATTAATGCGGCCAGAGGGTTAGCTGGAAAGCATTTAATGTGGAGGTGATGGCCTTGGAAGATACTTGCTACCTTCCCTGACTCCTCCTTAGGTTTATACCCAATTTCTAGTTCAGATACAACTTTGCGGAGTCTCCGAAATAAAATGAAAGTTACATTCACCTCGGACTTTGATGTCCTCGGACGTGCGTTATGCCGCTATATATAATATCCACTCCTTTCTCCTATATTATTCATTTAATAATAATAAAATTTTTTAAGCTATCCTCGGATAACTAAGCGTCCTCAGATTAGGCCGTTGGGCCCCGAGCCCACTTCTGAGGATTCCTATATCTTTTTAACTAACAGGCCCCACAAAAATATATAAAACTTGGTTTTGAATTTTCATGCTCCATTTTTGTTCTATACTTCCATGCTTTCACGAAAAGTACACTTTTTTAATTCAAATTTTCATTAAATTTTGATACTTTTTTTGGGTTTTTAGGTTTTAAATGATTTATGAAATTTATCTTAAAGTATTAGCATATGATAATTGCAGTTTAAGTGTTTGATGAAGTTCCCCAAAAAAGATTGAGATAAAAATACACACGTGCGCACACGCACATATATATACATATTATTCTAGAGCTACAATATAATAAACATGGAGCTACAATATAATAAGCTTGGATAAAAAACATGGTTGTCTTTGGGTTACTCTAGAGGTACAATATGAAAGTTTAGGCTATAAAATTTTTTTTAAGCATTTGAATTTGAGTGTATTTTGCCCATCTCGCTCGCAGTCTTAACTCTGTTCTTGATTGGATGACTGGAAGCACATGAGAGAGCATGACCTTAAAGCATCTCCAATGACTTCTCTAAAGCCAATTTTAGAGAGAAAACACCCAAAAACTCACTTCAACAGTTTCTTCATTTTCAATTTTTTTAGAATTGCTAAAGTGCGAGTAGAGAATATTGTAGCGTTTCCTGTATACACTTTAAACATTTTTAGCTATTATAATAATCAGTTGTTGAATTAAAAAATGTGTTAGAAGATATATTAAAAAAAGTTAGTAAAATCACAGTTTATTACCCATCTAAATAGTACAAAAATATAGGAAACTGCGGTAAATGCCCTTAAAGATCTAAGCCTGTCCAGTCTACTTCTTCCCTTAACTGACCTGGGCTCATGGTGCCTAATGCATTGGGATCGGTGCTCGATGTCTGTGGAAAAATTCATGTACTCCACATCCACGCTCTAACTCAACAGTCAGAGTCCACAACCACAGAAGTGTTCCCCCAATGTGAAGCTGTATTTAATACCTGCAAAATCCAAAAACCTTCAAATAAAATAATAACAGATCTGCTATCATTGGCATTGCCAACTACCCACCATTCCAATCTTAATGCCCATTGCTTCACTTACTCTCACTCGTCACACTCTCTCTCTCACAGCTCACTGTTCAATGCCATTGCCACTGGCCACTGCCACTGGCTATATAATTTATAGTAAGACATTTATAGTGGCTACACTCTCACTCGTCACTCTCTCTCTCACAACTCAGATTTATTAGTACTTTGACTACTTTCTCAGCTCCTTTTTTTTTTTTGTTTTTTGTTTTTTTTTTTTTGTTTTGTTTTATCTTGGTGAAAGAGAGCAGCTTTTGTTGAGCTTTTTACTCATTATTGTTGCTGGTATTGATTATGTGTCATTCCCTTCTTTCATTTTCCTTCAATTCCTTGTTGTTTTTCTCTTTTTGAAGTTTTTGAGAGTTGGTTTTTTGTGTAATCAAGGAATGCAGGTAATCTTTTCGATAATATTGCTGTGGGTAGTAGTTGCCTCTGGACAATCAGATTTGGCAGCACTGTTGGAGCTAAAGAAGGGCTTTGTAAAAGACCCATCTGGGAAAGTGCTTGCTTCATGGATTTCTAAGTCCTCGGATTCTAATGGGTGCCCTCTAAATTGGTATGGGATTACTTGCAGTAGTGATAACCATGTGACATCAATTACTCTCAATGATGTGGGTCTGGTGGGTGAGTTTAGCTTCTCAGCTATCTCTGGCCTTGGTATGCTTACCAACTTGTCCATTTCCAACAACCAGTTCACAGGGACTATTTCCATGATTGGTTCAATTCAGTCCCTTCAATATTTGGATGTTTCAGGCAATATGTTTCGGGGGTCAATACCCTCTGCATTGTTCAATTTGAACAGCTTGGTGTATTTGAATCTTTCTTCAAACCAATTTAAAGGCAATGCTGGTGCTGGTTTTGGCAAACTTGAAAAGTTGAAGTATTTAGATTTGCAAGCAAATGGCTTTTCTGGGGATATAATGCAGCTTTTGTCCCAAATAGGTGGTGTGGTCCATGTGGACCTAAGCAGCAATCAGTTTTCTGGTTCATTGGATCTGGGACTTGGGAGCACCTCTTTCGTCTCCTCCATTCAGTATTTGAATATTAGCCACAATTCCTTGGTTGGTGAGCCATTTGCTCATGATGGATTGTCATTTTTGGACAGTTTAGAGGTGTTTGATGCTAGTCATAATCAGCTTGTGGGGTCTGTACCTTCCTTCAGTTTTGTGGTCTCTCTACGTGTTCTTCGCCTTGGAAGCAACCAATTTACAGGTTCTCTACCTGAAGCTCTTATCCAGGAGAGTTCAATGGTCTTGTCTGAGTTGGATCTTAGTCTTAACCAGCTCCAAGGTATCTTCATTTAAACACTTTACTCTAGCTTTTTTGTAAAGGTATATAGATTACAATTTGGCATACAATGATACGACATCATGTAGAGTGCACTTTTTTATTTATTTATAACCAAAATGATGAGTATCCTTCAAACAACTTTCTTGTGTTATATAATGACTAGTATGCTTCAAAGATCAAACTATTTTCACGCGTTTTATGTTCCTGTAGATTATATGCATTTTATTCTGCTAGTAATGTCAGTGCATTGGCTAAAGCCAAAAGACACTTTTGGGTCTCTAAACTTGTCCGTGAGCAATATTAGTCCCTAAAGTTTAAAGTGATCGCATTTAGTCCCTAACAAATTTAAAGTGATCACTTTTACTCCCTAATGTGTCTATTGGAGTGATGACTTATTTCAGTTTTAGTTTATCCACATCATCTAAGGGACTAAAACAATCAGTTTAAACTTCCTAGGATTGCTCGTGTGCTAAACTCTAGGGATTAAAAGCGTATTTAAGCTTTTGGCTGAACATCAGCTATGGTGTTCTCTGAAGTATCAAATAATTACGTGGTAAGAGGTGATCAAAAAATTATCAAAGAGGCATTTACAATTCCACTATAAAACATCAGCTGTTTTGATAAAATAAAACACCTTTTATTATTTTTCACACTTACTAATGATGTTTTCTATTGATCCATCTGTACTTGTGAAAGCAGGCTAGAACTGAACTCTTCATCTAACGAGGAAAGAGCCTCTAGGTGGGAGTCACACCCAGCAATAATTAACCAAATTGGAACTGATGAAATTAACAGTTCCGGATCACCATGAACAACTGGGCTTTAGAAACAATCCGTTCTAGAAAAGCTTTTAACCTTTTTAGAAAGTAGACCATTAGTATCAAGTACTCACTAACACTAATAGAAAGCTAAGAATAGAATAAGAAAATATGGTGAAATTTACTTTAATGTTTTATGTCTTTATGTTGATATTAAAATATGATGCTTATTCTGTATCTAAATGACTCACTAGTAAATTTGAGAATTTGTTAGCCTTTATACAACTTGGTTTATTTGGAAGTGCATCTTAGAAACCTCTTAAACTCCTCAGCTCCTGGAGTGATGTCTAATGTAGGCCCCACTTGTTTGGTGGAAAAGTGAGCTTGTAAAATGCAATTCTGTACATACGCATAAATGGAAGATCCTAGTAAAGTGGTTTAATGGGAATATGTAGTTGTATTTATGTTCAAGTTCCAATCGGGAAACCTTAAGTGAGCTTCATTATTCTATTAAATGAAACTATGAGTTATATGAAAGTAACACAATCTATGTCAATCCTTTCCCTTTTTATGAAAATGGCATGGCAACATGTATAGGAAAAGCATATATAACAGAGAAGATATATGGGAATGGTATGATTCATGTCAATCCAATTTTGAGTCTCGTGTATTAGGTTTTGTACCTTATTGTGACTTTATGTTTATCTACACCAAATTCTGCACCGAGGTTGATCTGTGTATGACCTCAGTAATTTAACTTTTTGGTGAAGTTTCGATGGGATGGTTACAGAGGTAAAAGAGAATGTTATTCTTTATTTTTTTAAAATGGGTGTAGGATTAGATTAATCTCAGTAGTGATTTGGCAAGAATTTGACCTTAGAGTAAGAATTTTAATGGTGATCAAAATAAGAACATTAACTGTTTTGTTGGAACATAAAATTAAGGGAAAAAAGGGATTAGTCAATTAATGATTTCATAAAAAAAATCGCTGCTGATGCTCAAATTCTTAATAATATTTCTATCTTAGAATTTAGATCATAAGAAGTTCATCATCAATACCAGTCAGTGCTTTAAATATGTTCAATGCTCATATTCTCGTGTCATGATAGCTTCTTTTACATTGCATGATGATGTACTCCAATATCCTTTTTAGACGTATACTGTGTGATAAATCCCATTGTAATGATCTTTTTAACTGTTCAGGAGAGAATTTCTTCTGCTGTAGAATGTGTCATTCTTTGTTGGTTTTTATCCAGTATATATAGCTGGCAACTAATAAGTTCTTATTCCAATACTCCATTTCTTCCATTTTCCTTTGTAGTTTAAGAAGAATTTACATTCATGGCAGGTCCATTGGGAAGTATCACCTCTGCGAATTTAAAGAAGCTTAATTTATCTTCAAACAAACTGACTGGATCCTTACCTGCCACGGTAGGTCACTGTGCCATCGTAGATCTGAGTAATAATATGCTCTCGGGCAACTTGTCCAGAATCCAAGGTTGGGGTAATTATGTTGAAGTTATTCAGTTAAGCTCAAACTCATTGACAGGAAACTTGCCAAACCAAACTTCTCAATTTTTGAGGCTGAATTCTCTTGAGATATCTAACAACTTGTTAGTGGGTGATCTTCCTCCAGTATTGGGTACTTACCCAGAACTAAAAGTGATTGATCTTAGCCTCAACCAGCTTACTGGAGCCCTCCTTCCAAGCTTGTTCAGTTCAACCAATTTGGCTAACCTTAACTTATCAGGCAACAAATTTTCTGGGTCAATACCTCTTCAAGAAATTGGAAATATTACTTCAATAGGTTCTGTGGAAGATTTGAGCCTGGTATCTCTTGATTTGTCCAAAAACTCATTGAGTGGCCATTTGCCCCCAGGGATAAGTAAGTTTAAAAACTTGGAATATCTTGATTTATCTAAAAACAACTTAGATGGTAGCATCCCTGATGACCTTACAGATAAATTGAATGCATTCAATGTGTCATTTAATAATTTCTCTGGTCTTGTACCTGAAAACTTAAGACGGTTCCCTGAGTCGGCATTTCATCCAGGAAATTCCTTGCTCATTTTTCCTTATTCGCCATCATCTCCAAATGGTATTCCCAACTTGACTCCAAGAGAACACAGGTCTCATATGACAACTGCTGTTAGAATTGCCCTGATTGCAGGTTTGGTTGGTGGCACTGCTGTGATATCTCTTATGTGCATATTGATATATTATAGAACCCACTGGCAGGAATGTCGGAGAAGCAGTTCATTAGAAAATGGTGCAAAGAAAAGTGTTGCACAAGGGAGTTCCTCCATTTCTCATAGATCAGGAACCAACAAAAATGTGGACCCATCATTAGGTTCGTTTAGATTTGATCAAGGCACATTATCATCACCCCAACTGAGATCTGCACATGATGCTGGTGACACTTCATCAGTTGTAAAGAAACCTAAAAATCTTGGGCATCCAGAATCAGTAAAATATGAGGCAGGAATATCTTCTCCCATGTCTCTCGTTTCATCTTCAAATCCATCACCTTCTAACAACCAACAACTACCTGATATTCCTGGCATGCTCAAAGTTTGTTCTCCAGATAAATTAGCTGGGGATTTACATCTCTTTGATAGTTCCTTTTTATTTAAAGCAGAAGAACTTTCTCGTGCTCCAGCAGAAGCCATTGGAAAG
The DNA here is from genome assembly GCA_030445155.1 of Quercus variabilis. NCBI lineage: Eukaryota > Viridiplantae > Streptophyta > Magnoliopsida > Fagales > Fagaceae > Quercus > Quercus variabilis. Next base: position 23,402,170 of record CP129445.1, read on the forward strand.
AGTTGTCATGGAACATTGTACAAAGCTACACTTGACTCTGGTCATGTATTGGCTGTTAAATGGTTAAGGGAGGGAATAGTGAAAGGAAGGAAGGAATTTTCAAGGGAAGTGAAGAAACTTGGGAACATCAAACATCCAAATTTAGTTTCTGTGCAGGGTTACTACTGGGGCCCAAAGGAGCATGAGAAACTGATAATATCGCATTATTTCAATGCACAGTCTCTGGCAATACATCTTCAAGGTAAGATTCTTTCTTTCTTCTTAATGTTAGACATGCATTCTAGAATCTTTTGAACTCTTTCACTTTAGAAATTCAATTCATAGGATATCAAGTCAATGGACACACCTTTTATAGCCTGTACTGAAATATGGTGAACTCAAAGCTGCCTTAAATTTATAGCCTATATATCCTTCGGGTGAATGGAAGAGTTTCATCTTCCTGAAATGAGGAATTTCTCTGATGGTTGATAATGTGGAATCTGATTGGTGCTCAACCAATTAGATCCAAAAGCTGGGACAGAATTTTTATGCCACTTGCACTGGATCTGGGCTGGCAATCCTATGAGACCTGATCTATGTTCATGATGGTCTTATTCTATTTTCTTTCCTTAATTTTATCAATTATTTATTAGTTATTTTCTACTATTAGGTATTCTTTATGGGATTAATGTAGCTAAGAGACTTTCCTTGACAGTTGGCGATAAATTATCTAGTCAGACGACTCCAACCATATTTGCACTTTTGTCCTAGGAGTAGGAAGCAGTGGTAAACTATGCAACCCTAAGTTTGGGTATATGTTACAGGGCACTCACAGTTTAGTTGTACATATATATTAGCAGATGAATCAAGAGATGGAATTAGAATACTCTTTTTGAAATGGGCTTGAGACTCACACCTATAAGGCCTTCATTAGCTCATCTTCCTCAATTAATTAATAAAAAGGAGTTGGAATTGAAACACAAAGAGTCCATTTAGTCAGCCCTTTAATATGTTATACCATGGTAGGAACGTATTTTTTAGAGAATTTTGAATGTAAGTAACTAAACCACGGTAAGTGGATTTCCTTTATTCAAAAAATGGGGGGAAAAAAAATGAAACATTAGAAATATCAATTTGGAGATTTTGAATTCTTGGATTTCGTGAAGTCACATTAAACTCTACTTGCTCTTGTTATGTTTTTTTCAAATTGTGGTTTGGATTTGTGTGTACATAGGGAATTTTTTTGGTGCTTTTTTTTTTTTTTTTTTCCATGCACTATATTTCTATGGTCTTGCACAACTTATTTAATCCTTAAATCAAAGTTGTTGACAAACTTTAGAACCCTAACATTGAATCAATTAATCCATTCATGTATATCCCAATAACGTAATTCTTTACAAGTATGGAATCAATTAAACATTATGGCAATCACAAAAACTTGGCACCTGCCATAACTTGGGCCCTAAGGCTTTTCTAAGTTAACATCTGCTATTGGCATTGGGCACTTCATTTGCATAAAGCATGTACAGAGCCAGTATCCTTAGTTGACTCCTGCCAATTTTTTTGTTGGAAGAAACCTATGATTTGATAGAACTACTCATGATGACTGAAAAAAGGACTGACTACTGATTATAGAGAATACATTTTCCTAAATTTCTATCCAAGTTACTTATTCGGACTTTGTTATTCCTATATTTGATAGAAAATTATGTTGCATGCCTTTAATATCTTCCACAGAGGCGGAGCCAAGAAAACTGTCACCCTTGTCCCTTGGTGAACGGCTTCGGGTTGCTGTAGATGTGGCTCGATGTCTGAACTTCCTACATAACGAGAAAGCAATACCCCATGGAAACCTCAAATCCACAAACATTTTATTGGAAACTCCTAATCTAAATGTACTCCTCACTGATTACAGTCTACATCGAATATTGACTCCAGCAGGAACAGCCGAGCAAGTTCTAAATGCAGGAGCCCTTGGCTATCTCCCTCCTGAGTTTGCTAGCTCGAGTAAACCGAGCCCATCATTAAAGAGCGATGTCTATGCATTTGGAGTTATCTTGTTAGAGCTTCTGACTGGTAAAAGTTCTGGGGAGATAGTCTCTGGGATCCCAGGTGTGGTTGATCTAACTGACTGGGTGAGGTTATTGGTAAGAGAAAATCGTTCTGTTGAGTGCTTTGACAGGCTGATTCTTGACAGGCACAAAGTGGAGCACCCTCCTAGAGTTCTTGATCATATGCTACATGTGGCTTTAAGGTGCATCCTTCCCGCATCTGAGAGGCCCGACATGAATACAGTTTTTGAAGATCTTTCCGGGGTAATGCAGTAGAAGATACCACCAGTTAAAACAGCTTTAACTGTTATTGGCACTCACACCATTTATTGGTTGGTTCTTTTTCCTAAATTGATTTTCTTCTCTATTGTCTTTAATTATTTTAACTGTTGTTTTTGTGAATAGTAATGTGAATGACAACCCTAGATAGGTTTTTAACAGCTTGAGGCTAGCTCATTCTTTCCACACCCAAATTGGGAATGTAATTTCATTCTTGAATTCATGTAGTGTTAATTTTTCATTATGGAAATAAACTTGCAAGAGGTTTTGTTCATCCGTTTAGTTTTACTTTTGGGTGTATTTATACATATGAGGCTTGATAATTGATTGATAGGAAGATGTAATATAAATTGGATTATACCCTCTTTTAACCAATTTTCAGCATACAGATCAGCCTTGTGTCTTTTATTTGCTTATTTCAAGGTATAGATAACTTTTATTTCATCTCATTTACTCAAACACCAAGAGATTTTCACTGAACAGTACATGATTAGCTTGGACAAGCACTATCATACAGTTATGGTGTCCAAAAGTTAGTGGGAAAAACAAATTCTTGTGATTAATCTTGGAAGGTATGGAGGGTACTTTCCAAAACTATAATTTGTTCATGGACTTCTGATTGAACTTCACAAGCATTGGGCTTGGCAGAACGTTTGAACTCAACTAATCTGACTGGCAGGCAGAAAGTATTTAATAGAGACTAAATTAGGCATAAAAGGCTCAAATCTACGGAGGAAATAAGATCAGGCTATTGAGGCCTAGATCTCTTTCCAGATGAAAGGGGCCTCTTGCGGCTGAATGCTAAAAGCCCAATTCAAGGACAAACAAGCTCCTTATGGGTTTCACCCTACAAACGTGGAAGATTGAAAAGGGCCCAATGACCCAATTCAGCCATAAGCAAAACAAAACGGCCACCTAAGAACAAGTCACTAGCCTTATCAAAAAGAGAAAAAAGAAAAAAAGAAAAAAAAGAAAAGAAAAGAAAAGAAGAACCAGTCACTAGCAGTCTAGCATGCTAACCTTAGGATACAACAACCCATCACATATGATATAAGCTCCATGAGTTTGCACTACTCCGCAGAGCGAAAGTTCTACAAAAAGAAACATCATTCTTTGCCCACAATATAATATTAACAAAAATTACTCACTCTATATACGTATTTATATATTTCTAATTTTTACATTTTTGTGTGTACACTCACATGGTTTATTATACACCCATCTCTAGTGGCGGAGTTAAGATTTTAGTTTAGGGGGGCAAAATTAAAAATTAAATTAAAAAAAAAACCTAAAAAGAATTAGACAATATATATAACAAAATAAATGGTTAAGTTCAAATTACACTTTACATTTTTGTGTGTACACTCACATGGTTTATTAAATACCCATCTCCAGTGGTGGAGTTAAGATTTTAGTTTAGGGGGGCAAAATTAAAAATTAAATTAAAAAAAAAAACCTAAAAAAATTAGACAATATATATATATAACAAAATAAAGGGTTAGGCTCAAGTTACACCTAGTGTAACTTTAAGCAATGTTATATCACTCAATATTTTTTAATTGAATATGAATTTTAACAAATTCATCGTTAGATTATATTATTTCCTTATATTCTTCATACTTGCAAAATTTCAAGGTAATCAAAGATTAATAGTCATGTCATCAATCAATTGTTTAAATTCAAGTTTTTGTAGTTTAAAATAATGCTTAAAAGATGAGTTTATGGATTGAATGGTAAATAACATTCAATTGACATGGAAATTGGTATGAATGTTAAGAACATATAGAACATGTATTTCAACAAATATGAATTCTATAACAAGTTATTGGATAGTGTAATGTTGCTTAAAATTAGACCAGGGGTAACTTGAACCCAATCCCAAAATAAATAAACAATTGTAAATAACCATAAGTATCATACAAAATCTAATATAAATGAAGACTAAGATTGAAATTTTGAAACATAGTTTAATTTACTCAACAGCTCTTGACTTTTTCCGTATTTTAAAGCCGTTGCATGGTTACTTCATTTTCAACACAATTTCGTTTAGAATTCGATATGGACTCGTTAACACGCTTAGAATTCTCTATATTTTCAATTAACTACAACCATATATCATTAAAGTAAGAGATTAATATAAATAAATAAATCCTTACCTTGATTACTTTTTAAAAAGTTGGTAGGATTCAAACTTTCTTTCTCTATTCTCAAGTATATAAAATTTGGGTTTATAACTTAAATCTATGAGTTTGAAAAAGAAATCAAGAGATGGGGGAGAAAAAAAAGATAATGGAGGCTTTAGGGGTTTAGTTCTGTATAAGGATATACCTTTTAAAAACTATTTTGGGTGAAAAATAGGACTATCAATTGAAATGCTGAAAAAAAAAAAAGGGATAATTTTTTTTTTTTTAAATGATAAATACAAATGTGCCGTGATTCTTTTTTTTTTTTTTTTTGGGGGGTGGGGGTGTAAATAAGTGCTTATGATTCCGTAATTGGGTGCAAGACAACACAGTCAAGGCCTCAAGGGTGAGTTACTATGCTCCAGCAAAAAAAAAAAACAAAAGTGTTACTGTGCGTGAGAAGTGTTCCCCTATTCTTTTGGTGTCGGAGCAATTTTCTTGGGAAGTGTTTCCCTATTCTTTTGGTGTCAAAAGCAGTTTTCTTAGAAATATTTTCCTATTTTTTTTGGTGTCAAAGCATTTTTATTTTATTTTTATATTTATTATTTTCTGTATCAGAAATGGCAAAACATTCAAAGAGTGGTTTCCTCTTCCTAGTATCTATGAGATTTTTTAGGAGTCAGGGGGGACAATTGCCCCCTCCCAACCCCCCTGCCTCATCTGCGGTTTTCTTGGTAGTCTTTCCCTATTCTTTTGGTGTCAAAGCAATTTTCTTTTAGCTAAGGGATTGGTTTATTTTTATTTATTTATTTTTTCTATATATCAGGAAGGACAAAACATTCAAAGAGTGGTTCCCTCTTCCTAGTATCTATTAGATTTTTTAGGAGCAGTCAGGGGGGACAATTGCCCCCTCTCGACCCCCTATCTCATCTGCAGTTTTCTTGGAAGTCTTTCTCTATTTTTTTGGTGTCAAATCAATTTTCTTTTAGCTAAGGGATCGGCTTCATTTTTTTTTTCCTTCTATATCAGGAAGGGCAAAGCATTCAAAGAGTGGTTCCCTCTTCCTAGTTTCTAAGAGATTTTTTAGGAGGAGTCAGGGGGGACAATTGCCCCCTCTCGACCCCCTGCCCCATCTCTAAAGTGTTGAGACTCCTATATAGATGATAATGGGATAAACGAGACATAAATTTTTTTAACAACAATTTGAGTCTATGGGGTATAATTCTTGATAATAAATTTTGAAACAACGAAATTATGAATATATATATATATATATATATATATATATAGCATCCCATCACAGTCTTTACAACAAGACATGAAGCATGCACCCTTTAATGTCACTCTCTCCCTTTTAAATCATCCTCACTCATGCTTTATCAACTAGACAACTAATTACATATTAGAATTCACTCTCATCAAGCTTTTGCTGTAGCCCCCGCAGATTGAGTTCCTAGCTTAATTAGCTGTATTTTCTCTCTCACGAATCTCTCTAGTTCTTAGGTGAAAAAATCTTTTAAGAGTTAAGGTTTCTCTTAACTCTTAAGTGTGCCACAATATTTTTTGTAAGATTTTGTCAAGAAAACTTGTTTTGTAAGAGAGTGATCATGTCTACACAAATCTCAACTTTTATGAGAGTTTTAAGTGTTTTAGACAATATTGTAGTATTTAAGTATTCATCTCTCTAAAGATCCTTTAGAGTCATTTTAGAATCTATTGTCCACAAAGAGAATTTGTATGAATGTGTTGTGTTGATCACACATGGCACCGTGCACAAGGATCAAGTTTGTGCTTCCAGTGGTGGCTCTAGGAATTTTTTTAAAAGATGGTCATTAGGAAACTTAAATTATACAAAATCTAATAAAAAGAGAACTTCATATATTAATGAAAAATGCACATGCAAACACATAAAGTCTTACAATTTCCTTTTATAAATTTTCTTATTTTGAAATCGTTACATAATAGTCTTATTATTAATGTTGCAAACTACGTCTCTTTCAAAATTTTTAGTTAAATAAAAATTTTCTTGGATTTTTTACTTTTTGTTTGGAATGACCTAATATTAAGGAGACCAAAGTTTAAGAACAAAATTTGGTTACAAATTTAGTTTTAGCCTAAGGCTACAAACTTAGTTCTTACTAAACAAGTTAATATTGCTATATATTTTGAAAATCTAGAATTGTATGTCCTCTTTATTCTTAAAACCCATGTCAAATTTTATGCCAATTGGATATTATTTAGTATTCGACCCATAAACTTATTTTATATGTATAATTTTAGACTACAAAAGCTCAAAATTTAAACATTTGATTGATGACGTAGCTATTGATTTTTTATCTTCTTGAAATTTTGCAAGTATAGAGGATAAAAGAAGAAAATGTAATTAAATGGTAGATTTTTCAAAATTCACATTCAATAAAAAAATATTGAATAGAGTTGTAATCTTAGTCTACAACTAAGTATATCGCCAAAGTTTAATTATGTTAGATCTAAAAAAATTTTAGGGTGGTCACAGTGGCGGCTCTAGGAATTTTTTTCAAGATGTTCCTTAAGAAACATAAATTATACAATCTAATAAAAAGAGAAATTCATAAATTGACAACAACAACAACAACAATAAAAAAAAACATGCAAATACTTAAAGTTTACAATTGCCTTCTACGAGTTTTCATATTTTGAAATCGGTACATGATAGTCTCATTATCAATGCTACAAAACTACATTTCTTTCAATGTACATAACTAAGTAATCATTCATCCATTGAATGTAGAACAATTTATAGAACAAAATTTAATTTTATTGGCATAAAAAAAATTGGGGCGTTCCCAATTTTTTTTTGAAGGGTAGACAAATAAAAAAATTTAAATTATTAAGGTGGCGTTGCCCTTGGGTGGTCATAAAGTTTTTTTAACGATAAAAAAATCATAAATTTTTAAAATTTATACATAATAATATTTCTTTTTTCCAGGTCAGGGTGGTCCTGTGACCACCCTAGACTCTATGTGGAGCCGCTCCTGTGTGCTTCGTTAAGATTTAAACATAGTGTAGTTTGGATAATTGCTTTGACATTAGGGAATCATGATACTCTAGAGTTTTTAAGATATTTAATTGCATAGAGTTCTTTTAATTAAGACCATTTACTTTTGGCCACTAAATTGAGGAAAATTATTAGGTACTTCTGAAGTACTATAAATGCGTACTCCTCCTTTCTCACATAAATGGTGGGTCCCATTATGAATTTAATTAGTGAGACACACCATTCATGTGAGGGGAGAGAGTACGCATTTATGGTACTCCGGGAGTACACAATAATTTCACCTCAATTGATGACCTAATCTATATAATAATAATAATAATAATAATAATAATAATAATAATAATAATAATAATAAGAGGTAAAGTAGAGAGAAAATCCAATTAAATTTCAAATTGAAATTTAATTAGAGTCTAATTTTGCGTTATGTATCTCATCTAATCTAAATTTTAGGATTTTGTGCCAAGTAAGTTAGTTTAGTATAAAAATTAAATTTCAATTAAAGTTTAATTTTGTGCCGCGTGTCCAATCTAATCTAAATTTTTAAATTTTTGTACCAAATAAGTTAATTTAGTATAGAAATGAAGAGTCCAATATAATAAACCATAAAAAAAAAAAAAAAAATCATATAGCTAAAAAAATTCAAATTTATAAGTCGTTTATATATATATATATATATATTAATAGGTAAAGTTAGAGAAAATTGAATTAGAATTTGAAATTATAATTCAATTTTGCCCCATGTGTCTAAATTTATGTGGGAACTACACCATAATTATCCACTTAAGTTTGTGCCATGTGTCTACTTCAATTTTTTAATCTTTATATCAAGTGAGTTAATGAGTGTAAAATATTAAGAATTTAATATTAATGAACTATAAAGTTAAAAAAAAAAAAAAAAATCACGTATACTCAAATAAAAATCATCACATGTTTCTCAATAAATAAATAAAATAAAAATCATTATATAACAAAAATCACCACACGTTCTATCTTATTAAAAATTAGAAGAAAAAAAAATGATCATAAGTAGTATTAAATTTAGGTAAGAATTTTAATATGTGACTAATTACGTTTACTTAAAAAGATAATTTGACTAATTATCTATATTTTATGATAAAAATTGTGTTTAACTCTATATGTATGCATGAATGCATGTGTTATAAGCTTTTAAAAAAAATTAATTTGACTAATTATTTATATTTTTATAATAAAAATTTTGTTTAATTTTAAATGCATTTATGTGTTTGCATGGAGTTACAAGCTAGTTTGTTTTTTAATATGTATTGATGACCCTAATTTAATTAAGATTAAAACTCAATATATTTCAATTGAGAACTATATTGATCTATTTTAGTACAAATACTCATGAAAGCCATAAAAACCACATAATCACATTGTCATAATCAATGGAGACATTGCTATGACTCTCCTTTTTTTTTTTTTTTTTTTGGGTTACACGTAAGTGCTATTATTGGAGAATTTAACCTGGAAATCTATTTCGGAGACACAGTAAGCACAGTCCAACCACAAGTTTCGTTGGAACACTGCTATTCTGTCATGCAACAAAGTTCTAACTGGTAAGGCACAAAATGGCGAATATTCTGTCATGCAAGAAAGTTCCAACTGCTTAGACATTCACCTGGAAAATAACACCATAGGAAACTTTTAGCAAATGTGAGAAAGTTAACAACTATCTCAAAAAAAGGTCCTTGAAAAAAAATGAAAAGAGCTGTGACATAGTTACATATTGTGTTGAAACACAATTTTAACTAAAATTATGAAAATATGAAATCCTCAAAACACAATTTCAGCTAAAATGTGTATACTAATACTATAACTCAGTGTGTACAATAATAATTAATAAAATAAAAAATATCTCGAAATTTGTGAATCGGCCATTCGCAATAGGGTCTTTTAGATTCCTATTTGAAGGTTTCATGAACTAGGAGACTGAGGCCATATTCTGCATCCCAGTTTGGTTTTTCCATTTATCATTATCTTTTTGTTTTTAATTTTTTTGGTGCTGTTCTTTTACCAGCTCAACAAGTTTACATTTTTTTCAAAAATTCCAACATCATAGTATAAACCAAGGGAAGAGATATATAAGAAGCATAACTCCAAATATAAACTAATAAATAAATAAAGTAATTGATTACTCAAAACCATAGTTTTAAAAACCAGACTGAACTGGCCAGTCCGACCGGTTCAACCAAGAACCGGCCTTAAATTCGGTCCGGTTATGATAAAAAACCGAAAATAACTAAAAAACCACTGAACAGTAAAAACCGGAGATCCAACCTAAAAAATCGGAGGTTGAACCGGTTTATAACCGGTTGGAAATTTTTTGTCTTTTTCGGCAAAACTATGCCGTTTTGGTCCTCTAAAATCCTAAAAACTAACCCTAAATCCCTAACTCCCTAAGCCGAAAGCCCACCCACACCCTCAGACACTCTCAACTCTCAGACTCAAATTTTTTGTCTCATCTCACTCACCTCACCTCAACTCAAGCTCTCAAGCTCATCTCGCTCATCTCGATCTGCGGCTGCGATCTGCCTCGCCGAAAGTCAAGCTCGCTCTTCGCTGCCTTAAGCTCACTCTTTGCTGCCTCAAGCTCGCTCTTCACTGCCTCAAGACTGTTTGTTCGATCACCTCAAGGCTCTCTCTGCCTCACGCAGTCACGTGCACACTCTGCCTCAGCAAGCTGAGATTTTTTTTTTTTCTTTTTTCCTTTCGAAAACAGAGTGAGCTCCTTTGCCTCACGCACCTAGGTTTTGGCCTCTGGGCTCTGCCTCACTCAAGCTCTGCCGCCCTCAAGCTCTGCCTCACTGCATCTCTCAAGCTCTGCCTCACTCTCACTGCCGAGGTTTTTAATCTCAAGAGCTCCTTTCTCATTTGGTTAGTTACTTAGTTTCTTTTTTTTATTCTTAATTTCTTATACAATTTTTTAAACCCACATTTAACTTTTGGGATATTTGTACTGATTTGGCTTGTGTTTTGATTAGATGTTGAGGATATTTGACTATTTGTTGATGTTGAGGTTATAAATAGAGGTAATTTCATTTGGGGTGTTGTGATGATTATTGGTTTGATTTGTGTCATAGTAATTGTTTTTGTTGAAATGAATGTATTTAGTGAGTTTTGTTTACAATTCCCAGCTCTCTGCTTGGTTGGGCACTTGGTCTTGCTGCGTTCTCTGCTCTCTGCTCTCTGTGTTCTCTGCTTGGGTAATGATTTTTTTTTTTTTTCATTTTCTCGGTTCTCTCTTTTTTTTTTTTCTTTTTTTTCTTTTTTTTTTTTCATTTCTCTCGGCTTCATCAAGTAATAAGCTAATAATTGATATTCTTTTTTTTTTTAATGATTATGACGATTACTTGATTTTGATTTTGTTTTTGATCATTTTCTCTGTTTTATCTTTGTTTTTTTCTTGTTCTTTTTTTTCATTTCTCTCGGCTTCATCTCAGATTCTCAATTCATGTTGTCGGCTTCAACTCAAGTTCCCCTTCCGTGACCTCACTGGTAAGTGGTAACTTCAATTATTAGTTTACATTAGCATTTTAGTTTATTTGTGATTTTGTATATGTTGTGAATTTGATTTACAGAGTATTATTGTTTGTGAAATATAGTTTACAGAGAATTATACAATTTATACTATTGATTGTGTATGTTGTGCTGATGAATTTATTTGTTGATAAAATGGTTGCTGCCAGTCTGAAATTGTTGAGTAAAATGGAGTCCGCCTCTGTACCATCTAATGAACATGCTTCTACAACCGGGTCTAATACTAATTCTTCATCTGTGAGAGCGAAATGTGATCCCGCATGGGATCATGTAACTGAAGTAGTGAAAGACGGAAAAAGTAGTTATAGATGTATACATTGTGGGAAAAGTTATAAAGGAGGGGGCATTAATAGAATGAAAAGACATCTAGCTGGAATTAAAGGAGATGTGGCTGCATGTATGGGTGTACCTTATGATGTTAGGTTTCAAATGGTTGAGAATTTGAAGGAAATTTCAAAATCTAAAGAACAAACAAAAAGGGATCAAGAAGCATCTAATTATTCGCCATTAGAGGACTCACCAGAATTTGAAGATGTCCAAGAAATTACTCCTAGAAGTTTTCCACCTAGAGCTAGGGGGCTAGGTAGGGGAAATAGAAGTGGTCCTAGTAATTTTCTACCAAGATCCAATCTTGGCAAGAGAAAGGTTGGTAACATTGATAATTACTTCGCTCCTAGAACAACACCGGGAGCTCAACCTTCTATTAAAAGTGTGCTTGCTAGCAAAGAAAAGAAGTGGAGGGTTGATATGGCTGTAGCAAGATGGATGTATGATGCTTGCATTCCAATTAATGTTGTGAATTCTAGTTATTATCAACCTATGTTCAATGTTGTAGCTTCTTATGGTCCTGGATATAGAGGCCCAAATTATCATGCCCTTCGAGTGCCTTTGTTGAGAGATGCAAAAAGAGAAGTCCAATTGATTGTTGATTCTCATCGATCATATTGGGCTGAGACTGGTTGTACAATAATGGCTGATGGGTGGACTGATACTAGGCATAGAACATTGATTAATTTCCTTGTCTATTGTCCTAAAGGAATTATTTTTATACGTTCTGTTGATGCTTCTGACTTGGTTAAGGATGCTATTAATTTGAGTAACTTGTTTGATGAAATTGTTAGTTGGGTTGGTCCTGCAAACATAGTACATTTGGTCACTGACAATGCTGCAAATTATGTAGCTGCTGGAAGAATTGTGTGTGGAAAATATAGGAACATTAGTTGGTCACCTTGTGCAGCACATTGCCTAAACCTAATTTTTAAGGAGATTGGGAAAATGGATCATATAGCTAAACTTGCAGAGCGTGCATCCAAGATCACAGTGTTCATCTATAACCATGTGGCTTTGCAAGCTTGGTTGAGGACTAGAAAAAATTGGACGGAAATTGTGCGTCTAGGGCCAACTAGGTTTACTACTACTTTCATTGCCTTAGGGAGTCTTAAGGAACATAAGCATGACTTACAAGCATTGGTGACTAGCAAATTTTATGTTGAATCAAGATATGCAAAAGATAAGAAAGCAAAGGCAGTGGTGAAAATCATTCTTGACAATCAATTTTGGAATGATTGTCATGTAATTGTGCATATTATGTCACCATTGATTCGTTTATTATGCATTGTTGATTCTGATGAAAAACCAGCTATGTGTTATGTATATGATGGCATGTATAAAGTAATTGATCGAATCAAAAAAATTTTCAAAGACAAGAAGAGACTATGGGAGCCTTATGTTAATATTATCAAGGATCGTTGGGATAATCAATTCTATAGAGATATTCATGCTGCTACTTACTGGTTGAATCCTGCATTCCAATATGACTCATCCACTCTTAATAAGAGGCTAGAGACACAATCTGCTGTGACAGATGTTATTGAATCAAAAGTTTCAGTTGGTCGATTGAAGTTGGTGGAGGTATTAAGGCTATTTCGAGAGCGTGAACAAACTTTTGGAACCCAACTTGCTCAAGAATCAGCCAAGACATCTCAGCTGGGTAAGATATTGTTTACTTTAGCTAATACTAAAATGTAAATATGTTTTAAAGATCATAGCTCTTTTTTATATTTTTGGTATAAGTATAGTTGTGTTTATTGATTCATTGTATCTTTGTTTTGTGTTGTATATGGAACTTAGATGAGTGGTGGAAGTTGTTTGGATCTTGTGCTCCAACCTTACAAAAGTTTGCAATTCGGATCCTTAGCCAAACAGCTGCCTCTTCAGGATGTGAGCGGAATTGGAGTGCTTTTGAACAAATACATACCAAAAGAAGAAATAGATTGGAGCATCAACGACTTAATGATCTTGTGTTTGTTCATTATAACTACCGATTGAAAGAAAGGTATATATTATATAATCTCTTTGTTTCAATGTTTTTGTGGGAAAATATGAGTGATTCACTGATTTGGTCAAGTGGGTTCTTTGTGATTGTGAAATATAAGTGATTTGGTTATTAATTAAATTATTCATTATGTTCATCTTATGATAGAGTCAAAAGGAAGAAGTTCAATTTTGATCCTATTGATTATGCAAGTATCGATAAAACTGAATTTTGGGTAGTGGAAGATGAGGAACCTCCATTTCTGGATCATGAGGAGATAGAGAATGCATTATATGAAGAGGGAGCCTATCCAATTGAAGAAGGGTCTTCTAGCCATGTACAAAGAGGTTAGCTTATAACAATTCTTTGCCTAGTTGCATATTTTAATTAGACTATTTATGATTTATGAGAAATGATTATGAGAATTGTTATTTCATTTATTGTTTTTTGGTTTTGGAATTTGTATAGATATGGACAATGAAGTGATTAAGGATGATGATGACATCAATTTGGAATCATTTGGTGATGAAGATGATGCTCCTCCCGAATTTAGAGATAAAAATCATCCTATTCATGTTGAAGATGAAGAAGATGAGGATGATGATTATGATGCTAGTGGTGGAGCATTTGGTTCACATGATGATATTGATTTCGATTGTCTTCATAACAAATGAGGCTTGGGTTTTAAAACTTAGTTGTTTGTTTGAAACTTTGAAACTTAGTTGTTGTTTGTTTGAAACTTTAAAACTTAGTTGTTGGTTGTAATGAACTTATTTGTTATTTTCATTTGGATGTAAATGTAATAACTAATGAACTTATTTCTTTGGTTTTGTTGAAAGTTTATTAGAATTTAGGATGATTATTTTGTAATGTTATTACTTATTGATTTGAGCCCTCTTGAGATTGCTTAGGTTTTTTTGCTTTAATAAGTAAGGAAATATTTTATTACAGGTGATGTTTCTAAAGCAAGTTATGGACCATCTATTGCTGAGTACTATGTTGTGACCAATCCATTGGCTTTTGTCAATAAATTATTACTGCAAAAAAAAAAAAAAAAAAGGTGTTTCTTTGCAATTTGATGCAAAAATCAGTAATCAAAAGTTATTAAGTCAAATTATATTAAAAGATGTTATATTATATACTTATATTCTTGTATTTTTTAAAGGGAAACATATTTGTTATTATAGGTTTGTTATTAGTTTTAGACTTTTAGTATATTAAAAAATTATTAATTATTTATATAATTTAAATAAATAATAATTAAATTATTTATGACGTCATCGGTTCGACCATCAGTCGGACCTCGGTCCGACCATAAAACCGATATTTAGCTTTTTTTCCGGATCTTTTACCGTACTGGTTTTTAAAACCATACTCAAAACTTTTTGTCTTTATCAAAAAAATAAAAATAAAAATAAAAACTATTTTGTGTCATCATCAACTTCCCAGTTAAGAAACCCGCGTCCACATCTAAAAAGAACTGAAGAATTAAAAAACCCAGTCCACAAAAATTGATGAAATGACAATTATGTCCTCCAGTGTACTCTGCAGCCAGGCCCACGCGGTTTTCGGTTTTCCACTGATCTCGTCTGTAAAACGCTGTGTAAAATCCTAAAAGCGTTTTTACGCGGCTTATTTAGCAACGTAAAAACGTTGACTGAATGTGTACGCTGTACATACAAGTTAAGAAGTAAAAAAGTCTACATTATAAGCTGTTGCCAAATACACTAATCTGGCTTATAATTGACTTTTTGACCAAAAATGCTAATTTTTCTCCCCCTAAAATAACAAAAGTCCTCGTTGGAAACAAATGTGCCATTTTTTTTTGGGGGGTGTTTTAGCAAAAGGTAAGAAAGATTTTATTAATGTGTCAGATTTGTTTGAAATACAACATCTAAATTAATCATCTGGTAAACTTTCTAATCATAAATTAAAAGTTGCAGTCTTCTAGTAAGGCTATGGGCGTTACCATATTCCTTACTCTTAACAAGCTTGAAACCATACCATTGAAGTGTATTTGCTTCCTTTCTTGCATAAGTCCATCTTCCAAAACATTTCCATATATAATATGAGATGACTTGAGATCATTCAAAGGTGTAATATTTTCATTGGAAACAAATGTGTCAATTGGACTACAAGGCTATTAATAACACCTCTCGCACTTGGTTATCTGTTATTATTTAAAATTTTAAAACTTGCTACAGTATTATCTTATATGATCCTATTTTTATTAATTACAAATGTTTTTATTTTTATTTTTATACACGTTTCGTTTTAATTTTTTTTTTTTTTTTTTTTAAGTTAGACCAAATATACTGATTTGGCTTTTTCACTTGTTTCTCTTTTTATCTACTTTTTTTTATTATTTATTTGAATGCACTTTATATGACCTACAACTAATTCTAAGTTCTATGGAGTATTTGTTAAGAGGAAAATTTCCAAATGATCTATATCACCTATAATGTTGAGTTCATTCAAAAACATCCCATGTATCATTACCTCATCAGGCTAACAGGTGGTTGAATATTGGGATATGTTAATTAGTATATACATAAAAAATTACCATTTAGCATGAATCAAAGAGTTGTCACCCAAGGGAAACCAAATTGAACTTTAACACTGTATGCGACCCCAACCATAGAAATGAAGAATACTAATAACTCTAAAAGATTTTAATAATTAATAGCCTAACCCTTCGATGTTGGTGCTTATTCCCACAGATTTATGTTCCTTTATTATTAATGTTTGCTTTTCTCAATGACATTTGACAATATTAAAGGCCTCATTTCGGTAAGTCCTAGGGGGATTTATATGGGACATAATAGTATATTGATGAGCTTTATTCAACATTGTATTTGCCTTTGTTCTTTATTGTTTTCTTCATTGTTAAGTTAGATACACTCCTTGAAGTCTTCACTCTGTCACAACAATCAGCGATACTTAAAAGCTCTGTTTTGGTGTACATTTTGATTATAAACCAACTCTCTCTCTTCTCTCATTATTATTTTTTATTTTTATTTTTATTTTTCAGGTTTTACATGAATTTTTTACTGACAATACTTTAAACAAGTTAACACAGTATACTTTAGTAAGTAAAACAATTTTACATTATAGTAAAAATTGTAGACTTATGATTTTTATCTTTTCTGATTAGAAAAGAAAACCGTGTGTAGCCAATCCAACAAACATGTATTAAAAATTCTCTTTGCACACGGTCTTTAAAAAAAAGAAAAAAAAAAAAAAAAAAACAGACAAAAGGCAAGGAAACACGAACACGGATTGGACTTGTTCATGTAGTAATTTACTAGACATCTCATGCTGACCTGTTAAAACAACCATTTCCGTTTACTCATTCGACACGCTCCTACATTTCTCTCTCTCTCTTCTTAGCCTCGTATAAATATCCCACTTTTTCTCTCTCTCATCACATTACAATTTTCTTTCACTGATTCACTCCCGGAGTTTATATCTAAATTGTATAACTCAGTACCCATATATAAAATAAGAAATGGCCGACCGAGTTCACCCACGCGACTCGCCGCCACCACAGCCACCGGTTTCAGCAAACGACGAAACATCCTCGGAGAGTTCCGAAACAATGTTGACACTCGCCACTCGTCCGAATCCTTGTCCCGACAAACCCGTTCCTCCACCTGGTACCTACGTGATCCACATCCCTAAGGACCAAGTCTACCGTGTTCCTCCGCCGGAAAACGCCAATCGCTACCAAGCACTCACTCGCAAATCCAAAGCTCGCCGCCGGCCGTGCTGTCGCTGCCTCTGCTGGTCCCTCGGAATCCTCGCTTTCCTCCTCGCCCTCCTCGCCGTCTCCGCCGCAATATTCTACCTCGTAGTCAAACCCCGGTCTCCGAATTACTCCGTCGACGCCATCTCCGTCTCCGGCCTGAACCTCACCGCCGCAAATGCCGCCGCGTCAACAGCTTCTCTAAAGGTCTCGCCTGAGTTCGACGTTACAGTTAGAGCCGATAACCCGAACGACAAGATCGGGATCTACTACGAACCGAAGAGCTCCGTCGAGATCTATTACGACGACGTGTCGCTCTGTAACGGCTCGGTGCCTTCGTTTTATCAGCCGTCTAATAACGTGACGGTTTTCGAAACGGCGTTGAAGGGCTCCGGTGTGGTTTTGACCAGTACGGTTAAGAATTCGTTGTTGCAAGCTCAGAGCCAAGGGAAAGTGCCGTTACTTTTGACGGTTAGAGCTCCGGTTAAGATTAAAGTGGGGTCCGTTAAGTCTTGGACGATTACCGTTAAGGTTGACTGTGATATAACGGTGGATAGCTTAACGGCCAATGCTAAAATATTTTCCAAGGATTGTCACTACGGTGTGAAGATTTGGTAGACATACTACGTGTTTGGCAGTATGTTTATTTTGCTTTTAGAAATTAGGATCTTTGGTATAAATTTTTCTTTTTTAATTTTTGTGATTATGTTATAGCTTCTTTATACAGATTACGAAAGTAATATACACATTGTTTTAGTTACCATCTATCTTACTCAATTACTTTAAAAAAATAGAAATTTTCCTCTCTCCATCTAATATTTTATAGAGAAACTTTGGTATAAAAGGCACTCCCCTTAGTTTATATGAGTTCTTATCACGCATGACACTCTCCCCCTTGTGTACGAATAATTTAACGGGACTTATTTTTTTTTTTTAAATACAAAATTTTGTTAGTGAAACTTCGGTCTCAAATATAGATTGGGGGGTCGGCGGTGGATTGGAATTTTCTTAACCCACCATTAGCAAGTTGGTTAAAAATATTACCCTTTACCTATCCAACCCGACCCATGCATGCTCCTAACTAGGAATGTCCTCTTCTAAATGGTTGTGCTACTTGACGAATCTTGCAAAAGAGATTCAACTTAATAACTACAATCGAGAACAATTAGAGTTGGTTTAAAACTGGTGCTCCAAAAGTCTAGTTAGGACACGAATGTGAAAGTTAGTTTCAACGGAGTTTCTGAGTAGTATATTTCATACCGCACATAATCTGAGACTTAGAGTATTTATAGGGAGTTGATTGGGGGAAAATTTACCCGGAATCTATTCAATAACAAATTGTTCCAAAAGTTTAAACTATTAGAAAATTATGAATTTAATCACTTAATCATAATTCTAACACTCCTTCTCACTTGTAGGTCTAACCTTCCCCTTAATAAGTGGAGCCTAACACATGAGATTTATTTTTAACATTTTTAATAGAAGGTAGAGTAAAGATAGGAATCGAATTCAGAATTTTCTACTCTGAAACCATGTTAAATTACCGATGCATGCAACAACTCTTTCGCAATTAATGGGCTCCACAATCCACACACTAGTATGGTCCACGTATTATAAGACATCCATTACATACACTGGATCTAGGATATACTTTCTCGTTGGCTAGGACCTATTGGGAATATGCATCACTTTGCAAATCCAAGAGATAGATTAGTATTTAACTATTTATATTTCACTTCCACGTTTTTTTTATTATAATATTATTTTTAGGATAAAGTTTAGTTACAAAATTGGTTGTAGCATTATGTTACAATCTTCCTCAATATCTTTTTATTGGTGGTGAATTTTGACAAGTTCACCATTGGATTGGATTTTCTTCTTATATTCTCTATACTTGCAAAATTTTTAAAAAATTATCAATAAATCATTTGAATTGCAAGTTTTTATAGTTTAAAATTATACATAAAATATAAGCTTCTAGATTATATGGTAAACAATATCTGAATGACACAAATTTTAACATATGTATTAAGAGCGTAAAGAATATGCAATTCAACGATTAGATTTTTAAAATATATAGTAGTGTTTATTTTATTGAATAAGATTATAACCTAAGGCTACAAATAATTTGTAGATAAACTTTGTCATTATTTTTATTATCTACCTATTACACTTAGTCACATTTTTTTTTAATAATAATTACACATGTAACATTAATATAGTAAAGAAGGTTCTAAAAACAACAGTAAAAAAATAGTGAAAATTTTTATATTATTAAACTTTATTGATTTTTTCGAAATGGGACACCTGAGGTTTGGTACAAGCCAGCCTGGATTAATTAAAGTCGCTGGACTGAAACAAATCAGAATTGTCAAATTAGTGAAACAGTCACACCTAGCTAACTTGGATCAGTTGGATGTAACAAAGATGCATAAAGTCGTTGCTTGCGCAGTGATGTTTCAGTGGTGAGAGAATGTTGTATTAACATATAGTGCTTGATAAGTTGATACGTTGTTTTTTTATTTTTTATTTTTTTTTATACGTTATTTGATATATGCAATAAATTTTTAGCTTTGTTGTACACAGCAGATTGATGGAGAACATTGCTATGTAGGATATGATACCATTTATTTCATTTTCAACACTATTATATGATTTATTTTAATCCAATTCTTAACTATTTTTAGTGTGAATTTACATTTCTCATCCTTGACTTAGTGTTTGTATGTGGGTCATCATATATTGTTTTGCAAATTTTATAGAAGAGTTGACAAGTGAAATTGTCCAAGACTTTCTCTTCACCTAATTATTAAAAAATGGAAATGGTCAACAACATTTGAGAATCCAAAAGTTATCGAAATTTAGACATGAAAACCATTAAATTCATCTGTGGAAGTAATTTAAAAGTAAAACTTAAGTAATTGAGGTTAAAAAGTTTTGTGTAAACTTGTACTCATTTCTTAACTTGTTAAAGAAGGTGATCTTCAACTATACCCAGGAAAAATATGAGGAGATTTAACAAGGCAGTTCTTGATTACCGATTAATTAGTTAAAGAACCACTTTAGCATGTGTCATATTCTTTTTTTTTTTTTTGAAGAACAGCATGTGTCATATTCAATAAATAGGAAACAGTCTTTGCCAGTTTGATATAAAATTTGGTAGGCATTATTTGACCCATGCTTAAATACCTAAACCACTTTCTATTGGAGGGAATAAACTCTGCTATGACTATGGATATCCTTTTATTTAATATTTATTTATTTATGGTAAAAGTTAACGGATGCTCTACGGACATTTATTAATAGATCAGTTTTTAAAAATATTTTATGAAAAAAATAAAAAGTAAATAACTTTTATAACTTTTTTTTTTAAATACTTCTCGTAAAAGTTGTATAAAATATTTTCTTAAATAGTTAATAAAAAAATGTCTTAAGAGCACCCATTATCCGAACATTTTATTTATTTGTATTCTTGTTTTCTTTCTTTCTTTTTATTTTTTTTTATTTTTGTTTTTTATTTTCAGTTCTTTAAAACTGCATGACGGTCTGCTGTGGGCAGTAATTGAATCCATATGCCTTACTTGCTTTGATGGGTTATCGATCCAGATAAAGAATTTAAGAGGAATCTTCCAAGGAAAATCGACACTAGTCTATCTCTTGTACTTGAAGATGCATTTAAAGGTGGATTTAAAAAGAAATGCAAAGAATTAGTTGAGATGTTTGTGTCAAATAATTAGTTGAGATGTATGTGTCAAATAATTTCTTTGGCCAAACCGAAGAGTTCAGGTTTTTCTAGATACAATTAAGTATTACAAGTAAACAAAAAAATTATTTCAATAATAAAATAGATGGTAAAAAGAAGAAAAAAAAAAGTTATATGAAAAAATACACTTGATGTAAGTCCAAGAGTCTATTGAAAAGCCAAATATGATAATAGATTATACAATAATTTTAAATAAGTGACTAAACTTCTTCTAAATATCTTAAAAATTTTGATAATTGTATTTTAATAATTTTAATTTATTTTTAAAAAACCCTTGGTAATATTTTCACTTAAAGTAAATTGTGCTAATAATTTAAATGTAGTCCTAATGAGTCACGTGACAAAATTATGTTATACAACTTGTAATACATATATTAAGCCGGATGGTGTGAGCAAAATATGTATATTTCCCCCTTTTATAATTAAAACTAAAAAAATTATGGTAAGTTATTAATATAATATAAAATCAAAAATGAAAATCCTTCTAAATTTCAAAAAACTCTTGGTATTAGAATTTTAATCGGGGTATTATTCCTTGAAATTCTGGCAATAGAGCTTCACTTTGAGTAGATATGTTAAATATTTTAATATACTTATATTGCATCACTGCCATGGCCTAGGTAACTTGCCCACGGGAGCTGCCATGGCCTTGGCGGTGTGCACATGAGGAGAAAAAATGGAAAAAATAATAATAAAGGAATGAGATAGTGTAAACCTGGTGCAATCTCTACGTTTAGGGATTATTTGGATAGAACTTATTTTGCTGAAACTGAAAATTGAAAACTGAAAATACTGTAACAAAATAATTTTTAAATGTGTGAATAGTACCGTGAGACCTATTTTTAATGAAAAAGTTAATGAAAAGTGAGATTTGTGGGTCTGTAAACAGTGCATGAATGCACTGTTCACCATGGAAAAGTTAACATTTGAGGCTACTGTTCATAAACAATAGCCACATTATTTCTTGAAACGCGTGAAAAAAAAAAAAAAGAAGAAGAAGAAGAAGAAGAAGGAAACACGAAAGCTAAACACAGACATGCAAAATGCGCAATACAAACACATACATAGCATAAAGTTTTTAACTTTTTGTTATATAATATATGACACAATATTATAAGATTTGGATGTTAACTGACATAATATGTAACTTTATTATGAATATTTTATTGACACTAAATGATTAGTTAATAAACAATTTCATAACTTGAAGCGTATCAAATGTCTTATAATTTAACGTAGATATTTTTTTCTTTATTTGTTTTTGGATAGATGATGTTAGCTACATGATGGTAATCTTTACCTTCTAGTAACAACATCAATGGTTTTCATTTTGATTTAGGCGATATTCAAATCAAAGTTTCTTATTAGTAACAACTTATATGAATTTCTATTAATAATTTATTTATCAGAGACTCATTGAGAGTGTGAATTGAAACTATTGAAAGTTAGTGATTTTAATTTAAAACTATAATTTATTTTTTAAAATTTTGAACTATCTTAGACCATTAGAAAAATTATGTAATTTATTTAAAATTTTAATTTATTAAAGGAGATTGTAGCGATGTATTGCATAAAAATGATGAATCTTTGGCATAGTTATGATTTATAGTACTCCACTTACATTATATGTTCCCTCAAAAAAGAAAAAGAAAGCAATTGCCCTTTCTCACACGAGGCTCTGCCATTTTAGGGATTGAGGCACTCTTCTTGGTGCTTCATCGATCTTTCCATCTTAAATGGTGCATAAAACATATATTTTTTGTGTGGATAATTTGAATTTTGACGTATTCTTTGAATATATTAAAAAATGTCGGTTTAATTATAAAACTCTTAACACTGACAGTTAATACAATAGTTAATGCAAATTGTGCTTTTCAAGCGGCAGTTTGTGCTCTCTAATTAAGTTTCCATTTTCTTTTCAGTTATTTGGGGTAATGTGATGAACCAGTCTTGAAGTGACGCAATTGCTATACCCTGAAACATCCTGGCCAATTAATGAATAAAAATTCCATATATTTTTATAAAATTATTATTCGTTCATGTTTTCACCGATTGAAACGAGAAGAAAAGAACGCAAGATTGTATACACATACTGACATACTTAAGCTGCCCTGCTTCTCATTCTTTAATATATATTTATATCTATAATCTCTGTGCAGGCTTGCGTGTATGTTTCTGAAATTTGGATCACGTATTCACGTGGGGTTGTTAAGAAACTAGTAGAAAGAAAATTATTCAGATAAGATTTTGTCTAAGTCTGCAATTGCTTCCATCAAGAAGAAACTATATTGAACGAAGAAACTTTCCTAACTGTTGGACCAAGTCATGGGCAATTTTAATTAGCAGAATTTCTGATTAAACAATCTCATATAATGAGACCTTAAAAAATTGCCATTGCACACTACATGAGCTTATATTATCGCAAAATGTGCAAGAAATAGATGATAGGTGGTACTGGTACTACTCAGTTCCACTGACATTTTTTGGTCTTCCCTTTTTGAAAATAGGAGCCAAACACAAATCATGTCAAAATTGTGTTTTGAAAACTAGTTCCAAATACAATTTAAAAAAAAAAAAAACAGTTTTCTAAGTTTTTGGAAAACAAAAATTGGATGACCAAACAGGGCCACAGGCTATTATATTAATGTTTTACATTTTGTTGGCATTTGGGTTGGCCCAAGCCCAATGGGACAGAGTTTGATAAGATCCTAGCTCTAAAATTCTTTGCATTAATTTATAGGATAAAGTTTGTATGCAAACCAAATGGAGGAATTCCTCCAAACTAGGTTAGGTGACACCTTATAAAATTGACATGTGTTTTAATCCAAAATCTCCTAACCCACTAAAGTGTGTGAACAATGGTTAAGTGGGTTAGTCGGTTATGTGATTTTTAGTCAAGACATATGTTAATTTTATAAGGTGCCACCGAACCCAGTTGGAGGAATTCTTTCAAATTGAGTTGCACACAAACTATATATTGTTTGACAAGAGAGATATAAAGGGACCATAGGAAAGAAAACAAAGGAAAAAGGGAGACACTAGTGTAACACCAGGATTCCTCTTGGTTTGATACCTTGGGTTGGCAACATATGTTGTTATGCGTAGATATGTTTTGTACATTCATTTTTCATTAATTAGAGTGTTGGTGGATAAAATTAGCCGCGTTTATTAAACGGGTTAGCTGCGTCAACTCAAACATGATTCGAATACATTTAACCTCAACTCTTAACCTGTTTATAAATAAACTAGTCATGTCAAGTTTATGGATCGTGTCAAATTTTGTCACCCTATATAAACTAAAGATTCATCACTAATCATCATAATTCTAAGATGTGATTGTGAAATTTGATTTTATTATCAATTTGAAGTTAGAAGTGTTTACGCCTTTACGGTCTTTTAGGATGGATAAAATCAGATCTAGAACAAAAAAGAAAAAAAGAAAAAAAAAAGTGAAATGGCAGTTAGTATAGTGTTGAATGTTGATTGCAACCTGTGATGATGTGGCATAGCTAGCTAATGCGGTACCAAGGGTTGACGTGTTGGAATCTGGTGTTGACATGTGGTAGAGCAATGTGTTTAGCTCATATAGATGAGTTTGACAGGGCACATGTTGATGTGTGGATAGAGGTTTGTGGCATGTGAGGCGTTTAGCTTGAGACAAAACCTTAAGGCGGTGCATGTAGGCTCATATTTTGTCTATTTGCAATGATTTCTTCGACATTTTGTAGATCGATGATGAGAGATCTTACAAGTGATGATGTAGGAAGAGCATAGGAAAAAGGGAGAAATGTGATAAGAGGTTGAGAATATTGGCTTTAATAACAAGCAAAAACCACAAATATTTGAATGAATATATATTTTTTTTTTTTTTTGCTGAATAAATATTTGAATGAATATAATACTATATTTTTTGATTGATATGATTAGATTTTTTTTTTTTGAATAATAATATTATATATATATATATTTATCACTCCATGATAAATATTTTTTTATTATTAGGTTAAAACGTTTGAAATTAGTTTTTTTTAGGTGGAATTTTAACCTAAAATATCTTGTCCGATGACAATTTTTTTCCAATTGGAGTCAACAGCTCTCCTAAGGATTCCATGAACTAATTAGAATCTACAACTAAATACTCCTATGTTAATGAATGATATAGAATATTGTATAATGGTGTAACACTTTTTTGGTGAATAGATATGGGACAGATTTTTTTTTTTTTTTTTGAGAAGAGGATATAGTGCAGAATTAAACATCAATTTTTTTTTTTCTTTTTTTGTTTGGTAAACATCAATTCTTAAACATGCATTCTAGAAATCACCACATTGGATGTAGATATAAACAGGCTCAAACTTGAATAGTAGAGATCATCCCAAAAAATAATCAGTCTCAATCAAAGCTCAATACAAAAAGTATAAACCTTTCACGAAATCAAGGACTCGTACACATTATTGGCATATAGGCAAAAGGATTTAGTACTGTCACGATACATGTGTTTCTTAAATAAATCTGGTTACAACATCCAAATAAATATGAATTTCAATCAGATAGTAGCTAGTAATATATAATCAGAAGAATACTGGAAGAAATGCAAATGCTAAGCCAACAGTAAAAGCTAGGGTGAACCCTAAATTGCTTGAAGCTCCATTTTTCCCTGATGTGGGGAGGGCAGCTGGTTCTGCTCCTGGTGATAATCCTTTTTTTTTTTTCCAGGAAAAAAACAAAAGGTTAGGACATTGTTAGGCCATTGAAAGTAAAAGCTTATAAGCAGCTCAGTGGCCAAGAATGAATTAGAGGTTGGACTGAGTTTTATGATCTAAATTAAACGGCCCAATAATTAAGGATGTAGACAAATAAGCCCATGTAATTAAAATAAGAAAAACATAATGCAAGTAAAGAGAAGTGATGTGTTAAAAACATTTTTATAACAAATCATATGTGACAAGATGTTATTGGTTCTAATTTAAATTAGAAACTTAAATTACTTTTTTACCAACACTTAAATTACTTTTTTGCCAACTTGATAACAGATAATAACAACTTGCTACATAAGATTTGTTGTGAAAATGTTGTGAATATTTTTCATAAGTAAAATAAGAGAAATATTATGTATACCATATTTTCATAAATAGTTTCATATCAAATTTAGGTGGCAAGTTGTTATTGATGGAGTAAAAAAATAATGTCAGTGATATGGCTAATTTAAAATTAATAAAAACTAGTTACCTAAAATTTGTTGTAAAATTATTCTAAAAAATATATATAGTAAAAGTAGAATTACTAGTTTAATAACTATTCCAACAGCCATGATTTTAAAAATTGGACCTGAAATAAAACCAAATTGGCTTTGAGTTCCCAATTTTAACCGAATTTTGATATTTTTACCAGACTAAACTGATACCCAATTCTCAATTGGACCGATCAGACCGACCGATCTGGTCTGTTTTTTAAAACTATGCTGACAGCTATCGTGATCCCCATTTGTGGCAGGGTCAAAATACAATGCTGAATGTTGGAAGAGGTCCACAATGGTGTTTGTTTCTTTTGTTCCAGAAACAGATTGTACATTATTTATATAGACCCAACAGTCCTCTGTATCCAACTACGAAAGTAAACAATTGAGATTTGACAGAAATACAACCGAAAAATAGAATAAAAGAAAATCCTTAATTATGCTGAATTTCAAGCTTTTTAGACATATACTACATGCAAGTCGAATTAGCACAAATTTTGCAATGAAATCCTATCCGGCCATCTTAAACTTTAGAGTGCGTTTGCCATCCTCATTTTTTAGTCAACTTATTTGCTTAAATTTACTTTTGAGTGGTGTATATCTACACATACAATTTACATATACTTGCCAAATGCATTGAGATCGCGATTTTAAGTCATTATTCTTTCACCATTTTACAATTTCAGTTGATTTCGCATGTGCTTGTAAGTTTGTGTGAAATAAGTGTGTATACATAATAATATTTACCTTTTAAATTTTATTGAGATTAGTTTAAGGACTATAAATTATTCTACAACTTTTTTATCAAAAATTTTGATGTGACAGACTGTGAGTGGTTAACTATCACTTATACATAGATTCATAATTTTTTCTTTATCAATCACACCCTATCACATCACAATTGTAACAAAAAATTGTAAATTATGAGACCCTAGACTTTTTCCTTTTTATTTGACGTTTTAACAAATAAACTATTTCTTTAAAGCCACATTTTTTACTAACCTTTCAACAAATAAACTGAGATTTTTCCTGTAACCCATAAGAAAACAAACAAAAAGTTTAAAAAGAGGGAGGAATTACCTGGTGACTCACTCGGTGATGGACCTCCTATAGGGCCAGGCACTGGGTATCCCGCAGCTGTCAAACACAACACAAAAATTGATTTTAGTATTTATCATTTCAAAAGCCTTTGATGCATTAATTTTAGCATCTACCTACATTGAATGCCAGTCACGATTCACCAACCTTGCTAGAAAGAAAAAAGGGGTGGTTCGTATGGACAAAAGTTGGACACATTAGTACAGGCATGTCAGTGTTCTTAACAACTCGTTGTGTTGTAAAAATGTGGGAACAGAGTCTATTGTGCCACAATTTTACCCTAATTCTATTGAGGTAGAGGCAATATAATTTCACATTAAAAAAATGTTAATATACTTTATAGGGAATTAGAATTTTACTTAAAGAAACTAAATTAAATTAATAATAAATTAAAGTTTTACTTAAAACTAACTACATTAATCATTTTAAGAGTAAAATAATGTTTTGGTCTCTAAATTTTACTAAAAGTATGTTTTTTATCTATCAATTTTAAGAGTTTATTTTTCACCCTTGGTTCCCTCAACTATTAATTGTGTCAATTTAGTTTATCAATGATAAAAAAAACAATTCAATTTGATTATTAGATCTCCTCTCCGTTTAATTTTTAACCAAAATAATTGATGTGGCAAATGGAACACACACTATGAGATTAATATAGAAAAATTAAAATTAAAAGATTAAAATCAAGTTAATTTCAATTATTAATTCCATTAAAATATAACTAGAAAGGAGATCCAAATATGATGTGTGATTTTCACTAAACTCAACTTTATCAAATAAATGGAAGACTACATTAAAAAGTTAAACACTCATATAAGGTGATATTCTATGATGTGATTGAACAACCAACAAAATCTAAACCACCATGGCATGAATGCCACTTATTATTTATCCACATAATTTAACTTTCTCATGACTTTTCTTATGTACAAAAAGAATAATCATCTTCCAAAGAATCAAAGGTGTGGACTGTGGAGTGTACCTGAGCAAGTGCTAACAGGGGGTGTTTGAAGGCCACAAAGAGAAGGAAGCTTGAGAGCCCTTTTGACATCAATGTTGAACCCATAACTTTCTGCAATCTTGCTCCCAAGCAACTCACACAAGCAAATAGGGTTGCTTTCAAGAAGCCCAGCAAGCTCAGGGCAGCAAGCCTTATCAGGCTTTGTAGCATTGCTTCCAGCCACCACAAAATTTAGGCAGTCAGTCAAGTTCACCAAACTATTAAGGCAAGGATCCACTGCTGGTGCTGAAGCTGAAGCTGGTGATGAACCTGGTGCCTCTGCCTGAGCTGAAACACTGTGAAAATATGCAGAAAACAATATGACTGAGGCTGCAACCATGGCAAAGACTTTGGCAGTGGCCATGGTCATTTTTTTGTGATCTATTCTTGTGTCTTTCTCTTAGCTCAAATTTCTCTCTGTTTTTCTACTTTGCAATACAACCACTAATAAAAGTTTTGCGTGTAGAGAGTAGAGAGTTGTTGTAGGAGTTAAAATAGAGGCTTTGGGAATGGGGGTTCCCCATCTTTTTTTGGTAGCCGAAATTATTGATTGTAACTACCAGCTAACTATGTTGTGCAAATAATAAATTTGAACTTGAAAGCTCTCTCTTTCTCTCTCTCTCAATTTCATTTTCCTACTTGGATGTGAAATAATATTAATAGCTTAATGTTAACAAATACTTTTAGAGAAATTGTTAATAAACTATATTAAAAAAATTTCGGCATCATTTTAATGAAAAATATAAAAAATTGACAAAAAATTAATTATTTTATCATATTTTCGTAAAAGATTTCTAAAAATAATTCCTAAAACAATGCTCTAAAAGCATTCGTTAACATTTTCCTAATATAATCAAATGTCTATTACAACTAGGCAAATGGAACCGCTGTGATATCAATTTTTCGGATGAGCATGTATGATAAGGTATCTATTTTCTAATCTGTGTCATACTATTTCCAAATGACATATTATGGGGACTAGGCACCTTAACTCTTTTAAATAAATAAGTTTAGCATAGTCATGCACAATTGTCTTATTATAGAGCACAAAAAATCCTGTGGTACTCTCGAATCCTCTATACGTGATGTTTGAGTTTTCTGGCTATATTTATTGAATGATTCAATATCAAGTTACAATTGTTGTATGTAAAGTTATGATCAATTTAATGTGATTTACTACCTTATAATTGTAAAATAATATCTAACTAAAAAAATTCATGGGTTCAAATATCCATAACCAACGATGTTTGATTATAGTTATTTTTTAAATTGGAAGATCTCTTGTACTTCGTAGTTTTTTGGGGTTGCAAAAAAGGGTACAATGGGTTTTAGGCTTGTGAGAGATGTGAAGTTTATGATTTTGATTTATTGGTGAGAGCTTGTGTTTGTGTTTGTGTTTGTATTTGTATTTGTCTTTGTGTTTTGCGAGTGATTGAGAGTGTTTTGTATTTGGTGAGGTTTTTGAGTTTCGTGTGTATCTAGGCATAAATGACATATCGTATAATCAACATTAAAAAGATAGCTTAGAACACTCAAAGCTGTCGGTGAGTCACAAGTGCAATCTTTTTCAAGTTGTGTTTTTACGCGCTTAAGTCCATAGTAAAGGTGGGATCAAGAATTACAATTAAGAACTGCAAATACTGTAAGTTTCAGTTAGCTTAACTGGTAAAGTTTTTGATGAATAAATAAGAGATCTGTTGTTCAAGTCTTGTTTACACCAAAAACCAATTGGTGTCTTAGTCTAATGATAAAATAAAGAGCATCACTTTTTTCCTTTAGCCTCGGGATACATAAAGAAAGAAAAGAAAAATATGCAAAATGAATAGTATCATTGTAAATTTACACAATTATTGCTTTTACAACTTTTTAAATTTACACACTTTTAGCTTGATTGATGCGGATGATTTTGAAAATTAAATGTGTAAAATTGATATATTTTTCTATTTTGCATTGATTGATGCAAATGCAGTGTTGTGCTTATAACAAAGCCAGGATTTCTTCTAGTTCCAACTTTAAAAAAGGCATACTTTTTTGTATTAAAAAAAATTGCTAGTTAGTTATGTATCATGTATGTAGGAGAGAAAATACAGACCCCAAAATACAAGATCACAAAGAGGAATGACGACTGGCCCATAAGCCATGGCCATAAGAAAGGAGCCATACTATATTACTATTACTTTACCGTGTTTAAAGCAACTTCATTTTTTTTCTTCTTTCTATTCATTGATCAAAAGATAAAGAAAACTATTTAAGTCTCCACAGGACACAGCTTGGTAGCTAGAGTAGAAGTAATAACATACAGGCTGGCAACACCCCCAACAAGATAAATTGATTAAAAGATCACAAAAATACATGTACCCATGTCACAAGAAAACCTAACTTCTCCACCATGTTTGTCGAAACACATGGGTTATATATGGATCGAAATTCTCATACGCAAGTCACAGCTTTCACACTTGCTTTGCTTTGTTTTCTTTTGGCAAAAGCCTTTGGAGACAAAAGATGCTGATGGAAGCTCATTTATCACGTACTTGAGTTGAGAAGGGGCCCTCCATAATGTCCTGGGTGCATGTGGTGGCTGTGTGTTGGATTAGTATCCTCTATTATTTCTACAAATCTTGGGATAACTCTACATCGTGGCATTAATTTTGGAAAAAGTTAACCAAACTCTAAGGGCATTGGTTTAAGAATTATTTTTAGAAATTTTTTATGAAAAAAACAACTAACTTTAAAAAAAACAATATTTTATATCTATTATGAAAGTGGTATTAAAAATTTTCTAAATGGTCTATTAACAAATGCCCTATGTAAAATTTTATCAATTTACCTTGAAACGTATGAACTAGATTTTGTCATATTATCAATAATTTAAATAAATTTCAAAATGATGAGATAATCAATGCCCTTCTAAACATTGATGATATGTGGTTAAATTTAATTCACTCAAGGATAGAAATTTTAGGAATTTTGTAGTAAAATTAACCTAAGAATTCTAAATAATATTAATTCTGGTGTTTTCCAAGTTTCTTACAGGAGGTTGGAAACTTTTAGTATGGGTTCTAGTGATCAAGCACCTATACATTTAACTTTTTTTTTTTTTTTTTTTTTTTTTTTGAGAAACACACAATATATCTTGCCAATGAGGGAATCCTACAATATATCTTGCCAAAGTAGGATGTGAATTACATCCATGATCTTAATTTTTTTTTTATTCATTAAAAAAAGAAAAAAGGAGGTTAGAGGTTAGAGGTTGATGCCTTTTAATAAACGCGGAAGCATTGACCACGAGTTATGGGAAAGAATTAACGAATTATACTAGTTTTGTTGAAAGCAAATATATTTAGGTTGGGCCGGTTTAACTTTGGGTTCAGCAAAGCAAAATCTCAAAAGAGATATTTAGTTAAAAAGTTCGTATATATATGCCTAAACCAAAATGAGTACAGTAAATTGTCCATGGACTTCAAGGGTGATATACCCATTTAGTACTAATTGCTGTCGTGTGGTTTTTCTTTAAAAAAAGCTTTATACGCTTATAGCTAATGAATAAAGGGTAATGAATCTGTACCTGGTCTCTTCAATTTTGTCATGTCCCCGTGAGGTTGTGTTGATACATCATACAAGTGTCTATAACTTCTTTTTTTGGGTAAAATAGAAGATGCATTAAGCTAGGAAGAGTCCAAAATACAGGACACCATCTAATTATCCAACGCAAAAAACCCCCAAACTGATTCCAAGTACCAGAATATAAAACAAACCACAACTGAGATCTGCCCATGTTAGTCATCGCATCTGCCCATACTAGTGATCACATCAACAAGGGTTTATAAGTTGAACCTGTTAACTCGACTCAATTCAAAAGAAAATATTTAACCTAAACTCAAATTTTTTTACTATTTTTCTCGAGTTGAGTCAACTTGTTCGACACAAGGCCCAACCCATTTTTAATTATTTAAATATGAGATGGGCCTTAGACTTTTAGTATTTAAAACTATTGGCCCATGAATACATATAGATTAGGATGCATGGACACTGATACATGTATGAATACAATATAACGATAGAGCAATTTTTTAAAAATTATTATAATATAATATGGCTAATAGGACACCATTAGTCCATTACAACACAAAATTGACATGGATATGACACCCAAAATGAAGTGTTCGTATAGATGCTTGAGAAGCACAGATTTGTCATTAGCTTCGTGGGTTCACTTTATGAAGAAGACTAAACACATGATGAGACAATTTCACAGCTGTACACTTAATGCAGTTCGAAGGGATGCTAATTTAGAAGCACATTGTCTTGCTCGTCATACTGTAAATGTGGATGGGGAGATGATACCCCACCTTTTCTTTCTTTGACAAATAGTATTGGCTGATGTAAACCTAGACCATGCTTGAGGTTTTTACATTAGTGAAAGTCAACTGTTTTGGATTCAAACAAAAGAAAATAAAAGAAAGGTTTGCTTTTTCTGAAAATGTTTACTGTTGCGGCAAGTGTGTCTACATGTGATACACGTTCTACTAGTGAAATAGGGCAAGGTACGGATATGAAATAATAGGATCCATGATGCTATCATAGACTGCCAAAATTTGGCACATATGAAAGAAACATAAAGGTGATGAAAAATTTTCTCAATTTTCTAATATATGATCCATAACATGTGCAATCTTATCTTCAACCACCGATTGAGACATCTCCCATGAATAATGAGACATCATGCCATTTAGTTTTTATTTTATTTTATTTTATCATGATGGTATCATTAATAAATAGTAATCTTTGAATTGTTCAAACTTAAAAATCTAAGTATTATTTAACTTCTATTTTTTAGTATTTTCATTATTTTTTACATTTAGTATTGTGTTGTTCATTTATTTCATGTGAAAAAATACGGATCAACTTGTAACTTGATTGATTTGAAACATTTCAGATAATACTTTTTGACTTGAACCCGATTAACTTGACCCAACCATACTCATTTGTCATGTCTAATGGTAAATAAATCAAACATTCAAAAGAGGGCCAAAATGGGGATATACTGTTCTCGCGCAAATTTTCTAGCAAAATGCCCCTATTTTAAAACTTGATTTGCCCAAAATCGAGTTACTTGAAAAATTTACATGGAACTCGAGTTCCATGTAAATTTTTGCAAGTTTTTGCCTATAACTTGATTTTGGTCAAATTAAGTTTTTTATTGAAACTCGATTTTTAGAAAATCAAGTTTAAAACAGGGGCATATCCCTAAATGTTTCAAGACAAGGGCATTTTGTTGAAAAATTTGCGCGAAAAGGGTATTTTGCCATTTTGGCCTTCAAAAGAGTTCTATTGACCAGGCACCTTAAGGATTGTGTTAGACATCATTTAGCAGCCGAAAGAATCACAAATTTGGCCATGCATCCATTAGTTTGAAATTGCACCAAATCATATCAATCATCCAAAGTTACATCAGATTCACAGACACACAGCAAAAATTAAAGCCATTTCAAGTCTGTTCACATCAAGGAGAAATATCGAAAGGCATATTACAACCCAAAATAAGTAGGTTTCTATTCGGTGGCCTTTCTAAAATTATTACAATCTGATCATACATCATATTAGATCACAACATGAATGAACTCTCAACTTCAAATAGCTCCACTTCAGCCATCAAATTCATCTATGTACTTCATGCCTCTAACTTGAAAATCGTTAGATGATATTTGGGTGAGCTACCACATCTTAGTAAGTAAATGACTCCATTATCTGAATGATAAGGAAACAAGGTTTCTTAACAAATACTGAATTCACAAGACATGGTTACAAAAATTTGCAAACTCAGAATGAATCAGACACTACAAATGAACAAAGAAAACTGAAACGTAACAACATAGTCTGATATGAATGAAACATCATAAAGAGTGATTTATGATTCCCCAAAATATGACCTGTTCAAGATCTAGTTGAAAGAAGATCAGAAGAGATCAACACACAAAGCTTATTAAGGTAGACTTGTGAATACACTTAAAAGGGAGTGAAGTGACCGATCCGTATTGGGCATTAACGCTAGCTATCACAGGAGAGAGCAAAGGAAAGCGAGAGCAAGGAGGATGGCGAGGCTTTGAGGAAAGAAAGAGTTCATTGGTATAGACAACGTACAAAGCTTATTTAGCTATCATAGATTTAAGTTCATATTCATAACAAAATTATATTGAGTAACAGCAGACTTCAAAGGTACCAAATGTCAGGGTAACTCACATTCTAAATAGAACTAAATTTCAAAGATTATAGAGATTATATGGCTCAAGAACCAATAGGGTTTCATATACCTTGGATTCGTCTCAAAGTTCAAAATTTCATACTGAAATGGCCCAAATGTAACATATATGATGTAGGACAAAAACTTCAAATTAATTTATGTAATTTGTTATTTTTGCTATTTTTATGTAATTTTTGTTATTTTAAGTTTAGGACATTTATTTCTTTATTTTTTGGTGCTTTTAATTTTTTTTTTGTCAAATTTAGTTTCTATTATGGTTAGATATTAATTATGAGTTATTTTATAATATATTTTCTTATTTGTCAAGTTTTTAGGTGCACTTAAATAGATCTCTAAGTCTGTAAATGTTTTTTAGAGATTATTATCAATAAAATACAAACGTTTTGTCAATTTCTTTCTCCGATGAATTCTAGTTTATTACCTTGTGGAAATTAATAGTTTAGTTTATGTCCGTCAAAAAGAGGATCGTGTGTGGTTCTTTAGTTTAGTTCGGAAACTAACAATTTAATTTCTGTCCATCAAAAAGAATATCATGTGTATTTTCTTTAGGCTTCCGCGACATCAATATACAATTCATATTCTAAAGTAGCAAACAATGAGCAATATATTCACAATTATACAAATTCTCATTAGCAATCTTGGAAATGGCTCAAATATACTTACCTCTCATTAAAAGCCGAAGGCAAGGTCCAAAGTTCACATAGCCAAATACTGAAATACCCACGATTCATTATCAAGTGGATTCCAACCCAAATACAGCTGGCCAGGGTTCCAAACATAATCCTCACCATCAATTTAAACGAGGTCAAAGTTCATAACCATATCACAAATGTATCAAAATAGCTAATCGGTAAACCGAATGAACCAAATATATTCCCAAGATGCTTAGATTACAAAGGTGATAACAAGAAACATAGATCAAATTAGGGGAGTTTAGAATGTACGAACTTAGCATTCACTTACACAAGCAAATTAAAGCACAAACATCTGCAAATCTAAGACAAACCAAAAAGGGTACTAGCTTAACAACTTCTCTTAATGAAGTAAAGTGCAAATGTGCTTTTATAGCATGAAACATAAATAACAAACATAGATGTAAAACAAGTAGCTGTGAATGCTTAAAATTAGCTAGAATCAACTGTGCATGAGTAGAAAGTAACATACTTAGATTCCAAAGGACGCGATGGAAAATATGTTCAAGTCTAGGTCCAAGGGTTCAAGCATCCAATACCGCTAGGATTTACAAGTTATCTATCAAATGCATGCTTAAATGAATCATGCCTAAAAAATAAAGATTTTAACAAAGGCAAAGTCACTTGGCTCTAAGGAGCCTTTTCTTGAGTTTCATGCTTGAACTAACACAGAACAACAATGAAATAGTCATAACATAGCAACTATGATCAAGAATTACCACTTAGGGTTTGTTTGGATACAGCTTATTGCTGAAAATTAAAAATACTGTATCAAAATAATTTTTAAATGTATAAATAGTGTTGTGAGACTTAGTTTTAACTTAACTTTTGCATTTTTCTGTAATTGTGGGTCTCATGAACAGTGCACGGGACCCACAGAAAAAGGCCAAACGCAGACTCTTTTCATTTCTCAGTGCAATCCAAACTCAACCTTAATTTCAAGATGGTTTCTTAAGGGAACTTGCACCAATTTAGAACTACCTCAAGAGATAAACCAACATAATTAAGCTCCACAAAGTGCCTAACATGAAGTGACAAATTAGTTTAGACCAATGAAACCTTAAGGCATGGCCAACACAACTTGTGCAAAAGGTGTCACCAGGAGTCATTAAAATGACATAATACTAGAACTTACTTTACCACAACTCAAGATACTCAATAGGTTTAATACTAGGAAGTTAAAGCGTTTTTCCAAGTATTAGAAACAAAGTACGTGACCAAGAGAATAACCTGTAAAGATGCAAAAAAACTATCATTTACACTCAATATTGATCAATGAAATAAGAATTAAAACAACATATCAGTAAGTTGAAATCATTGAAATACCTCAAGGAATTCCTAAGAAATTCATACCATGACAGGAAATGATGAAAAATGAAGAGCGTTTCTTACCAAAAGCCCAAACCAAAGCTGGCATACAGTTCAAAATCAAATTAAGGTTTTGATACATGCATAGTACATATAGTCTAAAGTTTTTTGATAGATATATAGATCTAAAGTTAATTATTTAACTTTCTAATAAAAAAGTTAATTATTTAAAATCATACTAAAAAAATTACAACATTCATCATTATTACCTACCGCTATTATTATTATCTCTATATATCAAGAGGAGTAAGAAAGTTATCTTTATATGTTAAGAGGATTCATAAAGTTAGTTATTGCATTTTTTTACTTACAAAAATACCTCTAATTTAACTAGCTTATCCTTATTCCCAAAACATATGAAATGGGGTTAAAACCATAAATAGAAAAAAATTAAAAACAAAAAAGTGAAAAATCTAAAGGGTACTCTCCACTAGATAGTAGATAAATACAAAGTTCCTACCCAATGTTTATTAAAAAAATAAATAAAAAAGTTATCACTACCTCATACACAGCCAAAACTACCCCACCCTTTCCTTTAAAAATTAAAATAAAATTTAAAAAAAAAAAACTAAAAAAAAAACTGAAAACCTAACCTCACCTTCTATTAAAAAATTTATAAAAAAAAAAAACACCACACATTTTCTATTAAAATAAAAAAACCTATCCCAATTTCTGTTAAAAAGAAAAACCTACCCCGCCCACCCCACACTTTCTATTAAAAACAACCTATCCCAAGTTCTTAAAAAAAATAAAAAATAAATAACCCCATATCACATAAATAATAATAATAATAATAATAATAATAATAATAATAATAAAATAACCCACTAAAAAACCAATTGCAACATCCTAAAAAAAAAAAAAGTTGGTCTTTCATTTGTTCCTGTCTTCCCCTTTCTAAAGTTGTGGTCCTTCAAACTGCAAATCTACAATATTCCTTTATGGCCTGTTTGGATGTTTAAAAATGGAGGGGGAGTAGAGTAGAGGGAGGGAGAGTAATCTAATTACCTTGTTTGGAAGTTTTTTAAGGAATGAGGGGGAGGGGTTTGGAGGGATTTGGAGGGGTTTCAACTCCCTCTAGCCCCCCATTTTTAATTCCCCCAAATTGGAGAGATTTGGAGGAGAGTAGAGTACATAAACTATTGACCAAGTAAATTACCTAATTTACCCTTATTATATTAACAAAATTACACAAGGGGAAGGGCTAATTACTCCCTTCCCCCTTAATAATTTTAAAAACATCCAAACAAGGTGGAGGAGAATCATTCTCCTCTACTCACCTCTCCACTACTCCCCTCTACTCTCCTCCCTCTCTAAACTTCCAAACAAGCCATTAGTTTCTTCTTCATTCTTTCATCTTATTTCTAACAGACACTATTTTATTTCTTCTGCACTCTCTGTTTCATATACTGAATTATTCTCAATGTTTAAGTAATTTCCTGTCAAAATTGGTAAGCATTTTAACAAAAATTATATTCTACTTTCTCAACTATATATATTGTGAATTGATAACTCTATAACATCTGTAGAAAATTTGGTTATGAATGTAATATTATGAGATTAAATCTATATCAAAAAAAAAAGTAATGCTATGGATACAAAAAAAAGCCTTAACTTTGTTATAGACACATAAAAGGCCATAATTTTGTACCGTAACTCGCCACGTGACTAGTTGTGAGTGGTAGATATGTAATGGTGGGTTATGTGGAGACACACTTTTATCACTCATAACTTGCCACGTGACAAGTTGTGACACAAAGTTATTGTCTTTTATGTGTCTATAACATTACTAGAAAAAAAAAATTCCATTGTGCGCATGTGTTCGTGTGATGGGACTAGTCATTATTAATTATTATTACAAAAGTTGTAATGCAAATTCAGATATAGAGTTTTTTTTTCTCTTTTTTTTGTGGTGATTTCTATATATATATATATATATATTTTTTTTTGGTTAACAACACTTGGAAATAACATTACTAAATAGTAAGTCTGTTACAACAAATAATGCTGGCTTTCTCTCTAACTAGCAAATCAACCACCACATCAGGTGGGTTACGCAAAATTTGGAAATCAAAATTAAGCTCTGCTCCCATCCTAGCTATCCTGTTAGCACAACTATTAACTTTTCTAACCACATGCGCGACTGAGCTAGTAATTAAGGAAGGTTTTTATCAAGTGCCTACAATCAGTTAAGAGAGGTTCCAACATTAGCTTGATCACTGAAGATTTCGAGGTAAAGGAGTGGCCAACTTTGATATATATATATATATATATATTAAAAAAATAAAAAATAAAAAAACCAAATTGGAGAATCCACTGTGACATGAGTGCTTGGCTCCACAATACAACATGTCTGCCATATCCCATATGTGTTGATACTTGATAGGCGTGCTGCACTCCGTACGTGGCACTGACAAACAACTAAAAAAGGGCAAAAAAAAAAAAAAGTTGAACAGTTGATTGTATTAAAATGTATAGGGTATGTGCAGTGAATCCGGATTCCCCACTCTTCTATTTCTGACTTCTTCTTGTCCTTCTGAGGCTCCTCCTCTGTCCTTCTTCCACTCCCATGTTCGCTGTGACTGTGACTGTGACTCCCACTTATCTCACAAAGTCACTACCATTATCTAATCTGAAAGCTGCTGTGAGCCCCCTGCAGATAGTGGAGATCATCACTGATTATTCTTCTCACTACCCTTCAAGAGGTAATTAAAATTAACCATCTTTCACTTTCATTTTCTCACATCACATTATCATCATGCTTATTATTATTGAGGTTGTCTTGTGGGTTTAATATCTTATTAGGAAATCTCAGCTTCCTATGGATTCTTGCACTTTTTTTTTTAATCACCTTATGAGAGTGAATTTAAACTCTTGTCACAGATCTTAAGCAGTTATCATTTGTGTGAGAAAAAATCGGATCATCACGGAGGAGTTACAGTAAGATCTCTAAAAAAAAAAAAAAAAAAAAATCTTAATTCATTGGATTTTCCTTTTTCTTTTTAGAAATCTTAATTAAGATCTCTAAAAATAAATTTATCATGAGTTTCTTAGAATTTTATATATGGCTATTTTAAAATGAGTTGATTGACTATTCAAATTTAAATATATATTGGTTATCACCTCTGCACATTTGGTATGGTGGTCACTTCACAATTAGAATTACTTGTGAAGTCTAGTGTTTTATTTTCAGCATTTTCACTATTCACAGAATTATGGCACCTGTTTAGTAGAGAAAATGAATCATGGCACTTTTTGCGGCACCTATTTATTGTTGTTGTCGTTTTTTTTCGGCATTTCAGTTTATGAGCCTTATTTTTTACTCTCTCTCTCTCTCTCTCTATATATATATATATATATATTAAATCCTACTTCTTTTTTTGAAAAGATATTTTAAATCCTACCTAATGTCCTTATTATACTGTACTAAATCAATTATAGAAAATGAAAGTTTTAATTCTACATTTTTTAAAAAAAAAGCAAACAAGGAAGAGTGAAATGTATACAATTTTGTAGGAATATTGCTATACTCTTAATACTTATTTTCTCAATTTAATTTATGGAACCAAATTAGATGCTTAAATTTTATATATTAAGATTAATCACTACATTTGATTTTTAGTAACTATGAATTGGTTATTTTTGTTTCTTTATTTTAATGATATGAAATATACTTATTGAAACTATAGAGAATCTTGTGCATAATAACGAGGTTCAAATTGAGTTCTAAATGATGGATATGACAATTATAGTTGTTTACAATTGTTTATTTATATTGTTTTTAATATTGATGAATATTTTTTTGATTCTTCTTTTTTTTTTTTTTTAAATTTTGTTTTTCAATCTTGGCCCCCTAGTCTAAAATCTCAGCCCTGCCACTGACCCCAAACTTACACATGACATACACATGACCCAACACCAATCATATTATATCTACTCCTAATTTATATAATATAAAAATGAGTTCAAATTCGGTAAGGATAGGGTATTAAACACATGTTTTACACTATCTAATAAGAGATCGCCTCATCAATTTCTTACTTAAAACTCAATGCATATTACCGCATCAAATAACATCTTAATAAATTCCCAATTTGAGTGTGGTTGTGTTTATTTTTTAATATGTGATAAGATGATGTGACATATTGAGATTTGAGAGTGTAAAACTTGGGTTTTACATCATATCCTTATAGAATTTAATCTCTATAAAAATCTATTGTCTCATTCTTAACATTTCATTTTATAATCTACTAATCACAACCTATCACACGTTCTTTTCTCTTTCCTTATAAGATAACCTAAGTTTTTGAAAAAGAAAATAGACACTTGACATATAATAATTAGTAAAACATAAAGTAGAACACTGAAAGTGCAACATAAGATTTATACTCGTGTGTGTGTGTGTTTGATATGTAATAAGACTTCTATTCAACAAGAACAACGCAAACAGCCATTACAGGTGTTCATGATGGTGAACACAAAAAGTAGCAAACAAAAAAAACTGAATACAGAATAAGAGAAGTAACTTAAGTGGCACTACTAAGGGTAGAAAAGAACTCCAAAGCAGAAGAACAGTTTGAATAACCCCAGCTGTTAGCCCATTCAAAAAGAGTATTTTGGGTGAGTTATTGTAACTGATCAAGCGTTCTCTCTAGACCCTCAAAAGAGTGCCGATTTCTTTCCAACCAAACAATCCCCATCAAACAACTAGGAACCATATTCCATACATCCGAAGCATATTTTCCCAACCAATTACTCCAACAAGACACCAAACTCACCACAGAACCTGGAGTGACCCATTGAATCCCAAAAGCATGTAACATTTGCAGCCACAAAGCATAAGCTACCGAACAGTGAATGAGAAGATGGTCCATAGATTCCACGAACAGCAGCACATATAGCACCTATTTACCAAAGGAAGGCTTCGGAGATTATCCAAGGTAAGGATCTGGCCACGTGCTGTGGTCCACAAGAAGAAAGCCACCCTCTTAGGCACCTTGACTTTCCAAATCCCCTTCCATGGGAAGTAAGAAGGAGCTGTACCCCTGATCTTATGATAGAAGGACCGCATATCAAACTTACCATTCCTATTAAGACACCAATGGGGTCTATCCCATCTAATACCTCGTGGGATCCGAGACTGAATGAATTCTAGGAAAGAGAAGGTAGCCTCAAATTTCCTCTCCCTATCAAATCTCACATTCCAACATCTACTACTCCCATCCTCTTGATGATCCAACAAGTCAGAAATACAGGCTTCCTGTCACTAGAACACGCAAATAACTGAGGGTAAAGCATTTTAAGAGAGAAATCCCCAACCCACCTATCATGCCAAAAACGAATATGAGAACCATCACCCACCACAAAAGCTAAGTTTTTGGAGAACCTCTCCCAAATGACATTAACACCACGCCAAAGGCCACACCCGTGTGCCCTTCTACAATCTTTAGTATTCCACCCCACTTGATCCTTGCCATATTTGGTGGCAATAACCCTCCGCCAAAGACTAGTTTCTTCTTGGCCAAACCTCCATAACCATTTCCCTAATAGGGCTTGGTTGAAGTGACCTAGCTTCCTGACCCCCAAACCACCCATCTCAAGAGGTGTACGCACCTTCTCCCAAGCCAACAAAGAATGTTTAAAACACTCCTCCGAAGACCCCCACAAGAATTTCCCCTGAATACGCTCCAATCTGTCAGCCACAGCTATAGGGATGGTAAATAAGGATAGATAGTATGTGGGAAGACTAGAGAGGGTACTCTTCAAGAGAGTAAGCCTACCACCCTTAGACAAATATAGACGCTTCCAACCAGCCAGCTTCTTCTCTATCTTCTCCAAAATGGGGTTCCAAATGGATGCAGTCTTGTATAAGGTGCCCTAAGGCATGCCCAAATATTTCATGGGCAGGCTACCCACCTTACAACTGAGAATATTAGCCAAAGCATCAATATTACCAACCTCCCCGACTGGGACAATCTCACTCTTCTCCACATTGACCTTTTATCTCAACATAAGAAGGAAAATAAGTAAAATTTAGACTATAATAGGTGAATGTGGCGATTTTAAAATGGTATGTGCAGAGTAGTTTCCAACATGTATGAGAGCCAATAAACTCTCTGGCCCCATTAGCCAGCCAGATTATATCAAGTTTGTCATTTTCAACCCTCTCCCCAAAGCTGGCATCCGCAAAATAAGAGGAGTGCAATCTTCACCATCTGTCTTCTTTAAAAAACAATTAATCTCCATATCAAATTCAATTCGATTGTGATTCAGCATATCTAGGTATAATACCGGGCATCTACCATGTCCTTTTTGGCATTTCCAAGAGAAAGAAAACCATGCACACCCCGCTTTCAGTCTTTCACTATATTCATGCAATGCAAGCACCAACCTAGGATCAAGTTATTTGCCAACTTCAACTTCCTTCTTTAAATAGTGAAGGGCAATTACACTTCTTTAAAGTATATCTTCTTTTACACTTATCCTCATAAACTATCCAAAGGTATATTTGCCTCCCTAAACTATACACTCTTTCACACTTACCCCCCTAAACTATGAGAATGTACATTTTTTCCTCTTAAACTATACCCTCTTTTACACTTCCCCTTGATCTATATCCCTTTTACACTTACCCTCCTCAACTATGAGAGTCCACACTTACTTCCCTAAACAATTACTTATAGGGTAGGGAGCAAAGTGTTACATAGGTAATAATTTAGGTGTGTAAGTGTGCATTATCATAGTTAATTAGGGGGGAAAGTGTTACGCAAGTAATAGTTTATGGGGGTTAAGAGTGCATTTGGATAGTTTAAGGGAGTAAGTGTAAAAGGGGTATAGTTGAGGAGGGTAAAGTGTAATTTTTCCAAATAGTGGGGTTGTGCATATTCTCTATTAACATAATTTGTGCACTTAGATAATCTTCACCTCTATGGTCAATTACTACTCTTTTTGATTCTGATACAGATAAAATATGCATACAAACTATGTAAAACAATTGTGTTGATAACCACATTCGGAACAAAACAAAACTTATGTACAGTTTCATAATGCTGTAACTTAGATTTTTCGATTAATTAAATTCATCACATGCTTGTATTGTTCTCTCTCTCTCTCTATCTCTCTCTCTCTCTCTCTCTCTCTCTCTCTTCTGATATAACTCTAAGCAATATTACAGATTCTAATAACTTTTAATTGAATGTGATTTTAATACATCCACCGTTGGATTAATTTTTTTTCTTATAATCTACATGCTTGCAAAATTTTAAGATAATATGTTATTAATCAAATGTAAAAATTTCAAGTTTTTGTTTTTAAAATTGTGCATAAAAGATGGGTTTCTAGATCGAATGGAAAATAGTATCCAATTGGCACTAAATTTGCTATGCATTAGGAACATAGAGAATATGTAATTTAATGGTGGTATTAAAAAAAAAAAATAATAATAATAATTCGAGAAAAAGTTGTTAGGTGGTATAACATTATTAAGGGTTACATAAAGTGTAATAATTTGAACCCACTACTGCGCTCTCTTGGCGTAATAGTCACTCTACAAGTATAAGTGTTTGTGGGGCGTAGGGGGTAAGGGCCGGGGTTTAAGTCTTTAGGAATGAGTTTTACACACATATACACAGATTAAGCTAGAATAGAATTTTTATTTTGTATCTATAAAAAATAAAATAAAATAACTTGAACCCGACCTTATATGTATGCATGTGTATATGTGTGCGTGTCTATCTATATATATATATATATTCAAAGAAAGGAAAAAAGAAAAAGAAAAAGATAGCATGTCTTATTAAAGTAGCTCTTATAGTTTAGTGGTATATTTTGCCTTGTGTATCATTCAAATTTGAGGTCACCATGATTAAAATAAAAGGAATATTTTTAAGGTGGTGGGTTTTATTCAGTTCAATAAATCAGTTTAACATCACTCGAAAATATTTTATTTCCCATTCTTGTCACTTTGTCGGCTTTGATAATGGATTTTTTCTTTCCATGATAGCAGTTGATGCTATGCATCGACCAAAAGAAAACATGAAGGATGAAGCTACCATGCTGTGAACACAATGACAATATATCCGATACCCCTTTAGTAAAACTTCTCGTTTTCCTCTCATAACATGAAATGACAAATAAGTATGTGAATAAAAAACTGAACTGAAAGTTAATGTGTATAAAGAAACCGTGGAAATTTATTGAGCTTACTGAGAACCCAACAGGTTTGAACTTAAAAGCCATAAGAAACCAAGAGAGAAGTTCATCAAGGCATCTGAGCATTGCAGAAATGGAAAGCAGTGGAAAGCATGCAGCAGAAAGGTA
Organism: Quercus variabilis; assembly: GCA_030445155.1. Lineage (NCBI taxonomy): Eukaryota > Viridiplantae > Streptophyta > Magnoliopsida > Fagales > Fagaceae > Quercus > Quercus variabilis. The sequence continues at coordinate 23,446,994 of CP129445.1, forward strand.
CACATTAATATATTTTTCAGTTGCTTTCACATAGCAGCAAGCTAACCTTTTCTTGACAAAAACCACACTTCTTTTTTTTGTAGGTATGCGGTGGTTACAGGGTCAAACAAGGGCATTGGTCTTGAAACTGTGCGGCAACTTGCATCTCAAGGTGTGAAAGTTGTTTTGACAGCTCGGAATGAGAAGAGGGGGATGGAGGCTTTGCAGTCGCTCCATGAGTCGGGTTTGTCGAATGTAGTCTTCCATCAGCTTGATGTTTTGGACCCAGTTAGCATCAACTCCTTGGCCAATTTCATCCAGGAAAAATTTGGCAGGCTTGATATCCTGGTAAGGATGAAACCTTTTTATTTTTATTTTTTTTATACATCAAGTAAGGGAGAGGGATGTGAACCTTAATTCCATTCATAAAGAGTAGTGTCACTGAAATTCTTTAAGGATGAAATTCTTTCCAGTTTGACTCTTATACCAAGCATTCAATTATAATGTATAGCCAAATTATGATAAGGGCACATCGGATTTTGCTAAAATGAAATTGAGATGCAGTGACTTCACAATCAATTATTGCCACCAAAAGCTGAAGAAATTTGTACCAACATTTTCTTCATAGATCATTCAGTATGTTGCCTCCGTTGTTATCTTTTTTTGTCCTTGCCATTAACTCTATCCTTCATGGAAGTCAAATATCATGATCAATCGGGATAGGCATACTGAAAAATATCTCAAGATGTGAAGACCTTCAACCATATAACTCACTATATATGTTAGAATTATGTAAATAGTGGAACATAAAGTGGAATACAAAAAGTAGTAGAGAGAAATTTTATTCTTATATAAATACTTACAATTTGCCGATTTTAATGTTAAAAATTACAATATTTTATGATTTTTTTTCTTTCTCAGCTGTAAGTACAAGATATAGAATTATAAAATTTAAAAAAGTTTACATGAACTTCAGTTTGTGTAATGACTCACTAACCATCTTTCATTAATTAACAAATGTAATATGACCTTCGTTTGACTTTTGCAGGTTAATAATGCTGGTGCTTCTGGGGTTGTCGTTGATGAAGAAGGCCTAAAGGCCTTAAACATAGACCCCTCAGCCTGGGTGAGTTCATAAAAATAAAGACAGTAATTTTGATGCATGCCTTGTTCAGACTGATACCCATAACTAACTACTTCAATGTAGCTCTCAGGGGAGGCTTACAAGTTGATTGAACTTCATGGAGTGATTAAAACAAATTATGAGAAAGCAGAAGAATGCTTGAATATTAATTATTATGGTGTGAAAAGAGTAACAGAGACTCTACTGCCACTATTACAGCTTTCCCCTGCTGGTGCAAGGATAGTAAATGTGTCCTCTCTCAGGAGTGAGCTAAAGGTAAAAAGCTAATCTCCTATACCTACAAATTTATTCAACATCTATCCTTGTACAAATTTTCATAGGGTTTGCTGCATAAACCCTATTCTGCATAATATGCTTCTTTGGCAGCCAAAACAAAAAGAGAACAAGGTTAGAAGGTAAATATCACACTGGCTGATATTGCTTATTATGATAAAAGCAACATCACTTTCATACTTGTCTAACATTAATATCATTTTTATTATACACTAATTACGACTATCCATATCAACAATTGTGAAAAATGTTGTGTCCCTTGACTTATTAATTAATTTCTTTAAACCCTTCTAGGCAGAAATGAAAAAATCCATACCTTTTAAATTTTTAAGAAATTAAATTGAAACTGTTTAAAATTTTAAGGACAAAAATTGAACTTGGACCACATGAGAGAAAAAAAATTCTTCGAAAGCTCAAAATGACAGTGAAGTTCTTGTGGTGTGCTCTATAAGCGTGTGTTACGAGATGTATGAGCCCCAGAATAATAGCCTATTACTTAGATTTACCTCCAGCATCATAAGAGGAATCCGTTTTCATTCACATAAGAGTATTATAGATTAGATACAGACAAGGCATGTATTATCATCTGCTATGAACACAATGATAGAGTGTATTTAGACCAGTTCACAGTATTTGCTTAAATCAATAAAAGGAGTTGCATGAACAATCTGTTTGGCAGCTATCTAATCCTTGGATAATCCAATAATCACTGCCTCATTTTATCAATTATTTCATTGAGGTCCTAGCATCACATGGAGAAAAAATGTGTCATATTAATAAAAATTATCTAACACAACTACAAGCATCACTTTATACAGAGGATACCTGGTGAGCATATAAGAAAAGAACTAAGCGACATAGAGTCTCTAACCGAAGAAAGAGTGGAGGTGGTTTTAAGAAGATTTTTGCATGACTTGAAAGAAAATGCCCTTGAAGACAATGGATGGGCATTGATGCTACCTGCTTATAGCATCTCCAAGGTCACCCTCAATGCCTACACTAGAATTCTGGCCAAGAAGTTCCCTAACATGTGTATCAACTGTGTTCATCCTGGCTATGTCAAGACAGATATAAACTGGAATACAGGGATAATGACTGTAGAAGAAGGAGCTAGAGGTCCAGTTATGCTGGCTCTTTTACCTGATGGAGGACCTAATGGCTGCTATTTTGATCGTACTGAAGTGGCGGAGTTTTGATTCAGCTGTATGTCAAATCAAGTTTTTACTTCTGCTACTTTGACATATGGAAACTATAACATTATGCTTCAAAGTAAAGATTTTGGATAAGAACTACCTTCATTTTTTTCTTTATGTTTGATAAGAATGAGATTGCTTTGGTTTTATCTTTGAAAAACAAGAAATACACATCACTTATTTCTTTCTATTTTGAATTGAACTTTACAACCTGTTGTGTTCCTTTCTTTTACTCACACTCTGAAGAGTCTGAACTTAAGACTAAAAGCTACGAATAATCAACTTCTTGTGAGAATTTCCTAACCCAATATAGGTAATTGTTTAGGCCCTCAAATTTTAATTACGACTAAGTTAATTAAGGCCAATCTAAGTCTTTTTTTTTTTTTTTTTTAATTAATATTTTTTTTTTTGGGAAGTCCAAAATGAGTGCTGGGCTTCCACCTCCACGATGTGTCTTGATAGCCGTAAGTGCAGAGTCAATAAAGGCAGCCGTGGCACTGACAAATTAGAAATAGGAAAAAGGAGGTTGAAATTGAATCGATTGGTTGATTGTTTTTGCAGTATGTGCGGTGGTTCCAGTTTCCCCAGTTTCACATTTCTGACTTCCTTCTTCCCTACCAGACTCCCATGTTCTCTGTGCCCCCCACCACCCACTTATCTCACAAAGTCTCAACAAAAATCTACTCTAAGCTTCACTTTTTTTCTTTTTTCTTTTTTCTGAATAAAAAAGGGTCTTCAGCGACTCAGCATGTAGATCATCGGTGTCTTGATAGGGTTATCGTTGTGGGCACAACACATTTGTTATGCTTGAATCACTCAATTCCTAGCAAGCATCATGTAAAACAATATGAAAGCTCTTACCATCAAGCCACGCCCTGCAAGGTAATATCTAATCTAAACTGCGGTGGAGTCACTGCTGTGGGTCTAATATCTATTAGGAAATCTTAATTTTTTATTTTTTTAAGAAACAAACACACACACAAAAGGAAAAGGGAAAGAGGTTCTAACACAAAGGCGTATTACAACTCCACTCAAATGTCATGGTAACTTTTAAGAAACAAACACACACACACAAAAGGAAGAGAGAAAGGGGTTCTAACACAAAGATGCATCACAACTCCACTCAAAAGTCATGGTAACTGTACGCACCCAGAACGGGCTTAAAGGGCTAGCTCACTCTTGGACTCACAATATATTTGTAATGTGGGCTTAAATTACTCGGCAACGACACGCCCTTAAATGTTACTAGGTGGCTGGTAGACGGCACCCGGGCAGTTGCCTCAATGCTCGAGAGGTGGTTTGCTGAGCACGGTCCAGGTGATGCGGTGTAGCATGTGCTAATGTAAACCCCCAAGGGGTGAAATGGACAAAATGTTGGGTTGGCGTATAAGGCCCATATGGGCTTGGATATTACGGTAGCTTAAGGCCCAAATAGATCTAGGTATACTAGTGCCGTACAATGCTATTTGGAGATTTTATTTATTATTAATTTTGTTGTTGTTGTACGCCTTTTTTTTTTTTGTTTTGGGTTGCATCTCAACAATAAACAAAGCCAATAATCCAATTATTTGTGATAAGAATATAAGAGTATGATTGGGCAAGACCAGTGGTTCTTTTTCTTCCAAGTCCAATATACGTGACTTATTTTTTGGAGACACTATGTTGAAAGTGGTATTTCTTGAAATTTTTCATATTGCATGAGATAAGATCTATAATGAAAAAATATATAGTTGAATTTAGTTATACAATTAGTAACAATGACCAGACTTTAATACAAGTTTTTTATAAAGTTAGGTAGATGAGATTTATCGATTAAAAATTTAAAATATATTTAGTTTCTCAATAGGTAAATATAGAGATATGGTATTTACTTAGATCCAATATGGGGGATGGCACTCAAAAGCGGTAAATATTCATCAATAGCTAAATTATAGCATTCCATATGAGTGTTGTTACTTATCTTTGAAAAGATCAAATCCAAAAACGAACAAACCAAAAAAAAAAAAGAAGGGAAAATTATAAATTCAACCCATTTTCAGAGAAATTTTATTAGTTTACGAGCTTCTATAATATGTTTTTTTTTTTTTTTTTTTTCCATAGTTTGTAATGCTCTTCAAAGTATATACTTAGTTATGTGTGACTTTTAATGAAGCTAAGCATTACTAGAAACAATGGTATCATATAGTAGAAAATATAGTGGAACAAATGAAAGCACTCAACGAAAGCTATTTATTTGTCTTAATTCTGAGCGAATTTTGGTTTGGAAGATTCACATATGAATGAATCTGGAAATATTTCATATGAGAATCATATAGCATAATATAATGGTGGGTGAATGCCATGGTTGAGAGAGAAGATACTTTAAAGTTTGATTTGTGAGCTAGAGGATAATAGTGAGTGCATGTCATTTGATAATTGTATCTTTGACCTTAAGCTTCGCAAATTAAATGTACATAACTTAACCTTGACTCTTGAGGCATTTTCATTGTCCATAGTTCAAGGCAAGCTTTGAGTTTTAAATTTTTTAAGACAAAACTTTTTCTCCTAAATGTTGTCACTCATGATCATTTTATGTCATGTTGAATTTGATATCAGAATCATGTATGAAGCATAGCTCCTACATGCACCCATGGAATGTGGCTTATAGTGTAGCTTATTCGCGTTCTCAAAAAAAGTGAATACTAAGGTCCCTATTCAAGTGGAAGCCAAAGCTTTTTTGTGGACAGTGGAATTAGCAGGTCAAAAGTAGCTTTAGAATGTGGTAATTTCAAATTTTGACTTGAGGTAGTGATCAATAGATCCAAATTAGTGCACTAGAGAACTGTTAATTTTGTTGTTGAAGTCAGATTGTTACATGCAAGATTTGACCGGTTGGAGTTTAATTAGGTGTATAGGAATGCTAACAAAGCTACACGTCTTAGCAAGATGGTCTTTGTCAAACTCTTTTCCAAGTTATTTTGGTGAAGGGATTGGTCCCTTAGGAAATGTTGTCTTGGCATGACTAATTCTAGTTTTACGTTTATTATTCTAAATGTTAATTTCAATTTGTTTTTTAATTCATAATCAATAAGAAAATAATATATATATACATACATATATATATATATATATATAATTGTGATTGTTTTTAAATGTACCGTGCATATATATGCACGAGGTTACACACTAGTTTTCATTTATTATAGCAGTAACCACAAATGTAATATATATAATTTCTGTCGTACCAAGATCAAAACAATACAATTTTTCTCAAGAATTCAAAACGTAAGTTAGTAAAAATATTAATTTTTTAATAAAAGTTATTTATAATATTTTTTGTATCATAAAAAAATAAATATAAAATTTGGAAATTATTCTTTTATTCTAAACTAACTTTCTCAAACCCAATTTTTTCTACCATAAAATCAAAAACACCGAGAAACGTAACTAAAAAAATTAATAAAACTCATCAAAACAAAATTTTAAAATAAAAAAGAAAGGGAAAAATAAAATATTGTATCCATTTTTCCTTTAAAAAAAAAAACAAAGAGTACAATTCCAAAGGGGGCAAAAGTAGAGAATTTTTTTGAGAAAAGAATAAGTATTGTGTTGATGTTGTCATAATCTTATCTAACTTATAATCCAATATGTGAAAAATAAATAGATAAATAAATAATTTTAAACACAAAATTGAATTTGTTTTCTTAAAAATCTCAAAGAATATAATAATAAGATATAAGGAAGATGAAGAATAGCATAAAATATTCGTAAACACTTAAAACAATTATTCAAGCATCTAAGAACATCATATAAAAAAATACATAACAATTTACTACTAATTTGTTCAACAAAATATTTTTAAATAGTGAAAGGAAATTGCACAAAGACCATCGTCTTCAACTGAACTAATTGTTCTTCATCAGCTTATTCAAATTATCTTGTAATTTTCCAAATAAGTTAAAACTTGACAACAACACAAAATATAACATATTATAGTATGATTTTTTTTCCCAAATTAGATCAACAACAAATACCATTCACTAAAAGTATTTAGTGTTGTAAATAAAATGATAAAAAAAATATTTGTATCAAGAAACACATATGAATTAGTCAATAATAGGACAATGAGGGTACAAAGTCTAGTTGGAGATCCTCCTATGGATAACTATCAGGTTATATCTTTTCTACCATCAATGATTAAGCAAGTCTTGTGAATATTTGTATTCTTCATTGATTTCATTTTTCAGTTATAAACAATCAAAAGTAAAATTCTAAAAAACACAAATAGTCATCAATCTAAGGTAGAAATGCAATAAAAATAATAATAATAATAGATCCAACAAAAAATGGAACAAAATTTGAGAGAGAGAGAGAGAGAGAGAGAGAGAGAGAGAGAGAGAGAACCTTTTTTTGTATAGGAAAAATATACATAAAATGGAAGAGAGTGACAAATTTATAGTTAGAGGAAGAGAATAAGAAGAGCCAAAATAAAAGAAGATAAAAGGGCAAAATAATATTTAAATTTAAAACCGCTCAAGAAGAATATATGTAGACAACACTTTTGTTTTGATCTTCCATTGATTTATTATTTAGTAGATGAATATGTAAAGTTTAAACTGCTTAAAATGAATTTGTAAAGCTAAAACCGCCTTAAATGAATTTGTAAAGTCAATATTACCCTTCAACTTTTAGATATATATATATATATATATATTAACCAAAATCATAGATGATCACGAACATACAAAATATGTTATTGACACCTAATGTATCTAAAAAATAAAAATCATTTATCTTATTTGAAGTGTTCCATTTTATACTCTAGCAAACTAGCCTACCACATGTCTTTTATTATTTTCTTATAAAATAACCAAAGTTTTTTTTTTTTTTTTTTAAAAGATACATAACATATAATAATTGGGGAAATGTAAAATACAATACTAAAAGTGGAACATAAAATTATATATATATATATATATATAGTGTTTTTTTTTTTTTTTCTTTTTTGCTTAGCAAGATTGGAAGTAGGACTTATTCCAATCACATCCATCTACCTCTTGAGTCAAGGCATTAGGACAAGAAGTGAAATTTAGACTAATAGGGAAATGTGGCCATTTTTAAATGGTATGTATAGAGAAGTTTCCTACTTGTGAACTAATAAACTATGTGGCCCCAATAATATTATTAGCTAGCCAAATTATATATATATATATATATATATATATAAAAGTTTGTCATTTTCATCCTCTTTCTCCAAGACGGCACCCGCAAATAAGAGGAGTGCAATCTTCACCATTCGTCTTCTTAAATAATACTAGTAGTTATAATAACAATCTCTCTACATCATATAAGGATGTGATGCGGCATATCTACTAGATATTATCTAGGAATAATACCAGGCATCTACCATATGCTCTTTGGCATTTCCAAGAGAAAGAAAACCATGCACACCCCACTTTCTGTCTTTGCATGCAATGCAAACACCAACTAGGCTCAAGTTACTTCCCCTTCTTTAAATAGTGAGGGTGTAATATCCTCTCTTTTCATATCTCATCCCTTGGACCACCAGCATCTCAATATATATTTGCTCCACTCAACACTAATATTGTTTCCTTTCCTAGCTGTAACTTGTAAGTATGACTGCCCTTTTCTTTTCTTTAACTGAAAGTTGGATCAATACTAGTATTTTAATTTAACATTTATGTGGTTTGGCTGCAAGTAATTAATAACACTGTTTGCATATGCTGGTTGTTACCTTTTGATGTTTTCAAGAATAATGGAAAGTTATTGAGCTAGCTGAGAGACCAACAGGTTGAGCATATATGAAAGCCATAAGAAACCAAGAGAGAAGTTCATCAAGGCATCCAAGCATTGCAGAAATGGGAAGCAATGGAAAACATGCAGCAGAAAGGCAAATTATTATCTTTTTCAGTTTCTTTTCACATAGCACTATAGCAGCTTACCTTTTCTTGACAAGAACCGCATTGTTGGTTATAGGTACGCAGTGGTTACAGGGGCAAACAAGGGCATTGATCTTGAAACTGTTCGGCAACTTGCTTCTCAAGGTGTGACAGTTGTTTTGAGAGATCAAAATGAGAAGAGGGGGATGGAGGCTTTGCTGAAGCTCCAGGAGTTGGGTTTGTCAAATATATAGTCTTTCATCAGCTCGATGTTTTGGACCCAGTTAGCATCAAGTCCTTGGCCAATTTTCATCCAGGAAAAATTTGGCAAGCTTGATATCTTGGTAAGGAGGAAATTCTTTCCATCTTTTTTTAAAATTTTTTTATATTTCTAATTGTTACATCAAGTTGGAGAGGGTGTTCAAACCGTTATTCTCTTCATAAAGAACAGTGTAACTGAATTACAAGGCACTTAATAAATTCTTTCCAATTAGAACGTTATACCAATCATTCAAGTAAAATGTATTGCCAAATTAATAAGTGTATGTGGGATTTTAGGATGAAATTCTTTCCAATTTGAATCTTATACCAACCATTCAATTAAAGTGTATAGCTAGGCAAGTTATTTCAAGGGTACGTGGGATTTTGCTGAGATCTCTTTTAGCACATTACTTTATGTGTATATATATTTGTATGAAAATGAGATGCAGTGACTTCACAATCAGTTAATGCCTCCAAAAGTTCCTTGTTGAAATTTGTATGAACACTTTCTTCACAAATCATTCAGTATGTTGCCTAAATTGTGTACACTTTTTTTTGTCCTTGCCATTAACTCTCTACCTCATAGACATTGGATATCACGAATAATCGTGATAGGCTGATAGGCATACTTGAAAATTAGCTCGATGTGAAAACCTTTGACCAATTGGATCATTCATTATGAATTCTGATAATTTATAATTATGTGATTTGACACAATAATTTATAATTCCTTTATTATGAATTCTGATATTTAAAAAGGTTCACCAACTTTGGGTGTAGTGAGTGATCCATTAACTATGTACCAAAAAAAAAAAAAAAAAAGTTTACATAAACTTTAGTTTGTGTAATGAATCATTAACCATCTTTCATTAATTAACAAATGTAATATGACTTTCCTTTGACTTTTACAGGTTAATAATGCTGGAGCTTCTGGAGTAGTGGTTGATGAGGAAGGCCTAAAGGCCTTAAACATAGACCCCTCATCCTGGGTAAGTTCATAAAAATAAAGACGGTAATTTTGATGCATGCCTTGTTCAGACCGATATCCGTAACTACTACTTCAATGCAGCTCTCAGGGCAGGCTTACAAGTTGATTGAACTTCACGGAGTGATTAAAACAAATTATGAGAAAGCAGAAGAATGCTTGAATACTAATTACCATGGTGTGAGAAGAGTAACAGAAGCTCTCCTACCACTATTACAGCTTTCCCTTGCAGGAGCAAGGATAGTAAATGTGTCCTCCCTCAGGAGTGAGCTAAAGGTAAAAGGTTAACCTTCCTCTATCTATACATATATTCAACATTTAGCCTTGTACCAATTGTCATTGTGTGTACCCAAAGTTCCCTTAATGGACAAGGCTTGAATTGGGCTCACAACTTACTTGTATAGTGGGCTTAGTGTTTCCTACTAAGGGTGGTTCCTTGCCAAGCAACCCAATGACACCCCTCAGCTCTTACAAGCTCCTTCTTTTCATCTCTAAGTTGCTCCCCCTTTTGGTGGTACTAGCTCTTTCTCTCTCCTCTACTCTCTATTTTCTCCCCCAAATTGCCAACCCCTTTCTCTTCACTCACTTCCCCTATTTATAGCTTGAGGTTGGTGGAGGATTCATGTTTGAGTTCTAGTCTTACACGTGTGTGGGGTCCAATTTGATTATTCCTGACAAGGGATAAGCTCTATTGAAATAGAGGTCATGGCATTGGAACTGGTTCCTGCCTCCAAAAGATTGCTCGGCAGCGATATTCTCCAAGGCAATATCGAGTTGCCAAGGACATGGGCTATTCCAAACAAACACATCCCCAATCAGGTCATACTTGACCGATGTGGGCTTCTCTATCACTCATCCAAAACGAGATGGACTTACTAAAAGGTTTGGGCCCAATTTTGGTTTTTGAGAATGTTCGGCCCAAGGCCCAATGGGCCTGGGATCATACCCCGTACAATCATATATCCAAAAATAAATAAAAAGGAGAGTATAAGGCATGAAGGTAACTAACACAGTGGTTGATATTGCTTGTGATTGGAACAACATTACTTTCAATTGGGTCAAAATTGACATTGCTTTTATTAAACACCAATCAACAATTGTGAAAAATGTTGTGTCCGAGACCTATTAATTTTTTAACCCCATATTGCCAGAAATGACAAAACTCATCCCTTGAAATTTTTTAAGAAACTAATTGAAACTTTTTTATTTTGAGGGACAAAAATTGAACTGGGACCAAATTTTGCAAGATGAAAATTCATTTTAATCCATGAGAAACAAAAATCTCCAAAAGGACAAAATGACAGTGAAGTTCTTTTGGTGTACATTTTAAGCATGAGTGTGTTATGACATGAATGCTCCCCAGAATACTAGCATCTTACTTAGATTAACCTCCAACATCATAAGAGGATCTCATTTTCGTTCACATTAGAGTCTTATATATTAGATGCAAAGAAGGCATGTATTATCATCTATGAAGCATGGGTACGTTTCTGGATTCGGGTGTAGATGTGGGTGCGGGACTCGGCAATTTTTGAAAAAGTAGAGTGTGGGTATAGCTGGATGTGACGATTAAAACATTATTAAAAATATTTTTATTTATATTTTCTATATATTTCTAAGCATACTTTTTCACATTATATAAACATATACCAAATTTAAGAGTAATAGTAGATAATAACTAAAACATGATATTCATATATTTAGAGGACAAAACAGTTTAATGGAAAATATAAAAGTGAATGCCCAGCAACCACCATCAAAAAATTTTCAGGTGTTATTGATCCTAATCCAACATGGAGTCAATGGCCTCAATCTTTTAGAAGCACAACACGTTGTCTTAGTAGAACCGCTATTGAATCTAGCAGGAGAAGCACAAGCTATCAGCCAGGTACATCGAATTGGGCAGGAAAATAAGACACTTGTACACCATTTTTATTTTTATTTTTACTTGAATTTCGTCCTAAGAGGTATGTAATTTTGTTTTATTTAGAATCTATAGTTGTGTGGTACAACGATCTTTAAATAAAAATAAAAATTTTGTTTTATATTGCTTCTGCAAAAACTATCACTATTGACGTTGCCCAAATTCCAATTGTTGCTGCTTGATTGGTGTTGTTATTATTGTGGCTATTGATGGTGGTATTGGTGGTATTATTGCCGGTGGTGCTAGTGGTGGTGCTAGTGGCGGTGATATTATTTCTGGTGGTGGTATTGGTGGTGGTAGTGGTGGTGGTATTATTGCTGTTGGTGGTATTGGTGGTATTAATGGTGGTATTATTGCTGTTAATTTTCACAAGGTTTGTCAACAAATCCTTTAAGGCATTGTCAAAATTAGTTCCTTCCAATGCCGAGATCTCCCAGAAAATCAGACCGTTCTTCTCAGCAAATCCACGAGCTTCCTTTCTTAGAACTTCACGATCATTCTCGGAATCACTTTTGTTCCCTATCAGAATGATAGCTTGTCTCTTCTTTGCATGGTGATGCAGCTCTTCCAGGCAAAGTGTCATGCAATCAAAACTCTTGCGGTTAGTTATGTCGTAAACCAGTATTACCCCATCAGCATCCTTGTAATCTGCATTTGAATATACATTGTTTCTGCTCAATCCACCCAAAAACATAATCAAATTAGTATAAATTATACTAACAAAATTGATTCAATTATACTAAAGCCAATTATTAAAATTAACATCAACCTCTTGATGCCTATTCAAAAGGGTTAAGAAACTCTATCATACTTTCCATCCTTGAATTTGTAAAACTTTAAAAAAACCAAAGCGATTTAACCAAAGCTGACCTCATCAAATATAGTAATGCGGCGTTTGGAAAGCGCCACCACAAGTCCAGCCAAAAAAAAAAAAAATTGAAATAGCCAAAGTTTTTGAAATAAAAATACTTGACTCTTTGTACTCGAATAAGAGCATTAACAGCAGTAGAGCTAAAAATTTAGCTATTTAACACCACAAAAGGTTACTTTATCTATTTTACTTACACACATGCTGTAACAGTGGATCTATTTTAGTTTTCAACACAATAAAATAATATAAACATCACAATAAAATAAGATATCTACTACAATAAAATAATTTATCTACTACACACAACCATCACAGCCACACACACAACTAGGCAGGGAATAATTTTTTTTTTTTTTTTTTTTTTTTAGCTCTAAGCTACAATGCACATCCATAGATAGATGTGCACTGTAGCAATGAAGTTAAAAAAAATAGTTTTAGCTCCAATGCTGTATGGTTATTTTTGTGTTTTAGTGGAGCTAAAATAGCTATATAGCTTTTTAGCTCCACTGCTTCAAGTGCTCTAACTCTCTCTCTTTTTTGCTGAAACCTGAACAACTCTCCACTCTCTCACTCTCTTTCTCACACTCTCACTCTTGCTACTGATCCACCATCAACAAATCCACGTCGTTGACCCACGCCACCGGCCCAACCCCAACGCCAATCTGCAAAGCCTCGGCCGCCGATGCATTTCCCTTTCCCCATATCAATGTTGGGTGGCCGGAACGGTCTTGGGTTTGGTGTTGGGTGGCCGAATTGGTGTTTTGATCGCTTCAAAGGCATTGATTTGGATGCCCTTCTGGACATGTCCACTGACGAACTTGTCAAGCTCTTCACTGCCAGAGCTCATAGAAGGTACTTGTTTTTTTCTTCATATATTTCATCTTTCATTTTTTACTTATTTTATTTTATAATTGTTTTATTAATTTTGTGTTTGAAATTTTGAAGGTTTCAGAGGGGTCTGAAGCGAAAGCCCATGGCTTTGATCAAGAAATTACGCTAAGCTGTAACCATTTCTCTCTCTTTAAATTTTTACATATTTTGAAATTTTGGGTATTTTGTTTTTAACAATGTTGTTTGGGTTGTTTTTCATGTTTGGGTGTCTAGATATGTTGGGTTTGGGTTGTGGTTGGTCTTTGGGTGGCTGAATGTGCTAGGTTTGTTGTGGAGAGAGAGAGAGAGAGAATGGTGGGGTGGGGTTGGGTTGCTGGTTTTTTTCTTTTATGGTTGTTGGCTATAGCGGCATTTTGAAACGCTACTATATTGGGATCACAATTTAATTCCTCCAACAAAAAAACATTGTAAGCCCCTAGTTCTCATCTATATATTATATATATAAAATCGAAGCCTCTGAAGCTCTCACAATTTTCCACATCATCACTATTTTCTTTTTATTTTTATTTTAGATTCTTTTTATTTTAGGTTTTATATCTTATATAGAATCCACCAGAAAAAAAAAAAAAGAAAAAAAGAAAAAAAGAAAAAAGACAAAAGTTTGAATTTTTATTAATATCAATAATATTAAAAAACGTATACAAACTTGGAGGCCTATTTAAGGGATCCATAAAAATTGATAGACAATAAAATATATTCTAAAATAAACCCTAATTAATATCTAACTATAATAGGAACCAAATTTGACCTAAAAAACATTAAAAGAACCTAAAAATAAGGAAATAAATCACCTAGACCTAAAATAACGTTTTTTGCATAAAAATACCAAAATTAAATAATTACAAAAATTAGGTTTCAAAAAAAAAAAAAAACTTTAGGATTAAGAAAAAAAGAGAGAGACTCCTGGCCGGACTCTCTCTTCTCTCCTTAAAACCCAAGCAATTATCATCTCAAAATCCTAAACTTAACTTCACTTTAAGATTAAAAAAAAAAAAAAAAAAGGAGAGAGACTCACGTAAAAAAAAAAAAAAAAACCGTAGGTTTTGTCTTTTTTATTTGCTTTCATATGTGCTTGAAATTTTCATTCTATCTTATTGTTTTATTATGTTTAGAATTGATTTTCTTCTAAGTATTTGGGTTAATCACTATATTTTGATAGTGTTTTATAGGTTTGGTTTTGGGGTTGAAATTTCTAATAATTATTTTATATTGCATATGGTAGATGAAGCATCTCTATTTTTTGGAGAAAAATCAAAACTGCAACCTATGTCTTCCAGTCCAAGGTGTGGTAAATTTTTATTTGGTATATTATATATGAATTTTTTGAATTTGAAGGGTTTTGTTTGGTTTTGAAGTAGAATTTGGGGATTCTATAAAATTTGGAAGTTTTAAGTTTCGAGGTTTTTAGTATTTGCGTCTCAATAGGTTGATCTTAATTCTTTACTTTATATGTTCTTGCTTTATTGAGAATTTTTATTTGGGTTCATGTGATTTTTTGTTTTCTTAATTAAAGTTTTGATTTTTGGTTGATTAATTATTTGTTTGGATTAATTTCAATTAATTATTTGTTTGGATTCAATGTAAAAGATAATGGAATTAGGTGTTAAAAATTTGATAATGTTCCATGTTTTGAATTGTTTATATTGTTATTACTACAACTAAATAAGATTTGTTTTTATTTTTGTAGTTTATATCAGTTTTGAGTGTGTGTTTATATATAACTTTTGGGAATTTTGCTTTATTAATTTAAGAATTGTAAATTATTTTGTAAGTTTCAGTAACTATGCACCTGCAGTGAGACATTGACAATATAAGCACATATATATGGTATTAACATTTTATAAAAATCTTTCTTACAACCCAATAACATTCTACGTTAGACAACACTTCTAAACTATAAAAAAGCATAGAAGTTAAATATTTCTTCCCATTATATTTTATTTAATTATGATAGATTTTTTTTTATTTTTAAATATGCATATTATTAACCCAATTTTCTATTTTTGAATTTCTTAGATTTTATTATATCAATATTTTTTTCTTTTAAATTCTTGGTAGGCAAATCAGTATCTTACTAATTCTTTTACCTTAATGTGACGTTGGTTAATTGTTCTTTTATTTAACTATCTCGTGCATCGCACGGGATAGCGACTAGTTGAATTTAAAACCAAATCCTTAAGAATTACGCAAGGAGTAGTGTTTCTTATACACGAGTTGTTTTACACAAACCCTAAAAAACATACTAAAACTGTGAATTAATGTGAGAAATTTGTAGAGCTAGACGTACCGTTCTTGGCGAATGATACCCCAGATGTGGGCCTTGACACTCTTTTTCTCGATGTGAAGGGTTTGGGTCTCGTACTTGACAGTGACGGCGGTACCAGTCTTGGACTCTTTGCGTTCGCAACGTGCCAGTGTCTGACACTTCCCAACCTCAAAGTCTCCTATCAGCACCACCTTGAATTCACAGTCAATCCTCTGTTCCGAAACTTCATATCCTTCCTTACCTTGGCTTGCCATTTTCATTCTATCATAAAAGAGCAGTTTGAGAGAGAGAGTAATGAATGTCTGAGCTATGCTTTATCGAAGTTCAAGAATCGGAAAGGAAGAGCTATATATATGCGTTTGTGTGAACTGTGCAAAGTGTGATCGATCCAGTTTTTTGGACAAAAATGTCCCTACAACGTTGTTCACTTCTTCTTTTCTTTTTTTGACTTTTTCTTCTTTGTTTTCTATTAATGTGCAAAGAAACGTTTAACAGCATATAAACTCAATGGTGGGCAATATCATTGACTTATTTGTTTTCTATTGATGTGCAAAGAAACGTTTAACAGCATATAACCTCAATTGTGGGCAAATCATTGACTTATTATTATATATATATATATATATATATGTACACATCTGAAAGAAAACGTAAGCCATAATTATATATTAGAACTTGTAATTTCATGGCTCAATTCAAGAATATACGTAGTGGACGGTGGGTAATCTAACCTAAAAGTACCAAGTCATATTCTAGGAAAATCCCTTTTTAACAATGTACACGTCACTAACGTTTTCCATAATAAAATTCTAAACCTTCAATTCTTTGTTTTTAACAGTGAGAAATCATACCTTGAACAATTTAATTGTCTCTTCAATTGTATGTGCTTTAAAATCTAAGTGAAAAATACACCTCCTAGCCTCCTTAGTGGTGAAACCTTTCTTATGAAAACTCTAATTTATCTTTTCCTCTACCCTATATTTTAACGCATCAAAGATGTGGGCTTGATGGGGTAGTGGGCTGGAGTTTAAAACCCACTTGAGCTTATTTCTTTAGACTCCAAGAAACCCATAAAACATATTCCTCTTTTATTTATTTATTTATTATTTTAATTGCCGCATTAAATTGTATGCACTAAAACTTTAATTTTCTCACATATATTGTAGCACCACAAAATTGTCTACTCCCATACAATTGAAGAGGCAACCAAATTGTTCAAGGTATGATTTCTCATTGTTAGAAACAAAGAATCGGAGGTTTAGAATTTTATCATGGAAAACGTTAGGGATGTGTAGATTGTTTAAAAAGGATTTTCCTAGAATATGACTTGCACTTTTACGTTAGATTACTCACTACGCACTATGTATATTCTTGAATTGAGCCATGGAATTACAAGTTCTAATCTATGATTATGGTTTATGTTTTCTTTCAGATATGTACACACACACACACACATACACATATATATATATATATAATAAATCAATGATATTGCCCACCGTTTTTCATTGAGGTTATATGCGGTTAAACCCATTGGGAGGCATATTTTTATATATATTAAATCTTAGAATTGGCCTCTTTTACTTACAGCACTTAGATTACTCTGAAAGTCCAGCCAAAACACCCTCCAAAAAGTCTCAAAAAACTCTTAAATAGGACCTATAATTAATCATGGAAATTACTTAATATCCTCCACAAATTATAAAGCTTATTGAATTATACAAACTGACTTATTAAGATTATACTTTGTTGAACTAATTAATAACACTAATGCAAGGAATCTCTAACCACAAATGTTTCCTTGAATTTATCAAACTCTAGAGGCAGTAACCAATATGTTGTAAACACAGGATTTGATATATGCCACAACGGAAAGTAAACCCTTATACATTATTTAAGATTTATAATCTTGACTTTTGTTCTAGAATACAAGCTGTAGGGACCCTAGGGTTTAATATAAAACCCCCAAAAAAAGGTTAAACCATCCTAATATACATAACCAAAGAAAACGTGGCAAAACTAATAGGACAACGTGATGGCAATATTTACTTGTTCTTGGGACCCACAATGGACAACGTGAAAGCCATACACACAGAGGACAATTCTAAGATTTAATATATATACAAATATGTCTCCCAATGGGCTTAACAGCATATAACCTCAATGAAAAACGGTGGGCAATATCATTGACTTATTTTATATAAATGAAAGCATGAAACACTTAAAGCTACCAACACATATGAGACCCAATGTAGATCCAACTCTTATTCAATCGTGGGATCCAGGCGGTCTAGGGGAGACCACCATTGCTCCTCTCTTCTCAAAAATCCATACATCCCTTAGCAATATATGGACAACTATCTCTTAAGCACTAGTTTAGGTTTGGCCTCAATGGGAAAATAAAATGGAGCACCTAACAACGTATCTTCATAGACCAAGAACTACAATATATATATAGATATGTATGTATGTATATATATATATATATACATATTATAGCACCTGATTATCTTGCAACGATATGTTTGCCATCTCCTTAGAGTGACCACGGTACTAAAGTGAGTCCCAGTCCTGCAAAATCGATAAAAATTATAACAGTTGTTAGATTAAAATTTTTCGATTAAAATTTTGTATTACAAAAATTTTACAATTAAAAATCTACTTCCCATGAAGATATCAATTGGACACTTAAGCGGTGGTAGTAATTATGATCATCATTTAAAGTGTCATAAAGAATGACATAATAACAGAAGACAGTCTAGCAGAAATTCATGACAAGGGCATGGTTTATTATTAGGACCATTCAATGTACATGGTCTTTCTAGGCAAATTGCTGGATTACAATTTCAGAGCAAAAGCATAATTAGGCTAGAATTCTAGGCACATTTACAACTAGCTAATCTATGTAGCTAGGCCTTATTTTTGTTTTTTAATATTCCAAGTAAAAAAAAAAAAATTATAATAATAGTAATAATTATAGATGCTTTTAAGATGGTGAAATTAATTTAGTGTCTACCAAGGCAATTTCCATAAAGAATCTCCAATAAAATACCTATAGTATAAACTGTATATGTACTTTTATAAGTAACAAAACCTAGTGGCTGATTAATTTTATGCCACAGTTATCAAATACAACATGTTTCAATCTATAAGGTTTTTATTTTTTATTTTTGGAACACTAATTTTAACACACATAGGGAGAAAGGAAAAAGTCTTAAAAAAACTGATAGTGATGTATATAAAAAATGCCCTAACTCTTGAATATAGACTTTAAACTTTTTTTTTTACGTGAAGTTACTTTGGACGTTGAAAGTGAAGGAGTTTGAACCCCACACGTTTGTGTTTTTTTCCAAATTTTTACTTATGGATGAGAACTTACGTGGGTGTGTGTCGTTCTTTAATTTCAGCTAAATGTTTTTAAATTCATTTGGCCTAAATGATGCTTTCAAGCCAAACAAACACTATGACTTGTGTTTTGTTTGCTTCTTGCACACAGTAAAGCATTTCATTCAGTCTTCAAAATTTCAATGTTCCTATTCCATTTTCTTGTAAACCTGGGAACTGATTGATACAATTTATTGTTTATTATTTGTGGGTGTGGCCCTAAGAATAATAAGAATAAGAACAACTTCTAAAACCTTCATGATGATTTTAATATCACTAGTTAGGGCCGCACGTGCAAGGCACGTGCTTGCTGTGAAAAAAAAGTACTGTAGTAATTAAAGCCAATTTTAGATTTTATTTGTATTACAAAATAAAGATATGAATTATTTGATTTTTAAAGTATATAGAGATTTACATTAATCAAAAGAAACATTAATTTTAAGAATTTTGATAATTATGTCAAAAAAAGTTAATCTCATTTGTTTAAGAATTTTGATCAACCACAAAGTTAGGGTAGCTATTTAACATATAAATATTTATTGGATAAAATATCATTTTCATCCCTAAACTATCACAAAAGTTCGTTTTTCGTCCCTAAACTTTCAAAAGTTCGTTTTTCGTCCCTAAACTATCACAAAAGTTCGTTTTTCATCCCTAAACTTTCAAAAGTTCTATTTTCGTCCCTAAACTTTTCCAAATATATTGATTTTCGTCCCTCTCACATCAGCACACTGTCAAAACCACGTCAGCACTCCGTCAGACAGAGGGACGAAAATCAATACATTTGGAAAAGTTTAGGGATGAAAATAGAACTTTTGAAAGTTTAGGGACGAAAAACGAACTTTTGTAATAGTTCAGGGACGAAAAACGAACTTTTGAAAGTTTAGGGACCAAAAACGAACTTTTGTGATAGTTTAGGGACGAAAATGATATTTTACCCATATTTATTTAACTATAATAGTTTTTTAGTACCTACTTGCTAAAGACAATATATCTATTCTCTAAAAATTTCTAAGAATGATAACGAATATCATCATTTTCCAACAATAAACAACTGAGTTTTGCTAAGAAATTTAAAATAAAAAATAAAATAAAAAAGATAACAAAAAGCTTGTGTAATCGAATATCATCATTCTAACTTTCTAAGAATTTTTATCATTTAAAACTCAAAATACGTAAAGAAAATTTTTAGGATGTTAAATTTAGTAGGAGTGATTTAGACATTACACAATAAAATATTTTAAGAATCATAAGTTTTCATTAGGATTTAACTGAGGATATAATAATATGACATATTTGCTCTTTTCCAAAATATTAAGGGAAAAATTGCATGATTTTAAAGTTTAAGGAAGAATTGTAAACTACCCCAAACATAAAGGATGAGAAATGTTTTTTTCCTAAGTTTTTGTTTTTGTTTTTGTGTGAAAAACTATGTGTTTTTACTTAAAATAGTGTGTAAAGAAAAAAAAAATACAAAAAGTCAACCCAAAAAAATTGTATGTGGAATAGTGAATTTTGGTTCAACAAAGTTTATTAAACCAACAAAAAATTTCTAAAAACATAATAGAATGACGTAACATTTTCATAATACCTTTATAATTTTATTATATTTTATTTTAACTTGTAAAGAATTGATAGCTCAGCAATTTAGAAAATAATGTGACACCATCAAAATGTCTTAACATTTTTCACACAAAAAAATGTTATGTCCATGACATTTTTACAACAAATCATAAGTAGTAGGTTACTACAAGTTGTTATTGGTAAATTTAAATTAGAACCAATAACAATTTACCATATTTGATTTGTTATGAAAGTGTTGTGAAAATTATTGCGGACAAATCAAAAATAATATAGCAAATATACTACAACTTTATTCATTCACAAAAAAAAAAAAAAAAAAAAAAAAAAAAAAAAGGCCAAAAAGTTAAACAAACCATAATTATTGTAGCGAAATTACTGTAACTTTTCCCATTCACTCTATATAATGTATATATATAAAAATATACATTGTACTTACAATATAAATTTATATTGTAAACACATAAAAATTGGTAAATGTTGTACACATTTGTAAAATTTGTACATTTTTTTTTTTTTTTTTTGCAAATGTATATAATATTTGCTACTTTTTGTGTGTATAAAATGTAAGCTTACATTACGAGTAGAGAGCAAACATATAAAGATCCTTTAAAAGAAAAAAAGAAAGCTCAAATCAAGTTGGTGAACTTGAAGGAAAAAAAAAAGGAGGAAAAAGGCAAGTTACTAAACCAAAAATACTATTTATAACACTATTCATGAGCTTATTCACTCTTTTTATATATAGAAAAAAAAAGAGCACAAATCGATGACTGGGGAAAAATAAAAATAAAAAGTGATGAATAGTAAATATTGAACAAACTAAAAGTACTATAGCTTTTACACATTCATCCAACAAGTGTTACAACATTTTCACAAAACATTTATTTTCAGTTGTAGTTGGTCATAGTTTCATATTTTATTATTTTATTTTAACTTATAAGGAATTGACATCTCAATAATTGTGAAAATATTGTGAAATTTGTTTCGTCAGAATAACAATATATATGTGGGTTCTTAAAAATATTTAAAAGAAAAAAAAGTACAAACGGAAGACTTAAAAAAAAAAAAAAACGTTAATTATAGCTACTATAGCTACAGTGCCACTTGAAGAAACCAAAGTGGCACTGTAGCAACTGTTTAAAACTTAGGGATAAAAAAAAAAGGCTCACTACATCAAAAGAGGCACTGTAGAGGCATTGTCTCTTCTTATATAGTTAGTAGAAAAAAGAGCACAAATCAATTTGGAAAAAAAAAAAAAAAAAGTACACATTGAACAAACCAAAAGTACTGTAGTTTTTACACATTCACCTAACAAGTGTCACAACATTTTTACAAAACATTTATTTTCAGTTGTGGTTGGTCACAGTTTCATATTTTATTATTTTATTTTGACTTATAAGAAATTAACACTTCAATAATTGTGAAAATATTGTGAAATTTGTTGTGTCAGTATAACAATATATAAAAAAAAAAAAAAAAAGTACAAACGGAAGACTAAAAAAAAGTACCTACGGTAGCTATAGCACCGCTTGGTACTGTAGCTACTATTCAAAACTTGGGGAAAAAAAAAAGATAGTGGCTCACTAAACCAAATGTACACTGGACGTGCATTCACGCAGATATGGTTGGTCATAGTTTCATATTTTATTATTTTATTTTGACTTATATGAAATTGACATCTTAATAATTGTGAAAATATTGTAAAATTTATTGTGTCAATATAACAATATATATAAAATGAAGAAAAAAAAAAGTACATACGGAGTACTTGAAAAAAAAAAAAAAAAAAAAAAACCTGTAGCCACTGTAGCTACAGTGCTGTTTGGTACTGTAGCTACAGTTGAAAAAAAAAAAAAAAAAAAAAGCTGCTTCACGAAACCAAAATGTACAGTGCTTAATTAATAAATATAACAAGAAGATCAATTTTCAAGGAAAGAACCCAAAATTACTCATTAAGCATCTTGATTTTCCTATACAGTTTATCAGAAAAGTCTAAACTCGAATAACAAGGTAATTATCTTGATATTAAAGAGGATAAAAATATTAAATCAAAGGTACTGCTATTTGCCAATTTGACCTTGAATAAAAATATTAAATCAAAGGTACTACTCTTTGCCAATTTGACCATGATCAATGAAATATAATTGTATGGAAAAAATTTCATGGTGGTGAAGATTGGAGAAACTAAAGAAAATGATGGCTGACATGATATCTTCAATACAAACACTGCAAAAGATAACATAAATGATTCATTTAGATACAACTTATTTTGGTTGAGTTTAGATTTTTTGGGTACCATAGAAGTGGAGTTTGGTGGGCTGGAGGGACATGATTTTCTTTTGGGTCTTAACATGCTAGGTGGGCTTTGGGAATTTGGCTTTTGGAAAATGGGATTAGTTGGGCTTTGGGTTGAAGAGGGAGCCTAAGAGCATTCACAGCAGTGGAGCTAAAAATTTAGCTTTTTAGCTCAACCAAAAGTTATTTTATCTATTTTAGCTACACACATGCTGCAGCAGTGGATCTATTTTAGCTTTCAACACAATAAAATAATATAAACATCACAATAAAATAATATATCCACTACAATAAAATAATATATCCATTACAATAAACAACAATCACAACTACCTACAACCACCACCGCCGCCGCCGCCGCCGGAGTGAGCTTGAGAGACCGGAGTGAGCTTGTGCGTCTGAGGCAGATGACAATGAACGAGAGAGAGTAAATGAGAGTGAATGAGACCGGATTTGATAAAATGAAAAGAAAAAAAAAAAAAAAATCAAGTTTGTACCGGAGTGAGCTTGAAGATGGTCAGGCCGACGATGAGATCGGAGATGACAGTGAGCTTGAGAGGCTTGAGAGAGAGATGAACAAGAGAAAGTGACATCAGGCCGGCGAATGAAGATGGCCGACGATGAGATCGAAGATGAGAGGTGAGCCTTTGAGAGAGAGATGAACAAGAGAGAGTGACGTCAGGCTGGTGAATGAAGAAGTTCAGGCCGGCGATGAGATCGGAGATGAGAGGTGAGCTTTGACCGATTGGAGATGAGAGGTGAGCTTTTGAGAGAGAGATGAACAAGAGAGTGAATGAGATGAGAGTCCAAGTCTATGACCGGTTTTGTGATAAAATGAAAAAAATAAAAGAAATAAAGTTGGATGGTTAATAAAATAATATTATTATTTTTAGCTTCAAGCTACAGTGCACATCTATCTATAGATGTGCACTGTAGCAATTCATCTATAATTTATAGCTATAACTCCACTGCTGTAAGTTTTTTTTTTTATGATTTTAGAGCTAAATTTTAGTATTATATCATTATAACTCCACTGCTGTGAATGCTCTAACCAAGGAATTGGATAGGTTAGCAGTCTCTTGCTCTGTGCCAACCCCATTAATCAACAAGGTAACAGAAGGTTTACACTGCTCAAGGCAAACCACTGCTTCATCTCTGACAACTTTTTCTTCCCTAGCAATCACGACATTCCAGGAGTCCATGGCTGACTGAATCTAGCTTGGAGGACCTGATGGAACTGAAGCACCATCTCTAGCCACCTCATGGCAGTAAGCCAGTAACCACCGCTCCCAGACATGCAGAATTAAGAGGACTTTCCAGATTCATACCTGATTGGAATTCGTCATTATCTACACGCAGTCACCTTCCAAAAAAGCCAAAAGAAACTCCTTCCCTCATAAACCGTTGGGTGCCACTATCCTAACAATCCCTTTGGTCATGACCCAGTAGACCACACCCAAAGCAAAAATTGCCCAACTTTTCATACTTGAAAGGGACTCACAATCTGGAAGTTGGTTTCTTTCAAGTGGGAAGCCTGGAACCAAGGGGCAACTAGTGTCCATTTCTACCCGAACCCTGACATTATTCCTCCAAATACCAGCCCCTAGACCCACAAAATCTGTCTCCAAGGCTCGACCAGCCGTGCTCCCAATTTTGAGCAGGTTTTCCTCGCTCTGCCGTTTAAGAGGGAGTCCATGGACTTGAATCCAAAACTCAGTAGTGGAAAAATCCACTTCAGATGCACTAATATCGGGACTAAATCTCTTGAGAATTAGGTGTTCACCCTTAACCATCCAAGGCCTTCTGTCCCAAGCTCGTCTAACATTAGCTTCATGCTTGAAGGTGAACACAAAAACATTCTTATCCACTAAGGCTACTTCTATTTCGTTTAATACATTCCAAGCTTTTGTTAGAATGTCCTTAAACTAACGCTCTGGGAAAGGATTTATTAGATAAAATCTTACCAATGAGTAAACACTTGGATGTATTACTGGAGGTTGAAACTACTTCCAGATTGACTTTACTCTTAAGCCAACTGAGTTTGGCCGCTTGAGAAGTAATGGCATCAACAGAGGTCTCTGCCATAACAGAGCGGTACTTTAATGTTAACTGAGAGTGGAGTGGAGAGGAGAGATAAATGTTGATGAGAGTAGGTGAGATCATAAAGGAGGTGAGGGAGATAGCAAGCTAGATCAACCAAAGTCAACTAAGAAAAATCTTCACAAGGAAGACAAAAGCCGCATAAAGTGGGATAGCTTCACGAGGAAGGCCAGAGAAGCATTTCGCCCAAAACGTTTTTCTTCAATGTGTGTCTTAATTCTTCTTCAACCATATAGATCATTCACTAATTATGTTAGAATAATTATGTTATTTGACATAATAATTTCTAGTGCCTTTATTATGAATAAATTATTAAACTTTATTTGTGAAATTATTAATTATATTTTGTGGTATAAAATATTAATGTCTTGAAATAAGTCTACTGGATTTAGTGGAATGAGGTTTTAACTGAACTCATATATTATATATAGTTCTAGACTTGACTATGTCTATCAATAATATACACTATTATACTAATTTACTATAGATACACGTTTTTGGATAACTTGGATTATGATGGAAATGAGGTGCAAAATTAAAATAGTTCAGAAAGACAAAAGGGCAGTCTTCATTTTGCTGGTCAATGCATAATAATTTGGTAGGCCTTGTATAATAAGAGATCTCATGCCGAAATGGCCTTATGACCTTATTGCATCATTACCCCAAGTACTTGATAATAATAAGATACAAGTACTTACAATTTGCTGCTTTTAATTTTTTTTTTTAAATTACAATATTTTGTGATTTGTTTTTCTCAGCTGTAAAAGTACAAGATATAGAATTCTAAAATTTAAAAAAAGTGTACATGAACATTAGTTTGTGTAACCATCTTTCAATAATTAAAAAATATAATATGACCTTCGTTTGACTTTTGCAGGTTAATAATGCTGGAGCTTCTGCGGTTGTGGTTGATATGGAAGGCCTAAAGGCCTTAAACATAGACCCTTCATCCAGGGTAAGCTCATAACATAAAGGCAGTAAATTGTTGACGCATGCCTTGTTCAGACCGATGCCCATAACTACTTGAATGCAGTTCTCAGGCCAGGCTGACAATTTGGTTCAACTTCAAGCAGTGGTTAAAACAACTTATGAGAAAGCAGAAGAACGCTTGAATACTAATTACTATGGTGTGAGAAGAGTAACTGAGGCTCTCCTGCCACTATTACAGCTTTCCCCTGCAGGAGCAAGGATAGTAAATTTGTCCTCTCGCTGGAGTCAGCTAAAGGTGAAAAGCTAAACCCTATTCTAAATAGTAAGCTACTTTGGCAGCCAGAACCAAAATTTGGTGGCCCACAAAAAAATAGTAAATAAGGTTAGATGGTAAATAACATACGGGCTGATATTGCAATTGTGATTAAAACAACATTACTTTCATTTGCGATTAACATTGACATTACTTTTATTATACACCAATCACAACAGTCAATATCAACAATTGTAAAAAATCGTTATGTCCCTGAACTTATTAATTTCTTTAACCCCCTTAAGATGAAAATTTCATGTGTGTTCTTGTGACAGTGAAGTTCTTGTGGCATGTTTGTTAAGCATGTGTGTGTTGCGAGATGTATGAGCCCCAAAATACTAGCCTATTACTTAGATTTACCTCCAACATCATAAGAGAACCTCGTTTTCATTCACATCAGAGTATAATAGATAAGATACAAACAAGGCATGTATTATCATCTGCTATGAACACAATGGTAGAGTGAGTTTAGACCAGTACACAGTATCTGCTTAAATCAATAAGAGGTGTTACATGAGCAATCTGTTTGGCAGCTATCTCATCCTTGGATAATCCAATAATCACTGCCACATTTTATCGATTATTTCATTGAGGTCCTAGCACCACATGGAAAAAATGTGTCGTATTAGTAAAAATTATCTAATACAACTACATGCATCACTTTATACAGTGAATTCCTGGTGAGCATATAAGAAAAGAACTAAGCGATGTAGAGACTCTAACCGAAGAAAGAGTAGAAGTCGTTATAAGAAGATTTTTGCACGACTTGAAAGAAAATGCACTTGAAGGCAATGGATGGCCATTGACGGTGCCTGCTTATGGCATGTCCAAGGTCACTCTCAATGCCTACACTAGAATTCTTGCCAAGTTCCCTAACATGTGTATCAACTATGTTCATCCTGGCTATGTCAAGACAAATATTGTTGAGTTTTAGACCCCTTAAACCAACCAAATTAATCTAGTTAATTAGCCAAGTGATTAACTTAGTCAAATTATGCAAATCTAGGTTATCATAATCACATAATCATATCAAGAATATAAAGCAGCGGAAAAATAAATAATACAAGATATGATGACCCAGGAAACCACACGGTAAAAACCTAGAGAGGATTTGACCTAGCTATCCTCAAGGTAAACCTGAACCCACTATGCGAAAGAATCGAAGTTCATACAAAAGGACTTACAAGCTCCCCGCTTGACTTCCTAATACTACCTACCAATAGAACTTACTGACATGACCACGTGCAAGCTCCGAATCTACGGACTCCTTCTTTCTTGGATTCTCCACCAATTACAAGCACCCACGCTTGTTATTCTTTAAGTTTCAATGATAGCAATTGAGTTAATCATCAAGGTATTGAAAATATTTCTATCTAGAAAATCTTAAGTTTTGTGTAAAGGAAAACATCTCTAGATCTTACAAGAGATTTACATAAAACAGCAATATAAGCAACAAAGACCTTGGAGAGGTTTGGGTACAAAACCCTATATACAAAAGAGGAACACTCTTCTCTCTCTCTAAAAGCTCTCAAAAACGTGATTTAGGGTTTCCTTTATATAGTGAGAGAATTAGATTTGAAACCCTAATCCTTAATAGGCTTGGACTGAGTTGAAAATTCTGCAGAGAAAACATTTTGGCCGACTTTCAATCGATCGAGCCAGGCCGAAATGCACCAATGCATCTACAGTTTCTCGATTCCAACTTCACATAAAATATATAACTTTGAGCAAGCCTAAACAAGACTAAACATATTATTTTGTTCATGATTTGCTAACATTACACATTAAAGTTCTAAATATATTAAATCTTAAGTCTTTAAAACATAACAAACTCCCCCTTTAGCAATTCATGACAAAACACAAATTAAAAAGCTCAAAGTTTACAAGTAAAAGCCCTTTACTAAAATAATGCTCATAAACACAAATTCAATCCTAACTACTATCCATCAGTTGCAAGTGTAGACAGTAGCTCAATTGAATCAACCTGTATATTCCTGAAACACTCAACAAACGCATAAACGCATGTGTGACAGAAAACAGTAAATCAACAAGTATGACATTCTTGTATGTTTCACACAACACAAAATAAAGACGTATATCAGTGAATAACTCATAAATATAAATCAGTAAGCAGTGAACACAAGAAACAAGAATCATGTATATCATAAAACAATGTTACTCCCCCTAACATGAATAGCCAAAAAAAAAAAAAAAATGATATACAAGGTGAAGCACCTAGATACAATTTAATATCTCCACTAGTTTCGCAAAACAAACAAAATACTCTCCCTCACTACAAAAACTCCTCTGCAAGTCAAAACTCTACTCCCCCTTTTTGTGACGGAATGCCAAAGGACAATCACACGCCATCATCAAAAGGAGGTGGTGAGGGTGAACAAAGACGTGCTAAGTCGGCTCGTAGAGCACGAATCTCATCAAGCAAGTCCGCCAAAATCTGACTATGAGCCACCTGAACGGTCATGACAGTCTCCAAGATACGACGAATATCAAAGTCATCCGAAGGAGGTAGAGGAACATTAGTAGCAGCAGCATCACCAACAGGATCAGGAACATCCTCACCAGCAAGACCTGTAGAAGAAGAAGGAGGAGGTGCAATAAGCAGTGAACACAAGAAACAAGAATCATGTATATCAAAAAACAATGTTACTCCCTCTAACATAAATAGCCCAAAAAAAAATGATATACAAGGTGAAGCACCTAGATACAATTTAATATCTCCACTAGCTTCGCAAAACAAACAAAATACTCCCCCTCACTACAAAAACTCCTCTGCAAGTCAAAACTCTACTCTCCCTTTTTGTGACAGAATGCCAAAGGACAATCACACGCCATCATCAAAAGGAGGTGGTGAGGGTGAACAAAGACGTGCTAAGTCGGCTCGCAGAGCACGAATCTCGTCAAGCAAGTCCGCCAAAATCTGACTATGAGCCGCCTGAACGGTCATGACAGTCTCCAAGGTACGACGAATATCAAAGTCATCCGAAGGAGGTGAAGGAACATCAGTAGCAGCAGCATCACCAACAGAATCAGGAACATCCTCACCAGCAGGACCTATAGAAGAAGAAGGAGCAGATGCGCTACCAGAAGGCTTAGACCTAAAGTGTTTAAAGCCAGCTCGAAGATGAGCAGCCATCTGTCTAAGAAAAGACGCACCTATGAGAGCAATAACATGTACGGGCTCAAAAGAAGGGAAACCACCAAGATCAAACCTATGAATAAAAATAGGATGGACAAGAGCATGAGAAGATGATGAACTCCTATAAATATCATTCAAAGAACGAAAGAATAAATGAGGAAAACTAATAGGAGCATCAGTAACAAAAGCATACAAAAACACACACCACTCGAGAGGAATGGTGTGAAGATGAGAAATGGGCCAGATAGAGTGACAGGCTATCCTAAAAAAGAGATAATGCAACTCAGATAGTTCAGCAGTGGTGATCCTCAGATCAGAACCCCACTAGATAGAAGACCCAGTGATGTAAGACATGAAATCACTCAAAAGAGGAGACCCATCATAAGGGTAGACAGGATGCTGGACCAAAAGCACCCCTAGAGCATCAGCCACTACAGTAGGAGTAATGGTGTAATCTATGCCTCGTATCCAACTCTTTACCAAAGTGTTGGAAGCATAGACGCGGATAGAGATGTTTAAAAAGAACTCTCTAATCAGGGTAGCTAGAGGAGGAGGACCAGAAACATCCAGCAAAGGTAACCAGCCCTGACGCTCAAAATTTGCCCTAATGGCAGGATCAAGCTCATCTAATAGAACAAAACGCTCAGCCCAAATCTTTCTCTTAACATTCAGCTTCTCAAAAATCTCTTGGTTTTTCTCACTCGGAAACCTCTCACAATCAAAAGAAGGTGGGGGAGGTGAAGGTGAGGGAACCAACCTACGAGCCTTTGTCTTCCTAGGCATAGTGCTAAGGAAAGGACAAAGACACAGAGATAAAACCAAAAGAACAAAAAAAAAAAAAAACACAAACCAAGGGCAGACTGCAAGTTAGCACAAAAAAAATATAGAACAAAAATCTATATGATGCATGAACAATTACAATGTCATGATGCATGTACTAATGCAGTAAACAAAGTTCAAATTAAGTTCAATTTCACAAAATTAGCTTGAGTATAGAGTTTCTAACAAAAACCCCAAAAATTTGAAAAACCACTTGAATGTTTTGAAACAAATTGATGAATTGATTATCACACAGAGTTGAAAACAGATTAGAATGACCAATTTCATCAAAACAACAAGCCAATTTTATCAATTGAACAAAATCCCCAATTCGAATCAATTTCAAGCCCTAGAATTTTCAATTTTTCACAAAACACAAAATTGATTAAATTAAATCATCAATATCATGTTTATATTATGTCCCAACAAAAACCCAATGATCAATTTCAGAAATATTGGCTTGAATCATCAAAAACCCCAAATATGCATAGGTTCAAAATCCCCAAAGAATAATGCATGAAAAATGCATGAAACTTGAAAATAAAAGAAAAAGAAGGGGTAAAATAGACATACCAACCCTTGAAGACAAAAACCTTGCAAAAAATCTGGAAGAAAACGACAAAAAATAGAGACTTTAGCCTTGTCGAGTCGGAGAGAGAAAGTTTTTGAAATTTTTTTGAAAATGTGAGTTGAAAAAGTCAAGAACAGTGTTTTTAAAAACCTGATTCGTGATATTCGATTGATCAAAAATTACATTCAATCAATTGAATCAACCCGAGACTTTTTAAAAAGAATTTTAGCACATTTTCGATCGATCAAAAAATAGAATGGATCGATCGAAACAGGTAGAGGCTCACAAATTTTTTTTTAGAAAAAAACAGTTTTGAAAAAGAATAAACACATTTTGGGCACGACTCTCAAAGCATTAAAATTGAAGAACAAAATGCATGAGTATGAGATGAAATGTTTTTTCAAAAACCCAAGTTTTAACCCCAATTTTTCAAAGAAAATTTCAACCATTCTCCCTTTAAATTCTCAAGCAAACAAATGTTTTGCATAATACTCAAGGTATTTTCAAATTTGGTTGGTCAGACCAAAAACACACACAATAATATGTACAGTGTTTAGCAAAGAGTAACTTGTGTAGTGTGTGTAACTAGCAAAAACTTGAGATACATGTGAGGTGATATGTGAATAGCAATCAATTATAAAGTCTACAAAATCCATCACATAGAATTTGAAAGAGACTATCACCTAAAGAGTTACATCATATAACTCTCACATCTCCTAGAACATAAGCTTGCAATCATGTAAGCTTCTTAAATTTTGCCTCATAATGTACACACAGATTTTAGTTATGTGAATTGGCATCAAGCCTAATAGTACACATCAATTTTAAGCATTAAGCAATTAACCGAGGCGACACCTTATGTTCTTTTTGTGCATGTGCTACAAGAGCACAAAACCTTATAATATGCACTAAGGTGGTCATGATTGGCTAGTGAACAGTGATGAGATGGTTATTTATACCTTTCTCAAAAGAATCAAGTCCGACAATCAAATAACATGTGACTTCAAGATTAAGACAAAGTGATAAACACCATAAACATCTTTCCCACACAACATGCACTACAAAGTTTCAACTAGTAAAGTGCAAAATATAAGCTCATCAAAGCTAAACAAGGTATACAAGACATGTTATGTGTAAATAAATTGACCAACCTTATTTTTAAAGACTAAGAAAAATAGTGCCAAACACAATTTGCTTTCGTCCTTTTTTTTTTTCTTTTTTTTAAAAGAGAAAACAAATAAATTCTAGAATGAAATGCATGAATGTTATGCAATGCAAATCCTAGAAACAAAAAAAAAAAAAAAAAAAAAATACAAAAACCAAAGAATAATGGTCACAAAAAAGTAGAGCAATGAAGCACAGGAACCATGTCAGAAAAACTCAATTAGATCGAGTCTTTTGCATCCAACACCTTTTAGATGCACCACAAGCATTGGAGTTCCTATTCACGTTCGAGTGATTTCCAACTCCAAGATTGGAATAAATGTTTAAAGCCTTTACCAATTCACCAATGAGTGCCATAGGATCTTGTGCTTTAGGCACAAAAACTTTTGGTTTGTTTGCTCTCTTAGCAGCTTGAAACTTGTAATAGTTAGGACGAATGTGTCTAGACTTTTCACAAAAATGACAAACCCAAGCAGGTTTACCATGCATCTTGCCCTTAGAAAGGGTAGACTTCTTAGGTTTAGACTCAACCAGATCAACCCTAATCTTCCTAAGAGGTGAAACTTCTATAGGTTTGACAACCTCACTCACAGGGGGTTTGACAGTTTCACTCACAACCTCACTCACGGAAGGTTCAGAAGAAGATGAAAGAACAAAGTTCGTGGAATGAGGAGCAGACACAGAGATGCTTTCAACATAACCTAAACTAGATTTGTCAAAAGGATACTTTTGAACATTCAGCATTTGATCAAGTTTAGAACTAGCAGATCCAGCAACAGATAAATCATGTTCCAAAATTTTAACTTTATCAAGCAAAAGCATGTTCTCAGATTTCACATGGTCCAAAGATCATTAGCATCAAATAATTTAATAAGCAAAATTTTCTTTTCAAGTTCAAGAGAATCAATTTTCTTTAGGCCAAGTTTAACATTCATAGTATCCTTTACAGCAACTTTGCAAAATTTATTATAGGCCTCTTGAAGATCTGCATCCTCAGAGAGTTCCCCATCAAAAGGGTTCTCTTCAACAGATATGCTTTCATTGACTACAGTAGTAGCAATGAAAGCAATGAAGTTTCCATCCTCGTCACATCCAAACTCATCATCAGAAACCTCATTATCACTAAGGGTTACAACTATAGTTTTACCCTTAGACCTAAAGTAAGTAGGACATTCCAATTTAACATGACCATACCCTTGACAACTAAAACACTGAGGACTCAAAGAATTGTTTGAAGATTGACCTACTTTTTCTCTAGGTTTTTCAAAGTTATTAACCTTAGTGGGATCATTCTTCCTAAAGTTTCTAGATTCAGCAGTGTTTGTACCTCTTGTCTTTCTGTTGTTATTCCTAAGAAAGTTTTTAAAGTTCTTGGCAAGGTACGTAATCTCTGTAGCAAAGAGCTCATCATCAAATCCACCAACCTCAACATCATCAACTGACTTAAAAGCCATTGATTTGGATTTGTTAGCTTTGGGCAGGTCTAACTCATAGGATTGAATAAATCCTACAAGCTCATCAATAGGGATGGAGTCCACATCCTTGCTCTCAGTGATGGCAGTCACTTTGGGCCTGAAGTCTTCAGTTAAAGATCTAAGAATCTTCCTAACAATTTTAGGTTGATAATAGATTTCACCTAAATTAAAAACAGAATTAACAATATCATTCAACTTAGCATAGAATTCATCAAAAGATTCATCATCAGACATTCTAATGCTTTCAAATCTAGAAGTTAATTGTTGCAATTTATTAATCTTAGCTGCTTTTGTGCCTTCATGCATAGTCTGGAGGATTTTCCAAGCAGTGTGAGCAACCTCATCATTTGAGGTTCTCTTAAATTCCTCCATAGAAACAGCATTAAAGATGACATTCATAGCTTTGCTATTGAAACCAGCTGCTTTTTTTTTAGAAGTTTGCCACTCACTCACAAGAGTAGTGGGCTTCTCTCATCTGTACTCAACGGAATTCCAAACCCTCTCATTAATAGATTTCAAGAATGCTTTCATCCTTACTTTCCAATAAGCATGGTTATTCCCATCAAAGTGAGGAGGAACAACGAGAGAATGTCCATGTTCCATGACAACAGGGGTCAAGGATCAGCTTAGAGATCAAAAGATCTACAACAAGAGAGCTACCCGCTCTGTTACCACTTGTTGAGTTTTAGACCCCTTAAACCAACCAGATTAACCTAGTTACTTAGTCAAGTGATTAACTTAGTCAAATTATGCAAATCTAAGTTATCACAACCACACAATCATATCAAGAATATAAAGCAGCAGAAAAATAAATAACACAAGATATGATGACCCAGGAAACCACACGGTAAAAACTTGGAGAGGATTTGACCTAGCTATTCTCAAGGTAAACCTGAATCCACTATGTGAAAGAATCGAAATTCATACAAAAGGACTTACGAGCTCCCCGCTTGACTTCCTAATGCTACCCACTAGTAGAACTTACTGACACGATCATGTGTAAGTTTCGAATCCACGGACTCCTTCTTTCTTGGATTCTCCACCAGTTACAAGCACCCACGCTTGTTATTCTTTAAGTTTTAATGGTAGCAATTGAGTTAATCATCAAGGTATTGAAATATCTCTACCTAAAAAATCCTAAGCTTTGTGTACAGAAAAGCTCCTCTAGATCTCACAAATGATTTACACAAAACAACAATATGAGCAACAAAGACCTTGAATAGGTTTGGGTACAAAACCCTAGATACAAAAGAGGCACACTCTTCTCTCTCTCTAAAAGCTCTAAAAAACGTGGCTTAGGGTTTCCTTTATATAGTGGGAGAATTAGATCTGAAACCCTAATCCTTAATGGGCTTAGGCTGAGTTGGAGATTCTGCAGAAAAAACATTCTGGCCGACTTTCAATCGATCGAGTCTAACTTTCGATCAATCGAGCCAGGCTGAAATGCACCAATGCATTTGCAGCCTCTCGTTTCCAACTTTACATAAAATATATAACTTTGAGCAAGCCTAAACAAGACTAAACATATTGTTTTGATCATGGTTTGTCAACATTATACATTAGAGTTCTAAATACATCAAATCCTAAGTCTTTAGAACCTAACAAATATAAACTGAAACACAGGGACAATGAGTGTAGAAGAGGGAGCTAGAGGCCCAGTTATGCTGGCTCTTTTACCTAATAGAGGACCTACTAGCTGCTATTTTGATCGTACTGAAGTGGCTGAGTTTTGATTCAGCTGTTTTCCAATTGCACCATGTCCAAATTTAACTTCTGCTACTTGGATTTTGTAAATTTTGGATAAGAGCTACGTTTTTTTTTTCTATTAATATACTTAAGAAGACAAAGATGAACTTGTCTTTATATTTGATAAGAATTAGATTGTATTGGTTTTAGCTTTGGAAAACAAGAGATACATAATATGGTGTTGTTGACGAACTTCCCACTATTCTCTTCAGTTTTGAAGTGAATCTTACAGTCTATTTGGTCAATTTGAATTGAGAGAGAGGGAATGGTAGTAAAGTAGAGTTGGCTGCAAATTGACTGCAAAACTCCAGTCAACTCTACTCTATGCACACTCTAAACTGAAAACTAAAAGCTATGAATAATCAATTGGGAATCAAGCAGATTTTTAATGCTCAAATTGACAAAATTTGAACAGATTTTTCTGACTCTACCACTATCAGTGGTAATGAACAAAGGATAGAAAAAGGAAAAGAAAGAAATTAAAGAAATGAAGAAATGGGCAACATGATAGTTTTGCTGAAACCAATATTACGTTTGGAGAGATGATTTCAAATTAAGGTATTTGAAGAACAATTACTAGTATAAATTATTGGATAAATTTTAGCTACAAAATTAGTTGTAGCCTTATGCTACAACATTACTCAATATTATTAACAATACTACATATTTTGAAAATCTAACTGTTGAATTGTATGTTCTATACATTCTTAATACACGTGTCAAATTTTGTACCAATTAGATATTATTTACTACTGTGGGGCCCGTGGGCCTGGAATCCCCGGCCCACCTTTAGGCTGGCCCAAGGCCCAAGCCGAGGAGTGGCAATTGTCTCAGATAGTCGTCTAAAGGGTTTTTCAGCCCTTTTCGGATCCATACCGAGGACACACCCTTCCTCGGCATACCTAGTCTAATTCTAGATAGGGGGCAAACCCAGAATAGGTGGTCACGTCTACACTTAATGTATTTGCCTGACCCCCCAGGCTGTATTAATGAAGACAAGACCCCTAAATAGGGTAACCTTGGAGGCTGCAACCCATAGTATGGGGAAGAGCGTGTCTGATGGGACAAGTCCTGAAGCAGTAGCCTGGATGACCAACAGCTGTAAGGCCAGGATCAAACCAAAGGGAATATATAAGGCAAAGAGCCCCCCTCGTGAAGGGGGGCCTCCTCGGACGCCTCCCGAGGAGCAACCCCAAGTGAAGAAAAACTAAGGAAAATGTCCTGGAGGACTGGCGAGAGGCCGGCCGGAGCCAAGCCCTTCGTCCCACTCTCTACAAATGTATTGTCGGGGGTGCCCTTCAAAAAACGGAGCCCCTACAATTGGCGCCGTCTGTGGGAAGGGTTCATGCGCTGGCCGGCGCAACCGGCGATCGTTCTAGAGTGGTCACTACGCAAAAGTTGGCGGTGCAAAGAAAAAAAAAAAAAGAGGAGAGAAGAAGAGAAGAATTGCAGTAGAAAAGAAGACTCAACAGCAAATAAAAAGGAGAGTTCTTTATTATTTCATAGAAAGATTACAAATACAATCAGAGGCTCAGACAGGCATGTTTTACAAAAAATCCTACAAACTAATCCTACAATCAGAGGCCCAGGCGGACCGATTCTAGAACTAGCTGGGAAGAGGCTCGCAAAGAATTAATATCAGGAATGAGGGAAGTGTCAACTCGTGCTTTTATTGGCATCTAGAGAATGGGAGAACTGGACAGTAAAAGCACGGGAAGGGGGGCTGGGGGCTGGCTCGCCTCGAGGCAGAAGCCTGAACAAAGCGAGGAGCCGACGCAGGGACCCTGGAACACCCTCCCCCGTGATGCTTCCTCGACCCTCTCCAAATTGCATGAGCGTTGGCCATCGGAGATGGCAACACTCGGGCACCGGCCATGACAAGAGTTCACGTGTCTCCTTCGTCGGAGGTGCGCTCTGGGGAGAGACGTTAGGTACTTCAACGACGTCCCTCCTAGCCACCGTACAAGGCCCTGCCAGTGTTACGCCTAAACTCTGCCGCGCCGGAAGCCCAGTAGAGGCTGCGGCCACGGCGGCCCTTAACCCCATATCTCCCAACTTTGGTTACGATCCTGGCGGTGATGTCAAAGGGGCTCAGGGAGGTGAAAGTATGTGTTTCTGGTTGTGGTGGAAGACCCATGGAATGAGGAGAAACATTCTCCTCAGAACGCCTTTTATGGAAGGCGAAAACTGGTGGGAGTTGAGCCACGCAGAATTCGAAGGGAGGATTGTCAAAGGGAATTAATTCTCACCCAATTCTAAGGGGATTGCCAACCGCCGGATTCGTGTTAATTCACGAAGGCATTAATGAAGGCGCGTCATGCGCACCGAAGCGTCAAGCGCGGAGCGCGAAAGGCCAAGCGACGCCAAGTGACGCCTTGTAAACCAAAAAGATAGGGGACACGAACTGGAGGCGAGGTCAACTTCACGTGTAAGGTCACAATCCGACCTGGGGAAAAACAGCTCCCAGTAAACGGCCCGTGAACATCATTGCACTAAAAGCAAGGCTCTCGGATCCGAGGACGAACTCCTAATGAAGGCAGCAACTGTACCTAGGTCTTGCATGGTCCTCGGACTCAAGCCTATGGGGAGCTAGCCACTTACCTTGACGGCAGCAACTGTACCTAGGTCTTGCATGGTCCTCGGACTCAAGCCTATGGGAGCTAGCCACTTACCTTGAAGGCAACAACTGTACCTAGGTCTTGCATGGTCCTCGGACTTAAGCCTATGGGGAGCTAGCCACTTACCTTAAAGGCAGCAAATGTACCTAGGTCTTGCATGGTCCTCGGACTCAAGCCTATGGGGAGCTAGCCACTTACCTTGAAGGCAGCAACTGTACCTAGGTCTTGCATGGTCCTCGGACTCAAGCCTATGGGGAGCTAGCCACTTACTTTGACGGCAGCAAATGTACCTAGGTCTTGCATGGTCCTCGGACTCAAGCCTATGGGGAGCTAGCCACTTACCTTGACGGCAGCAACTGTACCTAGGTCTTGCATGGTCCTCGGACTCAAGCCTATGGGGAGCTAGCCACTTACCTTGAAGGCAGCAAATGTACCTAGGTCTTGCATGGTCCTCGGACTCAAGCCTATGGGGAGCTAGCCACTTACCTTGACGGCAGCAACTGTACCTAGGTCTTGCATGGTCCTCGGACTCAAGCCTATAGGGAGCTAGCCACTTACCTTGACGGCAGCAACTGTACCTAGGTCTTGCATGGTCCTCGGACTCAAGCCTATGGGGAGCTAGCCACTTACCTTGAAGGCAGCAAATGTACCTAGGTCTTGCATGGTCCTCGGACTCAAGCCTATGGGGAGCTAGCCACTTACCTTGACGGCAGCAACTGTACCTAGGTCTTGCATGGTCCTCGGACTCAAGCCTATGGGGAGCTAGCCACTTACATTGAAGGCAGCAACTGTACCTAGGTCTTGCATGGTCCTCGGACTCAAGCCTATGGGGAGCTAGCCACTTACCATTGAAGGCAGCAACTGTACCTAGGTCTTGCATGGTCCTCGGACCCAAGCCTATGGGGAGCTAGCCACTTACCATTGAAGGCAGCAACTGTACCTAGGTCTTGTATGGTCCTCGAACCCAAGCCTATGGGGAGCTAGCCACTTACCATTGAAGGCAGCAAATGTACCTAGGTCTTGCATGGTCCTCGGACTCAAGCCTATGGGGAGCTAGCCACTTACCTTGACGGCAGCAACTGTACCTAGGTCTTGCATGGTCCTCGGACTCAAGCCTATGGAGAGCTAGCCACTTACCTTGAAGGCAGCAACTGTACCTAGGTCTTGCATGGTCCTCGGACTCAAGCCTATGGGGAGCTAGCCACTTACCTTGAAGGCAGCAAATGTACCTAGGTCTTGCATGGTCCTCAGACTCAAGCCTATGGGGAGCTAGCCACTTACCTTGACGGTAGCAATTGTACCTAGGTCTTGCATGGTCCTCGGACTCAAGCCTATGGTGAGCTAGCCACTTACCTTGAAGGCAGCAACTGTATCTAGGTCTTACATGGTCCTCGGACTCAAGCCTACGGGGAGCTAGCCATTTATGACAGAGCCAAGATATTGCATGGTCCAAGGACCCAGTCCTATGGGGAAACCGACCACTTACTGAAGAATCTGAGTGTCGATCCAGCTATTCGGGGAAGGACCAGCCAGTGGAAGGCCTTCCGGAACATGAGGGCAGTGGTTTTCAAAACCCTCCTCCCCGTCCGAGGGAACATGCAGCAGGGTTTTGAGGGGCTATTGTGGGGCCCGTGAGCCTGGAATCCCCGGCCCACCTTTAGGCTGGCCCAAGGCCCAAGCCGAGGAGTGGCAATTGTCCTAGATAGTCGTCTAAAGGGTTTTTCAGCCCTTTTCGGATCCATGCCGAGGACACACCCTTCCTCGGCATACCTAGTCTAATTCTGGGTAGGGGGCAAACCCAGAATAGGTGGTCACATCCACGCTTAATGTATTTGCCTAACCCCCCAGGCTGTATTAATGAAGACAAGACCCCTGAACAGGGTAACTTTGGAGGCTGCAACCCACAGTATGGGGAAGAGCGTGTCTGATGGGACAAGTCCTGAAGCAGTAGCCTGGATGACCAACAGCTGTAAGGCCAGGATCAAACCAAAAGGAATATATAAGGCAAAGAGCCCCCCTCGTGAAAGGGGGCCTCCTCGGACGCCTCCCGATGAGCAACCCCAAGTGAAGAAAAACTAAGGAAAATGTCCTGGAAGACTGGCGAGAGGCCGGCCGGAGCCAAGCCCTTCGTCCCACTCTCTACAAATGTATTGTCGGGGGTGCCCTTCAAAAAACGGAGCCCATACAACTACATAATCTATAAAATTTTAATTTAAGCATAATTTTAAACTATAAAAACATGCAATTTAAACAATTTATTGATGATATAGCTATTGATGTTTAATTTTCTAAAAATTTTACAAGTATAAAGGATATAAGAAGAAAATATAATCCAATGGTGGATTTGTCAAAATTCACTTCCAATAAAAATATATTGAATAAGGTTGTAACTTTAGGTTACAACCAATTTTGTAGCTAAATTTTGTTCTAAATTTTTTGACACAAATTTAACACCACATGGTAGTTTGAGCCTCTGGAGATTTTGCTCAAACAAATATTCTTGTGATATTATGAATTTGAAATGATTTCTTAAACTTAACCATTTCAAACATGTTAGGACATATGTGATTCATGTTAGGAACATATGTCAATATTTATGTAATTGGCTAATCCTTTGACAAAACGCACTTTACTTGTAATTTGGTAGATCTATGATGTGTTTAATACTTGAAGAAACATGTTGTTTAAGTCTAGTATTAAAGTCATGAAGATTGGACTAAGAAACAAATGAAGAAAAGTTGTTCATTAAAGCTAGACAGATAGCTTGACACTTGCGGACAGATAGCTCGACAGCTGCTCAACACCTCTCGACAGCTGGCTATCTATCGAGCTCTTCAGCTGATTCTTATCGCAATCTCGATAGCTTCTCGACAACTGGTCGACCGATCGAGAAAGCTTTTGTTCCCTTGATAGCTTCTCAACACCTCCTTGATAGCTGTATATGTCGAAGTTTAAATCTCGACACTTGCTCGACACCTACTCGACACCTGCTATCTGTCGAGGTTACGTGAATTCAGATTTTTAGATCTAATTTTTAGGCCAGGCTTATGTATTTGTGTAAGGTTTCTTTTCTCGCAACCCTAGACCTATATAAAGCTTATTTTAAAGGCCGTCACATAAGAGAATACGAGGAGAACATATGCAAAGGTAACTGATGCCTTACTCTATTTGAAAGAAACTATTGCGTCTTTACGCCTTAGGGTTTTGTGATAGGCCAAAAACGTATTGACCCCTTATAATTAATTAACCAATTAATTTAGCCAAATATATTAATTAAGTTAATTAACATGCAAATGCGTGGTAGCACAAACAAATCACAAAATAACTAAATATGCAGTAGAAATTAAATAATATGATGATTTGTTTACGAATGGGGAAAACCTAACGGCAAAAACTCCACCAAATGATTTTTAGGTCACCACTCCTGAAACTCCACTATTATCACAACAAGCAGTTACAAGTAAAAAAATCTCAAGTACCTTACCAACTTACAATTGAACCCTTACCCCAATACCCAATTAGACTTGTTCTGTAGTGATAGTTTCCCCCTTTTTATGTACGGCTCCCAAGTACGTGACTAACCAATTTGCAGATCCCAATACGCGACTTCAACACCAACTGAAAGAGAGGTTTGCTACAAAGTTTTTCAGTTCATCCTACATGATAAAGATTAAGAAGATACTTGGTCACAAAACCCAAAGGTGCACATACACAACAACTTCTTCAGAAGATATGAACTAGGGCAAGAACTTCGTCTCCGGTCACAATTTGCTTCAACAGAATTTTCTCAATGCTTGTGCAACTTGTGAACTATTTGACAGCCCTTAAAATAATCCTTTTATATGTCTAGGGTTAAGAGAAAAGAAAGCCCAAAGACACATTCACGAATCCCAAGAAATCAGATTAGAATTCTGATTTTTATAAACCTCGACAGATAGAAGCTGTCAAGCAGGTGTCGAGCTTATGGGTTGGAACAGCTTTCTAAACCTCGACACATACTTGTTGTCGAGCTTTAGTAATCTTGCACTTTCAGCTTGTTTTTTTGGACAGACTTGAAGACTTCCACACTTGATCTTGAAACATAGTTTCTTGAAGTATTTCAACACGTCCTAGATCTACCTAATTACAAGTAAAATGCATTTTGTCAAAGGATTAGCTAATTACATAAAAGAATGACATATGTTCTTTAACAAGTGAAACACATATATCCTAACAATTTGTAACCAAGTGCTTCTTAATCTTCATTGTTAATGAAGTGAAGAACTTTGTAGCCAACAATCTTCTTATAGTTGGTGATTAAGTCGCGTACTGGGATGGTTAGTCATGTACTAGGATTCGTGCATCATCAAAGGGTGGCGTTCATATACTGAAGAGTTCAGAGGTTTTGAAGCGGTAGAAGATTTTTGTTGTGAGTTCATCTATGGGAATTGTAGAGTCTAGGGATAAAGGTTTTGTACTAGATCTGAAACTTCTCTTTACTATAGTCGATTGCTTTTTGGGAAGGTTTCCTTCTAAGTTTTTTACTATGAAACTAGTTTGTTTCATTGGTTTTCCTGAGTCATCATATCTTGTCTTATTTATTTTTTCGCCACATGATTTTGACATGATATTGATGTTTGTTTGTTTTAACAAATTTTATTCATAATAAATCTAATTAACAACTTGGATTTAAAACTTGTTAATTCTATTAACCGTAGTCTAAATTTTTAGACAAGTGGTATTAGAGCCCGGTCATAGGTTCGAGTTGTTGAAGCTGTATTGTGAGGGAGGGATTGTGAAGGATTTCACAATTCACTCCAATATCAATGGGCTTGTCTATGATCGAATGCTATAAAAGATTTGTGCCCCGTCATCCTTTACCAATTGGTCATTGGATGGATTGGTAAGGCACACAATCCAACAAGTGGTATCAAAGCGGGTTCACTCTGATTGGATTAATTTTCTGAGTGTGATACTTGACCCCAGTTGTCATGTAAACTCTTGGTGAGTTATTAAAAGCCTTGAGCTTTTTTACTCAATTTCAGGAGAATCTTAGTTTTTCTATGTCCTTTAGTAGACATACAAGGACACGTGCATTTTCATCTTCGCAGCCAAATACTCGTGTTATGTGGATGAAAAAGGAGCCTAAGACTTAATTGTCTTTTCTATTTGTCCTCTACTTTAATTCTTTCTATCTAAAGTAGGACTCTATTTGCTTGATTTTTTATCTGCTTTTGGAATTATGCTTTCATGCATCTGCACCTTTCTATCATGCCTTCATGCATATGCATCTTTTTTTTTTTGCTTTCATGTTGTTTGTCTATTTTTTTTTTTTTTGTTTTTTTTTTCAAAATAAAAATAAAATTGAAAAATCAGAAAAATACAAAAACAATATGTGTTTTGCGTACATTGGTACTTGTGTACCTTGGATGGTCATTGAAACAAAATTTTCTAAACTTTGTATTTCTTACAGCTTAGATGAGCATCTCCATGCACAACTAAACAAGTGAACTTTGTGGCTCTTGTTTGTGATGAATAAAATTAAGTTATCTCTTGTACTTAACACTCGTATCACTCTTTTTGATGGGTAGGACTAGAAAATCTTAAGAGAAAGGCATAAATAACCATCTCACCACTTGTGAGGGATTTCACAATTCGCTCCAATACCAATGAGCTTGGTCTGCGATCAAATGCTATAAAAAATTTGTGCCCCCTCATCCTTCACCAATTGGTCGTTGGATGGATCAGTAAGACACACGATCCGACAAGTGGTATCAAAGCTTGGTCATAGGTTCGAGTCGTTGAAGCCGCATTGTGAGGGAGGGATTGTAAGGGATTTCACAATTCGCTTCAATACCAATGTGCTTGGTCTGTGATCGAATGCTATAAAAGATTTGTGCCCCCTCATCCTTCACCAATTGGTTGTTGGATGGATCGGTAAGGTACACGGTCCGACACCACTATTGCCCACCAATCATAATATGACACCTATATGCTTCGGCATAGCAAAAGTGCAGTATCAATGACATTTGTGTGCTTTAGCATAGCAAAATTGGAATGTCAAATATCAATGGGTATTTCTTTTCTCTCTCTTATATGCTCATGCATGATATGCTAAATAATATATATATATATATATATATATGCAAAGAAAAATAAGAGTTAAAAAGATCAAAAATGCTTTTAAGTATGATTGCAAGCGTGTATTCTAGGAGATATGGGAGTTATAGGATGTACTTCGAAGGTGATAGTCCCCATCAAACAGTTATGATTGTATGTGAGTTAAAGTGATTTTCTCATATCTCAAATCGTTATAACATGTATACACTTATGCAATCTTGCGATGTTTTTCACACACAATACACAATATTCTTTCCTACTCCTGATTCATGTGCAGGTACAATGTGATTTGGTCATCACAAGGTTTCACATGTATTAATGTATGCTCACTAAATTGTCTTGACTTGTTTTTGAAATATAAAATTGGTTA
This sequence comes from Quercus variabilis, assembly GCA_030445155.1. Taxonomy (NCBI): domain Eukaryota; kingdom Viridiplantae; phylum Streptophyta; class Magnoliopsida; order Fagales; family Fagaceae; genus Quercus; species Quercus variabilis. Next base: position 23,491,282 of record CP129445.1, read on the forward strand.
GACTTGTTTAGTGTGTATGTGTTTTGGGATCCATGTGCTTAACATTTTTCTTGTTGAGAGATTTGTTTTTTACATGTTTTGCATCCTTCTGTTATCTTGTCATCCATAGCATCTTGTTCCATTACATTCATGCATTTATATGGATTTCTTGTGCCCCCTTAATCATCCTTGATTATCTTTATGTTTCTCGGGTGAAGCTTTCTAGCTTCTTATACCCTTTGTCAATCATGACAAAAAGGGGAGAAATTGTGGAGACTTTGTAATTTTTTTTTTAAGATTCTACATGTTAGGGGGAGAAATACATGCCTTTGTAAGGAGGAGATGTGTTTCATCTTGTTAGCAGGAGTGCTTGCTTCCTTGTTCTTGTACCTTGGGTCTTGTGACCATGTTTACATACGTTGTGCTTATTTTTGATATATATATGATGATGTATGTCGTCTTCATCTACCTTTACATGTGTTGTTTCTTTTTTATCTTTATACACATGCTTCTTATACTTGTATGCAATCTATTATTTCTATTTCACACAAAGATGCCTTGATGAGTTTTATTTAAAGTATTTCAGAAATACAGGTTGTCAAAGTCTACTTGGCATAAATTCTCTTCTTGCAAAGTTTTTTAAGAGTTTATGTTATGATAGATTTTATTGTATTTAACAAGTGAATATGAGTTTAGTGATTTATGACTTCTCTCATATGTTCATTTGTTTGTTGTGGTTTTGTCACGGATTACCAAAGGGGGAGATTGTTAGGACATGTGTGATTCATGTTAGGAACATATGTCAATATTTATGTAGTTGGCTAATCCTTTAACAAAACACACTTTACTTGTAATTGGGTAGATCTAGGATGATTTTAATACTTGAAAAAACATGTTGTTCAGGTCTAGTATTAAAGCCATGAAAATTGGACCAAGAAACAAGTGAAGAAAAGTTATTCATTAAAGCTGGACAGATAGCTCAATACCTGCGGATAGATAGCTCGACAGCTACTCGACACCTCTTGACAGCTGGCTATCTATCGAGCTCTTTAGCTGATTCTTATCGCAATCTCGATAGCTTCTTAACAACTGGTCGATCGATTGAGAAAGCTTTTATCCCCTCGATAGCTGCTCGACACCTCCTCGATAGCTATATCTGTCGAAGTTTAGATCTCGATACTTGCTCGACACCTGCTATCTGTCGAGGTTACGGGAATTCAGATTTTCATATTTGATTTTTGGGCCAGGCTTATGTATTTGTGTAGGGTTTCTTTTCTCACAACCCTAGACCTATATAAGGCTTATTTTAGAGGCCGTCACATAAGATAATACAAGGAGAATATATGCAAAAGGTGACCAATGCCTTATTCTATCTTAAAGAAGCTATTGTGTCTTTGTGCCTTAAGGTTTTGTAACCAAGTGCTTCTTGATCTTCATTGTTGATGAAGTGAAGAACTTTGCAGCCAACAATCTTCTTCTAGTTGGGGATTAAGTCACGTACTAGGATCCGCGCAATTGGTTAGTCACGTACTGGGATTCGTGCATCATCAAAGGGTGGCGTTTATATATAGAAGAGTTTAGAAGTTTAGAAGCAATAGAAGATTTCTGCTGTAAGTTCATCTACGGAGATTGTAGAGTCTAAGGACAAAAGTTTTGTACTAAATCTGAAATTTCTCTTTACTATAGTAGATTTCTTTTTGGGAAAGTTTCCCCCCAGGTTTTTTACTGTGAAACTAGTTTGTTTCATTAGTTTTCTTGGATCATCATATCTTGTCTTATTTATTTTTCCGCTGCATGATTTTGACATGATATTGATGTTTGTTTGTTTTAACAAGTTTTATTCATAATGAATCTAATTAACAACTTGGATTTAAAACTTGTTAATTCTATTAATCGGGGTCTAAATTTCCCAACAAAACCAATGTTATGAATACCATTTTGGAACCCGTTTCAGTTTGTTCATTGGAATGGAATATTTCGGTACCGGTCAATTTCGAGTACCATTTCAGAAATTATTTCGAAATTACTGCTAAAATATATATTTATATATTATTATTACTATTATCAAATAATAAATTTAATATAGTTTTCTATTAAAACAAGTGGGATAATTATTTTAAAAAAAACATTTATTTATGATTTTTTTTTAAAAAAATAAAACTCACATTTTGTGTAATTGTACACAAGTGAGCTTCCAAGAAGCTTCCTATTGACTACTTTTTCAGTTTCTCCCATTTCCCAACCCACCCACGTGACTAGTGTTGCTTCCTATTGACTATTTTTTCAGTTTTTCCCATTCCCAACCCACCCACGTGACTAGTGACAACAATATTAGCTACTCAAATGCTACTTCTTTCATTACTACTACTTTTCTTCATCATTTCACCTTCTGAGCTATTCTTCTCATCTTCTTCTTCTCCCTTTTTGTTTTGCAAGTCACACTTTTTTTTGCTACATCTTGCTCTTCAATTTTCTTTTCAACTTCTCTGTCATGGTTGAGAGGGTCAGATAGTGAGAGATGATAGAGAGACAAGGAGCTACAAGTGTGAAAATGAGATATAGATGAGAGAATGAGAAGGACTTTTGGTGATCTAGCAAAAAAGATGCCGATCATGTTCAGAAAAGGAAAATAAGAAGACAAAATTCATACCAGCCGGAAAATGAATTTCGGCAGAAATTGGCCAGAATTGACCGGAACGCCTAGAACGGGCCGAAATGGGGCGAAATTTAATCCGAGGTGGAATGGATGGTATTACCATTCTGTTTTACACATCGATACGAGAAATTTTGGCCGTTCTGGCCGAAACAGAATGGAATCCATAACATTGTTTCAAACACACATTTATATATCTAAAAAAACTGTTAAATCTAATAATATCTCTTAGTTTGTTTTTTCTTGTCCTGTGTTCTATTCCATATTTTCATGTTATCTTTTATACATTTTAAGCAATTTATGTCATTAACCAGTACACATAATTTTCTTACACCCGCTTCTATTAGTTGGTATCAAAGCCACAACACGTGAATTGTTTCTCCCTCCTTTGATTAGTATACTTTTTTTTATTGTCTTGATTAGTATGCTCTGTAATTTACAATTGCCACAATACGTGGATCCTCTGTATTAATCATGTTTGTTTTTAGACCCCTTAAAACACAATAAGATTAACTTGGTTAATTAACCAAGTGATTACTTAGTCAAATTAAATAGATCTAGGTTAACACAAATAAATCATATCATTGTAAAGTGCAAAAAATAAAGAACACAATAATATGATAACCCAGGAAAACCAAACCGGTAAAAAACTTGGAAATGATTTAACTTAGCTATCCTCAAGGTAAAACAAATCCACTATGAAAGAATTGAAGTTTACACAATAGCGACTTAAACCACTAACATCCTGTTGCTACCTCAAGTAGGAAACTTACTACCACGACCATGTGATAGCTTCAAGTCCACAGACTACTTCTTTCATGCATTCCCAGCAAGCACAAGCACTCCTATTTGTATATCTTTAAGCTCTTGAATCAGCAAATTAAAACGATCACCAAACTCTTAACATCAATCTTGAGATTAGAAACCCTAAGTGTATGTGAAGGCAAACACCTCTAGATCTCACAAGAGATTCACACACACAGCATAAAGAGCCACCTTAAAACGTGGCTAGGGTTTTCCCTTTTATATTTAAGACAAAACATAAAACCCTACATGTCAAACGGCCTTGGGCTGTGTTGGAAAATTCTACAGAAAAACAATCTGCACAAACTTCGATCGATCGAGTCTAATTTTCATTTGATTGAGCTAGGCAAATTTACACAATAAATCCTGTAGTACACTCAATTCCAACTTTACATAAAAACATACTTTGAGCAAGTATAAAACAAGACTAAACGTTTTGATCATAGTTTGCCAACATTACAAATTGAAATTCTAATACATTTAAACCTAAAGTCTTAGAACCCAACAAATCACATCAGAACACTGGATTTGATAATCAAGTAGAACACTAAGGAGTTGGCTCTTAAAATTCCTAAAGAACTCAATTTTCCATAGATTACCTTGTGGACATTTGAGCCTGGAGTTGGCGGTTTAGTCCAATTGGGTCTTAGGTAAACAGTTCTTTCTTGAAGAAACTATCATGGCCAGTTCATCCTCAACAGTTACTAATACTGAAAAACCTATCCTTGATCTTCCCCTCCGTAAATCCACTGCAAATAGGTTAAACTCTTGTATTAGATTTCTCATGTACCTGAAGATAGTAAGATCCCTCTCACTGATCTCCCTATTGTAAATCCCTATACTGTGTTTGATAAATCCTAAACTTCAATCAAAAAAACCATAAAAAAATTAATTGGCCCTTCTCATTCTTCTATTGTCAAAGAGTATGTCCAAGCTTCCAAGTTTGATCATTTCAATATTCCAACATGTGAAAATGAAAACTTTATCACCCTTGCTCTTCCCAAAGAATTTGTAATTCCATGGCAAAAACAAAGGTATACACACCTTCATTGTGGTGCAGTAAGGTTGGCACTAACTTTCCATGGAAGGAAAGGACCCCTCGTAGTCTCTAGAATTTCACTCTTTGATTCTAGATTCCCGAAATATCAAAATGCAGTCATATGAACTGTTCAGACCACTTTAAATGCGGTAACAGTTTTTGTCACACTTTTTCCCAACTTCAATATGTCTCTCAAAGATCCTCACCTTTGTGATGCTCTCAAAGTACAGGTCCAAATTACAGGAGCCTCTCAAGTGCAAGACACATTTGCTGCCACACTTCATTACCAGCTTGCTTATAGGCTTCAAAATCATGATTAAAAAAAATATATATTTGTATCAAGGAACACATATGAATTAGTCAATAATAGGACAATGAGGGTACAAACCTCTAGTTGGAGATCCTCTTATGGGCAACTATTAGGTTATATCTTTTCTACCATCAATGATTAAGCAAGACTTGTGAATATTTGTATTCTTCATTGATTTCATTTTTCAATTATAAACAATCAAAAGTGAAATTCTAAAAAACACATATATTCATCAATCTAAGGTGGAAATGCAATAAAAATAATAATAATAAATCCAAAAAGATGGAAAAAAATTGAGAGAGAGAGAGAGAGAGAGAGAACCTTTTTTGTATAGGAAAAATATACATAGAATGGAAGAGAGTGGCAAATTTATAGTTAGAGGAAGAAAACAAGAAGAGCCAAAATAGAAGAAAATGAAAGGGCAAAATAATATTTAAATTTAAAACTGCCCAAGAAGAACATATGTAGACAACACTTTTGTTTTGATTTTCCATTGATTTATTATTTAGTAGATGAATATGTAAAGTTTAAAATGCTTAAAATGAATTTGCAAAGCTAAAGCCGCCTTAAATGAATTTGTGAAGTCAATATATTTATATAGTTAATATTGTAAAAAAAATTAAATTTAAAAATAAATATGAAAAAAACTAATGATGTGGCAGATAAGGTAGCTCAACAAGAACGTAACAACAATAAATGTTATACTTCAACTTTTAAATATATATAGATTAACCAAAATCATAGATGATCACGAACATACATAATATATTATTGACACCTAACGTATCTAAAAAATAAAAATCATTTATCTTATTTGAAGTTTTCCATTTTATACTCTAGCAATCTAGCCTGCCACATGTCTTCTATTATTTTCTTATAAAATAACCAAAGTTTTTTTTTTTTTTTTTTAAATTTTAACAAACACATAACATATAATAATTGGTGAAACGTAAAGTATAACACTAAAAGTGGAACATAAAATCTTATATATATATATATATATATATATATATAGTTTTTTTTTTTTTTTTTTGGGTGCTTAGCAAGATTGGAAGTAGGACTTATTCCAATCACATCCATCTACCTCTTGAGTCAAGACATTAGGACAAGAAGTTAAATTTAGACTAATAGGAGAATGTGGCCATTTTTAAATGGTATGTGTAGAGAAGTGTCCTGGGGGAATGTGCAGAATAATCATGAGTAAGAGGAGTATTCGGTTAGTTAGACAACGCGTGAAACTATAAAGAAAACTAGGCATCTCGAGTTTTAAAAAATCGAGATCCATTTACATAAATCTCGAGTTTTAAAAACTCGAGTTCCGTGCAAAAAAAATTTTAGTTTTATCGCCCCTATAGTGGCATTTTTAAGTCTTATAGTGACGTTTTAAAGCCCTATAGCGGCGTTTTCCTGCAAAATTTTTTCATAAGTGTTCAATACCAGGTTCAGTGAGCCCTATAGTGGCGTTTTTATGCCTTATACTGACGTTTTAAAGCCCTATAGTGGCGTTTTTATGCCTTATACTGACGTTTTAAAGCCCTATAGTGGCGTTTTTCTGCTAAATTTTTTTATAACCCAATTTTAAGCCCTATAGTGACGTTTTTAAGCCCTATAGCGGCATTTTCGGAACTCGAGTTTTTAAAACTCGATTTTCACTTGGATTTTTTTTACAAATCAACCCTCAAAAACTTGATTTTTATCTTGGAACTCGAGTTTGAAACACTCGAAATGCTAGTTTTCAAAATTCTTTTGCAACGTGACAACTAACTAAATTTTTTAATATTTATTGTTATTTAGAAAAAAAATTCGAAGTGTCCTACTTGTGAACTAATAAACTATGTGGCCCCAATAATATTATTAGATAGCCAAATTATATATATATATATATATATATATATATATATATATATAAATAAAGGTTTGTCATTTTCATCCTCTTTCCCCAAGACGGCACCCGCAAATAAGAGGAGTGCAATCTTCACTTAGCACATTACTTTATGTGTATATATATTTGTATGAAAATGAGATGCAGTGACTTCACAATCAGTTAATGCCTCCAAAAGTTCCTTGATGAAATTTGTATGAACACTTTCTTCTCAAATCATTCAGTATGTTGCCTAAATTGTATACACATTTTTTTGTCCTTGCCATTAACTCTCTACCTCATAGACATTAGATATCACGAATAATCGTGATAGGCTGATAGGCATACTTGAAAATTAGCTCGATGTGAAAACCTTTGACCACTTAGATCATTCATTATGAATTCTGATAATTTATAATTATGTGATTTGACACAATAATTTATAATGCCTTTATTACGAATTCTGATATTTAAAAAAGTTCACCAACTTTGGGTGCAGTGAGTGATCCATTAACTATGTACCCAAAAAAAAAAAGTTTACATAAACTTTAGTTTGTGTAATGAATCATTAACCATCTTTCATTAATTAACAAATGTAATATGACTTTCCTTTGACTTTTACAGGTTAATAATGCTGGAGTTTCTGGAGTTGTGGTTGACGAAGAAGGCCTAAAGGCCTTAAACATAGACCCCTCATCCTGGGTAAGTTCATAAAAATAAAGACAGTAATTTTGATGCATGCCTTGTTCAGACCGATATCCGTAACTACTACTTCAATGCAGCTCTCAGGGCAGGCTTACAAGTTGATTGAACTTCACGGAGTGATTAAAACAAATTATGAGAAAGCAGAAGAATGCTTGAATACTAATTACCATGGTGTGAGACGAGTAACAGAAGCTCTCCTACCACTATTACAGCTTTCCCCTGCAGGAGCAAGGATAGTAAATGTGTCCTCCCTCAGGAGTGAGCTAAAGGTAAAAGGTTAACCTTCCTCTACCTATACTTATATTCAACATTTAGCCTTGTACCAATTGTCATTGTGCGTACCCAAAGTTCCCTTAACGGACAAGGCTTAAAATTGGGCTCACAACTTACTTGTATAGTGGACTTAGTGTTTCCTACTAAGGGTGGTTCCTTGCCAAGATCCAATGACACCCCTTAGCTCTCACAAGCTCCTTCTTTTCATTTCTAAGTTGCTCCCCCTTCTGGTGGAACTAGCTCTCTCTCTCTCTCTCCTCTACTCTATTTTCTCCCCCGAATTGCCAACTCCTTTCTCTTCACTCACTTCCCCTATTTATAGCTTGAGGTTGGTGGAGGTTTCATGATTGTGTTCTAGTCTTACTCGTGTGTGTGGGGTCTAATTTGATTATTCATGACAAGGGATAAGCTCTATCTAAACAGAGGTGATGGCATTGGAACTGGTTCCCCCCTCCAAAAGATTGCTCGGCAGCGATATTTCCCAAGAATACCGAGTTACCAAGGGCATGGGTTGTTCCAGACAAACACATCCTCGGTCAAGTCATACTTGACCGGTGTGGGCTTCTTTATCACACATCCAAAAAAAGATGGACTTACTAAAAGGTTTGGGCCGAATTTTGGTTTTTGAGAATTTTCAGCCCAATGGGCTTGGGATCATACCCCGTACAGTCATATATCCAAAAATAAATAAAAAGAAGAGTATAAGGTATGAAGGTAACTAACACAGTGGTTGATATTGCTTATGATTGGAACAACATCACTTTTACTTGGGTCTAACATTGACATTGCTTTTATTAAACACCAATCAACAATTGTGAAAAATGTTGTGTCCGAGACCTATTAATTTTTTAACCCCATGTTGGCAGAAATGACAAAACTCATCCCTTGAAATTTTCAAGAAACTAATTGAAACTTTTTTATTTTAAGGGACAAAAATTGAACTGGGACCAAATTTGCAAGATGAAAATTGCATTTTAATCCATGAGAAACAAAAATCTCCAAAAGGATAAAATGACAGTGAAGTTCTTTTGGTGTACATTTTAAGCATGAGTGTGTTATGACATGAATGCTCTCCAGAATACTAGCATCTTACTTAGATTAACCTCCAACATCATAAGAGGATCTCATTTTCGTTCACATTAGAGTCTTATATATTAGATGCAAAGAAGGCATGTATTATCTTCTATGAAGCACGAGTGCGTTTCCGGATTCGGGTGTAGGTGCGGGTGTGGGTGCAGGACTCGGCAATTTTTGAAAAAGTAGGGTGTGGATACAGCGAGATGCGGCGATTAAAAAATTATTAAAAATATTTTTATTGATATTTTCTATATATTGCTAAGCATACTTTTTCACATTATATAAACATATACCAAATTTAAGAGCAATAGTAGATAATAACTAAAACATGATGTTCATAAATTTAGAGGACAAAACAGTTCAATGGAAAATATAAAAGTGAAAGCCCAACAACCACCATCAAAAAATTTTCAGGTGTTATTGATCCTATTCCAGCATGGAGCCAATGGCCTCAATCTTTTATAATTACAGCACATTGTCTTAGTAGAACCGCTACTGAATCTAGCAGCAGAAGCACAAGCTATCAATAGGGTCCATTGAATTGGGTAGGAAAATAAGACACTCATACACCCTTTTTTTTTATTTGAATTTCGTCCTGAGAGGTACGTAATTTTATTCTATTTAGAACCTATGGTTGTGTGGTACAACAATCTTTAAATAAAAATATAAATTTTGTTTTATATTGCTTCTACAAAAACTATCACCACTAACGTTGCCTAAATTCCAATTGTTGCTGCCTAATTGGCGTTGTTATTATTGTGGCTATTGATGGTGGTATTGGTGGTATTATCACCGGTGGTGCTAGTGGTGGTGCTAGTGGTGGTGATATTATCTTTGGTGGTGGTATGGGTGGTGGTAGAGGTGGTGGTATTATTGCTGTTGGTGGTATTGGTGGTATTAATGGTGGTATTATTGCTATTAATGTTCACAAGGTTTGTCAACAAATCCATTAAGGCATTATCAAAATTAGTTCCTTCCAATGCCAAGATCTCCCAGAAAATCAGACCGTTCTTCTCAGCAAATCCACGAGCTTCCTTTCTTAGAACTTCACGATCATTCTCTGAATCACTTTTGTTCCCTATCAGAATGATAGCTTGTCTCTTCTTTGCATGGCGATGCAGCTCTTCGTGGCAAAGAGTCATGCAATCAAAACTCTTGCGATTAGTTATGTCATAAACCAGTATTACCCCATCAGCATCCTTGTAATTTGCATTTGAATCTACATTGTTTCTGCTCAATCCACCCAAAAACATGATCAGATGCATATAAATTATACTAACAAAATTGATTCAATTATACTAAAGCCAATTATTAAAATTGACATCAACCTCTTGATGCCCATTCAAAAGGGTTAAGAAACTTTATCATACTTTCCGTCCTTGAATTCGTAAAACTTTAAAAAAAAACCAAAGTGATTTAACCAAAGCTAGCCTCATCAAATATAGTAATGCAGTGTTTGGAAAGCGCCACCACAAGTCCAGCCAAAAAAAAATTTTGAAATAGCCAAAGTTTTTGAAATAAAAATACTTGACTTTTTCTACCCAAATAAGAGCATCCACAACAGTGGAGTTAAAAATTTAGCTATTTGACACCACAAAAAGTTACTTTATCTTTTTTACCTACACACATGCTATAGCAATGGATCTATTTTAGCTTTCAACACAAAATATATATATATATATATCACAATAAAATAAGATATCTACTATAATAAAATAATATATCCATTGCACACAACCATCACAGACACGCACACAACTGGGCAGGGAATAAAAAAAAAAATTAGCTCTAAGCTACAGTGCACATCCATAGATAGATGTGCATTGTAGCAATAAAGCTATAAAAAAAAAAAAAAAAAAAACTTTAGCTCCATTGCTATATGGTTATTTTTGTGTTTTGATGGAAATAAAATAGCTATAGAGCTTTTTAGCTCCACTGCTACGAGTGCTCTAACTCTCTCTCTTTTTTGTTGAAACCTGAACAACTCTCCACTCTCTCACTCTCTTTCTCACACTCTCACTCTTGCTACCGATCCACCATCAGCAAATCCACGTCACTGACCCACGCCATCGACCCAACCCCAACGATCAATCCGCAAAGCCTCGGCCACCAATGCATTTCCCCTTCCCCAGATCAATGTTGGGTGACCGGAACAGTCTTGGGTTTGGTGTTGGGTGGCCAAATCAGTGTTTTGATCGCTTCGAAGGCATTAATTTGGATGCCCTTCTCAACATGTCCACTGACGACCTTGTCAAGCTCCTCACTGCCAGAGCTCGTAGAAGGTACTTGTTTTTTTCTTCATATATTTCATCTTTCATTTTTTACTTATTTGTTTTATAATTGTTTTATTAATTTTGTGTTTGAAATTTTGTAGGTTTCAGAGGGGTCTAAAGCGAAAGCCCATGGCTTTGATCAAGAAATTGCGCTAAGCTGTAACCATCTCTCTCTCTTTAAATTTTTAGATATTTTGAAATTTTGGGTATTTGTTTTTAACAATATTGTCTGGGTTGTTTTTCATGTTTGGGTGTCTGGATATGCTGGGTTTGGGTTGTGATTGGTGTTTGTGTGGCTGAATGTGCTAGGTTTGCTGGAGAGAGAGAGAGAGAGAGATAATGGTGGGGTGGGGTGGGGTGGGGTTGCTGGTTTTTTTCTTTTATGGTTGTTGGCTATAGTGGCGTTTTGAAGTGCTACTTTATTGGTATAACAATTTAATTCCCCCAACAAAAAATCATTGTAAGCCCCTGGTTCTCATTGAACTTAAAACCAAATCCTTAGGAATTACACAAAGAGTAGTGTTTAAACACAAATTGTTTTACACAAACCCTAGAAAAAATACTAAAACTGTGAATTAAAGTGAGAAATTTGTAGAGCTAGACGTACCGTTCTTGGCGAATGATGCCCCAGATGTGGGCCTTGACACTCTTTTTCTCGATGTGAAGGGTTTGGGTCTCGTACTTGACAATAACGGCGGTACCAGTCTTGGACTCTTTGCGTTCGCAACGTGCCAGTATCTGACACTTCCCAACCTCAAAATCTCCTATCAGCACCACCTTGAATTCACAGTCAATCCTCTGTTCTGAAACTTCATATCCTTCTTTACCTTGGCTTACCATTTTCTTTCTATTATAAAAAAGCAGTTTGAGAGAGAGAGAGAGTAATGAATGTCTGAGCTATACTTTATGGAAGTTCAAGAATCGGAAAGGAAGGGCTATATATATGCGTTTGTGTGAACTGTGCAAAGTGTGATCGATCTAGTAATTTGGACAAAAATGTGAACGTCGTTCACTTCTTCTTCTTTTTTTTTTCTTTTTCTTTTTTTTTTTTTTCTTTTTTTTTTTGTCGTCTTTTTCTTCTTTGTTTTCTATTATTGTGCAAAGAAACGTTTAACAGCATATAACCGCAATGGTGGGCAATATCATTGACTTATTTGTTTTCTATTAATGTGCAAAGAAACGTTTAACAGCATATAACCTCAATTGTGGGCAATATCATTGACTTATTATATATATATATATATATATGTACACATCTGAAAGAAAACGTAAGCCATAATCATAGATTAGAACTTGTAATTCCATGGCTCAATTCAAGAATATACGTATTGGGCAGTGGGTAATCTAACGTTAAAGTAAAAGTCATATTCTAGGAAAATCCCTTTTAAACAATCCACACATCCCTAACGTTTTCCATGATAAAATTCTAAACCTTCAATTCTTTGTTTCTAACAGTGAAAAATCATACCTTGAACAATTTGGTTGCCTCCTCAATTGTATGTGCTCTAAACTCCAAGTGAAAAATACACCTCCTAGCCTCTTTAGTGGTGAAACCCTTCTTATGAAAACCCTAATTTATCTTTTCCTCTACCCTATATTTTAACGCATAAGAGATGTGAGCTTGATGGGGTAGTAGACCAGAGTTTAAAACCCACTTGAACTTATCTCTTTAGACTCCAAGAAACCCATAATTCCTCTTTTATTTATTTATTTATTATTTTAACTGCCGTACTAAATTGTATACACTAAAACTTTAATTTTCTCACCTATTTTGTAACACCACAAAATTGTCTACTCCCATACAATTGAAGAGGTAACCAAATTGTTCAAGGTATGATTTCTCATTGTTAGAAACAAAGAATTGAAGGTTTAGAATTTTATCATGGAAAACGTTAGGGATGTGTAGATAGTTTAAAAGGGATTTTCCTAGAATATGACTTGCACTTTTACATTAGATTACCCACTGCCCACTACGTATATTCTTGAATTGAGCCATGGAATTACAAGTTCTAATCTATGATTGTGGCTTACGTTTTTTTTCAGATATATATACATATATATATATATATATATATATATATATTAAGTCAATGATATTGCCCACCATTTTTCATTGAGGTTATATGTTGTTAAACCCATTGGGAGACATATTTTTATATATATTAAATCTTAGAATTGACCTCTTTTACTTACAGCACTTAAATCACTCTGAAAGTCCAGCCGAAACACCCTCCAAAAAGTCTCAAAACACTCTTAAATAGGACCTATAATTAATCATGGAAATTACTTAATATCCTCCACAAAATAAAAAGCTTATCGAATTATACAAACTAACTAACTAAGATTATACTTTGTTGAACTAATTAATAACACTAATGCAAGGAATCTCTACCCACAAATGTTTCCTTGAATTTATCAAACTCTAGAGGCTGTAACCAATATGTTGTAAACTCAGGATTTGATATATGCCCCAAAGGAAAGTAAACCCTTATACATTATTTAAGATTTATAATCTTGACTTTTGTTCTAGAATACAAGCTGTAGGGGCCCTAGGGTTTAATATAAAACCCAAAGAAAACGTTAAACCATCCTAATATATATAACCAAAGAAAACGTGGCAAAACTAAAAGGACTTAATATATACAAATCCGAAAGAAAACGTGATGGCAATATTTACTTGTTCTTGGGACCCACAATGGACAACATGAAAGCCATACACACAGAGGACAATTCTAAGATTTAATATATATACAAATATGTCTCCCAATGGGCTTAACAGCATATAACCTCAATGAAAAACGGTGGGCAATATCATTGACTTATTTTATATAAATGAAAGCATGAAACATTTAAAGCTACCAACACGTGAGACCCAATGTAGATTCAACTTTTATTCAATCGTGGGATCCTGGCGGTCTAGGGGGGACCACCATTGCTCCTCTCTTCTCAAAAATCCATACTTCCCTTAGCAATATATGGACAACTATCTCTCAAGCACTGGTTTAGGTTTGGCCTCAATGGGAAAATAAAATGGAGCACCTAATAATGTATCTTCATAGACCAAGAACTACAAAATACACACACACACATATATGTATGTATATGTATATATATATATATATATATACATATTATAGCACCCAATTATCTTGCACCGATATGTTTGCCATCTCCTTAAAGCGACCACAGCACTAAAGTGAGCTCAAGTCCTGCAAAATCGATAAAAATTATAGCGGTTGTTAGATTAAAATTTTTCAACTAAAATTTTATATTACAAAAATTTTACAGTTAAAAACCTACTTCCCGTGAAGATATAAATTGGACACTTAAGCGGTGGTAGTAATTATGATCATCATTTAAAGTGTCATAAAGAATGACATAATAACAGAGGACAGTCTAGCAGAAATTCACGACAAGGGCATGGTTTATTATTAGTACCATTCAATGTACATGGTCTTTCTAGGCAAATTGCTGGACTACAATTTTAGAGCAAAAGCATAATTATTAGGCTAGAATTCTAGGCACATTTACAACTAGCTAATCTATGTAGCTAGGCCTTATTTTTGTTTTTTAATATTCCAAGTAAAAAAAAATTATAATAATAGTAATAATTATAGATGCTTTTAAGATGCTTATTTATTTTTGCCCCTTTAGTTCTTCTTGACGTTCATTGAGCTTTAGTTTTGTTTTAAATAAATGGTCCAGGTCCTTGATCTGGCTTCTCAAAAATTTAGTGTCTACCAAGGCAATTTCCATAAAGAATCTCCAATAAAATACCTATAGTATAAACTGTATATGTACTTTTATAAGTAACAAAACCTAATGGCTGATTAATTTTATGCCACAGTTATCAAATACAACATGTTTCAATCTATAAGGTTTTTTTTTTTTTTTTTTTTTTTTTTTTTTTTTTTTTTTTTTTTTTTATGAATACTAATTTTAACACACACAAGGAGGGGAGAAAAAGTCTTAAAAAAACTGACAGTGATGTATATCCAAAATGGTCTTTCTCTTGAATACACAACACAGATTTTAAACCTTTTTTTTGGGTAAAGTTACTTTGAATGTTGAAAATTAAGGAGTTTGAACCCCACACGTTTGTGTTTTTTTCCAAATTTTTACTTGGGGATGAGAACTTACTTGGGTGTGTGTCATTCTTTAATTTCAGCTAAATGTTATTAAATTCATTTGACCTAAATGTTGCTTTCAAGCCAAACAAACTATGACTTGTGTTTTGTTTGCTTCTTGCACGCAGTAAAGCATTTCATTCAGTCTTCAAAATTCAATCTTCCTATTCCATTTTCTTGTAAACGTGGGAACTGATTGATACAATTTATTGTTTATTATCTGTGGGTGTGGCCCTAAGAATAATAAGAATAAGAACAACTTCTAAAACCTTCATGATGATTTTAATATCATATAACAAGAAGATCAATTTTCAAGGAGAGAACCCAAAATTACTCATTAAGCATCTTGATTTTCCTACACAGTTTATCAGAAAAGTCTAAACTCGAATAACAAGGTAATTATCTTGATATTAAAGAGGATAAAAATATTAAATCAAAGGTACTACTAATTGCCAATTTGACCTTGAATAAAAATATTAAATCAAAGGTACTACTATTTGCCAATTTGACCTTGAACAATGAAATATAATTGCAGGGAAAAAATTTCATGGTGGTGGAGATTGGAGAAACTAAAGAAAATGATGGCTGACATGATATCTTCAATACAAACACTGCAAAAGATTACATAAAGGGTCCGTGTAGATATAACTTATTTTGCTAAAAATTAAAGACTGAAAACACTGTAGCAAAATAATTTTTAAATGTGTGAATAGTGTCATAAGACCCATTTTTAAATTTTTTTTTTCTGAATAAAGTAGTTGTGGGTCCCGTGAACAGTGCATTGTATCTCCTAAAAGCTAAAACACGTGCATCAAAAAAAAAAGAGAAGGAAAACGCATCTATTTCATTTTACTATAGCATGAGTCCCAACATTAATAAAATGCAAATGCTGAATGTGAGGAGAAAACGCAAATCCAAACGCTCACAAAGCTAGTTTCTATAATTAATATATAGGCCCAAAGATTGAAATAGCATAAACTCTTCAAACAATGAAACAGAAATTTGTAAATTGAATACTGTAATTAGTGGGGTTAAAACCCAAAGAAAATAGATATGTTCGAGAATTTTTTTTTCCCCATAACAGTTAGACATGACATGTTGTGACTTATTTAACCTCTTTATCATGCACTAATCATAATAAACTATATATTGATGCTGTAAAAAAAATGTTGTATTTCGAAATTCATTGCTCATGGAAATTAAGAACAGACATAGTCAAAGATTTTATATGGGTAGATCAATGAATATGGTGGCTTTGACTTTGAAAGAACTTGCTAAAAGTCAAACTCGCTTTGTAAAAATTAAAGTGGTTGTTAGAACTAGAAATTTCACCTCGCCATTCCAAATGTTGGTTGATCGATGATTTGTTTGTTGCGTCAGCAATGAAGTATTTTCTGGACCAAGGCGCATGATCATGAGGGGCAAAGAAAAGAAACTCATTGAAAACGTGTACTCGGCTTTAGTGAGTTTTTTTTTTTTTTTTTTTAATCTTTAAACTTCACCCTTTACTTCTCTTCATCATCATCATCATATTTTTTTTTTCTTTTAAATTGGATATAATTTTCTCTCATCATCATCATATATCATTTTTTTTTTTTCAAAATTGATTTGTTTTCTTTCGGGTTGAATTTTGGTGCCAAATAAGTTGTTCCAATAGTGATTTGTTCATAGAAGATAATTTGGGTTTGTTGCAAAGAGAAGATATATATTTTTCTAAAATTTCCCTTTCACAGTAGAATCTTCTCAAGTTAATAATGATTTTAGTAAATATGTATGCTATATATAGTATTTAAAATATATATTTTATCTACTTAAATTTCCAATTGTTTGTTATGGTCGATTAAGACTAAAGATTTTTTTTTTTTTTTTTTTTTTTGTGCTTAAAGGAATAGTTAAATATAGGAAGTGAAAGCCATACATTAGAGGGATTATTCATTAAGGTAAAATTATATGATTTTTTCTAGATTAATTTTTTAACCATTTTATTAAAGATTAAGGAGATGCATGATAATGTATGATTTTATTCAATGAAAGATCATTTTCAAGCATAACTTTGATGGGAGATGCTAAATTCTTCATTAAAATATTTTGTACATCTTTATAGCAAAATAAATCATTTTTCTATATTCATTTGAGTTTAGAAATTTTTTTTTTCTTTGATAATTTTATATATATATATATATATAATATATATATTTATAAAATAACGGCTAACATATGAATGTATAATCTGGCCCCCCCATGTGAAAATTCCTAACTACACCCCTGCATGTTCCCTGTGACTCCTAGTCTCCCAGTCCCACTTATCCCACAAAGTCACTACCAATATCTAATCTAAAAGCTGCCGTGAGCTCCCTACAGTCTGTAGAGAGCGGAGATCATTACTGCATGATTGTTATACTTCTTTCTACCCTTCAAGAGGTAAATTAACCATCTTTCATTCTCTCACATCACATTATCATCATTCTTAATTTCTTATTATTGAGGTTGGGTTAGGGTTAAGGTTGTGACTTATGAGTCTAATATATCTATTGGGAAATCTTAACTTTATGATTCTCTGTCCTTTTTTTTTTTTAACAGAGAAATGTTATGTATATTTTTATAACAAATATTCAGCGGTAGATTGTGGTTGGTAGTTATGAGTTGACAAAAAAGTAATTTAAATTAGAATTAATAATAACTTACCACACTTATGATTTTTTGAGAGAGAGTTTCAACTTATGGCATCTGCTCTTGATGAGCGCTCTTTATCATCAAACCAAAACACCAATCAGTTTTTGGTGTAAGCGGGGATTGAACCTCATATCTCTTATACAACCATCAGAAACTTACCAGTTGACTTTAAACACTTGTCCATTGTCATAAACAGTTATCACCCATGAGAAAAATATCAGATTTTCACAGTGGAGTTATAGTAAGATCTCTAAAAAAATGTTAACATATCCCATTGTATGTTTCCTTTTCATTTCAAAAGCAGATTTAATATCAATATTTTCCTTTTTCTTTAATCTTTAGGTTTGAGAATTAAGATTGATTAAACTTCTCACGAGAAATTTATTGTAAGATTTTAAAATCTTATATACCAATTTTGAAATGAGTTGATTGGGTTTTACCATGTCACTAATATTTAAATAAATATTGACTCTCACCATTTCTATTTCGCTTTAAGTTTTTAATGACACGACAAAAACCTAATTTAGTCCTATCAAAATGAATGTGACTTGATTTTAGACTCTCCATAATGGAGTTGCCTAATAACTGTAGAACATCCTAACATGTTGAAATAATATCCTTCCACTCACAAACTACAGTGGCATTAATTACTAGTAACAAATATCACAATTCACGTACACGTCATACGCATAATCTAACACCAACCATACTATGTGTTTTACAACTAATGTTCAAGGGTGTGCATTAAACCCACCAAGTCAACGAAATCGACCCAACTTGATGCCTCGAGTTGGTTTACATGGATTGATGGATTGGATTGAGTTAAAATTTTATTTTTAACATCAAGTCAAGTCGAGTTCGGATTGATAGTTTTTTAAACCCATTTGACCCGACCCGATCCTCGATGTATATAAGTTTATTTTATTATCCTTATTTGAATTTTTTTGGTTTGATTGATTTTGATATTTTGAGAATTAGTTTTGATTTGAAATTTTTTAATACAACTTAAGCATATAATATGAATTGTTATAATTTATTGAAAAAATATTTAAATAATTGATGACTTAATTTTTAATAATAAGATATAAAATATATATATATATATATATACAACTCACTGATCCGAACCAATTCAATCCAACCATGTGGGCTGGGTTGGGAATTTCACAATTCGATAAAGTAAAGTTGGGTTTAAAACACCCTCCAAACTGACCTACCAACCCAACCCGACTTATGTAAACCCTTTCTAATGTATATAAAATAATAATTCCTTATCCTATTCTGCATCCTTTTTTGTTTCCTTATAAGATAATAAGAGCTAATATATTTTTCAGAAATGGGAAGCAATGGAAAGCATGCAACAGAGAGGTACATTGATATATTTTTCAGTTGCTTTCCCATAGCAGTTAGCTAACATTTTCTTGACAAGAAACACATTGTTTGTTATAGGTATGCAGTGGTTACAAGCGCAAACAAGGGCATCGGTCTTGAAACTGTGCGGCAACTTGCATCTCAAGGTGTGACAGTTGTTTTAACAGCTCGAAATGAGAAGAGGGGGATGGAGGCTATGCTGAAGCTCAATGAGTCAAGTATGTCAAATGTAGTCTTCCATTAGCTCGATGTTTTGGACCCAGTTAGCATCAACTCCTTGGCCAATTTCATCTAGGAAAAATTTGGCAGGCTTGATATCTTTGTAAGGATGAAACTCCATCATCCTTTTTCTTTTTTTCAAATGTTACATCTAGTAAGGAAGGGAGAGGGATTTGAATTAGGGATGTTAATTCAGGTTAGCATGTTGTGTTGAGGTAGTTATATTCAGTTAAATGGCTCAACCTAAACCCGACCCATTTAATAATAATGTCATGACATTTCAACTCTAACATGACCTGTAAATGAAGCAGGTTGACACGACATGACCCACTTGACATGCTTAATAAACGAGTCATGTTGGGTTGACACGAATATGATATGACCCATTTCAACTTGCCTAATATTAAACAAGTTGGATTGACACAAATTCAATCCATTTAACCTGCTTCAAAAAAACACCTGATTAATATTGTTATAAATTTAATAAACTACAAATTGAATACACACTCATAACATCAAAATACCTATATACAATTTGAAAGTCAATAACAACATCAAATAGTTAATTAAAACTCATTGTCCAAAAGTTCAAAATAACATCAAAGTATTTAATAAATATTAAGTTTTTTTTTTTTAGAAGGCAATAAATATTAAGTTGATAATGTAATACCATCCATCTAAAAATAAGTTCTTTACATCCCAAAATAAAGTGCATACACTTCAACCCAAATCAAAATAACATAGTTCAACAAAAATATAACATCCATCTAGAAATAAGTCCTTCACATCCCAAAGGAAGTGCATACACTTCAACCAAAATTCAAAATAACATAGCTCAACAACAATATAACATCTACAGAACTTGTCAAATGCTAAGTATCAATATTGAAAGAGTTAGAGCAACTAATAGATTGATCATGACTATAACTATGACTATGAATATCATTCATAGATTTTTTTAGGGTTTGTAAAGTTTGAACTTACACAGCTCTACTCTATGCACACTCTAAACTGAAAATTGAAAGCTATGAATAATTAATTGGGAATCAAGTAGATTTTTAATGCTCAAATTGACAAAATTTGAAGATATTTTTCTGACTCTACCACTGTTAGTGGTAATGAACAGAGTATAGAAAAAGGAAAAGAAAGAAATTAAAGAAATGAAGAAATGGGCAATATGATAGTTTTGCTGAAATCAATATTATGTTTGGAGAGATGATTTCAAATTAAGGTATTTGAAGAACAATTACTATTATAAATTATTGGATAAAGTTTAGCTACAAAATTAGTTGTAGCCTTACTCAATATTATTAACATTACTACATATTTTGAAAATCTAACCGTTGAATTGCATGTTCTATACGTTCTTAATACACATGTCAAATTTTGTGCCAATCAGATATTATTTACTACATAATCTATAAAATTATATTTTATGCATAATTTTAAACTACAAAAACTTGCAATTTAAACAATTTATTGATGACATAGCTATTAATGTTTAATTTTCTAAAAATTTTAGAATGGTGGATTTGTCAAAATTCACTTCCAATAAAAAGATATTGAATAAAGTTGTAGCCTTAGGTTACAACCAATTTTATAGCTAAACTTTGTCCTAAATTATTTTATACAAATTTAACACCACATGATAGTTTGAGCCTCTAAAGATTTTGCTCAAACAAATATTCTTGTGATATTATGAATTTGAAATGACTTCGTAAACTTAACCATTTCAAACACACATTTATATATCTAAAAAAGCTATTGAATCTAATAATATCTCGTAGTTTGTTGTATCTTGTCCTGAGTTTTATCCCATATTTTCATGTTATCTTTTATACGTTTTTAACAATTTATGTCATTGACCAGTTCCCATAATTTTCTTACACCCTCTTCTATTAGTAACAATTTATGTTATTAACCAGTTCCTATAATTTTCTTACACCTTCTTCTATTAGTTGGTATCAGAGCCACAACACGTGAATTAGTTCTCCCTCCTTTGATTAGTATACTTTTTTTATTGTCCTAATTAGTATGCTCTGTGATTTGCAGTTGCCACAATACATGGATTCTCTGTATTAATCACATCAGAACACTGGATTTGATAATCAAGTAGAACACTAAGGAGTTGGTTCTCAAAATTCCTAAAGAACTCAGTTTTCCATAGATTACCTTGTGGACATTTGAGCCTGGAGTTGGCGGTTTAGTCCAATTGGGTCTTTGGTAAACAGTTCTTTCTTGAAGAAACTGTACGTTTTTAGACCCCTTAAAACACAACCAGATTAACCTAGTTAATTAGCCAAGTGATTACTTAGTCAAATTATCAGATCTATGTTAACACAAATATATCATATCATTGTAAAGTGCAGAAAATAAATAACACAAAGATATAATAACCCAAGAAAACCAAACTTGTAAAAAACCTAGGGAGGATTTAACCTAATTATCCTCAAGGTAAAAACAGATCCACTATGAAATAATTGAAGTTACACAATAGCAACTTAGACCACTAACATCCTATTGCTATCTCGAGTAGAAAGCTTACTACCACGACCACGTGATAGCTCCGAGTCCACGAACTACTTCTTTATTGGATTCACAGCAAGTACAAGCACTCTCACTTGTGTATCTTTAAGCTCTTGAAACTACAACTGAATTGATCATCAAGCTCTCGACATCAATCTAGATCTTGATAACCCTAAGTGTGTATGAAGGCAAACATCTCTAGATCTCACAAGAAATTCACACACACAACATAAAGAGCAACCTCAAAACGTGGCTAGGGTTTTCCCTTTTATACTTAAGGCAAAACATAAAACCCTACACGTCAAACGAGCTTGGGCTAAGTTGGAAAATTCTATAGAAAAATAATCTGCACAAGCTTTGATCGATCGAGCCAAGCAGATTTACACAGTAAATCCTGCAGTACACTCGATTCCAACTTTACACTTAAACATACTTTGAGCAAATTTAAAACAAGACTAAATGTTTTAATCATGATTTGCCAACATTACAAATTGAAGTTCTAATACATTTAAACCTAAAGTCTTAGAACCCAACAAACTCCCCCTTTGGCAATCTGTGACAAAATACAAACTAGACAAAGTGCTCAAAGTTATAAAAATAGCCAATTACAAAAACATTGCCCAACAAAACAAATTCAACCTAACTACTATCTACCAGTTGCAAGTGTAGACAGCAGCACAACTGAATCAACCTGCATATTCCTATAACACTTAACAAACACATAAACGCATGTGTGGAAAATACAAGTAAAACAAAATAAATTCTTGATTTCACATAACATAAACTACAAGATATATATCATGAATAACCTCATAAATATAAATCAATAATCAATGTAGCACAATGTGAAACAAGAAATAGAAATAAACACATCATAGTATCTCCCCTAGACAACTCAAAAGAAACAAAATACATCTTGAGCCAAAAAATATAAATACATGATGAAGCACCTAGATAGAATCTAAAGCTCCACAGCTCCAAAACAACAAAAATCTCCCCCTATCAACAAAATCTCCTATCCATATGTACTCCCCCTTTTTGTGACAAATCGCCAAAGAGCAATCACACATCATCAAAAGGTGGTGGCAGAGGTGACCGGCTAAAACTCGCCAAATCTGCTCTCAAAGTTTGAAGCTCGATAAGCACGTCCACCAACAGATGACCATGAGCCGCCTGAACGGTCATGACAGTGTCTAAATAACGACGAATGCTAGCAATATCCAAAGCAGATGGTGGAGGAGCAGCAGTAGTAGTTGGATCAATATAAGCATCTGCAGCCAGATCACCTGAAGTAAAAGGAAGAGGAGGAGGAGGAGATGGACAAGAAGAGGAAGAATCGACTCTAGGGCGTTTAGAGCTAGCTCGCATCTGAGCAGCCCTCTGCCTAAGAAAGGTGGCACTTATAGGAGCTATGATATGAACGGGCTCAAACGCCAAAAACTGCTCTAATCCTAAATGTAACAAAATCCTATGAATGAAAACAGGAAAGAAAATAGCATAAGTAGTAGAACTACTCCTATGAACCTCAATCAAAGAAAGAATGAAAAGATAAGGAAAGCTCATAGGAGCATCTGTAACAAGGGCATACAAAAATGCACATCTCTCCGAAGGAATAGTGTGCAAGTGAGAGATAGGCCAAATGGAATGGCAAGAAATCCAAAAAAAGAGATAATGAATCTCGGTCAACTCATGAGAGGTGATTCGAGGATCAGAATCCCACTGGATAGAAGTACCAGTAATAAATGACATAATGTCATCTAGGGGAGGAGACTTATCGTAAGGATAAACAGAATGCTGGACCAGTGGCACCCCAAGAGCATCAGCCACTACGAAATGAGTAATGGTGTACTCTTCACCCCGTATCCAACTCTTCATCTGAGTGTTGGAAACATAGGAGTGGATCGAGAGGTTCAAATAGAACTCTTTGATCAAGGCAATCGGAAGGGGATGTGAAATGTCCAACAAAGGAAGCCAACCCCTACGCTCAAAGTTTCTTCGAATCTCATCATCTAACTCATCTAAAACGACCTTCCTCTCGGCCCATACATTCCTATGAATGTTAAGCTTCTCATAAGTTTCCTGGTTTTTCTCACCAAGGAACCTCTCACTATCAAAGGAAGGAGAAGAAGTAGAGGTGGAGGTCCTATGAGCTCTAGTCTTCCTACCCATGATGCTAAGGATCAAAAGGACAGACACAAAAGAGACAGAGAAAAAAAAAACAAAAAACCAAGGGTAGTGAGAATGAGTTCAATTTCACAAAAATATAAAAAATAACAATCTATATGATGCATGAACAGTATCAACACATGATGCATGCTCTAATGTAGTGAGAATGAGTTCAATTTCACTTTAACAACACAAAATTGGATTGAGCATAGAGTTTATATATCAAAAATCCCAACCTTGGAAAAACCACTTTCACAAATCTCAACAAATTGACCAATTGATCATTAGATAACAGATTATAATGACCAAATCATTCAATCAAACAAGCCAATTTCATCAATTAATGCTCAATTGAACAAATCTCCAATTTGGATAGTTTCAAGACCTAGAAAAATCAAATTTTCCCAATTCAACAAATTGATGAAATTAAATCACAAAGATCATGTTAATATCATCCCATAACAAAAACCCAATGATCAATTTAGAAAGAAAATATTGAAATCACCAAAATCCCCAAATTTTCCTTAGGTTCGAAATTTTCCCAATATGCATGACAAAAATGCATGAACCATGAAAATAAATGAAAAATGAGGGGAAAAAGAGTCTTACTGGCCTTAGAAGACAAAAACCTTGCAAAAATTTTGAGGGAAAACGACAAAAAATTGAACTTGAATCCTTGACCGATTGAATAGAGAGAGAAAGTGTTTTGGAAAAAGTTTGAAAGTGATAGAACACGTGAAAACTCAAAGTTTTAAAAAACTCTCTATGTGATTTTTGACTAATCAAAAATTACATTCGATCAATCCAGAAGTAACCAAGCAGCAATCGAAATGGTCAGATTCAAACTAAAATTTTAATCGCATTTTCAATCGGTCGAGAAACAGGTTCGATCGATCGAAAATTTGGAAAAAACAATTTTTTGAAAAACAAAACAATTTTAAGTAGAAAATCCTCAAAGCATAGTATTTTATGAATAGAATGTATGAGTATAAGATTAAATGCTTTTCAAAAGCAGTTGTATTGAACCCAGATCTCCCAAAATTAAGATTTTCAATCAATTTTCCTTAAATTCTCAAACTTCAAACACTTTTTGCATTTAAACTCAAGGAATTTTCAATATTGGATGGCCAAAACAAAATCACACACAATAACATGTACAAAGTTTAGCAAGGAGTAACTTGTATAGTGTGTGCAACTAGCAAAAACTTGAGATACATGTGAGGTGATATGTGAATGGTAAGCAATCACACTTTCTACAAAATTCATCACATAAATTTGAAAGATGCTATCACCTAAAGAGTTACATCATATAACTTCCACATCTCCTAGAATAAAAGCTTGCAATCATGTAAGTTTCTTGATTTACCTCATTAATGTATAGACCAATTTTATTTTATTAGAAACTTATTAATAATAGCCAGGATAATGTACACACCAATTTTATTTGATTGATTTAATTATAATCCAATAATGTACACACCAATTTTAGCATTTAAACCGATGCTACACCTTATGTTCTTTTTGTACATGTGCTACACTTTCTCGAGCACAAAATCTTATGATATGCACTAAGGTGTTCATGATTGGCTAGTAAATAGTGGTAAGATGGTTATTTATGCCTTTCTCAATAAGATCAAGTCCAGCAATCAACGGCATGTGACTTCAAGATCAAGATCATGTGATCAAAAACTATAAACATCTTCCCACACAACATGCACTACAAAGCTCAAACTAGTAAAGTGTAATAAAATAAACTCATACAAGCTAAACAAGGTACATAAACATGTTATGTAAAGATAAATTGGCCAATCTTGATTTCAAATCCAAGAAATAATGCAAAACACATTTTGCTTCCCTTTTCTCCTTTTTTTTTTTTTTTTTTTTGAGAAAAGAAATAACAAAAACAACTTAGAATGAAATGCATGAATGTTATGCAATACAAATCCTAGAAAAGCAAAGAAAATAAAAACAACAAATAACAAAGGTCACAAAGAGTAGAGCAATGAAACACAGAGACCATGTCAGAAAGACTCAATTAGATCGAGCATTTTGCATCCAAAACTTTTTAGATGCAACTCTAGCATTGGAGTTGTTATTCATATTAGAATTCTAAGCAACTCCAAGATTGGAATAAAGATTTAAAGCCTTTACCAACTCACCAATAAGTACCATAGGATCTTATACTTAACGCACAGGTACTTTTGGCTTATTTACTCGCTTAGCAACTTGCAACTTGAAACAGTTTGGACGAATGTGCCCAAACTTTCATCAAAAATGACAAACTTATATAGGTCTATCATGCAACTTGCCCTTAGGAGGATTAGGAGTCTTAGGTTTAGATTCTTGAAGATCAACCCTAATTTTCCTAAGAGGTGTAACTGCGACAGGTTTGACAACCTCACTCACAGGAGGCTCAAAAGAAAAAACAAAGTTTGTGGAATGAGTTTCAGGCATAGAGATGCTTTCTACAAAACCTAAACCAGTTTTTTCTGAGGGAGACTTTTGAACACTCAGCATATGATCAAGTTTGGAGCTTGCAGACCTAGTAGTTTGTTCTCTAGCCATAGATAATTCAAGTTCCAAATTCTTAACTTTTTCAAGTAAAAGCATGTTCTCAGTCTTCACATTATTCAACAATTCATTCGCATCAAACAGTTTCACAAGAAAATTTTTCTTATCAAGTTCAAGAGATGTAATTTTCTTTAAGCCTAAATCAACACTCATAGCATCCTTTACAGAAACTTTGCAAAGTTTATTATAAACTTCTTGCAAATCTGCATCCTCAGAGAGTTCCCCATCAGAAGGGTTCTCTTCAACAGCAACACTTTCATCAACTACAGTAGTAGCTGTGAAAGCAATGAAGTTTCCATCATCATCACTACTAGACTCATTGACAGAAACTTCATCATCACTAGGGGTTACAACCATAGCCTTATCCTTAAACCTCAAGAATGTTGGACATTCATATTTCACATGATCATACCCTTGACAACCAAAACATTGTTGATCCATTGAATTATTAGAAGGTTGACCTACTTTCTCTATAAGTTTTTCAGTGTTATTCACTTTAGTGGGATCATTCCTCCTAAAATTTCTAGGTTTAGCATTGTTTTTACCTTTTGCCATTCTGTTATTGTTCCTAAGAAAGTTTCTAAAGTTCTTGGCAAGATAAGCAATCTCTGTAACAGAGAGTTCATCATCAAATCCATTCACATCAACATCATCAACAGATTTAAGAGCCATTGATTTGGATTTGCTTGTCTTAGGTAGGTCCAACTCATAGGACTGAAGAAATCTTAGAAGTTCATCAACAAGGATGGAGTCCACATCCTTGCCTTCAGTGATGTCAATTACTTTAGGTCTAAAATTCTCAGTCAAAGATTTAAGAATCTTCCTAACAATTTTAGGTTGATCATAGATTTCACCCAAATTATAAGCAAAATTAACAATATCATTAAGTTTAGTAGAATTTATCAAAACTTTCATCATCAAACATCCTAATGCTTTCAAATCTAGTTGTTAACTGCTGCAACTTATTGGTCTTAACTGCCTTTGTGCCTTCATGCATAGTTTGGAGAATATTCCAAGCAAGTGTGAGCAACCTCAACCTTAGAGATTCTCTTGAATTCCTTCATAGAAACAGCATTAAAAATAGCATTCATAACTTTGCTATTAAAAGTGGCTGCTTCTTTCTAAGAAATTTACCACTCACTAACAAGAGTAGTAGGCTTCTCACATTCGTATTCAACGAAATTCTAAACTCTCTCATCAATAGATTTCAGGAATGCTTTCATCCTTACTTTCCAATAAGCATAATTATTCCCATCAAAGTGAGGTGGGATAACAAGAGAGTGACCGTGTTCCATGACAACAAGGGTCAAGGATCAACTCTTAGATCAAATGATCTAAACACTAGAGCTAACTTGCTCTGATACCACTTGTACGTTTTTAAACCCCTTAAAACACAACCAGATTAACTTAGTTAATTACCTAAGTGATTACTTAGTCAAATTATCAGATCTAAGTTAACACAAATATATCATATCATTGTAAAGTGCGAAAAATAAATAACACAACGATATGATAACCCAAGAAAACCAAACCGGTAAAAAACCTAGGGAGGATTTAACCTAGCTATCGTCAAGGTAAAACAGATCCACTATGAAAGAATTGAAATTTACACAATAGCGACTTAGACCACTAACATCATATTGCTATCTCAAGTAGGAAACTTACTATCATGACCACATGACAGCTCCAAGTCCACAGACTACTACTTCTTTCTTGGATTCACAGTAAGTACAAGCACTCCCACTTGTGTATCTTTAAGCTCTTGAAACTACAACTGAATTGATCATCAAGCTCTCGACATCAATCTAGATCTTAATAACCCTTAATGTGTATGAAGGCAAACACCTCTAGATCTCACAAGAGATTTACACACACAGCATAAAGAGCAACCTCAAAATGTGACTAGGGTTTTCCCTTTTATACTTAAGGCAAAACATAAAACCCTACACGTCGAACGAGCTTGGGCTGAGTTGGAAAATTCTGCCGAAAACAATCTACACAAGCTTCAATCAATCGAGTCTAATTTTCGATCGATCGAGCCAAGCAAATTTACACAGTAAATCCTGCAGTACACTCAATTCCAACTTTACACTTAAACATACTTTGAGCAAGTCTAAAACAAAACTAAACGTTTTGATCATGGTTTGCCAACATTACAAATTGAAGTTCTAATACATTTAAACCTAAAGTCTTAGAACCTAACAAGAAAACTATCAGATTTTCACGATGAAGTTACAGTAAGATCTCTAAAAAAATCTTTACATGTCTCGTTGTATGTTTCCTTTTCATTTAAAAAATAGATTTAATATCAATATTTTCCTTTTCTTTAGGTTTGAGAATTAAGATTGATTAAACTTCTCATGAGAAATTTATTATAAGATTTTAAAATCTTATATACCTATTTTGAAATGAATTGATTGGATTTTACCATGTCACTATTTCTAGATCGCTTTAAGTTATTGATGACATTGACAAAATCCAAATTTAGTCCTATCAAAATGAATGCAACATGATTTTAGACACTCCATAATGGAGTTGCCTAATAACTCTAGAACATCCTAACATGTTGAAATATTATTCTTCCACTCACAAACTACTATGGCATTAATTACTAGTAACAAAATTCACAGTTCACGTACACGTCATACACATAATCCAACACCAACCATACTATGTGGTTTACACCTAATGTTCAGGGGTGTGCATTGAACCCACCAAATTAATGAAATTGACCTAACTTGATGCCTTGAGTCAGTTTACGGGGATTGATGGATTGGATTAAGTTAAAATTTTATTTTTAACATTGGGTCAAGTGAAGTTCAGATTGATAGTTTTTTTAACCCATTTGACCCGACCCAAATCCTCGATATATATAAGTTTATTTTATTATCCTTATTTGAATTTTTTTGGTTTGATTGATTTTGGTATTTTGAGAATTAGTTTTGATTTGAAATTTTTGAGTACAACGTAAGCATCTAATATGAATTGTTATAATTTATTGAAAAAATATTTAAATAATTGATGACATAATTTTTAATAATAAGATATAAAATATATATATATATATATATATATATATATACAAAACTCACCGATCCGACCATCCAATTCAATCAAACCATGTGGGCTGGGTTGGGAATTTCTCAACCTGATAAAGTAAAGTTGGGTTAAAAACACCCTCCAAACTGACCTACCAACCCAACCCGACTCATGCAAATCCCTTCTAATGTATATAAAATAATAATTCCTTATCCTATTCTGCATCCTTTTTTGTTTCCTTATAAGATAATAAAAGTTAATATATTTTTTAGAAATGGGAAGCAATGGAAAGCATACAGCAGAGAGGTACATTGATATATTTTTCAGTTGCTTTCACATAGCAATTAGCTAACATTTTCTTGACAAGAAACACATTGTTTGTTATAGGTATGCAGTGGTTACAGGCACAAACAAGGGCATCGGTCTTGAAACTGTGCGGCAACTTACATCTCAAGGTGTGACAGTTGTTTTAATAGCTCGAAATGAGAAGAGGGGGATGAAGGCTATGCTAAAGCTCAATGAGTCAGGTATGTCAAATGTAGTCTTCCATCAGCTCAATGTTTTGGACCCAATTAACATCAACTCCTTGGCCAATTTCATCCAGGAAAAATTTGGCAGGCTTGACATCTTGGTAAGGATGAAACTCTTTCATCCTTTGTCTTTTTTTCAAATGTTAATTCAAGTTAGCATATTGTGTTGAGGTAGTTATATTCAATTAAATGGCTCAACCTAAATCTGACCCATTTAATAATCATGTCATGACCTTTCAACTCTAACATGACCTGTTGATGAAGCAGGTTGACATGACATGACCCACTTGACATGCTTAATAAAAGGGTCATGTTGGGTTGACATGAATATGACATAACCCATTTCAACTTGCCTAATATTAAACAAGTTGGACACAAATTCAATCCATTTAACCTGCTTCAAAAAAAACCTGATTTATATTGTTATTTTAATAAACAACAAATTGAATACAAACTCAAAACATCAAAATACCTATATACAATTTGAAAGTCAATAAAAACATCAAATACATAAAACACATCGTCCAAAAGTTCAAAATAACATCAATGTATTTGATAAATATTAAGTTTTTTTTTTAGAGGGTAATAAATATTAAGTTGATAATGTAATACCATCCATCTAAAAATAAGTTCTTTACATCCCAAAATAAAGTGCATACACTTCAACCCAAACAAAAATAACATAGTTCAACAAAAACATAGCATCCATCTAGAAATAAGTTCTTTACATCCCAAAAGAAGTGCATACACTTCAACCAAAATTCAAAATAACGTAGCTCAACAACAATATAACATCTACAAAACTCCTCAAATGCTAAGTATCAATATTGAAAGAGTTAGAGCAACTAATAGATTGATCATGACTATAAATATGACTATGAATATCATTCATAGATTTTTTAGGGTAAAGTTAGAACTTACAATTATAACACTTATAAGTTTTTGTAATTGCTCACTTTTTTATTTAAGTTTATGATATAAGTTGGGTATAAAAGGTATTTGATAAATCTAAAATAAAAGGAATATTTATTTGCTATATGAGTTAAACTGGTTGGGTTAAATAAGTCATTTTAGGTTGACACGAATAAATTGGCGTGTCAAATATGTCAATTGCGATTCATGCGGATTGACCCGCTTATAACACATTTATTATCGTGTTACTTTCGGGTCAACCCATTTATAACTGAACCTGCTAAGGCCCAACATAACTTGTAGAAACCTATGTCATGCTCGTATTGTGTTTGCAGACCGTGTCAAACATTGGTGCCCTTTTGAATCTTAAATTGATTCCAAACTCAACGTTGTAACCATTCAATTAAAATTAGCCAAAATTTTAAGGATGAAATTCTTTCCTATTTGAATCTTTTACCAACCATTCAATTAAAATGTATAGCCAAATTATGATAAGGGTACGTTGGATTTTGCTAAAATAAAAATGAGATGCAGTAACTTCACAATCAGTTAATGCCTCCAAAAGTTACGTGATGAAGTTTGTATCAACACTTTCTTCACAGATCATTCAGTGTGTTGCCTAAGTTTCTATCTTTTTGCCTTTGCCTCTAACTCTATCTCTCATAGCTATCAAATATCACGAACAATCATGTTAGGGTGTTACCATGATCACACTTAGTTAGGTAAGTTACAATAGTCACCCCCTCTACTCATTTTTTATTTACCAAAAAAAAAATAGCTCGAACTTCAAAGATATAGATTATTCACTAATTATGTTAGAATAATTATGTTATTTGACCTTATAAAAAAAATTATGTTATTTGACATAATAATTTCTAGTGCCTTTATTATGAATAAATTATTAACTTTATTTGTGAAATTATTAAATATATTTTGTGGTATAAAATATTGATGTCTTGAAATAAGTCTACTGGATTTAGTGGAATGAGGTTTTAACTGAACTCATATATTATATATAGTTCTAGACTTGACTATGTCTATCAATAATATACACTATTACTAATTTACTATAGATACACGTTTTTGGATAAGTTGGATTATGATGGAAATGAGATGCAAAATTAAAATAGTTCAGAAAGACAAAAGGGTAGTCTTCATTTTGCTGGTCAATGCATAATAATTTGGTAGGCCTTGTATAATAAGAGATCTCATGCCGAAATGGTCTTATGACCTTATTGCATCATTACCCCAAGTACTTGATAATAATAAGATACAAGTACTTACAATTTCCTGCTTTTAATTTTAATTTTTTAAATTACAATACTTTGTGATTTGTTTTTCTCAGCTGTAAAAGTACAAGATATAGAATTCTAAAATTTTAAAAAGGTTTACATGAACTTTAGTTTGTGTAACCATGTTTCAGTAATTAAAAAATATAACATGACCTTCGTTTGACTTTTGCAGGTTAATAATGCTGGAGCTTCTGCGGTTGTGGTTGATATGGAAGACCTAAAGGCCTTAAACATGGACCCGTCATCCTGGGTAAGCTCATAACATAAAGGCAGTAAATTGTTGATGCATGCCTTGTTCAGACCGATACCCATAACTACTTGAATGCAGTTCTCAGGCCAGGCTGACAATTTGGTTCAACTTCAAGCAGTGGTTAAAACAACTTATGAGAAAGCAGAAGAATGCTTGAATACTAATTACTATGGTGTGAGAAGAGTAACTGAGGCTCTCCTGCCACTATTACAGCTTTCCCCTGCAGGAGCAAGGATGGTAAATTTGTCCTCTCGCTGGAGTCAGCTAAAGGTGAAAAGCCAATCTCCTATATCCACACATATATTCAACATTTAGCCTTGTACAAATTGTCAGTGTTTGCTGCATCAACCCTATTCTAAATAGTAAGCTACTCTGGCAGTCAGAACCAAAATTTGGTGGCCCACAAAAAAATAGTAAATAAGGTTAGATGGTAAATAATAAACGGGCTGATATTTCAGTTGTGATTAAAACAACATTACTTTCATCTGTGGTTAACACTGACATTGCTTTTATTATACATCAATCACAATAGTCAATATTAACAATTGTAAAAAATGTTGTCCCTGAACTTATTAATTTCTTTAACCCCCTTAAGATGAAAATTTCATGTGTGTTCTTGTGACAGTGAAGTTCTTGTGGCATGTTTTTTAAGCATGCGTGTGTTGCGAGATGTATGAGCCCCAAAATACTAGCCTATTACTTAGATTTACCTCCAACATCATAAGAGAACCTCGTTTTCATTCACATCAGAGTATTATAGATAAGATACAAACAAGGCATGTATTATCATCTGCTATGAACACAATGGTAGAGTGAGTTTAGACCAGTAGTTCACAGTATATGCTTAAATCAGTAAGAGGGTTACATGGGCAATTTTGGCAGCTATCTCATCCTTGGATAATCCACTAATCACTGCC
The DNA here is from genome assembly GCA_030445155.1 of Quercus variabilis. NCBI lineage: Eukaryota > Viridiplantae > Streptophyta > Magnoliopsida > Fagales > Fagaceae > Quercus > Quercus variabilis. Next base: position 23,524,849 of record CP129445.1, read on the forward strand.
ACATTTTATCAATTATTTCATTGGGGTCCTAGCACCACATGGAAAAAATGTGTCGTATTAGTAAAAATTATCTAATACAACTACATGCATCACTTTATGCAGAGAATTCCTGGTGAGCATATAAGAAAAGAACTAAGCGATGTAGAGACTCTAACCGAAGAAAGAGTAAAAGTCGTTATAAGAAGATTTTTGCACGACTTGAAAGAAAATGCACTTGAAGGCAATGGATGGCCATTGACGGTGCCTGCTTATGGCATGTCCAAGGTCACCCTCAATGCCTACACTAGAATTCTTGCCAAAAAGTTCCCTAACATGTGTATCAACTGTGTTCATCCTGGCTATGTCAAGACAGATATAAACTGGAACACAGGGACAATGAGTGTAGAAGAGGGAGCTAGAGGCCCAGTTATGCTGGCTCTTTTACCTGATGGAGGACCTACTGCCTGCTATTTTGATCGTACTGAAGTGGCTGAGTTTTGATTCAGCTGTTTTCCAATTGCACCATGTCTAGATTTAACTTCTACTACTTGGATTCTGTAAATTTTGGATAAGAGCTACGTTTCTTTTTCTAGTAATAAACTTAAGAAGACAAAGATGAACTTGTCTTTATATTTGATAAGAATTAGATTGTATTGGATTTAGCTTTGGAAAACAAGAAATACATAATATGGTGTTGTTGACGAACTTCCCACTATTCTCTTCAATTTTGAAGTGAATCTTACAGCCTATTTGGCCAATTTGAATTGAGGGAGAGGGAATAGAGTAAAGTAGAGTTGGCTGCAAATTGATTGCAAAGCTCCGGTCAACTCTACTCTATGCACACTCTGATCTAAAAACTAAAAGCTATGAATAATCAATGGGGAATCAAGCAGATTTTTAATGCTCAAATTGACAAAATTTGAAGAGATTTTTCTGACTCTGCCACTGTCAGTGGTAATGAACAGATGATAGAAAAAGGAAAAGAAAGAAATTAAAGAAATGAAGAAATGGGCAATATGATAGTTTTGCTGAAACCAATATTACGATTTGGAGAGATGATTACAAATTAAGGTATTTGAAGAACAATTACTAATATAAATTATTAGGCAAAGTTTAGCTACAAAATTGGTTGTAACCTAAAATTACAACCTTACTCAATATTATTAATATTACTACATATTTCGAAAATCTAATCGTTAGATTGCATATTCTATACGTTCTTAATACATATGTCAAATTTTGTGTCAATCGGATATTATTTACTACATAATTTATAAAATTATATTTTATGCATAATTTTAAACTACAAAAACTTGTAATTTAAACAATTTATTAATGACATAGCTATTGATATTTAATTTTCTAAAAATTTTACAAGCATGGAGGATATAAGAAAAAAATGTAATCTAATGATTGATTTGTCAAAATTCTTCTCTAATAAAAAGATATTGAATAAGGTTGTAATCTTAGGCTACAACCAATTTTGTAGCTAAACTTTGTCCTAAATTATTTGATACAAATTTAACACCACATGATAGTTGGAGCCTCTGGAGATTTTGCTCAAAGAAATATTCTTCAATTCTTGTGATATTATGAATTTGAAATGACTTCTTAAACTTAACCATTTCAAACACACATTTATATATCTAAAAGCTAAAGTATAGTATTTATTTAACATTTCAATTCAATTCGGTCCATTTATTCCACCTTGGTTCCATTCAGTCCAATTAAGTGCATTTGGTCAAATTCTATCCACTTTGGTTTCATTTGGCCCACTTAGGTCTTTGTAGTCCAATTCGATCCACCGCTGTCCAATTCGATTCACTCAGTCCACTTTGGTCCATTTTAAACTAATTGCGTCTTAAATTGACAAAAAAGTTTTTTGAAAGAAATTTTTCAAACTTCTCCTATAATTTTTTATTTGATGCAAATTTTGAAATTCTAACCATTGGATTACATGTTCTTATTATATTCTCACTGTTTGCAAAATTTCAAGAAAATCAATAAATATGTTATCAATTAATTATTTAAATTTCAAGTTGTGGTCTAAAATTAAGCTTAAAATTTAAGTTTATTGATCAAATAATAAATAATATTTATTTAAATGAAATTTAATATGCGTGTTAATGACATAAAGAACAAATTTAACAAAGTTAGGTCAAAACATTAATTTTGAATTCACCACCATTTCTTCAATAGTCTCTTCAATAGTTTAGGAGGGAGTATCGTTTCCTGAAACATCAAATGAGGTTGGTGTAGTTTGCCCTAGGATATATTTCATGGTGATGGGCATTAAACTTTAAGTGTACTCACTTGCCAAATACCAACAAGGCAGTATGCTGACAATACTAAGTAAAATGCATCTGCACCAAATTTCAGTTGATACACGTACTCGCGCATACAAACATCGTAGGCGAATTGACCTAACTGCAAGTGGCAGCTTTCCAAGGAAAGAAATATTTATACTATTTTTCCCAAATATTGCGAACACTTGGTTGCAAGGGCAAGTAACATTCGTATCACCACTAGTCCCGAGTTTCTTCTACATCAGCCACAAAAGATTTATTTTTCAGGAAATAAATCCTGGATATCAAGAATATCAGCAAGAACTCCAGCTGCTGTAGTATCATTACCAGCTCCAGCACCTTGAATAACCAGTGGCTGTTCAGAATAACATCTACTGTATATCTCCAACTGCATTTACATCAAATGAAAATTAGTCTTTACATATTATGACTTAACAGTTAACACACGTAACCAGGGCCATATGTAGCTAAAAGAACTTCAGAATGTAGGCTGAATAAGATGTGAAATGAGTGTTAAAGATTTGACTAGGTATGAGCTATTTCATAGAGACATCCTGGTTGTAGATGCAGTATCTTCTGATATGCTATAATGTGTAGAATTATACTTACCTTCATTAGCTAACCAGTAAAGGATAAAACAGTGAGAAGAAAAAACACAGTACTTACCACATTGTCACTTCCTCTCAGTCTTCCCAACGGAGAATCCTTAGGAAGCTCTTGAATTCCAACTTCACATCTACGCATGAAGAAAAAAAAAGAGTAAATTGCAAATTACACCCCTAACGTTTGAGGTTGTTTGGATTTTACACCCCAACGTTTCAGAACTTGGATTATACACCCTGAAGTTTGGTTCTGTTAGCAATTCACCCCCTACGATTAGTTTCTACTGTTAACTGACACATCACCATGCTGACATGTTTTATTTTTGCCAAATCATCTCAAAACTACGTAGTTTCAATGAAAAATAAAAACTGACCTGGCATACACAAAACTAAAAGCCTAAAACTACACCGTTTCAGCCTAACTTCTAAAATCCCAAACCAAAACCCACGAAGGCAGCTCCCTCCCACCTTGCACAGCAAAGACCCATCGTGAACACTCAGCAGAACAGCTCCATAGTAGCAGCCACAACGGCGGTCAAAGCGGCAGCCACAATGGCGGCCTCAGTGAGAACTCTTTCTCTCCTCTCCAACTCTATTTCTCTTTCTTTGCTTTCTCTTTCTTTGACAGATTTTTGAACCCACAACAACTAATTATCTCTTTTAAATGGAAGAATTGTTGTATTGGCTAAGGCTGAATCTGGAAAAAAGTTGTAAAAGCTAAAAGTAGTGGAAACAGATTAAAGAGGGAGAAAGGAATTTACCTATACATATTCTGCATTTTCAGATCTGTTGGCATCAAAGCACTTAGCCAATTGCCAAAGCTTACTTATTTCTTAGTGATTTACTTAGTGGTAAACCGTAAACTCTTGCTTCTTTTAGAAGCATGGTAATTTTTGTATTATTATCATTCACTTATCTTTTTATTAGACCTTCACTTCATACCCTTTAGTTCCCTTGACTTGATTGTTCAAATCTAATAGGTTTCACTGAAGAAGTTTAACCTGAACTATTTTCTTTGTAAATTTGTTGCAATGATACTCATTGTGGCTGCCGCTATGGCCGCCGCTGTGGACGCTACTGTGACCACTACTGTGGCTACTGTTGTGGAGCTACTCATGATGGGTCTCTACCGTGCGAGGTGGGAGGGAGTTGCCTTTGTGAGTTTTGGTTTGGGATTTTAGAAGTTAGGTTGAAACGGTGTAGTTTTAGTCTTTTGTTTTGTGTATGCCAGGTTAGTTTTTATTTTTTATTAAAACTACGTAGTTTTGAGGTTGATTTGGCAAAAATAAAACATGTCAGCATGGTGATGTGTCAGTTAACAACAGAAACTAACCGTAGGGGGTGAATTGCTAACGGAGCCCAACTTTAGGGTGTAAAATCCAAGTTCTGAAGCATTAGAGTGTAAAATCCAAGCAACCTCAAACGTTAGGGGTGTAATTTGTAATTTACCCAAAAAAAAAAAGTAAATATATAAGGGGCAATGGCAAAGCCAAGACTTTGCGGAGAAGTGAAGTGCATAACAATTTTAACCACTTCTATGTGTGAATATTTAACAAGGTGAGAAGAGAAAAGAGATGGAAGGAAATAGACCCCATTATCCAAAATTGGATGCTTTTGGGGAGAAATGGAAGGTTGTGGTTATGAACAACACTTAAAGCATATTGCACAAATTAACTATAACATATTAACACAACCTCAGTGAAACTACTTTCTTTCTTTTTTTTCTTTTTTTCTTTTTTTTTACTTCTTTTCCTTCCATATTACCAAACAAAAAAAGTGTTAGAAAACTTCATTCCTCATCATTACTTCTTTTGTCTATAACAAAATTTCCAATCACACTATTAGGCACCAAAAATTTTTTCACTCATAACACTCATTAGATCATTATCCTAAGAACTTTAACAAAAGTGACAAGTGTTTCTACAATGATTCCATTAAGATGCATATATTCTACTGCAAGATCATAACCACCTTTGCTTTGTTCCTTAATGAAAACTTTAACATTGTGTGACTTTATGCTTATTATACAATACACCTTCAAACATCTATTAAAAAGTAATTTAGATAAAATTGTCCATATCTTTCTTAGAGTGAATAAAAAAATTACCTTGATCCCTCGATCACACAGACATAACGCAGCACATTCCCATTTAAAGAAGCCTTATTAACCCTCTCTTGGATATCTTTGTCAAGCAATAACAACCCATTGTCCAGGAAGTCTTCAACAGACATTACATTTGATCCCATTACTTCAGGGTACAAGCTCTCAATCTGAAAACATATGTAACCAAATTTATAAAAATTATTTATTAATAAAAATAAAAAAGACGGCACTAATATTCATCAATTGAGCATCATCATAATTATAAAATAAAGATATTTTAGTTTGAAAGAGTGTGATAATACAAGCAAAATAGTGCAATAACCTTAATGCTATCCAAGTTAATGCGCCGACCAAGAAGCCGAGCAAGTATCAATGCCTGCATGTGAATATAAAAGAAATAATTAGAGCAAGGGGAATAGAGCATGGTTCTACATCTCAAAAACCACGGCATCTATATTCTCACCACAGAGAGATCTGCTCTGCAGATGATATCTACATGACTATTACAATCACTTTACATCAGAATTATGATGGGGGTTGTACATAAAAATACTAATTAAATATATGTACAAAAAAATTTATAAATCAATGATAACAAGTCAAACTATAACAACCATATTGATTCACATATTACACAAAAGAAACAGGACAGCTTGGAAGGTTTCATATGCTAAAACACTAACAAATGAAGAAGTATCCGAAAAGGTTGGGAGGTGTTTAGTAAATGCATACAGTTTAAGGTAGGGGTGGGGTATAGAGTGAAGTTTTGGACAGATCGGCGGTGTGGGGACTTACCACTCCACCTATCCTTCCCGGTAGTGTATGGGATTGCTTCTAATAGAGAGGCATCTGTGGCCTCGTCTCTCGAATGGTTGGGGATTGAGGCTCGGAGAAGCTGGAATGTTCATTTACTTAGGGATCCAAATGATTGGGAGTTGGGTGAGGTGGATGAATTCCTTCGTACCTTGGGTTCTAATTTACCTCAATCTGAGCACGGAGACCATATGAGGTGGAAGTTGTCGAAGACGGCGGATTTTGACATCCACTCGTTCTACAATAAGCTTTGTAGTCCCTTGCCTATTATCTTTCCTTGGAAAGGTATTTGGAAGGTTAAGGCTCTTCCGCGCGTCTCTTTCTTTGTTTGGACTGCCACTTGGGAGAAGATTCTTACAGGGGACACTCTGCGGGGTAAAGGCTTTGATTTTGTTGACTGGTGCATTATGTGTTGTTGTAACAAGAAAACTGTGAATCATTTGCTACTTCATTGTGAAAAAGCTTATCAGCTGTGGAGCTTGGTTTTTAGATCTTTTGGGATTTCTTGGGTTTTGCCAAGATCGGTTGTAGATACGCTTTTCGGTTGGTGGAATTGGTTTGGAAAGCACTCTTCTAGCATTTGGAATTTAGCTCCATTGGGACTAATGTGGTGTATTTGGAGGGAGCGAAATTGGCGAACTTTTGAGGACATGGACAAATCCGATGACCAGTTGCTCGCTTTTTTTAGTGGTTCTCTTTTTGATTGGTCTAGGGCTTGGAGACTCACCTCTAGTGATTCTCTCCCTTTGTTCCTTAATTCTCTTCTTTGTACTTAGTTCTTTGTTAGTTTTTGTTTGTTTTGTTGCTTTTTCTTAATGTTTGTTTCCTTCACTGTACTCCTTGTTCTACCTTATGTTTTTTCATGAGGTAGCTCTTTGAATATACATCTTTCTTACTTATCAAAAAAAAAAAAAAAAATGGATGATCATAACTTTTTTTTTTAATATAAGTAAAGCTTTTTCATTGAAAAATGACTACTTTCATATCCATAATGAACACAAAGAAGCCTAAAGAATTACAAAGAATAAGATATCATGTACAGAAGTAGGAACCTGTATTTTAAGTTTGAGGGGGCAAGTGGTGCTGGTATTCATTTTTGGTATGAGTGCTGGTACAGGGACATGAGTCTTAAAGGACACTTTTCCATACATATTCCGATTGACCAGAGATTAAAAATTAAAATTTAAAAAAAAAAAAAAAAAAAAAAAACTGCAATGCCAGATTTAAGGCAAGAACAGAATTGGACTGTTTTTTGGAATGTGGTATTTACAAGATCCTGTCAAGGCTGGGAGTTGGAACTCCTGCATTCTTTCTTCACCCATTTATATTCTGCCAAGATTGAGGCGGCCAGAGAGGATCGCTTAACATGGCTCCCGACTACAAGTGAAATTTTTGAGGTAAAATCTTAGTATAGAGCTTTGACTCCTAGGGGACATCATTCTTTTCATTGGAAGCGTATATGGAAGTCAAAGGTCCCAACAAAGGTGGCTTTTGGGGTGGACAGCCGCTAAGGGGGGAATTCTAACCATAACCTCCATAAGTGAGGATTGTGTGTGGTAGATTGGTGTTGCATGTGTAAGCAGAGTGGTGAGTCTGTTTATCACTTGTTATTCCATTGCCCTTTGCGTATGATATTTGGTCTATGGTATTTGGCATGTTTGGGTGATGCCTCATGGAATTTTGGCCTTGGTGGAGTGTAGGACAGGTTGGTTTGGTTGGCATCAAAAAGTGGATATTTGGGGTACTCTACTTTTATGTATTATGTGGCTTATCTGGAGAGAGCATAATAATCACACATTTGAAAGGCATCAAGTGTTCACCCTTGGATCTGAAACTGTTACTTCTTCACACTCTTTTTGATTGGTTGGCAGTTCTGAGTGGCCTGCTGATTTTCAAATTGGCTAGAATTTTTGGAACTATGAACTCTTAGCTGATTTCAATTCACAGCCTCTGTACACTTCCTTTGTATAGTGGATGCACTGTTTCTTTTTCTCTCTGTTCTTAATAAGGTTTCACATTTACTGATCCAAAAAATAAATAAATAACAAAGTATAGCGACTCTTTACAATCCCACACATGACACTAGTCGAATAAGCTCTAATAAACAATGATTGCAATGAAGTCACCGAACTTTCTTCATCTTCAAAAGTATGATGATTTTGTTCCCTCCACAAAGTCCGCATCAAACTTCAAGTAACTAGATTCCAAATATCCAAAAAAAAATGTTTTCCAAACCAATTTCTCCAACCAAACAAGAGATCCATGACTTTTCAGTAACACAATTGAATCCCGCAAGAGACTCGTGAATTTTTCTGGTAATATTGTGGACCTAGGGCAATGGAACGGAGGGTTGGGATAACAAAATTGCGCTAAAGGGCATGGATGTGGGTACTGAAGGCTCGATTGATTTGGTGTAGGCCACCATAAATGGTTGGACAGCTGCAGAAAGCGGTAAAGAGGATGGCTGTTTGGTGGTGGTGGTGGTGGGGCACTATGCATGGTGAAGAGTTTTAAACAGTGTCAATAGAGTTTTTCTTTAAGCTATCTTATTAGAACTTTGTCTTGTTTGTTCTTCTTCAAAAACCATGATTGTCACAATTGAAAGATTATCTCAAAGGGTAAAAGTTTCAAATCAAAATGAATTTACCAAGTCAAAACTGAAACATGCATTATGCACTACCAACCCAGTTCAAGGTCTCTGTAATAGGAAGCATGTTTTTGATACTAATGATGTTGAGCTAGAAGCCTATACAAATAAATAGAAAAAACATAACAATAATATTGGACACAAACAAAAATAGACCATGTCCGAACCTTTCTTGCAACATCCATTCCACTAAGGTCATCACGTGGATCTGCAAAGTAGATATCAAGTCAGTGATAATCATAGTGTCAGATACTTCAAAATTAATTTCCAAGACCTGACTTCTCATCGCGAGTCAAGAGACAAAGAAGAACAGGAGTCACGTGAAATAACAAGAATCATATAATAATCATTAAAAAAAAAAAAAAAAAGTGAATTTCACAGGGATACCAGCATCCCTGTTTTTCCTTATAATTTATTCAAGAATTAATAATAAAAAAAACATTATGAGGAAGAAATGCAAAGAACACTTAGAATAAAAAACAACCAATTAAGTAATTAACACAACTGAAATCAAAAGTCCTAAGTATAATAAAATAAAATAAAACAGCATTGAGTATTTGTTAAAATTCAAATTATTCCAAATAAAAATGTAATACATAACACAATTGAAAGCCAAAAGTCATGCAGGTCCTCACTTCCTCTATCAGATAGCAAACACAAGTTTCATAGACTATGTGTTTTTTTTTTTTTTTTTTTTGATAAGTAAGTTTCATAGTTGACAAATGCAGTTTATAGGAAAGCAAAAGAATTATATGAACCTGGTTCGGTGTAACCCAGGTTTTTAGCAGCTTTAACAACTTGGCTCAGTGGCTTTCCATCTTCTACCTCACTCATAACATACCCCAATGTACCTACAACAAATACAAGAGATAAAAACCATCATTCACATTCATGTGATCCCCATAATACAAATGCAAGCAATTCTCTATGAGACATTATGTACTGTAACCATAGAACAATGACTTAAAAAGATTCGGTACCACTTAAACTCCCAACAATACGATGGACAGAGTCACCAGATGAAAGTATACGGTTTAAGGATGCTATGACTGGAAGACCAGCACCAACCTACCAAAAAAGCTGAAATCAATTCAGTGGAAATTGCTTAAGCCAATTGCAGATATCTATGTAAGCCAAATATCATAAATCAGAATCAAAGAATGACATTTGCTTAGCAAGACCAAAAAGGAGGCCATGAGGCCATCAATAGTAGATCAATTTGCTTATCCAAATATCTTTTCTTTTTTTTCACTTATCAAAAAATAGTAGATCAAACAGTTATTAGTATAATATCAATCATAAAAAGTCCTACTTCACAACTAGCATGGACATACTTTCACATTCCATAACATATCTTTCATCTTTGTTACACATACTTTAGTTTTTCTTTTTGGATTGAAAACGGCCTCCTCACTGCATCAAGAAAAAATGACTTACAGTTGACTCATGCCGAATGCGACGTGGATGTGAGACCAGTTTGTCATAATCCTCCTGTAGATCAGAGAGTACAAATTTCTTTTTAGACACTTCACATGTTACTAATTGGTATTTCAAAGACAAGTTTGTCATGCAGGAATGGTGAACAAGGAATAAGAAGAATGAGGAGACAACATCAAGGACACTTTCTCCTGGTAAAGAACAATGGAGATTGCAAAGAGAATAACTCAACAGCAAATACATAACAATGTTCCTTGCATCACATTTAGAAAGATAAGTGCTTCAATCTACCAAACCTACTAGTCTAAGTTTCTTACCATTGTAGAAGTAAGAGGCTTTTTATTAGCCATGACAACGCAACAGCCCAAATCAACCACTTGTTTCATTACTCCAATAGTCTCAGAGCTAGCAGAGCAATCCACTAGGGCCAAACCTACAATAAATCAAAAAAACCAAATTCAAAACCAAAAGCATGAAAATATGCCCCCCCAAAAAAAACCCATTTTCTAGAACTCAGTGAAACATAAAAAGAACACACACATGCATGCCACATACCCATTGATTTACCCAGAAGAGCCGCAATATCTATAAGTTTTGTTGTTGAATCTGAACTGGTTAGTACTTGATACTCAACTCCTTCAAAAAAAACATTCAAATAAAATTGTAAATCCATTTTAATGAGTAGAATCAAAGATATAGATAGATATAGTAATGGAATTACCAGAAGTAGTAGAGAGTGTGAGGAGAGAAGAACCATTGGACTTGAGTTGACAAAGCTCCAATAGAAACTTGTCATCAAGCTCCATGGAGAGGACATCAGACACAACAATGGATGACTTGCTATCACAGACTCCCACAACTCTCAAGTGAACACCCTGCCAGTTCCAACCAAACATGTCAGCTCAGCTATCAGCAAATAAAAAGTATAGAATTTTTACAATCGAAAAAAAAAAAAATCATTTTGAGGAAAATGGGGTGAAATTTGAGAATGGAGGATGGATGAAAGGAATGACCAGTTTGGCATGAAGAGATCGGGAGGAGACAATGTGATGGAGGAGTTGGCGGCCAACGCCGCCGCAACCCATCAAAACCACCGGAATTGTCTTCATTTTTTGTGTACAACGTTTGTTGCTGGCTGTTTTTGAGTTTCTAAAGCCAAACAAACTAAACAAGCGTTTCTTAATAGTCAATAATACTCTCGATTGATAGAATATTATGTATATATTCAATGAATCGGGTATTATTACCGTGCTATTGTCATTGGTCCCTACATAATCCGGGTTTTTTTTTTTTTTTTTTTTTGGGAGAAAGCTACATAATCCGGGTTTAATTTCACTAAATCAAAGGTTGTTTTAAAAAAAATATCAAGAAATCAAAGGGTTTAATTTCACTTTATAAAAATAAATAAATAAATAACTAGTGAATCTTTAAAGGGAATATTATAATGTAACGGTAGACACTATAAAGAAATTGATAGATTTAGCCACAAAAAAAAAAAGAAATTGATAGAATTAAAATTAAGATTATTTGGATTTTTTTAAAAAGAAATAGATTTTCATTAAGCACCAAAGAGAAACAAAGTAACTCAAACTCACATTTACAATATTTGGATTAGGTATTTGTGAGAGGATAATAGACAATAATGGGATTGAGGATTCTATTCTATATTATTTAGATTTTTTTTTTGAAAGATAAGGGCAAAAATCCCTCCAATCCCCTTATTTAGAACCAAACCCTATGAATTTTTACGAGCCCTTTAGTTCAATCTTCTAATTTTCTCTCATTTTTAGTTCAATATGTAGTCTTTATATTGTTACCCTTAATATATAATAATTTGGGATAGAGGTTTGGAGAATAAAATGATTATCTATTTTCTTAGAATTCCTACCTATCAAACAGTTCCTTAATATAAAAATGATTCCCTAAAAAAAAAAATCTAAAAATGAGAACAAAGGAAAAAAAAAAAATTTCTTGAGATTTATCTAGCATAGAGACAAAGAGGAAGTTGCTTCGAAAAAAAAAAGAGGGATGCTACGTCTATAACAATTTTACAATATTTTTACAACAAATCACAGGTGGTTAGTTATTATTGGTTCAAATTTGAAACTAATACTAAGATTACTTTTTTGTCTCAATAATAACAACCAGTAACAACCTACCACTTAAAATTTATTGTAAAAATGTTGTAAACATATCATTTCTAAAAAAAAAAATGGAGGATGAACAAAAAGTTTCCCTAACAAAACAAAAACCAAGAATTCTTTTTCTTATTTTTTTGGCTAGACCAAGAATTTTTTTTTTTTTTTTTATTTTATAATTTGGTCTTGTCATCAAAACACTTACAATGTAAAGGGGGCCCACAGCTGAGACCGATTTCATAGTAGTGTGATAAAGTGGAAAGTGTTTGTTCCGAAGTAACACAAGCCGTCTGATCAAAAACGAACGACGGATAACACGCGTGTGTAGTAATGTCCTCTGGAATCTATGCGACACGCACTCCCTTTCCCTCTCTCTTTCTCCGTCTCTCTCCGACTCTGCTATCGCCCGGTGCTGCTTCCCAAACCCTAATTAAACCCCTTTACAAAACGCTGTCGTTTTTAACTTCCTCTTCAGGTACCACTTCTTTATTCGCTATTATTTTTTTAATTTTTTTTTAAAAAATTTGCCTTAAGCTGAAATTTGAAAACCCTAGAAATTCATATTCTATGCTATGTTTGTGTTGTATTTAAATTCTAGGGTTTTGTTTTACTCTCTTTCTGTTTCTTGTTGCTCTGTATGTAATATACTAGTATGTATATGTGTATGGAATGTGTGATCACAGTTCATTTTTACATGCCAATATTGATTTTCAATGTTTCATTGGTTCTGAGTGTTGGAATTTGATTATATTGAAACTTAATACGTGCAATTCAGAGTTTAACGGTTTCTATCCAGTTTTACTTTCCAAATATGAGTGGTTGGCTTTTTGTGTTGAATTTCTGGTGCTTGGAGTTGACAAAAGTGGTTTGGCAATATGTGTGTGCGTGCGTGCACTAGGAAGCATGGACACTTCATTTGCATGGACACTTCATTTGGGGTGCCATACTGGTGTTGTAGCCGCCGTGTCATGTTATAATACCCGTGTTCGTGTCCGTGTCATATATTCTGTTCACAACCAGTCCCAAGCTCAGAAAAAGGAGAGTTGTGCTAGTTTGATGGCTAGTGTAAAATTTAGTCACTCCATAGAACGACCCTGGCTAATCTGTTAAGGATTCATAACCAACCCAAAAATTTTGACACTAAAGCTTTGTTATTGTTGTGTGTGTGTGTGTGTGTGTATTTATGCATATGTATGCTTGTCTGAGTTCATATTTATGGATAGACTGCTTAGGAAAATTGAGAGTTATTCTATTTTGGTTTCTTAGTTCATAATATTTATATTTTTGAATAAGATTTCTTTGTTGGTTGAGAATGATGCAATGAATAAATATTGATATGGATTCTTTCAAGGAATTGATTATGAAAATTCTATAATAGGTTAAGGTTTGTGTGGCATAAAAATATTTGTGATTATCAGTTATTAATTTTTCCTTTTTTTTTTCCCCCTTTTAAAGTACAATTTCTTGGCAATCAAATGGAGGTTGCTTTTTTTTTTTCTTTTTTTTTTTTTGTGGGGGGGTGGGGCATCCTTTCAATTATTATATATTGAATCAATTTGTATGGTTGGAGACTTGGTGCAGATTGCGTCTCCATTGGCTTTAAAAGCATTTGGTGCATTGCTATGTAATCAGTCTGTAAATTGGACACTCAATAACTAAGCATTGTTACGGTAGATTAGCATGGATGTTCAAGTGATAGATGTGGAAGAAGGGATGGGTCATCGGGGTGTAGCAAATGATGGAGATGCTGAACTCAACGAAGGTGAATTAAATATTGCTGAAAATTCCGCAGCTCATAACGAGGATGGATTTACTGAGCCTTATGTGGGTATGGAATTTGATTCTGAAGATGTTGCTAAGACTTTGTACGATGAGTATGCCAGACGCTTGGGTTTTAGTTCCAAAGTTGGTCAGTGTAGTCGTTCTAAATCTGATGGGACAATCATATCTCGGGAATTTGTTTGTGGTAGAGAGGGTCTGAAAAGAAGGCATGCTGATAGCTGTGACGCAGTGCTTAGGATAGAGTTAAAGGGTCAAGAAAAATGGGTTGTAACAAAATTTGTAAAGGAGCATAGCCATTCCTTGGTGAGTCCAAGCAAGGTGCATTACCTTCGGCCTCGTAGACATTTTGCTGGTTCTGCAAAGACCATGGCTGAAACTTACCAAGGGGTGGGAATTGTTCCGAGTGGTGTTATGTATGTCTCCATGGATGGAAACCATGTCCCTGTGGAGGCAAATCGTGGAGTTAGGAAAACCCCTACTGCAGAATCAAATCGCCCAGTTAAAAACACAGCAGTAATGAATTATGTTGTTAGGCCTTGTAATCGAAAGAGGACACTTGGGAGGGATGCTCAGAATTTACTGGAATATTTCAAGAAAATGCAAGCTGAGAACCCTGGATTCTTTTATGCAATACAACTTGATGAAGACAACCGCATGGCTAATGTATTCTGGGCAGATGCAAGGTCAAGGACAGCTTACAGTCATTTTGGTGATGCAGTCACACTGGACACAATGTACAGAGTAAATCAGTATAGAGTGCCGTTTGCTCCCTTTACTGGGGTGAATCATCATGGTCAGACAATTTTGTTTGGTTGTGCATTACTCCTAGATGATTCAGAGGCTTCTTTTATTTGGTTGTTTAAAACATTTCTTACGGCAATGAATGATCACCCTCCTGTCTCTATAATCACCGATCAAGACAGAGCGATACAGACTGCTGTCTCTCAGGTGTTTCCAGAAGCCCGCCACTGTATTAGTAAGTGGCACGTCTTAAGAGAAGGCCAGGAAAAGTTGGCTCATGTATGTCATGTGCATCCTAATTTTCAGGTGGAATTGTATAATTGTATTAACTTGACTGAAACTATTGAGGAGTTTGAGTCATCTTGGAGTACAGTCCTTGATAAATATGATCTCAGGAGAAACGATTGGCTTCAATCATTATATAATGCCCGTGCTCAATGGGTCCCTGTATATTTTCGGGATTCCTTCTTTGGTGTTCTATCTCCTAATCAAGGATTTGAGGGTTCATTTTTTGACGGTTATGTGAATCAACAAACCACATTACCTATGTTCTTTAGGCAGTATGAAAGAGCTTTAGATAGCTGGTTTGAAAAAGAAATAGAATCAGATTTTGATACAATTTGTACCATGCCAGTACTAAGGACTCCATCACCAATGGAAAAACAGGCAGCAAATCTCTATACAAGGAAAATTTTTGCAAAATTTCAGGAGGAGCTAGTTGAAACATTTGTGTATACTGCAAATAGAATTGAAGGTGATGGAGCTATTAGCACATTCAGGGTTGCAAAGTTTGAGGATGATCAAAAAGCATACATTGTGACATTAAACTATCCAGATATGAGAGCTAACTGCAGTTGTCAAATGTTTGAGTATTCTGGCATTCTTTGTAGACATGTTTTGACTGTCTTCACTGTGACAAATGTGCTTACGTTGCCACCCCATTACATCTTGAAACGATGGACTAGAAATGCAAAAAGTGGGGCTGGATCAGATGAACGTGGTGGTGAATTACATGGCCAAGAGTCTCTGACATTACGTTACAACAATCTATGTCGGGAAGCCATCAAATATGCTGAAGATGGAGCTATAGCTGTAGAAACTTATAATGCAGCAATGGGTGCTCTCAAAGAAGGTGGGAAGAAGGTTGCTGTTTTGAAGAAAAATGTTGCCAAAGTAGCACCTCCCAGCTCTCAGGTGAGTGGGATTGGCTATGATGACAAGAAGACCTCTACATCAGCTTCAGATATGACCCCACTGTTGTGGCCACGCCAAGATGAGATGACACGGAGATTTAATCTAAATGATACTGGTCCTCCTGCTCAATCAGTTGCTGATTTGAATTTGCCTCGCATGGCCCCTGTGTCTCTTCACCGAGATGATGGTCCTACTGAAAACACGGTAGGAAGGAAAATTAGTTTTTGTTATGTTTTCTTAGTTTCATATATATTTTATTTATTATTTATTATGGCTCACTTACAAATTCTATTGTTTCACATCCTTTTGCTTCAAGTATGAGAGCATGACACTGATCTGGCCCTTCTTTGGACCTTTTGCATAGGTTGTTCTTCCTTGTTTAAAGTCAATGACTTGGGTCATGGAGAATAAGAATTCACCACCAGGGAATAGAGTAGCTGTAATTAATCTGAAGGTATGTATTATATGAAGTGGAAGCACAAAAAACCAGGAACCTTTATTTCATTAAAATGCTCAAGTTGTGAAGTGTTCTATCAGATATTTGATCACTTAAGGATTACTGTTTAAATAGATAGAACTTTAAAGTTTCTTAGTTTATTTAGGTAGTTTTTCTGCTATCTAATTTATTGAAATAATTGATATTGATCAGAAGCGTTGAGTTAGTTGAACAGTTTCTCTTATTCTTCCTAAACTTAATTTAATACTGTTCTGGAGGTTTATATTACACATATGTTATTCTTAACCACTGCAGTTGCAAGATTATAGCAGAAACCCTTCTGCAGAATCGGAGGTTAAGTTTCAGCTGTCAAGGGTATCACTTGAACCAATGTTGAGGTCTATGGCCTACATCAGTGAACAGCTATCAACACCGGCTAATAAGGTTGCTGTCATAAATTTGAAGGTATGTGAATTCAAATTCTTGACCTTTGTCTAAAATCTGCTGATGAATCACTTTGCTGTATCATAATGTTGGAAGTTAATTCTTAAAGGTTTATTTCAGATAAGGTTTACACATGGAGACACCAACCCATGTGTCTATGCAAATATTTGTAATACATGAAAGTTTGAGTGCTATACTAGACCACCAATATGAAAGATTGGGTTGTGTTTAACTTATCTCTTTCTCTGGCTAGCTTAATATATGTACACATTTCTGAAATGCAAGCACCTGACCCTAAAAGGTTATTGTGGATTTTAAACTTTGAAGATAAGAGTGGGTTTTAACGTTAAAACTGGGTTTCACCTCTCTCTCTCTCTCTCTCTCTCCTTATGACAAAATACAGACATAGGCTGGGGTTTGGGGAGGAAATGAAGGAGCCACCTTTCAGGTTGTGACGTGTGCAAGTATGAAGTTCCTAAGGGGTCTACAAATACATATAGATCAAGTTTAGGAAATCCTTGACAACAAATCTATGGATGGCATTACTTCTGAAATTGGGAGTGCCTAGTATTTGTTGAGGCTCAGGCATAAGCACTCCATCTGGCATCATGCTACGCTAACAAATTATGGTTTTTTGTTCTTTTTTTATTGGTTAAACTGGAGGATTTCATGATTATCCTCCAACCTTGTTGTTTAGGTTCAATAGGTATCTGAGATTCTTTTTTCCGTCTGTGGAACAAAGGAGATGGTTTATTTCCTTAAACCAAAATTCCCTGGGCTGTGGTGCACTCCAGAGTTTCCTTCCTTCCTAAAAAAGCAGTATCAAATTAGATTTTGAGTTTGGAAAACATTTTGGAGAGGCCCCAAGCAGGGGGCATGCTTTGTAAAGTGGATTCCGTAAATCATGCGTGCACTGCCCCTTTTTGTCTTAGATTTGAGATTGTTATTAGAAATACTTTTAAAGCTTTGAGTAGTGCCTGCCTGGTAAGTGGTTTGGCTGTGGACTGTCACTGAGATGAGTGAGTTATTTGGCAGACACGCTTGTTGTATTGAGCTCCATTTGGAAAGAAGGGGTGTATTTCTAATGGAGAAAGGTGGTTCAAGATGGGGAGTTTAACAATGTTTCACAAGTTATTTTTATCTTGTATTACTTACAGGAACTAGGATGCTCTTTGTGTGAATGATGATTAGTTCTAGTGAAGTTCTCATATTACTTCTAGGGGTAGTATATTTCTTTTTCCTTTTCCCTCCAAGAGATGATAATGATATTTTCACTAGGATGATTACTGATCCAAAAAAAAAAAAAAAAAAAATCATTAGGATGATCAAAATTATGCAATGCATATGATTATTAAAACTTGCCCTGACCTTCTCTTTCAGGGTAGGTGGGGTGTGTTCTGGCTCTTTGCATTTTTTTTTTTTCATGTGATTCAATTTCTTACTGTAGTTTGGTTTGATCTTTTATAATATTTATGATCTCCTTTCTCTTTCAATTTGAAGAGTATAACCTTATCCTTTATATTTTCTCATCTTTCTTTATCATGATTTAAGAGAATTTATATGGTGGGGAAAAATCGGGTTAAAAAAAGTTGGGCAATCCTCTAATTCATTGATTTCTGATTTTATTTTATATTCTGTAATTTTAGAAGACCATTTTAAGACCAGTGATACTCTGTGATACAGAATGTTGGGATGTTAAGAAGTAATGTTGTGTAAATTGAGCATAGTTGAAATGAGAATATTAAGATGGATGAATAAGAATACAAGAAAAGATACTCTCTCTCTCTCTCGCGCGCGCGCTCTAAATTAAGTGATACACAACTGTTTCTATGTACTTCCTCTTCCTCCCTCCCTAGAGTCCCTACACCAGCCCACCTTCCTGCCCCCACAAGCACACAGAAATATAAAATGAAATAATAATGTAAAGAACTTTTTGTGTATCATCCACATTTGTTCAGTTATGATTGGAGTGGCAATCCATTAGCCTACAATAGTTTTGTTGCTTGATTTTGTTACATAATTGTACTTGTTAAGTCATTCAAAGTGATGTACATGTTTTCTTCTTCCTGTCATTCCAGCTTCAAGATACTGAGACAACTTCAGGAGAGTCGGAGGTTAAATTTCAGGTGTCCAGGGATACATTAGGTGCCATGCTGAGATCAATGGCTTATATACGTGAGCAGCTTTCAATTGTGGTAAGCATTCTCTATGTACCCTTGTGATGAAATATATTCCTTTTGGTGCATGGGTTACAAAGTTTTTGTTTTAATGGAAAGCATGAGATACCTTCTATTTCAAGTTCATACTTTTCTTTGGGGCCTTTAACAAATAATTGAAATTTACGATCATCACATTAGTGAATGAAACCATTTGAAACGTAGAGAGACTAATAGTGTTTGAATGGATAGCAAAGCACTAAAATTAATATATCAATAAAGTTGAACATATGGTAACGATTCAGACATGTTACAAGGACTTGATTTCAATTACATATACTTGCAGCATATTCAACAAAATCTTAACATGATCAAAGATTTAAAATAAATATGTGAAGTAAATGAAGCAAAGGAGATTTAATTTCAAATACAAATTGAAACTTGGAATTATTTTTTGATGAGTATGAAAGACCTGGAATTATTTATGCATTCTTATAACTACAAGAATATAATGTACTTAGACCAGGAGCTATTCTGTTTCAAACATTTTTTATTCAGCTTAAATGAACCCCCCCTTGAATATATAAAAACATTTGGTTATTGTTGTTAAATTACCACTTGTCTTTGGTATAAATAATATATATCACAGTTCAATGGATTTTAAGTTACTAATTTGATAGGAAATACCAATGCGGAATTACTGATATGGGATATGTGTACAATATGGTATGGACATGATGATATGTCAACACCTAAAAATATAGGATAATGCGGGATGGATACTTTTGTTGATTAATATGTGAAGAAAGAATATTTAAGTATATTTTAAGGGGTCAGACTTTGGTGCAATGATAAGTGCCTTTTGCCAAAGCGATTTTTTGTAGTTCGAGTTTGGGAATCAACCTCTTCTAAGTTGGGGATAAGACTGTGCCTATCAACCACCTTTCCCCGACCTACACAAGTTGAAGGTGTATCATGCAGTCTCTGAGAGTATGCGTATTGATACATGTCTGATTCAAATATGATTGCTAGTTCAAAGATTCTATACTTTCTAACTAGTTTGTCTTTTATTAGTATAACAATAAAAGACTTATTGGTGGATTGTTAGTGTGACCTGCCCAAAAAATAATTATTCTTAATAAATAAAAATTAATTTATTTATTTGCTCTCTCCATCATCATCATTAATCACATTTTCCACTTTGATCTTTGAATTTAAGATTTGATGTCAATTTTTTATAAAATCCCTGTTTAGCTTCTATAGATTATAAAAATTTCCTTTCAATCTCTCAGACCAGCACAGGCTATATGCAGACAATAACAAATAGGCAGTTGTATTAATAGGACAGACGTTTGCTGAGGATTTGTCTTTCATCTCCCTTTATGGAAATATAGTACACTAGGGATTCCCTTAAAGTTGAGTAAATGTAACGGGAAGCATGATAAGTTGAGTCTACTAAGTACCAACACCTGGAGCATTCCCACTTTTTTTTTTTTTTTTTTTTTTAAAAATCCTTTTCTTTTTTATTTTCTGTAATAAGATGTTGCAGCTGCTTAGAGTGGCTGTAACTTAGATGAACCAACGTATGCAGCTACTGTTTTGGAAGTCAGGCTGTGTTCTGAGCAATTGACACTAAATGGCCAAAACCAGCTTCAATTGGTTGATTCATCTGTTGATCCTCTGTGATTCTGTCATGTACATTTGTTCCTCTTGGCATTTGACTATTTTGATAGTAGTATCCTATACATCTGGGATTAGCCTGGCATCTATGTAAAAGGTTGTGTGCACTTGAATTTTTTTTGTCAATCAAACTAGACATTCGCATAATTTCTTTTTAATGCTTAGATGTTATGTTGAATGACTACATTGAGATCTTATTTTGTCTATTTAATCACGAGTTTTAATTTGGCAGGCTGAGACCCAGTCGGAACCTTTACCGAAAAAGCAAAGGAAGTAAAGCATTGTAATTGTGTGCTTCCAGTTTCATACCCAGAGGGGGGTGAAGAGATCCCTATGGATGGAAAAGTGGGTCTCTGCTCAATGTGCTGGGATTTCTGTATTTATTTGGTTTATGTTGGATAGCTTCTCTTTCCCTTTCTCTGTGAGCTTGTTGTCCAACATATTTGTACATGTAATGTACCAAATTCAAAAATTCAAGGCATCGAAAAGTTTTTCCTAGGTATGATATTGTCCATATTGTCTCACCCTTTTCATTGATAGATTATACCATTTTAATAAGCTTGTTCAAGTTTTTCTTCCATATAATTGGTAAGGATCAATTTCCAATTTTGGTTGCTGTGAATTGTTGTGATTCAATTTCTAGCTGCACCATGGAATGACCCAAGGGAATTTGGATTTTGCTTAAATATTGAAAATAAGATTGATTTGTTTCCATTGCACTCACAGTGGTAATTGTGTAATCGTTAGGTGTGTTGCAATATTGTGTTGTAATATCTGCTTGATGTGCGAAGCATGAAGAAACTTTTATTTTAATTCAATTTTGTTTAATTTTAGAAATCAAGTGTATTTTTATTGATGGATTTGATTTAATTATAGGTATTTTTAGTTAATTAGGTTACTAATATAAATTAATCGAAATTTATAATCCAAAATTACCAAGAAGTGGTTAATATAATGAGAATTATAAATCTTAACACAGCGAGGAATAGTAAAAGCTATGAGGTAAATCTGTCACTCCTTGCAATAACTGTGACCTAAAGAGTATTTCAAGAGCATCTTCATTTTCTCACCCAAATTTGAAGGAAAAAAATCATCTTTACTATTTTACTTAAATCACTTTCCCAACATCCTTCCAACGGCCTCTAAATCTTTTCTTTACTTCATTTAAATAATATTTTTATTATTATTATTATTATTATTATTATTATTATAAGGACTAGATTTGGACTCGTAGCCCACTACGTAGATGAACTCAAACCCAAAAAGTTCAAAACAATAAATTTATAGAGAATGAGTTGGAAAACTGAGCTTTAGTTGATCAAACAAACACTGGAATAGATTCAAATCACAAGAGAATGAATAGGAATAGGGTTGTTTTGAAGAAAAATAGTCATCGGCAAGGTTCGAGATGCACTGTTCTTGTATATTATTCTCAAATTGGGTTACAAGTTTGGTTTCTAAATGCTATAGTCTTTCTTCTTGTGATTTCCCGGGCCCTTTCTCCATGTTGTTTCCTCTTCCTTTTATATCATCCTTCTCTTTTATTTCTACTTCACATGTGCATGTTAGATAGTTCTTATGGATACTTGTCCCATCATCCCTTTCCATTAGTCTTGATGTAGTAGCTGTAAGGCTGTAATCTACTGTTCAGGTATCACATCCACATTAATGCAGTCAGGGGTGTTAGCTGCAATGCACTTGATGCGGATGTAGCAACTTTCCTTCTTAGATATTTCAAGGCATCGTCCTGTTCATCACTCTTTCAATGCTTATCAACACTGATGAAACTTTTTGAAACTTCATTCCAAGTGACTAACAAACTTTTTTGGACATCGACATTGATTATCCGAGGACAAATTTATCCTCGACCTATTCCTTGAGCCATTATGGTCAAAGCTAACTTTTGTATATTAATACAGCCTCCACTAAATAAGATTCATCATCTTCAGACAACCCCTTGTCCTCGAATTGGGCCATAGATTTGTAATATGAGCAAACAATGGGCTCCCAGGCCCAATATCCCTACAATTATTATTATCTCGGCCCAATTCTCAACCCATGAACACACTTTAGCTTTTGCTAAAAAAAATAAAATAAATAAATAAATAAAAAATTAAAAGGTAAGATACAGTTAACACTCCTGAGATTTGGACTAATGCCAGTTAGGTCGAAAACTTTTCAAAACTGACCAACTTAGTACCAAAATTCAACTTAAACCCTAAATTGTTACTCATTTCATTCCTCTCTCTCACGGTGATTAGGGATTAAGTTGGCCAACTTTGAAAAGTTTTGTATTAGACTGGCATTAGCCCAAATCTTAGGGGTATTAATTTATTTTACCCAAAAAAAAAAAAAAATCTTTCCTACTAGAGAAAGAATACCCAAGTTCCAAAATTTGCTTTTGAGCTCAAATGGTTAAGATTTGATCTAAACCATAGCTTGAAGCCAAGCCTATCTTTGAACATTTAAAAAAATTTAAACGCTTGAAATTTGGAGTTGTGTGATTTGAGTTTAATATTAGAATTTGAACAAGGTTTCTCTATGCTAAGAAAGGTGGTTTCTCCTCCTTCTCTTAGACAGTAGAATTGTTGTACCTTCTTGTAAGGTTTTCTTTTTCCCTTGTGTAATAATGTTACGTATAGGGCTTGTTGGGTTTTCTTTTAAGGGAGTTTGGGAAACAGACTCTTCTTTTCTTCTACTATTCCTTCAAAATACAAACGTTTATTTTTCTTCTTTTCCTACTTTGTGGACCTATGGATGATTTGACAAGGCATTGGAACTACCTTTCCCTGTTCGAAAAGGAGGGGGATGATGTTTGTTTCAAAAAAGACCGCTACTCCAATGAACATATTATTGCAGCCCAATTTTTCACCAGGCAAGCTTTGAGTATGGATGCTGTGGCGAAGACTTTTAAGCCATTATGGAGGGCAAACAACGGTTTTACAATGAGTAAAGAAGGATCTCACAAGGCTTTATTCATTTTTGATAACAAGGATGATGTGGATCGGATTCTCTCTAGCAAGCCTTGGAGTCTTGATAAATATTTGGTCATCCTAGAGAGATATGAGTGTCAAACTCCTCTGGAGGATCTAAAGTTTGATAAGGTTTCTTTTTGGGTCCAAGTGCATAACATCCCTATCAACTATCAGAACAAATCAGTTGCAAAAGATATTTGTGAAGCAATAGGAAAGGTTGATCGATCAACTAAAGTTTCAAATAGCGAGGGAGGTAGCTATGTTAGAGTGAGTGTTACTCTGGATGTGTACCAACCACTGTGCCGAGGAAGAGTTATCACTTTTGAGGGAGGCGGAAAAATATGGGTAAGTTTCAGATATGAACGTTTACCTAACATATGCTATTGGTGCAGTTGTTTTGATCACAGTGACAGGGACTACGACACCTGGGTTCAGATCAAGGGCACGTTAAGGATGGAAGAACAACAGTTTGGGTCTTGGATACGAGCTACACAGTTAGGTCCACCAAAGAAAAATGTGGTAAGGGTATCGGGGTTCTATGAAGAGAGGGCTAAAAATATGTCTACATGGCGACGGAGGGAAATGACATTCAGTCCGGCGGTGGGGGCAGGTTCCATTCCAAAGGCAAATATAGTAGATCCAACGCATAAGGAAAGTTCCATTTTGGGTGCGAATTATGGGGAAATAAATAAAACAAAACCCCATAATCCCGTGTCTGTAACAGGAAGTTCCTTTTCAGTTGCCTAGGCCAGAGGAAATCAAGGAGTGGACTTTGAGGAGCAATTAAATGAGATTGATACAGAGCTAGGTATTTATGAGGAGCCAAAAAAATTGGGATCCGCTGAGGGAGCAACACCGTTGACTGCAATTTCCCAACCATTTAATATGGACACTTTAAAAAATGAGCTGGCACCTACTCAGCAGCCTACAGAACCGCCACTTGGTGAGGCACCAAGTCACAGACCCTATGCACGTCCATTCCTAGACGTGACGAATCAGGGCCATGCACCCTTAATTGTTGAACCTTCATCACAGACTAAATGGAAGCGCATAATTCATGAGTTTTCGGGTAAAACTTCCATCTTAGAAGATCAGATTGGTTTAAAACGCCCTAGTGATATGGTTATAGACATCTGTTAGTCACCATGCAAAAACTTTTAGTTTTCAATAAAGATAAAGAAAACTATCCGATATTGGCGAAGGCTGGTTCGCAACCCCGCCAAGCGCAATAAGTTGCATCGTGTGGAACTGCAGGGGGCTTGGGAACCAACTACCAATTCAAGAATTAGCAGAGGTAGTGACTACAAAAGCTCCCGCTGTTGTGTTCCTGGCTGAAACATTGGTAGACAAAACTAGGCTAGAGTACGTGAAAAATAGGATTCAATTTGATAAGAAGTTTGTTTTGGAGAGGATTAATAGGGGTGGAGGTCTCGTTCTTTTCTGGAAAAATGATCTGGTGGTTAATGTAGTCTCTTCTTCTTTGAACCATATAGATGCGGTTATTAATAAGGATACTAAAGCAACCTAGCGCTTCACCGGTTTCTATGGCGAACTGGAAAAACATAGACGGCATGAATCATGGGATTTACTTCGTAATTTACATAGCCAAAATTCACTAGCTTGGCTATGCGCCGGGGACTTCAATGAGATCCTAAAGCAAAGTGAGAAGCTTGGGGGACGGATAAGACCTTTGGGACAAATGCAACTCTTCAGGGACATTTTGGATGAATGTGGCCTCATGGACATTGGCTTTAAGGGTTTGCCTTTTACTTGGAGCAGACATTATAACAATGGATTTTCAATATGGGAAAGGCTAGATAGAGCAGTGGTCTCCTATGATTGGTTTTCTAAATTCCCAGGTGCTTAGGTTCATCATGTAGATAGTACAACTTCATATCACAAGATTCTATGGATTGAGAATTCGGATTTGAACTGTTCACCGAGGAAGAGGCTATTCAGGTTTAAGGAAATGTGACTAGGCGATAAGGGGTGTGGTGAGACAGTGGAAGGTGTTTGGCAGGTCAGCTATGAAGAGGAGGGAAGCACTAGAGTAATTAAAAAGGTAGAAAATTGTGGGAAAGCTCTAACTAAGTGGAGCAAAGACTGCTTCGGCAATGTTAGAAAACAATTAGAGCAAAAAAGAAGAGAGTTAGTTCGGATAGAAAAAGTGGTCCTCTAAGGAGGGAATTCAGGCAGATTAGTGGAGCTCAAAAAAGAGATTAATTCTCTTATGGATAAGGAGGAACGAATGTGGCATCAAAGATCATGCACCTTGTACCTTCAAGATGAAGACCAAAATACCAGATTTTTTCACTGTCGGGCAACACAAAGAAAACGTAAAAATCTCATCACCGGTATCAAAGATCAGCCCAATACCTAGTGTACAAACCCTGAGGAAGTTTCGACCACTTTTAAATCATACTTTCAGCAACTTTTTGCTGCATCTAGCCCCGAGATTACTGAGGCAGACTTGGACTCTATTCCACGGGTAGTCACAGCTGAAAGGAATGAGAGCTTGACTGAGAATTTTCAGGCTTGGGAAGTTGAGCTTGCATTGAAACAAATGGCACCACTTAAAGCACCGGGATCGGATGGAATGCCGCCATTATTTTATCAAAACTTTTGGGAATTGGTAAAGGGCAATGTTATTCATGATGTTTTGTATTTTTTAAATTCGAGTTGCATCCCTAGCCCTTTAAGTCATACATTCATCACTTTGATTCCTAAAACAAAAAATCCTGAGTATGTTACTGAGTTTAGACCTATTAGCTTATGTAACGTGCTTTATAAGATTTTTTCAAAAGTTCTTGCAAACATGCTGAAAAGAGTCCTTCCCAACATTATCTCAGAACACCAGAGTGCATTTATCAAGAGGCGTTTGATTACAGATAATATTTTAGTTGCATTTGAGACTTTGCACTATATGAAGAATCATAATTCTGGAAATTCGGGGTTCATGGCTCTTAAACTCGATATGAGTAAGGCATATAATCGTGTTGAATGGTCTTTCTTGAAGGCGATGATGTCACAAATGGGGTTTAATGATTGGTGGATAGGATTGATTATGGAGTGTGTTACCACAATCACTTAATCAATTCTGATCAATGGGGAACCTAATGGAGAAATCAGGCCAAGCAAGGGTATTCGCCAAGGTGATCCTTTGTCACCATATTTATTCCTACTTTGCTCAAAAGGCTTGCACAGGTTGATTCAAAAGGCAACAGAGGGGTGATATTCATGGGGTGTCTATATGTCGCAATTGTCCTAAACTAACCCATTTGTTCTTTACAGATAACAGCCTTTTGTTTTGCAAGGCTACCACTCAGAGTGTGAAAAGGTGATGGAAATCCTCTCATCTTATGAAAATGTGTCGGGGCAGAAACTAAATAGAGACAAAACAGCTCTCTTTTTTAGTAAGTCTACCCCAAGTGATGTGCAAAGGCAGATTATGGAAACCCTTGGAGTTAGTGAGCTAACGCAATATGAAGAGTATTTGGGATTGTTGGCTATGGTGGGGAGGAATAAAAGAGCTAGTTTTAATAAATTAAAGCAAAGGGTGTGGAAGAGACTACAAGGATGGGAGGGTAAGCTCTTATCACAAGCCGGTAGGGAAGTACTCATCAAATCCGTCATTCAAGCAATCCCCACTTACACAATGAGTTACTTTAAACTCCCTATTACTTTGTGTCAGGAGATTGAGACCCTTATAAGAAAATTTTGGTGGGGACAAAGGGGGGATAGGAGGAAGATTCATTAGGTTAGATGGGAGGATATGTGTCAACACAAATATAAGGGAGGAATGGGTTTTAAGGATTTAACAATGTTTAATGAGGCGATGCTTGCTAGGTTAGCTTGGAGACTCCTTCATGATGACAATTCTATTTTTTACAGAGTGTTCAAGGCTCATTTCTTCCCAAGATATTCCATTCTAGAAGCCAAGGAGTCTTCTTCTGCTTCTTACTCATGGAAAAGTATTCTCAAAGGTAGAGATGTCATCCAAAAAGGGGCCACTTGGAGAATGGGTGGTGGAAAGATGATAAAGATTTGGGGGGATAATTGGCTGCTTTCACATTCTTCAGCCAAAATCACAACACCAGTTCTATTTGGACAAGAGAACTCGAATGTGAAGGTGTTAATTAATCCGGTGACAAGAAGTTAAAGGACGGAGGTAATTGAGAATGTATTCAATGAACAGGAAGCCAAGATTATCAAAGGTGTTCCACTGAGTTCCACAAGCCAAAAGGATGTACTAATGTGGCCGTTTACACCTTCTGGCACTTATTCGATGAAATCGGGCTACAGGTTTCTGTTTGATAATTCTGCCTAACCCCAGGTTTCAAATCAGGATTCGACTTTCTGGAAGAAGTTATAGAGTTTGAAAGTGCTGAGCAAGGTTAAAAATTTCGTGTGGAGAGCTAGTAGGGAAGCTCTGCCGGTGAAAGCTAATCTATGCTGAAGACGGATCACCACAAAGGGCCAGTGCGAGACTTGCAAAACAAGGGATGAAACATGTTCACATGCTATTTTCTTTTGCTTTGATGTGCAGGTAATGTGGAACGCAAACCCTTAGTGGTGATGGCTTTCGGAAATGACAGGCAGCAACGTTATGGACATCTTCAAACGAGCTTTTGAGGAGAGGATGGACGTGGAGCTATTAGCTTTTACTAGCTGGGCCGTGTGGAACAGGCGGAACCAAGTGTGACTCAAGCAACAGGCTTGCCCCCTCGATCAGATTCCTGTCTTATCTACGGATAGGAAAAATGAGTTACAGCTCCTTCATCAACAAGCTGGGACGCCTCAACACAGAAAACATGTCCGATGGAAGCCACCAGACCAAGGGTGTTAGAAGATCAATTACGACAGGGCGGTCTTCACTCAACAAGCGAAAGCTGGTCTCGGCGTTGTTATCAGGAATGAGGAAGGTGCGGTGATGGCATCAATGACACAGCTTGTGCCACTCCCAACAACAGTGGCTTAGGTCGAAGCATTAGCAGCGAGGAGAGCTACGAAATTTGCACTTGAACTTGGTTTAAACATAGTTATTTTGGAGGGAGACTCAAAGGTTATATGTAGGTAACTCCAAGATCACAGTCCATCTCTAGCTTTGCATGGACATATTTTTCAAGATATCAAATGTTTGGCAAGAGCTTTTCAATTTGTGGGTTTCTCTCAAGTACGCTGTCTAGGAAACAATGTAGCTTATGCATTGGCAAGAAGGGCTGTTAGGAAACCAAATTTAACCGTCTGGATGGAAGATATACCACCAGACATTCACCATTTTGTACAGGTTGATTTAGCCAATATTGAATAATAATAATAGCAAGCTTCATTCTCAAAAAAAAAAAAAAAAAAAAAAAGAGTTTAATATTAGAATTATTGTTTTTATTTGTTAGTGTTGTTGTTGGTGCAATTTAATTGGAGAGAGAGAGAGAGAGAGAGAGAATATTAAAATTGATTTATTTAATAATTTTGAAAGATGCAATTGATTTTCAATGTATGGTGTCCACTCTATGGTAATTAATCTTATCATCAAGCTAAGACATCAATCAGTTTTTAATGTAAAGTAAGTTCAACCCCTATTTCTTATTCGATTACAAAAGATTCTACCAATTGAGACACTGTAACTCTTTAAAAAAAATTACCAATATAGAGAATCAGTTGGAAATTAGCTTTATAGATTCACTCTCCAAAGGTGAAAACACTATCTATAATCCATTCTTGGATTTGTTGTGATAATATGGTGGCTTCTTGGATCTTGAATGCAGTTTCTCCACAGATTGTATCAAGCATAATCTACAGGAATACAGCCGTGAAGATTTAGAATGATCTTAGAGAAATGTTTTATCAAAGAAACAATCCTAAAGTCTTTCAACTACAGAAAGACATTGCTGTGATCTCATAAAGTGAATCCTCAATCCTGTCTATTTAACTCAATTGAAAGCATATTGGGATCAATTGCAGAATTATTGTCCTTTCCGAACTTGTTCTTGCGAGAAATGTACCTGCAATTTGACTCAAAAGCTCACTAATCTTCAACTCCAAGATTCAATGATGCAATTTCTCATGGGGCTTAATGAGTCTTTTGCTCAAATCAAGGGGCAAATCTTGTTGATGAAGTCAATTCCATAGATCAATAAGGTTTATTCACTATTGATTCAAGAAGCACAGAGAAAGTAGGTCATCATTCACCAATTCATGTTGAATTAACAGCTTTGGCTACCAAAGCTTTCACCAAGGGAAAAGAGAAATCAATTTGTAGCCATAATAGTAAAATGGGCCATACAGTGGTGACATGCTACAAGATTCATTGCTTCCCTCCTGGTTTCAAGTTCAATGGAAAGAACTCTGAACCAAGTGAGTGTTCAAGATGAGTCTACTAAGAAGACTTGGAGTTGTTCTAATTTTGCTTATGGGGTGTCAGATTTCCTCATGGTCTTTATTGGAAGAATACATAAATACATATTTAGAACAATAACTAAAAAAAAAAAAAAAAAGACCCAATTTTGAATGCCGAAAAAGATAATAGATTTAATCTCAAACCTGGAACCTCATTGTTCCTAAAACTTTTCAATATCATAAATAATATAGGCACAAGGTAAAGAGGTGTCATCTTATGAATAGTAAGGCCAAATCCCTCTACCAAGTTGATATCTTCCCTCTTAATCCCATTTGGCACTTCCCAATCAAAACAGTATAACAGTTTGCAATGTAACCGTGACCGTAGTGGATCTCATTATCATGCCAAGACATATTCTAGATCCTATCGGACCCAGATGGTAATGAGTTCAAAATTGTAACCCTTAAAATCAATGGCATTGTCCTCAAACCTCTCATGATAAAACTCATTCAGATTCTTCCAAGTGTTTAGGTTTATCCCAATAGCTCAAGCATTAATCAAGATTCTTAATTTTGTGTTAATATCATAACCACTTATCTTACAATGCAACATTGCCTCATGTGGAAGTAAAAGGGTAAAGGGTAGTAAGAGGGTGGAACCTTTTAGAGTCTCCACCACCATTTTCAAGTATTGAAGCTTTTCTAACTGGTTTTCATACACATTCGGTTTCCTTCCAACACAACTTCTAATTTATGCTCAGACTTGCGGCTGAATGGTTGTATTTCCCATGAGAATTGCAATGGTTTGATCACCTAACGGTGATATAACCGATGAATGAAAAGATATTGTCAAGAAGCTATTTCACTTGAATACAGCTAAATTTTTGTATTTCTAACCAGAATTGCAATGGTTGGATTGCCAATTGGTTATATTTCAGATGGCTGTGATCGGAAATGCAAATGGATTGGAAGTTCTGTGTGGAGGGGTGGAAGATAGACAAAAGTTCCAAGCAACGGAATTTAGAGAGAAAATCAAGGCCAATGTTTCTTTTAAAAAACAAAACAAAACCCTACAACAGTAAAAACTGCTGGTCCATGACGTAATTTTACTTTTCAATGGAATCAATCTTCGAAATGAGACTTAAAAGTGCAAGTTTCTCACATTTTATTTCAACTGATACTTGGTACACTACTATATTAAAATTGAAATTTCCATCCAAACCCCTCCAAAAGTCTGGAATGTTAAGGAAGTCCATGTACAAGGATTTTCCAGTGCACAATCTGCACAAGGATGGTTCATTTCAGAAAACTAATTTTCATAATACCTTATTCATAACTGGATCCAAGCCACAAACTTCAGAAAAATTAAGGGAAACAAACGGAAACCATTTCCAAGTCTAATATTGAGTCAAATTTACAATACATTTTGTTAACTTTTGAATATTCCCACCCCAAATTTAAAAAGACGTCTCCTTCCAAAATAAAGCTAGTGGGAGAAAGAATACATCACAAGTTCAGGTCACCAACACATCTTGTGGCTACATCACCAATGCAAAGGATAACCATCAGCAAAATGAAAAGCAGATAGCAACCAGAAAGCAATCAAGTCATATCCTAACAGATTTCAGCATATCATCTGCAAGCAAATTATGGTGAGACAACAGTAGTTCACCTTGGACCAAATAAGAAGAAAATTGCAAGTCGCATCGCTCTATCATCCTGCAAGCATGGATAACTACAAGCTTCTATAGTCTATCACAGTGACCTCATCCTCTGGTGCATCTAGGTCTTGATAACTGCACAAAATTAAATGCAATCAGCATGTCCTCTTTATATCATCAGGAAGGCAGAAGGACACATACAGGGAAATTTATTAAGCTCTAAAAGAAAGCACCAGAAACAGCAATGTCAAATATCAGCCAGAGAAATTGTATCACCATTCATATCCCAAAATTTTAATTACACAATCAAGAACTTGTTTCACAATGGCAATTTGATGGCAGTGGCAAAACAATTTTGAGCATCATCAAAAGATCAATAGAGATGAGTTGATGTTCATGTGTGTGTGTGCATGTGTGTGTATAAACATATATAATAAATGCATGTATGTTCATGAGACACATGTAAGTGTACACACACACACACACACAACTCTTTGTAAATGTTACATCACTCAATAACGTCTTTATATATATATATATATATCCCTCAATAAATTTCCTTTGAATCAACGCACGTGCGTGTGTGTGTGTGTGTGAATATCCACGCACACACATCATGTACGTACAAGTATGTTCAAGAGATATATGTGTTTACACACATTTTCACCTATATTGTTTAATCTTCTAATAATTCAAAATATTCAATAAACGCTTTGATTTATTTTGTAATGTAATCATCAATGGCTCTTATAAAAGAGATAAGAAAATGAATTATGTGACTAATATGTTTTTTTACTGGAAAACATATATGCTTTTTTTTTTTTTTTACTAATATATGCATAATTATCTACTACAAAAACTCTAGTAAAAATATATATACATATATATATATATAATTTGACTTCACTAGTTCAAACCAAGTTGGGGGAAAAAAAAAAAAGTCTACCTTTATCGTTTTTAAATTTATATGAATGGGCTTGATCAGTAAGTAATCTAACCTATTTATGTAGAGTCATCAATATCAACAGATTCAGCAGGCCAAAACCTCATATCATAGTTTATCCATTTATATACATAAGCACACGTTTAAAAAAGAAAAATGGCAGAATAGGATGTCTGGCCTATAGTTCGAATAAAATTACATGATTGACTTTGAAGAATACCATTATTATCTCCTCTTTGATTTAATAAAACAAATAATCATTCTTGTCCTTTAGCTTCTTTAAATGAATACCACTCACCACTGTTCCTTCTCACATTTTGGTCTTCATTTAAAATGACAAGACAATTATAGTTAGGGGTGTACAGGACACTGATTTCACCGACCTGTACCAACGTTGCCAAGCCATACCAACCACTTCAAGCCGCAGCAAATGTGCTCAGCAGCGGTGCACAGTGACCTGTGCCCCTAAACTGATGTTAACCAGTCTCAGTAAGGTGTTTTAAAAACAACCCTAAACCAAAATGTCCATCCCACCTCCCCCCCCCCCTCCAAAAACCAACTTTCCCGCTTTTTAATATCACCCACAAAAGACCAAATACCTCACATTCTCACTACCCATATCATAACCTTCAATTCTCCACCAATTGTTGATTTACAAAGTGTATTATTTTCACAGATCTAAATGACTTCTACTCCCTCCAACAACGATGAAGAAACATTTGCCATCAAAAATGACCTCAATAGCCCTCTCAGTTCTCCCCTTCTCCACCCCTCCAATTGGGCTCCTTTGCTAACAAGCTTCCCATCTTGCAGTGACTTCTTTGTTGCTTGTGTTCAATCGATTTGCTGGGATGCCTCTTGTGGTTGATGTGTTTGTGAATGGGACCAACAAAACCAACCGTGTCAAACCAAAAAAGTGCCCCAATAAAACTTAGCTTTCCCCTTCCACCGTGTGGCTTGAATCCCATTTTTGAAAAGCCAATAAGGACAGAGCAGTGCCAATATCCCTGCAAAATCCAAAAGCCAACCGCACCATCCAATGAACAGCCCTAATTAGTGCACCATCTCAAGTTCAATCCTCTTATATCTCCCACTCTCTTGTCCTCACTCTTGTTACACACATTTTACAGAATATTGCCTCACAAAACATGGTAGACCTACAACCATGTTTCAACAAAGTACTCTCACTCTTTTATATAACTTATAGCCTTAAGGGGAGAGGGAAGAGAAGATTTCAATTAGTGACCTCCACTCCATGAGCTGTGCCTTTAACCGATTATGCCACCCCTTGAGGTTTACAACAATGTGCTCTCATATTAACAGTTATCTCCATTGTCAAAGTATCCACCAATAATCAACGTTCTCTATCCCTTAAATCCCATCCCATTTACACTCAACTAGTATCCTAAAGATTTTGCAATAATTCTTCCCATTATAAAACCTATAAAAAATAATAATAAATAAATAAATCCTAACCTGGGTATTTTAAACCAGCATTGGCTTCAACAACCTAAATTTGGACAAAAATATAAATAATAGCACAATCCCAAGCAAGCCTAGCAAGTTACATTGATTGCATATTTCAGCATTTAGTAAACATGCTTATGCTTGGCTTATGTGATTGACATTACAAGTACTTGTTTCATCCATAACCTTTTCCAAATTATGCCTTACTTTCAGGTGGTTTTTGTATTCCTACCAAAACCAGTGAATTTTCCCCCTTCAATTTATAATAAAGGAAATTATATGCACCTTCATAGTTGTAGCTCTCCAAAGTCATTCTTGTATTGTATTTTTTCACCCTAATGGAATGACACCCCACACAAAGCATGCATGCACACGTACACAAAAGGTCTTGAAGTTTGTGCATCAACTAAATACAAAACAAAACTAAAAGAAGAGAAAGAATATCATGAAGTTGGAGGTTAGGCAAAATCTTTGATTGCAAATTACCTGCGTAGACGTCGAGGATCCTGTCTAAAACCTGGGGAAAAAGCAAGAATTGGGGCTGGCCCAGTTAACTGCGGCCCTGGCCGCCCAACTCTACCGCCACCTTCAAAAGGGGGAGGACCACCCTGCTCTCGCAACATCCGCATTGCAACTTCAGGCGGAGCAGGAACAAAAGGCCCTAATGGACTGCAGTCACAACAATATACAAGCTCTCATTGAATTGAAAATAATAATAATAAATACCAATTTCCATCTCGATTTACACAATATTGCCACAATCACTATTAACATACCCAGCACCAGGAACAGGCATCAATACCGGTGGAGGAGCTATATCGGAGGGGAAAGGAGGAGCACCATGCATTCCTTGTCCACCAAAAGTGTCGTACATTGGTTCATCAAGATTTCCTCCATCTGGACCATCTTTGTTGGAGAGATAATCACTTGGATGTGGGTTTTCAGACCTATCATATTTTTCACCACCATTAGCTCGATTATCACGTTCTCTACGGCTGCCACGCTCATCTTTCAATCGATTATCTGAACCTAGCCTACGCCTAATTGGCTTGTCCTTCTGCAGAGAAAATTCTTTCTTTTTAACAATGAGACATGAGAAAATGATACTACTACTCTGTCTTGCTTTGAAATCGCAGATGTTTAGAAAAGAACAAATACAATGACCTTATCAAAATGTCCAAAGGTAAGCATCACTTTAGCCCTTAGTTGCTTTTTTCTTAATAGGTAAGAGAAATACAGGAACATGTTGACAAAAAAGTTGACTATTTTAAAGTAGAGATTTATTCTGAGGCATCCCAAACAAGAAAACAAGATGCTCATTAGGTAAAAGTTGGTAATAATAACCAAACATCATCAACAACATTAATGGGGACATTGGAACAAACAGTGGGATTACCAGTAACAAGAGGGGGGATGCGGTTTCATATCTTTTCATGTAATCTTCTCTAGATAATCAAATATTCAAAATTAGAGAGCAACTAACAATTCCTTACAAACCAGATTGTAGTAAGTTGGAGCAGATGAAAACATAAATCTAAAATTCAAAAGACACATATTTTGGTATAAAAATTAGAGGGCAACCAACAATTACTTCCAAACCAGATTGTAGTAAATTGGAACAGATGAAAACAGAGATCTAAAAATCAAAAGACATAATTTTTGGTATTGGTTACCTAAATTTGACATTTAAAATAAGTAGGCTTTACATGTTGCAAAACTTAATGAGCTCAGACCGAAGGTGTAAAGTTTATCCTATCCTTAATACAGCTAAATTTTAAATTCTGAAAATTTAGTCACAAACCAGAGACTGATCATGGGGAGGCAACATGAAATTGAATCTTGGTGGTTAAAAGAATGGGTCTAGTAACAAGTAATAACAAACTAATATCAAGTTATATGTTTACCACTAGCGCTGCCCATGGATCGGGCAGGCTCAGGCTTACCCTCAACCTGCGACTCGACCCGATCACATCAGGTTGGGAAGGAAACGAACCACTACCAACCAATCATCCCAGGTTATCAACCAAGCAAATCAACAGGTTTGGCAGTCGTATCCGTTGGATGCTTAGTTGGCAAGTTGGAAGGCAAGGGAGACGAAGTCAAAGAAATGCGAGGGAGATCTCGATCTCCAGGGTTGCCACTGCCAGATCTCAACCTCGACGGTCAGATCTCAGACATAATTAATAGGATTTTTTTTATCCATAAGAAAAGATATTTATTGATGTACAAAAAAAACGGGCGCCAAAGCCCGAGTACATAGGAAGTATACCATGGATGCTCTAAGCAAGAAAATTTTAACCAAGATACAAACTGTCCATTATTGCTAACAGGTCTGAATCTAGACCAGGAGAAGATAACCCATAATTCTCTAGCTACATCAAAATGCAAAAAATAGTGGTGTATAGCCTCCCTATCGGACTTACACATACCACGCCAATCTGGGATTATAATTTCCCTTTTCCTATGATTGTCAGTAGTTAAAATCTTCCCTTCCAGTAGAGACCAAATAAAAAAACCAATATGAGTGACTAACCCGCCAAACCACCCACTCGGGGAATTATCAATCCCAGCCAGTCAAAAGTTTGTAATGGGAATTTTATTTACTCATCAGGGAAAAAAAATAAGTTTTCTAAGAGATATACCATAATTAATGGGAGTTTTATAAATAGACATGTTAAAGTACTATGTAGCCAAGACAATCCACAGAACACTGATAAGCCATACCTGTACGGGTTGCTGCATAATTGGTGTTCCACCAGGTGAATCAGCATCACTGTAAATGATGTAAAGTATTTGTCACTGCATCTTGAAATCAACACATAAAGAAAAAACAAGATGCTAAAAGTACATACTTCATGTAATTTTGGAAATACAGCTCTTCACGCACTTTGGAGGTCAACTCCATTAAAAGTTCAGGGTGTTTCAGTTTAAGATGCTTGTGCACAAACTCAGAAGCATGAAACAGCTTTGTGCAACCCTTGGCTCCACAACCATACTTCCAGCCATACTTCTCGTCCCTAATTTTACGGACATAAGGATCTAAAAATTCAACAGCGGCAGTGTCTATCTTTTCCTTAGCAGTCATCACTTCCAAAGGGTCTTGACCCCTCAGCCTCTCCTGCCAACGTGAGTCAAGTTTATTTTCCCACTCAGCCCCATCAGTATTTGAAACAGAGGTCTTGCCCTCCACTCTCACATGCCGGAGACCCTTAGCTTCACTTGTCTCAATCATTCCATAATAATCTAATCCATGGATTCGCCATAAATAAGTAATAAGTGTATCTAGGAGCTCCACGCCCTCAAGGCCCTTGACAGAGGTTAAGCCCCGTATAATAATTACTGGACCAGTGGAGCCACCATGAGACTTCTCTCTATTTGTTATGTCATTATCAGAGCCACATAAAATATTTTCCTCAATCCCTTTTTCAGAATCAAGTTTACGTACAAGTGCCTGTGCTTGTTCAATGTCAACATGGATTCGTCTGGGATCAGAACTGATAAGGTGAGCCTTAGGAGCTGCTGAAAGATCAGTTTCTTTAGCTGGCCCCCGACCATGCCGTCTTCTTTTGCCTCCTATGTCTACTTCATCCTCAGAATTTGGATCACTATTCTGTCCTGATTTATTTGATGATGAAGCATTGACACCAGGGCCTCTACATGATAGAATGTAAATTACTTGTCTGCTATCATAGATAATAATATTTGATGGCAAGATTAAAATATTGCCAAAAAGATGTGGCCAATCTTACAAGTCCAATGTTCCACTTTGCAAATCAAGTAAAAAATCCTTCGCAACCTTTCTTGCCAGTTCATTCCTCCTAAAAGGAAACACCAATAAAAATAAATCAGTACCTTCAAGAGAACGTGCAGTTAACACTATTTAACCCAAACTAGAAACAAAGATTGTAAATTTTCAGGCCCACAAAATTTCTTCAGCTAGATTACAACTGTATGAATCACATTCTTTCATCATATACCTTTCTATGACAGCAATTAGATTTGTCGGGTGATATTTGTCCTTCAACCTAAATAGGAAAGAAAGTTCAATTAGAATGATGATGTAAGTAAAAAGAAAGCAATTAAGAACAAGGCAGATAAGAAATACCATTCCTCGTCTTTATGAGCATCAAAAAAAGCTCGTTTCTGAGTTGATATATACTCAGACTTGTATTCTTGATATCTGCATGAAACGCCAAGATCACTTACTTATTTTAGAATGATCACAAGATGGGCTCAAGATTGAACTCTAAAGCAATTAGAATACTCCCCATTATGTACCTGCGCTCAGCTTCAGCCGGTAGTACATCATCCTCAAGCTCCTGAATGAATTGCTTATATGACATCAAGCCCTCTCTGAAAAAATTTATTTATTATGTCACATTGCTAGGTAAAGAGAATTATAGCTCCAATATGAAGATGTTATTGATTTTCAAAAGCTTCACTATATATATATTGGATAGGTAAGAAAAATTGTATTAATAGAAAACTACTCCATTAAAGAAATGAAGTAGGTAAAGAGAATATGTACAAGCAACAAAAAGAAAACAGAAAATTGTGTACAAACTATGGTTAAAACTTTGATAGTCAACCTAGCAATCATAAATATCCTTAGAAAATTATACTAATCTAAGCATTAATGTGTCAACAACTCTTAATTGCTCTTTTATGAGCCCATAACCAGAGTGAACAAACTTTGGCAAAGGTATTAGATTTCAGTGTCCATATTAAACCCAGATTTTAATTTAATGAAATTGCTGCAATGGACATTTCAAATTAAAGGAAATAGAAAAACCCTGGATTTTGGATAAATCAATTAATGAGCACTTGCAACTAGAAGAACTCAACTCAAGGAAGTGTTTAATTAATTGATTTGGTTGGTTACACCATTCTTGACACCACACTAATTTCATGGCTATATATATATATATATATATATTCCATGACTTCTTTTCCTACCTCAGTTATATCTCTTCTAGCCTTTTGCTTGTCAAGTAGAACTTTACAACTCCACCTTATATAAGTTCAAACCAAATTTCTCTAATTTTCCCCATTGATACCACTATGTTATAACCTCAACTCAAACACTATCCACTCTTCAGTAACAAGCATTTATACCCATTCCAACTACACTTAAATCACTATGATTTTCAAAACTCTAACACAATGTACGATATGTAAAGCTGGTTTCATAT
This sequence comes from Quercus variabilis, assembly GCA_030445155.1. Lineage (NCBI taxonomy): Eukaryota > Viridiplantae > Streptophyta > Magnoliopsida > Fagales > Fagaceae > Quercus > Quercus variabilis. The sequence continues at coordinate 23,563,882 of CP129445.1, forward strand.
CCATCTAATTGCTTTTTCCTCTGAAAAAATTTGGGCTACATTGCCACATGTCCATTAACACAATTATAAAAAGTAATAAGGAAAATAGAATAATTATACAGAAACAATAGCTTAGATGGTTTAAACCTTCAGCTATACATGATTCCCTACTACCACACTGTTTTGAGTGTTCCAGTACAACTCAAACTCAAAACCTAAAAAGAAATTGAAGTCCATTCTAGAGGTTAAAAAAAAAAATTAGAGAGAGAGCAACAATAATAATGAAATTAATATTGTTATCCACATGATACAGATCCATGTCAACAGTGACGATTTCAAGCATGGAGAATGCCCTGGTCTTTACACTCTCACTCCATTATAATCTACATGCGTCAAAGATATTAAATGAAAACCTCATTGGAAAATCTTCTCTCCTATTAACTTCTAGAAACAGTAGAGGAACTAAAACAATAAAATAACCAATAATTATTCCTAAACAAAGCCCTATGCAATGGTAGCAATAAAAATTACAATTCCACCATTCTCTGCATGATTACCATTAATCTTAACCTAATGACTCAAATTACAAAATTATTTAATCCTATATTTCTACTTACATAACCATCGTAACCTATCAACTCCTGTGACCTGTCCCAACACATGTTGCAGATAGGCCCCAAATGTGAAAAGCTCTAGGTCACCAAACTGAAAATTATTATAAAAACAGCATCAGTATTAGAAAAAGATGCTGCTCAATCAAATGCAGATGATCAAGTGGATTATCTTTGGAACTAATTACTTTTTCTGTCTCTCCAATCATTGGTATTGTCACTTTCCATAGGGACTCGCCTAAAATAATTAGATAGATATTTAGAGTCTTTTTTTGACAATAAAGTAATAAAGACATTGGCATTAAGGCATAGATCATGCAAACAAAACAGGAATGAAGTCATGAAGATAAATGAAACCTCAACCAAAAGTGAAGTAGTGAAGTACACAACATGATCAAATGCAAACCTTTGAGTAGTCCCTATATTGGAAGCATCACTATACCCACCACGGCCTGAATCCCAATCTGCAAAAAGAATAGAAGATAATAGGCTCTAAGTAAACAAAAAACATGACAGTAAGAAGAAATTGTAGCCATGCAATAACAAGTGTCACCTAAATAAGACTACTGGAACTGGATACATGCTACACTGTCTGCATAAAACTATGCCAACACCGCCAAAGACTTGGATACATCAGTGCAACTATGCTTTATGTGGCCGATATGACTAGAAACAAACAATAGTGTTTCAAGGAAAAGAGAAGCTACTCCAAGTTCTGGTCTTCATAGTCCTGGCTTCAGCTACTCCAACTTCTTTACTGTAGCTTACTATTGATCTTTTAGAAAATAGTCTATATCTCTTTGTTACACTATTATCATAATTTTTCCATTATGGAGATTCCTTCTATATAAGGTGCCTAGAAAACATGCAACTTCATGCTTCTTTGACACCATGTTGTTTTGGATGGTTAAATTTTCTATGAAATATATAAGAAGCCTTCAAAATCAAACAATCTACAAAAGTATCATTAAAGGGTTTTTGGAACTAAATCTCCTATCCAGCATGCAGCAACTTAATGCTTACTTCATATTGGAGTCTCATATGCAAGTTGTTCCTTTCAATCTATGGCTGACGATTTTGCAATTTACTGGTTGAATTCGACCCTAAAAATTCATGGTATTCAAAAACTACATATATATACAAGTACACACAAATATAAAATCTCCCATCTACTAGTGCTACACCCTTTTATCATTTTTTTTTATATGAATTTTTTTAAAGTTTTTTTTTATAGATAAAAATAACTTAATTAAAAAAGCACAAAAGCGGTGCAATACACAAGGAGTATACAAAGTAACATCCAACTTCTGTCATGTTTTTAAAAGAACATAACTTATGAAAAAAATGTATAATTAAGAAAAAAAAGTTGAGCAGTTACCACTGGAAGGACCACTCTGAAAGCCACCAGATGAACGACCCATGTACCGGCCATGAGGCCTTTCATCAGCATACCCATGCCTACCTCCCATCTCACGTTCATATCCACCAGCATAATCATAACCCAACCTGTGCCAAAGGTCAAAAATGATAGTAGTTAAGCAAATTGAACCCAAAAAGAAAATTATGAATCATATTTATACCCCCAAAAAAAAAAAATGATACTAAAAGTACATACATACATACATACATAGGAAAATCCAATCCATAAACATAAGCATAGAGTAATTAAATAACAATCACTTTCGAGGCATGACAGGTGGAACAGAAGGAAATTGAGTGGAGCACTTGAGCCAAAAATGCAAGTAGGAATACAATGGTGCTCTTTTTTCATCTATGTTTCCATTCAATCTAAAATTTCGATAGTTTCAATGGGAGAGGGGAGATTTGAACCTATGCGTCTCTGTTGGAAACTTCAAAAGGTGTCAATTGAAATACAAGGCTCTCGCTGTAAATTTCCTAGTCCATATTCTATCCAATAAAGAAGTTTAGGAAGACTGTGTCCAAAGTTTATTTCCTATAGATACTCTTCCATTGAGCATGGTATATATGTATATATGCATTTGCATACAATTTTTCACCATTTTCAGTAACAAATTCATAAGATGGTAATAAATCTATGAAATTGGTATTGAATTGAATTGAATTATTGAATTTGAGAGAGAGAGTGACCTTCTATCGACGGGTCCTCCTCCTCTAGGGCTTCCTCTCCGGCCATCATCGTCCCTCCTCGACCGCTTATAGGGAGGCGGCGGCGAGCGGCGAGGGGGAGAGTGCCTTCGATCCCTATACGGCAGTGGAGGTGGCGGGCTCATGCTGCTCCGCCTCTTGTAGTCCCTCGGTGGGGGCGGAGGGGACCTGTTCCGCTCGTAGAAATCGGCTCGGCGCTCTCGCTCTCGCTCGCGTCGTCTCGGAGGAGCTGCTGCTGGTGGTGGTGGCGGCGGCGGCGAGGATTGCTGGTGGGGTGGCTTTTCGGCCGATTTCTCCTTGCGGTCACGGCGGCGGTCGAGGGACTCGACCGGCATGTTCATGACCTCGGCCATGGGAGCTGATCTGAGCTGAGCTGAGCTGGTGGGCGAAACCCTAGGAAGGAAGGAAGGAAGCAGAAAGTTGAAAGAGCGTGAAGATGAAAAGAAAAGAGTGAGGGTCAGAGAGTTGTGAATCGTAGCGTAGCGTGAGCGTAGCTCTGGCTCTCTGACTCTGACTCGGACTCGGACTCGGACTTTAGAGACCTAGTTCGACGCTGAGGAGGCTACTATTGCATTTCCTGCCAGCTGGGCCTGGTCAGTGCTGGTGGTCTTCGGGACTCGGGAGGCGTGTGCGTAAAATTAAAAATACACAAGTTTCGTATGGTTTTTTTTTTTTATTTACTTTTTCCCTGAATCCTGAATAACGACTTTCGTGTTTCCCACACTATTTTCCTTTCCATATATAATTTTTGAGTACTCATTGGACCACAATATTTTTGTTACAACTCTGACATGGCAGGTGATTAGTAATTAACTATCACTCACTAGTAGTGGCTTTAAAATTTATTTTTAGAATGATTACTAAGAAATTTAAATTATATAAAATTTAATTTAAAAAAATAGCTTGAATATATCTGTAACGGGCAAAAATAAGTCAAACTTACTTTTTTCCTCATACAATTAATTTGTAAAGCTGGGACGCCAATTAACCTTTGAAATTCTGTTTAGATGGAATGAACTAACAAAAAATGAATAGATTAACATTAATTATGAGTATGAGACATGAGGGTTGCTTAAAGATAATCTCAAAAGGCATATATTATGTTCCTCGGTTTTGGTTTGAGATTCCCATTACACTTGTTCTAGGATTATAATCATAATATCTATCTCTCCCTGTTCTCAGATGATCCTCTCCGTCTCACAGAGGTTTCTTTGCCTTATATAGTCTCCTAGGTTGTATCTTGGCCTTCCATTTGGAGGGCTAAGGTACATTTCCTTTGATACTTGTCCCATTAGGGCTTCACTAGAAGTTTTCTACCTCAGACTATGAGCTGTGATGACACTATTCAAGGGTCATTTCCTTATTAATGCAACCAGTTAAGTGGGTTCAAAGTATTGAATGCGGAGGCAATGGGTGCTTTATCTACATTCCTCCCTTTCTTGCTTGACAACAAATCTTCCTCCTCTTCCTCGATTTGTGCCCGATGGTCTTCAAAACTGGTCCTTAGCCTTTCCGAGGACACGTTAGTATCCTCAGAGTCCTCGAGCATTGTAGTCTCCTTGTGCTTGTGATGAGCTGTTTATATTTTCTGGAAGACTTGTTGTCAATACTTTCCAAGGTTTGCTCTTCTGATTTTGGACTTCTCCCACTTGCCCCTGCTCTTGGATTCTCATCCTCCCACAATATCAATATCACCAAAAAAAAAAAACATGAAAATACATGAAGTGTTACCATTTATTTCTACTAAAAAATAGAAGAAAAAAAAAGGATTGATTAGAGATAAAGTAATAATTAAGAATGATGAGATGAATGTAATAAAGTAAGAGATTTGAAATAATAATAAATAATAAAAAGAAAAATGGATGATGATGTCTGCTACAACTGTGAGCTAGGTCGCTAAGGAAAACAAAACTATTGTCACTGCAAAACCAAAAAGAGTATAACTGATGACACTATCAATGAGAACTCATTACTATAATATTAGTGGTTTAAAAAGTGACATCAATGTTGTATCCAAATTAGAATTAGTAACTGATTTCCCCTTATCACACAAGATTTGTTATGAAATTATTGTAAAAATGTTGTGAATGTAGCATTATTCTTATTTTTATTGAATCAAAATTCTTGTAATTCTCAAATTAGAGTAGTCAATATTTTTATTAAGATGGCCAAAATATATTAGTTTAGTGTGTGTGTGCGCGCACACACATGTGTGTGTATATATATATATATATATCTTTTGCAAGTATATATATACATTTTATGGCAAGACACACGTAGAGCCACCCCTGTCACTTACACACAAACTCACTTTTTCTTTTTCTTTTTTTTATAGAAAACACACTGAAACTATTATTATAACAACATCACGATACATATACATCATGGATAAAAGCTTGCTGAATACAGTAAGGAATCTCTTCAATCCAAATTACATCATTGACAAGGTTTTGAGCTTGTCCTACTAAAATGTGGGCTAGCTTATTGCTAGTACTGTATACATGAGAAAAATTAACAACACCAATTTCAGCGCCTAACTCATGAATGCCTTCCACAATAGCAGCAACAGAAGTGGGTGACAGTGTAAATCACTTGAGAGCATTAGAGATTGTCAAGGAATCACCTTCCAGCACCACATCTCGCAGCCCTAAATGCCTTGCTAGCAACAAACCAGCCTCATAGGCCTTAACTTCAACTTCAAGTGCCCCCAATGGAGCTTTAATCTTTATGCACAAAGCTGCCTTTAATTTGCCTTCAACATCTCTTATTACAACACCAATCTCAACTTGCTTCTTTGATGAAAAAAGAGCCCCATCTACATTGATTTTTAATAAACCCACTGAAGGAGGTAACCAAGCTGAGAGCAGAGGCTCTTGTTGTGCAACAGGTAAGTGTTGAACCGGATCTGATGCAGCATGAAGGCATGAATCCACTACACACTAGTACTCCTAAAGGTAATTTGTAGTCCAAAAAGCCAAGGCCAGACCTATTTTTCCTTCACCTCCAAAAAGAATTTTGTTCCTATGACTCCAAAATGCCCAAGCAGTTGTTACAAGCTATGAACATTTTTCCTCTCCAGCTGCATTAGTCATCATGACAAATCATAACAAGTCCATAAAAGAACCAAGATGAACATCAAAATGCAGTAGTTGTAATTTTGAAGCAGCCCAAGTTTCTTATGCTTTCGGATAGCCCAAAAAAATGTGATCATTCGTCTCAGCCTCATCATGACAGCAAACACACATTTCTTCTACAATTACATTACGCCTCCTTAACTTGACTTTGGTCGATAAAGTGTCATGACAAGCACGCCAACAAAAGTGTCACACCTTATGGTGAATGGGAAAAGACCAAATTTTCTTCCAAAACTTCCTCAATAAACTACCATCACAAGTAGTTCCACAGGTTGCAGATGTAAACAAATTAACCGTTAATTTATGAACACTCCTAATAGTGAAATTTCCATAAGCAATTTCAGCCTAAACCATTTTATCCGCTGGTAGAGTAGCACTTAAGGGAATACTCTTGATCAATTTGGCTTCATGGGGAATAAAGAGGTTGTTAATCACTTCAATTTTTCACCTTGCTATTCTTGAGTCAATCAAGTAAGCAACATTCATATCAGTACTCAAAAACAAACTTGGAGAAAGTACTTTATGAGATGATACCCCTGGCAACCACTTATCTTGCCAAATCTTGATATTTGCTCCATTACCAACTCTCCATCGCATGTCTTCAATGATTAAGCTTCGGGCAAAGATTAAACTCCTCCATGTATAAGAAGGGTCGCATCCAATCAAAGCATGAACAAAATCACTTGTTGGGAAATATTTAGCTTTAAGTACCTTATAAACAAGAGACTCACCTCCCATTTGAAGATGCCACCCTTACTTCGCAAGCAAAGCCTTATCGAGCCATTTTAAATTCTTGAAACCCAATCCTCCATCACACTTAGGCTCACACATTTTTTGCCAACTAAGCCATGTGATTTTCCTTTCCTCCCTTTTTTGACGACACCAAAAATTCCTAATCATCCCCATCATTTCATATCAAAGCGAATTTGGAAGTTTGAAACAACTCATAATGTAAGTCGGAATTGCTTAAGCCACGACTTTTATCGAAACTTCTTTTCTTACCTTGGACAACAATTTTTCTTTCCAACCTACCAACACTTTCCCCAATTTCTCCTTGATGGCATTGAAGGTAAGTCTTTTATTTTTCCCCACTAAAGAAGGTAAGCCAAGATACTTCTCGTGTTACTTAATTATTTAGGCACCAAACTGATTTTTTATCTCCTCTTGAACTTCCCTTGAAGTGTTACTACTGAAAAACAAAGATGTTTTTGCACGATTTGAACTTTGACTGGAAGCTTTCTCATACACAACAAGCAATTGTTGTAGTTCATCACACTCCTTTAATGTTGCCTTTCAAAAAATCAAACTATCATTTGCAAAAAAACAAATGAGACAATCTCGGACCACCCCTACAAAATTTCACACCCTCTATTTGACCCCTATCCACTGTTGATTGAATTAAAGCAAACAAGCCTTTTGCACACAAAAAGAAGAGGTAAGGTGACAAAAGGTTTCCTTGACGGATTCCCCCTAGATGGAGTAATATCCCCTCTCGAAGTCCCATTAATTTTAATTTAATAAGTAACCATAGAGACATATCTTTGGTTAGCAAAGCTCAATTTCTCCATAACTTTTTAAAGCCAAACCCACTCTACCCTATCATAAGCTTTACTCATGTCTAATTTAAGAGTCATTTTCCCAATCTTGCCCCCCTTTTTTTTGGCTAATATGATGCATAGTTTCAAAGCCATCAGTAATCAATCTCCCATGGACAAAAGCACTCTATGTATCACTAATAATCGAAGGTAACATCTTTTTCAACCTATTTGCAATAGCTTTTGAAGCAATTTTATAAACAACATTGCATAAGCTAATAGGCCTCTAATCCCACAGACTCACTTTTTTTTTCACCAATCACACTCTGTCATGTCACGCAATTGTGATAAGAAGTTGTAAAAAAATTTGTAGTCCTAGACTTTTTCATAATTTTTGGCAAAGTATATATAGTGAAATACTAAAATTGTCAAAACAATCATATGGACCACTCTCTTTCTCTCTCCCTAATCCCTATAATTGTTTTTATTTTTATCATAATCCCTTGAATTTAGAGTACATAATCATTCCATCAACTTAAAATGGTGTTTTTTTTTTTAATGGTAATTGTCTCACATTGCTTAAGAAAGTGTGTTGTTAACTTACCCCACACTTTCTTAGAAGTTATCATGATTTTTTAGTAGAGTTTGTGGTGTGCCTTTATGTTAGAACTCATTTCTCACTCCCTTGTATGTGTGTGTGTTTGTTTCTAAAAATAAAAAATAAAAAATGGTAAATCTTAAACCTTTAACAATTTAATAACTTTTTTTTAGAGTTTCAATTTATAGCGTCTACTTCTAATATTTGTGCTTTTTATTATCAAACAAAAACACAAATTGATTTTTGGTATAAGCAGGATTGAATTCCAAATCTTTTATTCACCCATCATAAATTTTACTAGTTAAACTAACTAAAACTCACAACAATTTATAAACTTGTTGCAGTGAATCCTTCTTTTAATCCTAAAATAAAAATACATATTTTTATTAGTTTTTTTCCATGGACTTACTACTTAAAATATATATATATATATATATATATATATATTATGATTTCATTCCTCCAATTATTGGCAAAAAGACTAAGAGATAGATTCTTCGAGCATTTTATATAGGGCGAGAGAATGAGCATGAAAGTTCTTGCTTGAATCCCTACAAAAAACCTCTACCATAGGATTTTCATCACACCGTAGAATGTGGGGGACAAGGCGCCATGCGAAGTAATTGTTGAAGCGTCCCAGATGCTGAAGTGTTAGGAGCATGCTCATTGCAAGTGAAAAGACGCTCACACGTAGGGAGGTTCCATGAGCGTGGGAAACACAACAACAGAAAAATCGAAACCCCATTTTTCTTGGAGGAGAGAAAGACGGGAGTTTCGAGGGGCTATTGTAGGGACAAGAGAATTAGATATAGGTATTAAGCCATGGGCCACACATGCCAAAGAGCCCGAGGACAACCAAGTATTAATAAAGGCAAGTAGGTTATGAGGCCGAGGACGAGAACCAGTAATAACAAACAAGTGATGTTGTCTGAGGAACCAAACTTCCTCGGAAAATAGAATGGAAGTTTGAAGCCCAACCACCCAACAAATACCGGGAAAAGGGCAATCATGCTTGGAATGATAAGCTTCAGAGAGGTGAGTTAACAGATAACTAAAAAATATTTAGGAAGAAGGCTGCTACCACCACATCGAATACACTGCACCTAACCAATTGGCCGCATTAATATGGATGTGATACCTGAACAGTGCTTGTTAGCCTTATAGCTACACACAGAGACTTCAAGAAGGTTTTGATGGGACAATCATCCAGAACATTAGTTGTTTGATCAACAAGTGGAAGGCTAAGATGGGAGAAGGAGAAGGAGTATAAAAGGAAAATGATTCCTTTACATGAAGAGGGATCGGTGAAAAGGAAGAAAAGAGAAAAAGAACTAAATGTAACGAAGAACTCTTGGTATTTGTACAAGGTTGAAATTTATATATATAAGAACATACCTTCCTCAGATTTGACGGAGGAGTGTTTTTCTCTTCAAATTATACCTCTCAATCACTATAACACTAAACCAATTCACTGTGATTCTTACTTGATTCATTAAGTCTTCATCTATTAAACCACTTCTCTAACAAATCTATTGTTGTGGGCTTGTTGGGTCATTGTTCATATCCATTGGGCTTTGGGTCAATTTGTGTCCTTACAACTACTTATGATCATTTTTTTTTCTTCTAATTTTTAATAAAATCGAACGTGTGATAATTTTTATCGAGTATATGTGATTGGTTTTTTATTTTATTTTATTTTATAGTTCATTAATATTAGATTTTTAATACTTTGCACTCATTAACTCACTTGGCACAAAGATTAAAAAATTTAAGTGGACACTTGGCACAAACTTAAGTGAATAATTATGGTTTGTTCCTACATAAATTTAGACGCATGGCGTAAAATTAAATTTTATTTTCAAATTTTAATTAAACTTTCTCTAAGTTTTACTTATTAATATATATATATACATATAGACTAGTAATTGGCCATGACATCTTGAAAAATATATCAGCCCAAAATCAACCAAACCATACATTGTATACTGCATCGAACCGCGCCACACATGTGACCACAAAACTGAGGTGTGGTACGATGTTAGTTTTGGTCAAACTGCACCGCAAAGTGTGGTGCTAAAAATGGCTCAAAACCACACCAAATTGCATCGTGAACACCCCTAGTTATCGTTATATATAACATCCCTCTTGCATAAAGATAGGTCCACACTTGTGAGGTTCACCTCCAAGTGAAAATGATTGTTACACGTGTCTGGTTGATTGGTGTCTTTATGATATTTGTTAATAAATCATTTATGAAAGTTATGATACTACTTTAAAGAAAGATATATAAAATTGTAAAAAATCAATTACTTCTTTCTTTTGCCATAAAATGGTTTTAGAAATATTTTATAAAACAATTCTCTTAGGACAACCATTAGCTTTTCCCTAGTTACATATTATGATAGAGAAAATAAAGATTTCAACCAACATAGGTTTTTTTATTTTTTTATTATTATTTTTTTATTTTAATATATATATATATATATATATTTTATAACAAACGAAGGTATACAGACCTCTTTGAGTATTTGATTATTCCACTAGGTGTATATAGTCTCCTTGTCTACACACGCTATGTTGTTATAGAGAGGAATCCCTTGGGGTGGCCCCAAGATACTTACAAAAGGTTTCGAATCCAATATCTCATATCATGAGAACAAATGAACCACCTAGCCAACCCCTTGGGGTTCAACCACCACAATTAAGAATAGATAAAAACTGCCATTTTAAAATCATCGCTCGAGAGATAGCAAGTATCCCCACTCCATATTAATACCATGTTTAAAGATTAGGAAACGATCGTAATAATCATATATATATATATATATTTAAAGCAAAAGTTGAGAGAAAATTAGTTTTGTATGTATCAAATCAAATTCTTATTTGTTGTGCAAGTATTTATCACTCATTGCAACAATAGAGGGTGTTGGTTGATTGACCCAAATTTTGCATGAACTAATACAAGTGCCTTTATATACTTTGTCTCGTATGATACAAAAATACTACACACACACAATATGAATGGTCATTTATACAAATTTTAAAATAATGAATTGTCACACACAATGTTTAATCTTTTGGTGCCTCCACATTTATATTGGATTTATGTTAAAGGTAATAAAATTGTTGGTTCCATGCAACTATTTAAGTTTATTATTCAATAATTTACTTCAACTTACACAATTAGGCTCAATATTCCAATTTCGACAAAATTAAGTCTTTTAATTAAAAAATAAATCAAAAGAATTTAAACTAAATTACAAAATTAAAAATAAATTAACTAACAACCGTAAAATATATATCTCTAAAACTTTTAATAACATAGGTAACCCTACAACACAATCCAACACAACCTAAGAATGTTAGATTGGGTTGGATTTTAATTTTTAGAGCTTAGATTCAAGATTTCTCAATGTAATCGTACTAGACTAAAAAATACCCATCAACTCAGCCCATTTTAACATGACTCATGTACACCTCTAATCAAAATAAAAATTTTCTTACCATCATTATCCCAATGGTAATTTATTTCCACCATGATTGTATTTTATTAAACCTGAAACTTAGTTACAATTTTGTAGATGTTGGTAGTTAGGTTTCTCAATTGAATTCAATAACATTGTTATTATATATAAACCAATACAACAAAAAAAGAGTTATTTTTTTCCAAGAAAGATTAACTTGAATAAAGTAAATTCACTGAATAAAAAGAGTGTAGTAAAAGTAGGATACGAATTATCCGGAGTTAGGTTATCCAGACCCGTGACGGATTGTAACATAAACCTGAATCCAAACAGATCCCATATAATGCCCCTTGAAACCCTAGTTGAGCTCTCTGTATAAACAAGGTCCTTCATTCTATCCCATAGTTCCTTCGCCGTATTGGAAGCAAAGCTCTCTCGCTCTCTGTGCTCTGCAGCAGCAACACTCTCCTCCTCAAACCAACCCAAACCCCAGCCATGGTGGCCGCCAAGAAGACCGTAAATATCTCTCTCTCTTTCATTTTCTCTTTCGTATTCTAATGGTGTGTTGGAATTAGATTTGACATTTGTTATTCATGTAATACGTTCTTCTTGTTGCAGAAGAAGACCCATGAGAGTATCAACAACAGGCTTGCCCTCGTGATGAAGAGTGGCAAGTACACCTTGGGATACAAGACCGTCCTCAAATCCCTCAGGAATTCCAAAGGTATTTTTGTTTGCTTCTATTTTTTCTTCCAGATCTCTATTTCCTTGAGTTTTAGTTTTTTTTTTTTTTTTTTTTTCCTTTATCATCAAACTCACAGTTTATAACAACAATTACATTGAATTCGATTGTAATGATTTATACCATGTTGTCGTTTTTGAGCTGACTCGTTTCATTTCTGGGCTCAGAGGATTATGGATCAGTTCATTACTAGTCGCAAAAGAGGATTGAATGATTCAATTTGATATTATATAATAGCTTAAATGTTGTGTTTCTGATATTGTATGGACATTTGTTTATGTTGTCGACTGAAAGTTTCACCATGGTTGTACTATTATTATGAATATTAGGAAAAATATACAAAACCCCATTGATTTCCTGTAATGGGGTTTTTAGTATTACTCAAAACCCCCGTGTGGTTCTGTTTTAGCTGAAAATACTGCTGGATATTTGTCATCCCATGAACGACTCGCCAAGTATTTTCACAGATCAGGGGGGTTCAGTGTTGCACTCAAAACTTCAGGGTTTCTGTGTTTTATGGCGTACTTTTTGTGTAAAATTATTTTTATCTGCTAGCTTTAAGTGTAGCTCTATTGTAGTTTATAAACTGCTTGAATTTTGATTTGGGTTTGTTTTTGTAAAATAATTTATATGTTTGTTTATTGCAGGGAAGCTGATCATCATTGCCAACAACTGCCCTCCTCTGCGTAAGTCTGAGATTGAGTACTATGCTATGTTGGCGAAGGTTGGAGTTCACCACTACAACGGAAGTGAGAATCTAAATTCTAACCTTAAAATATCATGTTTACCTTCAATCTTAAAGCACACATTTCGATTTTAGTGTCCTTGTTTTTACCTGTATGTTGGATCGAATGTTTCAACCTGAAGAAAGCTTATGTTTTTTCTTCTGGTATGTAATGTTTCTTGTTTACTCTTCTTCTATTTGTTCTATTGAGAATGGACTGTCGCTTCCATTTATGTTAATTTCAGTATTTGCACTGTTTTTATTTGTTGCCCAATTGAGAATTACCTGGTTTAATGATGCATATGTGGCTGAATTGTTTCACTAAGCTGTAAAATAACATGTGCCATTCCTGTGGCTACTGATTCTTGAAAATCAGAAAAGGAACATTTAAACTTTGGCATAGTTGTTGTTGCCTTTTTATGATTACTATGATTTTGATTTTCAGTTCACCTTTTTGATATTCTTTACTGTATTCCATAAACATGATCAACCAAACTAATACTCCTTAAAATCTTTTAAGTTTCATTTTGTCATATTCTGATACTTTATGTTGAGCTAGAGGTCTCAGGATTCCTCAAGAGGTTTTTAGGTCACAAAATCTCGGAAAAAGCGAAGTCATAAGAGAAATTTTTCTGAGTGAAATAAGTAAATTTTTTGAATGGACTCTCTATACCTTTTTCCCTCAACGAGGCATGTATGCAACGAGGCATGTATGTATAATGTATACACACAAAGTGTTGCTGTTGATATATGTAGATAGAAATGATCAAGATTAATGATCAACACGTGGGGGGAAACCCTAAACCTTCATTATTGCAGACCTATTGTAATTTTTTTAATATATTTGGTTATTCTATCCTTGGTCCCATTACGTTTCTTTATTTAATTTCTATCCCTAATAAAAAGGGAAAAAGTGTAAAGTTGGTAGGTATCCTGTTGCTATTTGCTGGAGTGGTTTATATCTGATAGGAAATTGAAATGGATTTTAGGGTAGACTTGGTTTGATTTCCAAGCAAATGATATTGCAGTTAATTATTAACACAAAATCTATCATATGTTTTAAGGTTTTGTGTTTTATATGGAGATATAGCATTTAACTAGTGGTTTATTATCTTTGCTATCTGCAATTTAAATATCGACGATGTTTCTATAATGTTTGCAAGTGTGCTGATTGTGCTATAATATTAGCACAGGTGTTTTCTTTTATGTTTCCAGTTTTTATTATATGAAACAGTTATGTTTGTCTTGTATTGTGTTCTTGCGGTCTTTTTCTCTTGAAATGCTTTAATGGTAATAACATACTATTGTGGTAAAAAATTGTAAGTGAATATAATCTGTTCCTTGAGCTCCTTTATAGTAAAGTTGCCCTAAAACAGTTATCTTCATTTTTCAGACAATGTTGATTTGGGGACTGCCTGTGGAAAATATTACAGAGTGTGCTGCCTCAGTATAATTGATCCTGGTATGTGTTGAGCCACTGATCTTTTCTTAGTTTCAAACTATATATTTTGTACTGATTTTTTGTTATATTTTATGCTTTCAGGTGATTCTGATATCATCAAGAGCATGCCTGGCGACCATTAAGCTATGCATTGTAGAAGTTTTAGATTTTGGTGGCATTTATCTTGTTCTTTGGATTGAGAGGCTGAATGTTTTGCTTCAAGGCAAGCTTTTATGTTGTTTAACTGGAATGATTTCGTTAGAACTAAGCTGCTTTGATGGTATTTTTGGTAGTATTGTGTTGAGACCTAATATTTTATATTCTAGGCTGTTTTCAAACCAAATTATATCACAAAGACGTGGGTCTTTAATTTATCTCCCGGTGTTTATTTTTCTCATGCATTTCTCATTAAAGCTTCCAAACAAAGGTTTACAAGTTGTTGCAAGGCCTCAATTTGTTGCGACAATGTGGTTGTTTGGATTACCTCTGTCTGTAGATTCAATTGATATGAGCAACTTTGACATTGTGCAAAAAAAATTGAATGGTATCGGTCTAGATCTGCAAGTAGATTTATATTCAGTCTGCATCTTGAGCTCTAATTTCATATGCCAGGAAAAGATCCTTAAAACGTTTAAAGGGAACACAGTTTTACTGTTCTCCATGCTGGGGGCATCAACTATCAATAGAATTATGGAATGCAGTTACTGGACGATATGTAATTTCAAACGAATTGGATTGGCAAGCACTGCAAGTGGTATTTCTAAAAACGGAAATTACTTTCTAATGAATTTGAAAAAAAAAATGTGTTTAGAAAGATATATAATCTTTTGGGGTTGTAAGGCAAAACCGAAAAAGGATGCAACTCAAAAACGTGTTTACAAAACAAAAACGCTATAACATGTTCGATAATGAACAATTAAAAACAGTATTTAAATCAAGAAAACTCTCACAAGTTTTTGAAAGAGTCCCTTTCGTATTCAAAACGTTTCTCTTGCTTTACTTACCTTCTTGGCCACTTTCATATTCTTTTGGAAGAAAACTGTCACTTAAAAAAAAAAAGAAAAAAACGAAATTGTTCGTGTTTATTTTCAGATAATCTATAATTAGTAGAGTTGTTAGCTTAAAGGACAAAATTTAGCTCCAAAGTCCAAGCCGTATGGAGCTAAACTTTTTCATTGTTTATAACATGCATTGACATGGTACTCATCTTGCATTATTTAGTGTATCATAAAAAATAGACAGTTTATGAGGAATCATCTCGTGTGTGTATTGCGGTTGCTTCCAGATTTCACAAAGAAAGAAAGATAATGTCAATGATTACGTGAGGCTATTAAATTTCTTTATTAACAATTAGATTTCTATAAAAAAAAAGATGAAACTTGATAACCGAACCGAAGCCCACCCAAGTTTAGCGAAAAGGCCCAAAACCAAAAAACTGGTAAACGTGATAATCGATATAAATCACCCAATTTATTTATTTATTTTTGATAGAATATAATAAATCATCCAATTTGTTTAGACAGAATAGGGAATGGGACCCGTCTTCTCAAGTCTCTACTCGATTAAAATAGAAGAAGCCGGTTAAAATAGAAGAAGCAGTAAAAGTAAAAGTAGTAAAAATTACCAGCACCGTATCAGTTTTCTCAGATCTCATAACCAGATATTTTTATTTTTAGAACCATATGTTGTTGTTGTTGATGAAGATGGTTCAGTTGTGAGAAGGTGTTGCTCAAAACAGAAATTAGAGAAATCGAAAGTCAGTGAAAGAAAGAATTGAAAGAAGAAAAGAAAAATAGTGAAAGAAAGAAAGAAAAGGGTAATGGCATTGGGAAGTATAAGCGCGGAAGATCTGTCAACAATCGGAGGAATCGCGACGGTATCGCTTCTTCATTCCTTCATTCCCACCCACTGGCTCCCTTTCTCCATCGTCGGCCGCGCCCAGAAATGGACCCTTTCCCGCACTCTCCTCGTCAGTACGTTCTCCTCTCTCTCTCTCTCTCTTTATACTTTTTTATGCTTCCCCAAATTAAAAAGCTAGCTTCCCATGCATTTTTATGTTATATGCATTTCATTAATTGTATGCTTGTAAGAGATCTAGTTTGAACATGACAAGTGGAGGCATTGCAAAGGAATTTACTATCAAGTCCATTTTTCTCCTTGCTTTAGTCATGTCATGTATGAGCTCGCTGAATCGATTCAAGATGAAATTACTTGGTGTGTTTTTCTTTTCCGAATGATGTAGTTTTAGTGGGTGAAACTTGATGTGGAGTTAAATGTCAAGTTAGGAATTTTTGGGAGATGCTTTAGAATTTAAAGGCTTTTGGCTAAGTAGAACTAAAACAAACTGGATGGAATACAAGGGGGCTGTAAGACTTGGTGGTTTAGAGATACCAAAGAGCTAGAGTTTTCAGTTTTCAAATATCTTGGATCAATGCTTCATAAAGATGGAGAGTTTGAGGAGGATGTGAATCATAAGATAAGAGCAGGTGGATGAAGTGGAGAAGCTCGTCATGAGTATTTTGTGAACACAGAATACCTATTATCTTAAAGAGAAAATTTTATAAAATTGCTAGAAGATTACCTATGCACTACGGTGCTGAATGTTTTTTCTTTGGGGGAAGGGGGATTTGAACACTAGTTCTCCTCATACAAGAGGCCAACAATGTCTTTCTGTTTTGAGGCTTTTGTAAAATAAACTGATAAAATGTTTTTTTTTTTTTTTTAAACACACGCACTTAATGGGTCTTGAATTCATGACCAGACTCTCCACCTAGCATTTGCAAGGGGAGGAGGTGCCAATTGAGCTCTATGGTACTGAATGTTGGTATATAATGAAGCAACATGTTCATAAATGAGTCTATATATTTCCATAAAACGAGTGTAGATAGATAAGGTGGAAATATAGGATTTGAAATGAGGAAATGAAAAAAGGGCATGACTTTAAATATAATAGAATGGCGGAAAATAATACATGAAGCCAATCTCCATAACTATCTCCAAACTTTGGGGCTAAGGCTTGGTTTTTGTTGATTGATGGTAGTGGTATGAGACACATTATTTCTTTATATTTGATTGCCTTCCACTCCCCCTGGAGAGTACTGCATATAATCCTACTATTTTTTTATTTTGAAGGATAGATCACACTTAGGCACTGTGGTTTTTCCAACAACATGATCGATATTTGGTGTAAAATCTGTTGTCTTTCCTTTGTTGGTTGTTATATGCTTTATTCAAATTGAAGAGCATGTAACTCAGTTACTGGAAAAATTTAAATGTAGTTGCATGACAGCCCCGCCACAATGAAGGAAAACATTGAAGTGTTTTGGAAGAGAAGTTGGAAGTTTAGATGATGGTTTGATAGATAGATGGGCGTATATTCTTTATTCAAGTAGTTTCTTGTGGCTTTTTTTTTGATAAATAACGTAAGAATATTATTAATAATAGAAAGATTGTCAAACCGAGTACATTGGGGATGTACTATGGGGGCACAAATCAAGAAACAAAAGAACAACAGTCAAGAAACAAAGAAAAGGAATAACAAGAAAAATGAGAAAAAACCACACTCCATTCAAAGAGAGTGTGTAAGAAGAAAGACTTAATTTCCAGTAAAGAGCGTTCACAACTCTCAAAACTTCTAGCATTCCTTTCACGCCAAATGCACCAAATCAAGCAATGAGGCACTAGTCTCCAAACATCAATATGACGATGTCGCACAAACTTTCCTTGCCAAGCCTCAAACAACCCAAGAACAGTACAAGGCATAACCCATTGAATACCAAACAAGCAGAAGACCATGGACCACAACTGCCAAGCTATAGAGCAATGAAGTAAGAGATGATCCACCGACTCCCCACACCTCTTACACGTATAGCACCAGTCAAGTACCATCACTCGTCTTGTGGCTTATTTTGATGCTGTCTAGATGATTTGTGGTCAGAGTTCATAGTCTTTACGATTGGGAGATGTTGTCCTTCAAAGTTACTGGCTGAGCTCTATCTTGATGGCACCTTGTCCCTCCCCTTGTAAGAGCAAGGTGGAAAGCGAGGTCATGGGTTCAAGACCCACCAATTGAACCCACCGAGTGCATGTGTAATTACCCATAGAAAATAACATAAGATGTCCCTCCATTATGTGGTTCTGATGTCCCTGTTGTAAGAGGTGAGCTACTTCACCAGGAGAGTTATAACTAAATATGTATCTTCTGTATCTCAGTTATAAGAATATTAATGTCCTGAAAAGCGAGATGGTTCCAATAGGAGAGATTAATAATGTGCATGCCTTGGCTGAGATCCTGGGTTGTAGGATTGGGACTTTGCCTATGACCTATCTAGGTATGCCGTTAGGGGCTCCTCATAAGTCTCCCTCTATTTGGAATCCTATTTTGGAGAAAATTAAGCGAAAGCTGGCTGGGTGGAAGAAGCTGTATTTGTCGAAAGGTGGAAGACTAACGTTACTTAAGAGTACGCTTTCTAGCCTTCCCACTTATTATCTGTCTCTTTTTACCATTCCGTCGCATGTGGCGAATAAGATTGAGAAGATGCAAAGGGACTTCTTGTGGGGGGATTCGAAGGCTCACTTGGTGGGGTGGGATAAGGTGTGTGCTCCTAAGGCGAACGGTGGGTTGGGGGTTAGGAAAATAACCACTTTCAACAAAGCCTTGCTAGGAAAATGGTTATGGCGGTTTGGGGTTGAGGTGACTCGCCTTTGGAGGAGGGTTGTAGCTTCGAAGTTTGGGGAAGAGTGGGGGGGTTGGTCTTCTAAGTTGGGTAGGGGTGCCTATGGGTGTGGTTTATGGAGAAGTATTCGAAAAGGTTGGGAGGTGTTTAGTAGATGCGTTCAGTTTGAAGTAGGAGTGGGGGATAGAGTGCAGTTTTGGACAGATAGGTGGTGTGGGGACTTACCACTCTATCGATCCTTCCCATTAGTGTATGGGATTGCCGCTAATAGAGAGGCATCGGTGGCCTTGTCTCTCGAAAGGTTGGGGATGGAGGCTCAGAGAAGCTGGAATGTTCGCTTTTTAAGGGATCCGAATGATTGGGAGATGGGTGAGGTGGATGAATTTCTTCGTACCTTGGGCTCTAATTTGCCCCGTTCTGAGCTCGGAGACCGTATGAGGTGGATGTTGACATAGAAGGGGGATTTTGACATCCGCTCCTTCTACAACAAGCTTCGCTGTCCTTTGCCTATTATCTTCCCTTGGAAAGGTATTTGGAAGGTTAAGGCTCCTCCGCGCGTCTCTTTCTTTGTTTGGATTGCTACTTGGGGGAGGATTCTTACAGGAGACATTCTGAGGCGTAGAGGAGTGGTTTTTGTTGACCGGTGCATTATGTGTCGTAGTAATGGGGAGACGGTGAATCATTTGCTTCTTCATTGTGAAAAAGCTTATCTGCTGTGGAGCTTGGTTTTTAGATCTTTTGGAATTTCTTGGATTCTACCAAGATCGGTAGCAGATACGCTTTTCGGATGGTGGAATTGGTTGGGAAAGCATTCTTCTAGCATATGGAATTTAGCTCCTTTGTGCCTTATGTGGTGTATCTGGAGGGAGCGGAATTGGCGAACCTTTGAGGATACGGACAAATCCGATAATCAGTTGCTCGCTTTCCTTAGTGGTTCTCTTTTTGATTGGTCTAGGGCTTGGGGAATCACCTCTAGTGACTCTCTCCCTTTGTTCCTTAATTCTCTGCTTTGTTCTTAGTTCTTATGTTGGCTTTTGTTTGTTTTGTTGTTTTTCTTGTTGTTTGTTTCCTTCTTTGTACCTCTTGCACTACCTTTTGTTTTTCATGAGGTAGTGCTTTGAATATAAATCTTTTTACTTATCAAAAAAAAAAAGAATATTATAAAAGCTTACCAATCTAAAAAATGAGAAAAAAGAGAGAATATTATACAAGCTTGGCCTATCAAGGGTGGGTTGGATAGGGGATTCCCTGCCCGGGAGAGGGGGGTGGGGTTATAGTTTATCAAAAGTGAAGAAAATAAGTGGAGTGAATCTTTGGCCAGCTTGCCCATCCATCAAATTGTGTGTTCAATACATGAGTCCTTTTTATACCTGGATATTTAAGCCTTCTATACATTTTTTGTGCTGCTTTGATACCTTGTCCTGTTGGCCAACACATATGAGTATATAACTTACACTGTTTAGGTTGGCTACCCTAATGATAATCATAGTTTTTCCTGTACTGCATTACTTATAAAAAAAAAGTAGATGCTTTGTCGTAGAAAGTTTGTGTGGTGGGATGGTCTGAATCAATTTTGTTCGCATGGTGTCATCATTCTGTTTCTGCCACCAATCATAAGCATGTGAAGAAACTCTTTACTGGGGGGTAATTGTTAAGATTGATTTATTTATTTGTTGGGTGTCAGGCAATTGTCTGCTGTGGATGACATGTCAATTTCAAGTGAGAAAATATCTTTAGAGAAGAAAAAAAAGGGGGGGGGGGGGTGTGTGGGGGGAACCATGATGGGTTAAATTGATGAATTTTATTTTTATTTTTAACTTCTTTTAATGGCTCAAATTGATAATAATGTAAATTATTACTCAACATCAGATCTTTGTCAGTTAGATCTTGATACTTTAGGGTTGAGCTCTTATTCTAATTGTGTTATTTTTGCCTTTGGGTTATGCTCATTTTACTTTCTAAGGACAGGAGTCTTTGCTAAGTTTTTAAGAAACGTGGGTCTGTAGACATATGCAATCAATAAGCTTTGTATTGTTCTCAACCACCTTAGCCTTTTCATCCTTCTTTGGCTCGTAGGTTGAGCTTCTTATTCTAATTGTGTCATAATTGCCTTTTTGGGTTATGCTATTTGCTAAAGGACATGAGTCTTTGCCAAGTTTTTAAGAAATGGGGGGTGTAGATTTATGCAATTTATAAGCTTTTTATTGTTCTCAACCACCCTTAGTCTTTTCATCCTTCTTTGGCTAAGCTTTGTATTGTTCTCAACTACCGTAGCCTTTTCATCCTTCTTTGACTTGCAGATAAATTTGGGGAAGCCATGGCTCATGGCTTGGCTTAAATTGATTGGGTAGAGGTAGCAAAAGATGACCCAGATGCCTCGATCTATCCAACATTTTTTTTGATAAGTAAAAGAATTTGGTAAGATAAAAGCCCACTTAGCTGATGGGCTTGTACACACACACACACACACACACACACACACATAAATATCCAACATAGACCAGCCCAGTTCTACCATGTGTTTGGTTCTACCATTTGCCAGGTAATTAAGGTCTAGTAAATATCAATCCAGCCTTAGAGTACATGGGTTTGACTTGGGCTAGGCCTTCCAAACTCTACCTTTTTGCACCTTTATTTGGGGAATGATTTCACAATTTGGATGGGTTTGGCTCCCACAGTTCCAACTCTTGATCTGGATAATCCTTGCACAAAGTATAAGGAAAAAAAAAAAAAAAAACTTTCTGAATTTGGGCCATAATCAAACCAGTTTCATGTTCTTTAATTTGAGGGAAGTTAGTTTCAAGAAGTGCTCAAATTGATCCTTCTGTCTAATATCTGTCTTATTTTTAATAAAATATTCATTTTAGAGTAAATTTAATAAAAATTTCATCTTAAAAAATTCATTTATGTTTTTCTCTCATTTTGGGTTACTGGGTTAATGCTAGCATTGTATGGTGGTCTTGGTGAAGAAGAAGAAAACAGAAAATAAAAATGATTATTAATTAAAAATTCACTAAAAAAATTATTTTTCAACTAAAAATAAGACAATTTAGAATGATCAATTTGGCATTCTCGAATATCAAGGAATTCTAATTTTAAATTAGAAGAATCACTTTGATTTTGACCCAAAGTTTGTGGGTGTTTTTGCATTTTTTTCCCAAAATTATAACCAAGCCTGATCAATGTAGAAGGTTGTGTTTATTTTTTTGGTATTTTCTTTAATAACAGATTGAAATTACTGGTACAAGTAGAAATAGCAATCTTGTATTGATAAATCATTGTATCAATGGTTTTGATAAATCATCTTTGCTTTTATTCTCTTCATGCAGCTGCATTTGGAGCAGTTTTGCATGTGGTATCCACGTCACTTCTTGGTATAACAGCAATCACCATGGCAAATACTATTGCTGGTGAAGAAACAGTGCATAAACTAGCTTCACTTTTGCTTGTAATTCTTGGTGGTAGTTATGTCTTGCTGTTTCTGTCTGGAAGGGGTGGTCACAGTCATTCTCATAACCAACCCATGGAGAAAATGGCTGTTGCTGGTCTTGTACTTGTTCCTGCATTGTCACCCTGTGCAACCACACTTCCTGTATTTCTTGCTGTTGGAAATTCATCTTCCATGATGGTGCTTGCTATCATTGTGCTGCTATTCAGGTATCACTTAAAGTTACATTTTGGGTGTTTGTTACTTTGTTTTGATCTATTTGATTATCTCATTACTTGGTTGTTGAAATTTTTTTAAAGCAATTCAAGAAAGTAATAAGTTAGTCAGATTATACCATCATTGTTTTGAAGCAAAGAAGCTTTGCAAACCCCTAAAAGGGTTCATTCTGGCAGGGGTGCATGTACAATCTATATTGAAATGTCCTCTCTTTTTTCCTGCTATTATTATTACAGTTACTACTATTACAACAGATACTCTCAATCTATATTTAATCCTCTAATATGCAACATGTTTCTAATTGACCTGGATGTCAGCCATCATTTCCTGGTGCTGAATTGTGTGAAATTAAAATTATGGGAAACTTTGCTGCCATTACCAAGCCTGACACAGTTTGATATTGGATTTGCAGCACCATAACTGTGATGACCTCGCTTGTGGCTCTATCATTTTATGGTGCCAGTCAGCTCAAATTTCACTGGGTGGAGCGGTATGACAAACTTCTTGTGGGTTCTGTGCTATGTTTGGTAGGAATTTTGACACTTATATTTCATGATCATGATCATGGACATGGACATGGACATGGAGTTGAGGGTACTACTGGAGAGCAGCTGCATAGGAAACTCATTGTTCTATGAAGATTTTGATTCCTCCTGTGTACTCTGGGAAAAGTTCACGGAATGTCTTCATCTGGATCAAGTAGAAATGGATGTAAACTATGTTCCATACTGATATATATGAGTATTGTAATTGTTTTGTTCAATTTGATTGTTCTAATCATATGATAATCCTTGTGTAAGTACGTGCACGTGCGTGTTACATTATTCGAAATCCTGTGATGCCTGAAATTCACGTGCGTTTGTGTCTATGGTTGCTGCTTGCTATGGTTAACTTCTACATAATTTGCATACAACACACAATACTTAAATCACTTTCTTTCTTCTTCTTTTGGTTATATTTTTTAAATTTATAGATAATGCTAGAATTTTATTCATCCATAAGCTTAAAAGCATTGTAAATTGACTACTATAAGAGCATTACCATCATGTGTGCCAAATACCAAATGTTTAGCATTTGGCACACCAAACACCAAAAATAGATCATCATGAAGTGTGTTAAATGCCAAAAAATTATGAAACATGTTGCAATATACTCTCATCTGTGGCACAGTACGGATCAAAATGGCAAATGGTGTTTAATATTTTTTATTCATCTTTCTCTCTCATCTTAATTAAAATATCTCTTCATCTTCACTTTCAGTCACACATTCATTGCTTCTCCATCTCCGCTCTCCCAAACTTTTTGCTCTCCCTTCTTCCCTTTTGCTCTATTCTCTTCCCATTCATAAATCATGAGCCACTACCAATTTCCTCTCTACCATCTCACAAATTCCATCATTACTAATCTATGAACTCTCCTTCATTCTTTTTTTTTTCCTCGCTCTCTCCTCTTTATTTTATCTCATACACCGAATTAGTTTAGTTCAACTCAGAGCAAAGCATTATTGTTTCATCTAGCATTTCAACTTATTGGGTTTGTATTTCGGAGTCACCGATTTGCTAAAGGTATCGCCGATTCAATCTTGGCATCGCTAATTCAATCTCAGTTTCACCAATTCTCTAAAGGTTTCATCGATTCACCGTTTCTCTGAAGTTTTCATCAATTTGTTCTACGTCTACTGTGTACAGGTAAGTTCTCCGTCTTCTCTGTGATTCTCTCAGTATTTCAGTGTCTACTTCTATTCTCTCTATCTTCTTAGTTCATATGTGCTGTGTTATGTTGTTTTTTTTTTTTTTTTCCAATTCTTTTGCATTACCGAATAATTACTTGGATGCTAACTATGAGACACTACAAATTCTAAATTCTAATTCTAGCATTTAGAGTGATAATCTATTTGTTTCATTAATTCCAGCATTTAGGCTAAAATCATATCTCTCACAAATGGTTTTACATTTAGGAATTTAATCTTGAGAATAAAACCATATGTACCAAAGATCTAATTCCAACATTTAGAATGATAAAGAGTGAGGTGTGGATTCACAAGTGTGTGTGTGTGTGTGTGAGATTCCAACATTTAGAATGATAAAGAGTGAGGTGTGGATTCACAAGCGTCTGTGTGTGTGTGTGTGTTCCAACATTTATTCCTACATTTAGAATGATAAAGAGTGAGGTGTGGATTCACAAGCGTTTGTGTGTGTGTGTGTGATTCCAACATTTAGAATGATAAAAAGTGAGGTGTGGATTCACAAGCGTCTCTCTTTGTGTGTGTGTGTGTGTGTGTGTTAGAATGATAAAGAGTGAGGTGTGGATTCACAAGTGTGTGTGTGTGTGTGTGAGATTCCAACATTTATTCCAACATTTAGTATGATAAAGAGTGAGGTGTGGATTCACAAGCGTCTTTGTGTGTGTGTGTGTTAAATGAACCTATCAGTCATAATTTCACAAAGCCATATATATATATATAAATAAATCTTTTGCAATAATCCCTGTTTTTGTGCATTCATATATGCATTTGATTTTTTATTTTTGGGGGGCTCTCTTTGGACTACCTAAATCATTTTTACCTACATATCTATTTAGAGCATGGACTCAAGACATTATTCATTCTACATTGATGTCTTACGGGGGAATATTAATCTTGAAGACCAACATTTCAGTGTATTTGAAAATAGTCCCATGTTAGTCCAAGATTCTCCACTGAATGATGAAGTTGCCACTTCTACAAAAAAAACAACATATGGTATCAACTTCAGTCCTGAGGAAGACAAGCTGCTTGTAGCAGCATGGCTCAATACCAGTGTCGATCTTGTGTATGGTAATGAGCAATATAGAACAACATTTTATGGCAAAGTTACAAAATACTTCAAGGACCACAAGATTGATTCTACATGTAGTATTTCATCCCTAACAAGCCGATGGGGAGTGATTAACGGGTCCTTGGCTAAAATTGAAGCAAAGAATGAAAGTGGAACCATTGCTAAAATGAAGGTATAAATTTTGCAATGGTCTTTAATTTTTTTAGATTTACAACTCAAATGAATTGTTTGAAGAAACTAATTATGTTATGTTTATTTAATTTTTTTTAGATTGAGAAAGCAAGGGAATTGTTTAAAGAAATTCACGGTTATTTTTTTCAATATGAACATTGTTAGCTATTGTTGAAGGATTTTTCCAAGTGGGCGCATACTATGCCTAGGGAAGATTCAAAAAAAGAAATGCCTCAAACTCCAGATTCAATAGTTCAAAAAGGGAGGGTTGATGACATTATGGATTTCGAGAGGCCAATAGGTAGAAAAGCTGAAAAGGCTAATTGAAAGAGAAAAGATGATGGGAAAGATTTCGCAACAGAATATTTGAAAAAGAAAAAGAAAATTCTTGAAGAATCTTATGCACATGAAAAAAAGAAAATACGTATCAAAGCGGAAATGTTTGATTGCAAGAGTTAAAAGAGAATGAAAGAATTATGATGCTAGACACAAGTGTCATGAACGAAAATCAAAGAACTTTTTATGATGGACTCCAAAAAGAAATCATTGCAAAATAAAGATCACATCGTTCTTTGGGTTGAGATGATGTTGGTGATGTCTTGTTTCAACCTTATTTTAGGCCCTGATATGTATTTTGTTGCATTTATTGGGTGTAGCTGATTTTAGGCCTTAATATGTATTTTGTGATCTTAGTAAAAGGTATTGACTCTTTTATTATGTGATTTCGTTGTAGATTCTATTAGGTTACTGCCATCTAAGTAATTCTAGCATTTTAGCTTATATAAAATGTCATGTATTTTCTATGTTTGATTTTATATTACTATAAAATTTGTGTTGCCTATAATTGTGTATTTTCTAGTTATAAATCTTAAATTATCATCAATAACTATTCTGAGTACTTGTAAAATGAGGAAATTTTGGCCTTATTTGGTTTAGTAATAATGAATCATTATTAGTAGTGTGTGCATTGAAAAATGGAAGTGCTAGTCTGAGCAAGTTCAAGGTTTCCAATCTTGAAGCATATGCACGAGATTGTGATTGTGCAGAGAATGACTGCACTATATCAGTACTATGGAATATATCTATGTGAGCATTCGGTAAGATATAATCTTAAAGATACTTTTATATCACTAAAGGTTGAGCCAAGTCTTGATAAGTCTTTTCTAGATCAATTATCAAGCAGTTGAAGCCAAGACTCTGTGAATCTTAATGTATTGAGAACAACATAGTTATCTTTTTGGAAGCTATTGTTGTTTATCTATTGTAGTTGCCAGTCTTTGTTCCATGTATGCACATTTGCAAAGTATACACCTACATAGATTATATACTATATACAATTTTTTTTTTTCTTATATTTTCTTATAGTTTCTATGCTTGTCTTGACTGTTGGGCTCTTCTAATTGTTTCTGAAATGTATCCATTGGTTTACAATTCTTAGTGCTAGAAGAAGATAGGAGAGGATCTCATCTTAGGCCACATTTTTATTTAAAGAAAATTTTATATTCTGTACATAATGATCAAATCTTCTTTTAAAGTTATCAATTTCATTTCATATTATGTTTCTTGCATCTATATTGATAATTACTTTCCAATGTTTTCTTCTAGTTTATCTCCACGGGTCACTCTTTTTTTCGTGAATTGCTTGATGATGACTCAGATGAAGATGAGATAATTACACAACTTCTCACTGGTTTGCCATCACAACGTAAGCGTGGTCGATGTATCGACCGTAATCATATGGCAAGCTATAAAAGGCTTTATGATGCCTACTTTGCCAAAGTACCTGCATATCCTCCCAAAGTATTTCGAATGAGATTTTGAATGAGACATTTTCTTTTTCTCCGAATCCTATCTAAGGTAGAAGCTCATGAACCTTACTTTATCCAAAAAACAAATAATGCCAAAAAGCTTGGTCTATCTCCCCTTCAAAAGATGACCGCTACACTTAGGATGCTTGTTTATGGAGTAACAGCTGATTTTATGGATGAATATGTGAGAATAGTAGAAAACACTGCAATGATGAGTTTGAAAAAAATTTGTTGCAGCAGTGGTTGCTATTTTCTCAGATGAATACTTGAGGTCACCAAACAATGAAGACATCACTAGATTGTTAGCCCATAGCTAAAACCGTGGATTTTCAGGCATGTTGGGAAGTATTGATTGCATGCATTAGAAATGAAAAAATTGTCCAGCTGCATGGAAAGGGATGTATGGTCAAATTCGTGAGCCAATTATTATTTTGAAAGCAGTGGCTTCGTATGATCTTTGGATATGACATTCATTTTTTGGGTTACTTGGGTCAAATAATGTTATTAACGTGTTAGAGTGGTCTTATATATTTTTTGAGCTTGCATAAGGACGCGCTTTTGCAGTTAATTACTCAATCAATGGTCATGATTACACAATGGGATGCTATCTTGCCGATGGCATATACTCAAAGTGGTCAACATTTGTGAAGACAATCCTATCTCCACTAGGATAAAAAGAAAATTATTTGCAAAAACTCATGAGGAATATAGGAAGGATGTCGAGCGTGCATTTGGAGTGTTTCAAGCGCGATTTGCAATTGTACGTGGACTTGCACGGTTTTTCTATCATGAAATACTACAAGACATTATGACAGCATGCATAATTCTCCATAACATGATTATTGAAGATGAGCGAGATGAAACTGAAGCAGTAGACTTAGATTATGAACAAATTTATAGATTTCGTGTACACCGATGTCACGTGAGCCGACAAATGAATTTACAGAGTTTGTTCAAGTTCATCAATGCATTAGGGACCAAGACATGCATTAGGGATCAAGAAGTTCATTCTCAACTCCAAATGAATCTCGTTGAACATTTATGGCAATTACAAGGAGAGTCATGAAAACTTTTGGTTTTATTTATTTGTCTCCTATTCTTTATGGAGTTGCCACTAAAACTTTTGATTTAGTTTATTTGTTTCATTTTGTTTATGAAGCTGCCATTAAAACTCATTGGCTATGTTGTTTTGTTGTGTTAAGTTTGAGTACCAGCCAATTGTTTTGTTGTGTTAAGTTTAAGTACCATTTGTCATCAAGGAAGTGGCAAGCTTAACTTTGTTGAATTCAATGGGTTTTCTGTGTGAGTTAATGTTGTTAAATATGAGTTATGCGTGTAAGTTTTCTATGGACTACATTGGTAGTTTAGTTCAATTGAAACAACTTCAACTTGACAGGTTGGCTTTTAGATTGCATTTATAAATATGTTTTCGGCTTTTGATATGAGTCTTGATAGGTTCAAAGTTAAAAAAAAAAAAAAAAAAAAAAAAAAAAAAAAAAAAAAAAATTGAAGGTGCAAGTTCTGAGTTTTTTTTTTTTTTTTTTAAAGGTGACAGGTTCATAGTTTAGTTTATATTTTATGGATATAGTTTTTGACGGATTGATAGTTTAGTTCAATTAAAGTGGATATGAGTTTTCATTGCATCTATCATTTTCTTCAAAAAAATTCATGTGATCGTTAAGGGAAAATAAATCCAAAAACATGGTTGTCACGAAAAATGGATTTCTAGAAGTATGACCATTAGAATAATTTTTTTTAAATGTTTGTTAAGAAAATATGGATTTTTAAAAATATGACCATTAGAATAAGACGAATACTTGAAAATGTTACGGTTAGAAAAAAATGAGTATTTGAAAATATGACTGTTAGGAACAAATAATAAAGAAAGAATAAAATAAGAATTAAGAAAGAATATTTAAATGAAGTGGTAAAAATATAGAAGGTGAATTGTAAAGTGGTGTGTTAAAATAGAAAAAGTAACTTTTTAATGTGTCAAAATAGCATTATTTTACAACGCCTGATGGTAATGCTCTAAGAGCAGCACAACAAGAACGTATGTCCTCTAATCAAATGTTAACATTACAACAAGACATAGCATGTGAGGTTTTATCAAAATAGCCATTCTATTCTCATTTTCTATGCTCAAAAGCAAATTTCCAGCAATGACGGTTTTTTTTTTTTTTTTGGCTGAATCAGCAATGACAGATTTGTCAAAAGTAATTGGATCTCTTCAATCAAATCAAGTGACCAAATGGACCATTGGGTAGTAGTCATATTGCATGACTCATTCAGATAAGCTCAATATCGTTACACTAAAAAATAGAATATAAAAAAGATGCTTAATCACGTGAGAATTATAAAGTTTTTATTATAACTCGAGTTAGACGCGGCATATACTAACAAATTCGTTTTTGAAAAAAAATTTATCGGAAATTAAAAAAGTTGTCCAAAATTTTTCAATTTCCAATAAAACTTTTTTTAAAATAGTATACTATTGTGTGTCTTTAAAGCACACGTTAGTTAAATTTTTATTATAATGGAATAATAAGTTACCTAGGGAGTAATAACAAATGAAAAATATTAAAGAATGCCTAAAGACATTTGTTTATGAACTATTTTAGAAAAAATTTTATGGAAAAAGAAAAGAAAAAAAGGAATAAATGTTTTTGTGGGACGGAAAAGCTTAACCTTACGTAGTGGGTCTAGGGCTCTATTTGAAGATTATTGTGTATCTGAAGAGAAGGAATCGGCTGAGATGGAGTCCATCTGGAAGAAAGATACTTGGAAACAAAGGAGGAGTACAATCTGAAGAGGTCGTCAGTAGTCCGAAGATGTCTTACTCCTCGGATACGAATAGTCTTGATTAATCAAACGTGTGGAAGGTCCGAATGATCTTCCTAGCAACCCCAATGATAAAGATAAGCTCTGAGTATGTCTGGAGACGATAAGAACGAAGAAATATCTAGAGGAAAAGTTGTCACCATCATATTAAATGCACTGTAATAACTTTTCTGACTGCATTTATGTGGAGAAGACCTCTGAACAGTGTAATCTTAGCTATCGTCACTCACAAAAAACTAAAGAAAATACATGACATGACATACACTCAAGTAGGTACCCAGATGAAGAACAAGTGGGCGATGGGGATGATGAAGAAGGATGCTATATAAAGGAGAAGGACTCCTGATAAAGAGAGGAGGAAGAAAGGACAAGAGAAAAGAAAGAGAGACTTCACTGTAACCCTAAGAACTGTAATCACTACTCAATTTATCATAAATCTCTTCGGACTTCAATTCATTTCGTCTTTACGTGTATTTTTCTGCTGATTTATACTTGGAGGTTGTAACTAATCGTTGTTAATTCCATAATCAACCTAGCTCTATCACCCACGCTCTACAAATTCATTGTTTTGAGCTTGGACCACAAATCCTAACCCTACAGTTTTGATAGTCTTTTCTATTTTTCATAAAAGTGGAGTCAAAAATTTCCTGAAATTGTTTATTAATAATTGCTCTAAGAATATTTGTTAACATGACCCATAACAAATTATCAATCCATTCCAGGAATGAATTTGAACATCTTTCCATCTTCCTTAAAAGGATATTAGATGAGTTATACTTACATGACAGATGGAGTTCAGAGAGCATACAGCGACTAGATGGAGAGTTATACTTAAGCATAGTTCCAAACAATGTTTTATTTAAATTTTAATGTTAAGTAACTTGAATTTCTGACCCAGTTTCGCCCCAAGAGAGGAAAAAAAGAGAAATAAATAATGACAATTATTAGTATGGCCATGATAGGAACACAAGCCATTGAACAATAATAAACACAATAAAAAAAAGGGTCCAACTTTTCTAGGCAAAATTTTAAACATCATTTTTTTTTTCATTGCATCACCATTCGCAGCACAAGTGTGAAGGTAAAACTTTTCTAGGCAAAATTTTGAACGGGAGAAGAAATAAAAATTGACTAATAAGTAAAATATGTTTTACTGTCCAAGGTTTTCCCTCTCTCTCTTTTTTTTTTTTTTTTGGGTTACAGACAGCCAACCAAGGTTCTTCCTTATTCCAAAAACTAACGGAAAGGGCAAATAACAAAAATATATTGGAAAGAGGAATGGAAGAATCACGTGAGAGGCACGTGTGCCCTTTTCCATTTGAAGAAGACCATAAAAAACTGGGTTTATAGTATTTAATTTTCCTGAGTGATCTAATAAAGAAAAAATGGAAAATCATCATATAATATTGAGAATATGTAAGATCTTGACATTTTTTTTAGTACCATAAATGCATAAGCATAGCAGCTTATAGATTATCAGTGCTAGAGATGTAATTCGAAAAGGGATGGCTTGGCGTGTAGGTACGGGGGAGGCTGTGCGAATTAAGGAGGATAGGTGGCTGCCTGGAAGTGCTAATTGTTCAGTCCTATCACCCCTTCCATCTTTGGATCCTGATGCAAAAGTTTCCTTGCTAATTGATCAAGAACGAGTAGCTTGGAAAGAGGAGATTGTGCAGCAACTGTTTCTGCCCCATGAAGCCGAGACTATCCTGGGAATCCCATTGAGCAATCGACGTCCTGATGATCGTATTGCATGGGCGTTCACGCCGATTGGTATGTTCACTACTTGCAGTGCTTACAAAATGCTAGTATCCTGTGATTCATCTTCTAGTGCAGGTAGTTCAAATCTGGAAGCTCAGAAAAAATTCTGGAAGGGTATTTGGCAGCTACGAGTCCCTCACAAAATAAAGCACTTTGTGTGGCGAATTTGCAATAACGCCTTGCCAACAATGGTAAACCTTCATTGGCGTAATATTGTTCCAATAGCGAACTGTGCATTGTGCAAGGATCATCCTGAAGACTCCCTCCATGCGGTTTGGGCTTGTGAAATTATTTCGGGTGTGTGGAATACGTTGGAATGGTTCCAGCAATCTGTGCCGGCGCAACCAAGCTCCTTCAATGATCTTCTCTCCGAGTTCCTGTTTTGCTGTGAAGAGTTCAGAGCTGAGATTTTTGTTACCATTGCGTGGTTCCTATGGAATAGACGTAATGCGATCCAATTTGGCCGCCCAGCCCTCCCTGTTCAGAGCATTTGCAGCAGAGCAGGGAGTTACTTGCACGAGTTTCTCCAAGCCCAGTCAGAGGAGCCCGCTCCACCCTGTCCTCCTACTATGCAGCAGTGGCGTCCCCCTGAACCTCAGTGTTTTAAGGTTAACTTCGATGCCGCGGTGTTTCGTGACTCTCGTTTGGCGGGTTTAGGTGTTATTGTTCGTAACGTTGGAGGGGAGGCTGTGGGTGCCCTGTCTTCGTCCATCCCCTTAGCTCACTCAGTGGCGGATTTAGAAGCCTTAGCTTGTTTGAAGGCTGTTCAGTTTGCATTGGAGCTTGGTCTCTCTCGTGTTGTGTTTGAAGGGGATTCTTCAGTTATCATTAATGCCCTGCTCCATGGTGCGGGTGACTTGGCCAGTTTTGGTAATACTTTAGACGATATTCGGAGACACTCCTCTGTTTTTCAGTTTGTAGAATTTGCTTATGTTAATCGCCGTTGCAACGCTGTGGCTGATGCGCTTGCTAAGAAAGCTAAGACTGTTAGGGGAGTTCAGGTTTGGCAAAACGATTTGCCAGCTGACATTGCCCCGTTACTTTTACATGATGTTCATTAAGTTTTGTTTTTGTGGAATAAAATCCCCAGGTCTTGGATCTGGCTTCTAAAAAAAAAAAAAAAAAATGCATAAGGGAATTAGATGTGGGCTTTAATAGTGCCAAACTTACTTTAGGAGATTCTTCTTAAAAAATAAAATAAAATAAAAGCTTCAGCATCTAATTTCCTAAAGTAAGTTATGCGGGCTTGGATTTTACATCTATAAGAGCATTAGCATCCGAGTGTGTAAAAAATAAGAAATAATAATTTTTAATGGATCAAGAGTGGAACAAAAGTTTAATTGAAAATTTGGTTGACCGATCGGTCAGTTTATTTTTCTTGTATTGTACTTTATTAGCTGTGCACACAATATAAAGGGTCTTTATTGTACAGTTACAGACTCACAAAAATGCATAGATTATTCCTTTATTCTGTCTTTATTTTCTCAACTTGATCAAAAACTATTTAGAATGTGTATTGATCAAGAAGCTTCAAGTGTGAAATTAAAGTAGAAGAGTAAAAAATGAAATTGAACATTTAAAAAAAAAACTGTTGCTGTTAATTATATAAGAAAAGTTAGTAAGTTTTAAGAGGAGGGGCATGAGACGAAGCAATGTTTTTGGTAACAATATGAACTACTTTACCTTCAAAAAAAAAAAAAAAAATGAACTACTTTATGGAAAAGAATCATGCACACACACTTTTACTAGCATCCTGTTGTTTTTCCCCCCTCCTTTACTGTTTTTTTCTTCATCTTATTGGGACTAAAATTGGAGTAGTTGATCTAAATTCTATATCTTCTTGTCCTCAATCATCAAACCTGTTTCATGAAACATCCAGTAGGTAGGTATATTTAATCAAACTTAATATTATTGCAAATTGACTTGTCATGAAGAATTATGTTAAAAGGAACAAAAGGGTCAATTCGAAGTGGGAAAAAGAATGCCAGCCCAGCAAATTGTGGAAAGACAAATTTTGCGGTTGCTCACGCTACTTACTGCACACCTGACCTAATTATAACTTATTGGTAATCGGCTATTCTCTAATGATGGTATTGATGAGCACAAATGAAAATAGAGAACTTTTTGTATGTTTAATATGGGTTGGTCTATTTGCTGACTAATGAAAAGATGGTCGTTAGCTTTGCTATAAGGTTTCAATTGAAATTCTTCTCAAAAAAAGAAAAGAAAAAGGTTTCAATTTACTATTGGATCATGGATTTAGTAGTAGAAACTTTTTTATGTGTGGAGACACTCATCATGGGTGCAAAAGTGGTGGGGTTAGGTTTATTTGTTTCAAGGCATAGAAGAAGAATTTTTTAGAGTAAGGGACTTGTTTTTTTGTAATTTGGAAACAGGGTTTTTTTTTTTTTTTGGAATTTAAGTTAAAACTTTTTTTTTCATTTTTTTTATTGAGAGATAATTACAATTTACAATATGCTACTAATTCATAGTTTGAACATTTTTTCCTCTAAAACCCTTAAACATTTTGTGTATAGGGAGATGTCAATTTATTTACAAGGCGATTGACAATTTATGTTAAAAGTTAAATCCAACCAAAGGTTTCAGTTTACTTTTGGATTATGGCTTTAGTAGTAGAAAGTAGAAACTTTTTTATGTGTAGAGACAATCATCATGGGGGCAAAAGTGGTGGGGTTAGGTTCATTTGTTTCAAGGCATAGAAGAAGAATTTTTTGGAGTAAGGGACTTGGTTTTTTTTTGTTATTTGGAAACTTTTTTTTTTTTTGTTTGTTTGTTTATTTTGAATTTAAGTTAAAAGTTTTTTTTTTTAATTTTTATTGAGAGATAATTATAATATGCTACTAATTTCATAGTTTGAACATTTTTTCTTCTAAATACCTAAACATTTTGTGCATAGAGAGATGTCAATTCATCTACGAGACCCTTGACAATTTATGTTAACCGTTAAATCCAACCAAAGCTAAAAAAAAAAAAAAAATGGCTTGACAAATATAGTTGTAGCAGTGGTGTGGTGAAAGGGGGAGGAAAAGTGGTGTTGATTTCTGAAAGGGCAGAAATGCTCTGAAGGCCTCGTGCGGTTAATTGGGCCTCGACGCAGACGGACCCAAGCTGAACTGGCTGGATACATGGATTGGTTGGACGGGCTACCTGGCCATGGGCCTACTGGACCCTTCAAGGGGGCAATTTGGCCCACTCTCATAAAGGCCCAGATAGAGTCCATGCGCCTGTGTGACTCCGAGATCTTCTATATTTGGTATAAATCTTCCCTTTAAAGGGGGGGACTTGACCAACACGTTTGGGATGGCCACAAGAAGAGTCCTATAAGGAAAAGACTTCCGAACCAAGAAAGGGAGATCAACCATCTACTACTATAAAAGCTCTAATGCTCTCGCAAAAGAAGGTACGCATAATTTAACCCTCTCTAGCACTCTAGAGTTGAAGAAAAGTTCCTGACTTGACCTTCGGAGGGTATTCGGCCGGCACCACACCGGTGTCCTTCGACAGGTTTTTTCTCTTTGTTTCGTGCAGGTTACCTTTCGAGTGGAGGAGTCTCTTGCGGCATCTTGGTGGATTTCATTGAATCATCAATTTCAATGTGCAAGATGTGAGAGAGGTGGTGACTCAAGGAAGTAGATGGAGGGAGATGGTGGTAGTGACATGAGAAGGTGAGAGGGAGGTGGTGTTGGAATTTTTTACTCTCAGTTAGGTTTCATTAATTGAGATTTTTTTTTTTTTTTGGTAAAAAGGAAAAAAGTTATATATTGTCTTTATTCTTAACATACACTAATTTCATATTAATCAGAATTTATTTGCTATTTGATTTCTAAACTCATGTTTTACGTATAAATTTTAAGTTAAAAATGCTTGAAATTAGAGAAATTCAATTACCAAAGTTTCAAAAAGTAGCACCCCAGTTAAAATCCTACTATCAAGATTTTTTTAGAAATTTCATTATTTAATTTCTATTATTCTAATAATCTTCCATCATGAAACTCGTCGCGCTTATGATCTTTGCTTGAGTTGACAACCACAAAGCCCAATGCCGGGTTGATGGCCATTACGAGCCACCACTGGCATCCATGCGTACAAGAAAGGGAGAAGGGAGGAGCGTTTGAGTTTTAAAAAATGTTTTTCGAATAAAATTTTGATAAAACATTTTACAGCTGTGTTTTCTAGTCAACATAAAATGTTTTTGGGTTTGATCAAGGTTTTGCAACGAAACAAACATTAGAAAAATGTAGGAATAATTTTTGATTCAAGGCCAAGGGAGGCTTTCTTAACCAAACTAGTGGTACTCTTTCTTATTAGCTCATCCCTTATATGGCATGAAGATGGAGGCTTTTTTTTTCATGTGGGACAACAAAATTGCCTAGGTTATAATATGGTCTAGCCCTTGGTTTTGAAACAAAAATTGTTCTTACAAAAAATATTGCAAATATTTTCTAAAAAATATTTTACAATGAAACAGTGGAGCCTTAAAACATTTTATGATGAGATAATTTTTATAGTCCAATCATCTTGTTATTTTACAATCAAGGAGAGTAAACAATTTAATTCAAAGATTAATTTATCATAATACTCATTTACAAAGAAATTATAGAGTGGTATAACATTGTAAAAATGAAATTGAAAACTTGAACCTGATTAAAAAAAAAAGAAGAAAGTAAAAAAAAAAAAAAAAAAAAAATCCTTTTTATGACCTTGTTTGACAATATTCTTTTTTTTTTTGGGGACAACTACATTTTTTTTTTTTGAGAGAGAGTTTTAACCTATGGCGTCTGCTAAAATTATTATCAGACCAAAACACCAATTAGTTTTTGATGTAGGCAAGGATTGAACTTCATATCTCTTATACAACCATCAAATACTTTACTGGTTGAGTTAACTACAACTTATACACAATATTCCAATTTGATTCTCTCCATCAATTACTATAAAGTTTAAAGTTTTATAAACTAATCTATAATGAAAAAGAATGCTTTAGAGAGAAAGCTAAAGGCTTCTCCTAAAAGTTGTGATCCGCCTCAGCTCTCGTTCAGCCTTGTGTTTATTTAATCCCAATACTTCTTTCCTCATCGCCAAACAAAAAGTTGATTAAAAAGATAAGAAAAGATTCTAATCCTTTTTTTTATATTTTATTTGTCACTACCAACAAGCCGTTAATGACCTTCATTCCTTAAACAAGTCATTCTTTTCCATTCTCCAGATTCAAAGACTTCCAGATCCAGCTCCATATGCACGGTTAAAAATGTACCTAGCATTTGTATTTTACTAGAATAGTCTACTAGATTTACAAGTCCAGACAACTACTTTTGTTTTCTTATATATTTAATAGAGTTAGTACAATAATTTTTTTAATAACTTTTTCACAATTTATTGTTATATTATCTTGTTATTAGGTGTCCACACGTATTTGTTTGTTGAGTCCAAAATTTAACTCATTAACAATTCATTAGTTTATACGTCCCAAAGTTTTAAATAGTGAAGATGTTTGCTTTACCTCAATTGTACATTTAATCTCTGAAGCAAAATTTTTCTATAAAACCTTTAGTAGAATAAGTCTTTCTCATGTTAAGTGACAATGTAATTCTGTAATTCACAACCCTTTTAGATATGCTGTTCCTATTACAAGTCTTTCAATATGGATGGAGGATGTTCTAGCCCACCTTAATGCTAAACTTCTAGCTGATAATGACTAAGTTTATTTATAAAGTTAACAGCTTTCTCCCCTGAACCCCCCCCCCCCCCCCCAAAAAAAAAAACCAAAAAAAAGGTTATAAGCACAATGTGTATTTTATCTATTTACATTATATTTGTGCATAACTTGACTTTAATTTTTGAAAAACATATAAAAATATCAATTAATAAAATATTAAATACACTTTAACTTGCACTCTTTAGGATACAAGTTAACAGAAATCTATTAGATACCAATAAACTTATTTTTAATTATGCAGTAATTATAATTTATTCCAAAAATTTAATGTTTTTTACTTTTTACCCCTCTAAAAGGAAAGCGAGTAAGACTCACGCACTGCTACTTTCTTAGTAAGTAAGTATATAACCGGAAACTTTAGCAAAGTTGGGGGTGGCCAAGTGGGTTCCACAAAGCATACTCCGCAACACATGTCTTGCATAACATACAATGATGTGATCATATTCATGTCTTTTTCTTTCTTTCTATCCATGTGCCTTTTTTGAATGGAAACAGCCATAGCCCATGGGTCCATCTATAGATTCGCAAATTCTGTCCACCTCTCCTTCTCTCTCTCTCTCAATATGGTTTTTTTTTTTTTCTGAAATCCAAGTTCTTACAGTACTATACCCATTTTGATTGACTTCAATTCAACTCCTCAGGTACATCAAGTCCCACAATTTCTCTTATCTTTTGCTTCTACATGCTGTTTTTTGTATTGGGTTTTGGTTGGTTTTGATTGAATTGAATTGCTTTGGTTTCTAATCTTATCTTGGTTGTTGTATGCTTTCTGTTCAATTAATACAAACTTCTTTGCTTTGTTGTGCATGTTCAACTGCTCAAGCTCTGATTTTTGGTATTGCTTTATGTGAATTTTGATTTGTTCTCATGCAATTATGATTTTTAGTGGACTGGGTTTGTTCTTTATAGTGCTATTAGTTATAAACCTCTGTTGGGTTTGCCTTTTTCTTTTTGTTTGTTTAGTTAAAACAAGCATAAATAGAGTTTTCTAGATTATGGGTATTGACTTGGGAATCGGTTTCAAGCTAAATAGAGTAGCAGTTCATGAATTTTCTGGAAATTTTGTGTTTTTAGTAACTTTATCTTGGTACAGTTATAAAGTTATGCTTTTTAGGACTAAATTATGAATATTCTATTCTTCATAGAGATAAAGATTCCCATTCTTCCATCACTTTCCTTTATTCGGGTTTTCTTCTTTATAGGCTGAGTTTTTGAGATTAGTGACTTTTGAGTTGGTTCCCTTTACTCTATTTTGTTGGTTTCTATAATGTTTTAGCATGAAACTAAAGCTATCTATTCTGAACATTCCCTTTTTATTATTCTATTCCTATCATTTACTCGAGCGGTTCAAGGGGACTTGGATTGATTTTCTTGTTTGAAGTTGAGAACTAGAACCTGGTCCGAATTATGATCTCTTATGGCATTTTTATTCATCCTATATTTTGTTTCTGGAAAGAAAATAGGGAAAGGACAGTGCTTACAAAATCAAGTCTTTTTCTTGTGGCTTTTTCACTCTTAATTGATTAGTTTAAAGTTTGACTGCTTTTCTTCTTTTTGTTGTTTGTTGTGGTTATGGTGCCAATATATTGTTATGCATTTCTTCAGCAGATCTATTCGATGCATTTCTGTTTCATCTGGTGACATTTGTTTATTTATAATAACAAATTTGATGTAAGACCTGTAACTTTTGGCTGTTCATATACTTCCCTCTGTTTATATTTAGAAGTGGTTTCTTGAAGCATGAGTCTCATTTGTACCTTTTACTTTTCTTGCGGTAATTTTCCATCTTGTACCTGTCTTTTATCAAAGAATGCGTGTGATCTTGGGCTATTGATTGGTAGAAAAATACGGAGGAAACTACGATTTGAAATTTTGTATAATCTTTCACCTTTTGTTGCCATAAAGGGAAGGTGTGGAGTTGATAGAAACATGGTTATTTTATAATTTTAACTCTACTTCATGTGCTATAAAATGTTTTAAACAATGTTGAGTTTTAGAGAAGTTGGAGATTGATCTATTGCTACACGGCTTTTGTTTTTGTTTTTGTTTTGTTTTGTTTTTTTTTTTTTTTTTTTTTTTTTTATAAGTAAGTTTTGGCCCCAAGAGGAGTGACTTTTGATGTTTCTTTAATATTCTTGTTATCGAATAAATTTTCAGGGAGAAGCCAATTTCTGGGTTATGTCGAAAGAGTGATCTCTAATAGTAATGGGGGTATCAAGCTCTAAAATAGAGGAAGATAAGGCTCTGCAGCTATGTCGTGAAAGGAAGAAGTTTGTTAGGCAAGCACTTGATGGCAGGTGTGCACTAGCAGCTGCTCATCTTACATATATTCAATCCCTTAAAACTACAGGAACTGCTCTTAGAAAATTTGTTGAGCCTGAAGCTCCTATAGAATCTTCCTTGTATACTTCTACCAATGCAACACCAGAACCACTTGCTTTAACTGAGAAGTCCCTTTCCCAGTTCTCATTCTCTTCTCCATCTGCCTCCCAACGTGTAGATGCAACTGAAACCTTTTCTCCATCTCCATCTCCTCCAAACCATAGTCAATTTCAGGCAAATCATGTGAGATTCAGGGGTACTTTGTCCAAAAAGGTTGAAGAAAAACCTTCTTTACCTGTTATAGGAACAGTAACCTCGTCGACCACCCTGCAGAATACCACACCTCATTCCACTGAAAGACCTGAAACATCCTCATTTGAAGGTTCTTCCCTCCCCCAAGAAACTCGAGCATGGGATTATTTTGGTCTCTTTCATTCAGATGATAATGAGTTCTCTTTTCAAGATGAGAAGGGGATGAACCAGGGGTTGGAGAATGCTGTTGATATAAGACGGCGTAGAGAAGAGGAGGGAGTTTCTGAGATGGAAGATGAGGAGGAAAAGGCATCTTTTAATGGGAGGGAAGAATCTCAGGATTCAGATGATGAATTTGATGCTGAGCCTACCTCAGAAACACTGGTCCGAACGTTTGAAAATCTTAATAGGGCACAAAATCATGTTGCTGATAATGCTTCACCTAGTTCGCCTTCTGCTGGAAATGAAGATTCAGATACTGAGTTCTTGAATGGGGAGAAAGACAACTCCCTCTCTTTGTCACCATTGAGAACCACATCTAAGGTTGTTGTGCTTCATACTGACACAAATAAAACACCACTGAAAGAAGATAGTATTGTGGCTAAGGACTTCTATTCAAGCATAAAAGAAGTTGAATTTCTCTTTATAAAAGCATCTGAGTCTGGCAAAGAAGTTCCAAGGATGCTTGAAGCAAATAAGTTTCATTTCCGTCCAATATTACCAGGGAAAGAAAGTAAGATCTCTCTATTGTTTTTTTCCCTTGTCATTTGATCTCTCATGAATATTGGCTACTATGATTTGGTTAGAAAGTTGTATACACTATCAAGGCTGCAGGACAATACTCTGCTTTTTTATGCAGTTATCATTCATGCGCCCAATCTGTAATGCAGCAGATATGTCCTGCATGAGTGGGGCTCATTGCTAATGCTTAAAGAAAATTTTGATGTTTTCTAAAGGGCCAAGATAAATTTTCTATTTTATGCTTATTACCAAAAGACTCTAGGAAGTTATTTGAGATTTCTTATCCTGATGTCTATTGGTAAAAGTCTTAACAAGAGAATCCTCTATTGTAGGAGGTGAGTCAATGGTATCTACATTCATAAAGGCCTGTTTCTCTTGTGGAGAGGACCCAAGCCAAATTCAAGAAGGTAGGCTACTTGTCTTTTTTTCTTTCAGATTACTTCACTCTTTTATGTCATAGAGGCACAACAAAAAATCATGTTTGGGGATTGAACAAACTTGGGCACTAAAATCCAGGATGTCCAGCATGGGATGAGTTCTTGGTTTCAAAAATGTTTTGGCCTGTTATGCTACATAGACTCATTTATGAATGTATTGGACATTCTGGAATTTCTATCTTAAAGATGCCATAATATAATTGTGTTAATCTACCAATAAATTCAAATGATGCCTGTCCTGTAATTGCATCCTATAATTTGCAACCTGTAGAACCTCATGCTACTTCAATTTGTAAGTTGTCCATAATCAGTTTGACAAACTCAGGATCATGCAAAAACATTTCAAGTTCCCTTCAATTCCGGGAAATATGCATGTATTGTAGTGTTAACTACAAGAACAAGTCCTTCCAGGCTTCTTCTTGATCTTGTCGCATATTCCAATTCTTGCAAATTAGGAGTAAAATATTTAGATGAAGACTAAATGAAGAAAGGTTTTTGATAAAATAATAAGAAATTGAAGAACAATAATTTTCTGGAAAGTATTCTCAAATGAATTAGTAGACTTTATTTTCTTTCTAGGGAGACTCTTTTACACATAATATGCTATGTTGAATTAAAATATAATTTGGAGAATAAATAATCTGCAATGTCAATATCCAACATCAACAACAACCAAGCCTTAGTCCCAAAAATTTGGGGTCGGCTATGGACCCTCAACAAACTAGCAAGGGTTGGACACGTGTATTCTTTTCTGTTTTTCTATTCTATTTGAAGTCGTATTCTTTGTTATTTCCTTAATTGACATATCTTTTTTTTTTTTTTTTTACTTCTTTTATTAATATTATTTTGGCCTTCTTCTACCTTTATTTTTTTATTTTCTTTATAACTTGAATCAACTCACTTTTTCTCATTGATGTATTAATCTCTCTCCTTTGGACATGATAAAACCATTTCAAGTGACTCTCCCTCATCTTTTCATCAATGGGGTCATCACTATTTTAAGTGAATTTCCTCATTTCAAATCCTATATTTCCTTGTATTTCTACTTACTCATTTTAACACACTCATTTTAGCTACATTTATTTTATGAACGTATTGAACCTTACTCATTTTCTCATTTCAAATCCCCCCATTCAGTCTTATAAAATTTTCCCTTTAACTTAATGGGTATTATTCTCCTAATGCACTTCCTTACTTCATCCACTCTGCTCTTATCTTACGACTCACATCCTCTTCACTCATACAATAATCTTGATATTCTTTGTTTGATGAAGTGGTTTGGATAATTGAAGCTTTAGAATGTCTGTGATGATGAAATCTCCCTTTCCAACAGTGTAGCATCTGAGCTACAGTCTTTGGCATAACTCAAGCAATTCCAAATAGATGTTTGCCCAAATATCTCATGCCACCATTCAATAAAGTAAAAGATGGTCAACTGAGTCCCCGCTTTTCTTTCACTTGCAACACCAATCAATAATCATTAATTTCTGTTCTTGAAGATTGTCTATTGTCAAGATTCTACTCATCGCTGCTGCCCATGCGTAGTTTCTGGAGACTTAGTGATGCAGGACAGTCAAGAGGAAAATAAAAGAACAAGAAAATTAAAAAGATAACCCTAAGAATCAGCATTTATAGGTTACCTGAAATCAACCGCAAGCAAGAAAATTTAGGCATCAACACCTAAGGTGTCAGGAATCAGCACCCAACAATTTGGAAAATCTATAATTTGAAATTTCATTAATCAGTCGTCTCAAAATACAACCATCTAGAATCCTTTTATAGAGCTTTTAGGAATAGAAGATAATCCTATCTGAAAGCTGAAACTAATCTCGAAACCAATCCCTATCTAAACTCAAATCTAATCCCCATCTGAATTTATAAATAAAAGTCTATAATAATCCAATCTCCTACTAGATAAAGAAAATTTGAAAATAATTTTGGTTGTGCTCCCGCATCACTTAGACAATCCAAATTCTCTTTCATGGGAAAGAAACTCCTATGGGACCCCTCAAGGCTTCACAAATAATAGCAAACATCAAAGTTCCCTGCTTTTGAGGGTGTCTAAGATAATCAATCTTTCTCTAACCTTGAAGAGAAGTTGGAATACAAAAGCTCAAAGTAAATACCCCCAGCTTCCAAATCTTAATCACGAGGATACCAATTACGTTGTGGATTCCAACTATGTCTCAACA
Organism: Quercus variabilis; assembly: GCA_030445155.1. Classification (NCBI taxonomy): domain Eukaryota; kingdom Viridiplantae; phylum Streptophyta; class Magnoliopsida; order Fagales; family Fagaceae; genus Quercus; species Quercus variabilis. Next base: position 23,607,655 of record CP129445.1, read on the forward strand.
ACAACAACAATAACAAGCCTTGATCCCAAATTTTTTTTGTTAAGTAATAACGTTTCATTGACATCAAATAAGAGTCACCCAAGTATACAGCAAGTATACGGGGACAAACAATTAATTACAAACATTACATAAATCTAGCAAATCAACAACTGAAAATAACCAGTCCAATAAAGTAAAAAGGAATAACTTGAGATCAGGCGTAGTTCTCTCTGTATCTTCAAAGCTCCTGCTATTTCTTTCCCTCCAAATGCACCACATCAAACAATGGGGGATATCCATCCATATATATGCATTCCAATGACGATGTAACTGACATTGCCAGCAAGGTAGTAACTCAACAACAGATTTTGAAATCACCCAACACACTCCAAACAAACACAATACCATGGACCACAAATATGAAGCAATAGGGAAATGCAGATATAGGTGATCAACTGATTCATCATTACGTTTCTCAAAAAAAAAAAAAAAAAAACTGATTCACCATTACATTTGCACATATAACATCAATCTGTAATCCATACCCTCCTCCTTATAACTGTCAATCATCAAAATTTTCCCCAAGGCTGTAATTTATACAAAGAAAGCCACTCTTGGAGGGACCTTTCGCTTCCATATGCTTTTCCAAGGGAAAGATTGATCACTAGTGCCACCACATAGTCAGTAATAATCATTGACCTTAAAGCCCTTTTTCTTATCTGGTTTCCAGCAGATCCTATCCTCCCCAAAATTTGGGATTCCAATTATGTGTGCCACACAAAAAAGACGAAATTGACACATCCTTATCAACTGCAATTCGATATAATTTTGGAAATACATCCTTCAAACTAGAATCCCCACACCACCAGTCATGGCAAAAGCAGATTTAATTATCATCACCCACAGAAAATTTACTTAACTTATTAAATTTTATCAACATGATAACATTAGCATAATTCCCTTTGTGTTGTTTTTTCTTTTTCTATACATATTTTTTTAGCTGCTTCATTCTTCTTGTATGAAGTAGTTTTTCTGTTAATAATATTTTCTTAACTATCAAAAAAAAAAATTTAGCATAATCTAATACTACAACTATATTTGAAAATTAGCATGTCAACATACCATTAGGGACCCTATTTCTGCCCCCTTTTGCCACTCCGAGACCTACAGGTTTTAAGAGACTGCCTATGTAATTTGTCTTTTGATGTTGATTTTCACAGTTATGTGGACCACTGTCTCCAATATGCTATAAGGTGATGAACATAGGATGCTTTCCAGCCAATATAAATAGATAAAATTGGGATTTGTCATCCACAATCTTTAATGTTATCCTTAGTTGTATATGTCACAAGAATATGACAAGTTACAAAAGTAACTAAGCTGAATTTATTTGCCTATAGTTTATGTGTCCTATTTTATCTTTTAAATGGTATATTTCTTTATATTTTCTGCCACTGAGCTCTAACTCAAATGACACCTCTTCTTCTTGTAAGAGCAAGGTAAAAGGTGTGGTTGTAGCTTCAAAACCTATGCATGTGTAACTTACCAATAAAAAAATATCCCAAGATTTTCTTATACTCTTTTATGTTTAGATTGTATTTTTTTTTATTAGTTTTGAAAGTAAGGGTTGCAATATATTTAGATTTTATATATCTTTGAAACATATATCATAGCTATAAAAGGGTTCAGAGCTCTATATAGCTGGAGTTTAATTCAAACGCCCCTGTCAGGCATGGTTCAAATTTTCTGTGAATGAAGTAGAATCTTCTTCTTTATAAACCACATATATTAAGGTATTATATTTTTTTACCTCTTCAATTAAGGTAAGTCTTGATCTATATACCTCAATTATTCAACTAATCATTTTTTTAAAAATATTTTTTTAGGCCCTGCTCAAGATTCCATAAAGTATTTGACTTGGCATAGGACAACATCATCCCGTTCCTCTTCATCCAGAAATCCATTGGGAGAGAACTCAAAAGACGATTTAGATGAGCCCATTAATTTCTGCATGATCTCGGGCAGTCATGCCTCAACCTTGGATAGGCTATATGCATGGGAGAGGAAGCTATATGATGAAGTCAAGGTACTGTTGATCTCACAGCGGTTAAAGTGATATAATAATTATCATCTTCGTTCATCATTATTATTACTGTGATTGATATTTTCACTGTGTATATGATTTATTTGCTAATTTTGTCCTTTTTTCTCATATGAGCTGAAGAATGATTAATCTCCAATGCCTGTAATATTTTGAATCAGTTGTTTAATCTTTATTGTATCATTTTTTGGGTGTTCAAGAAGTTAATTTTTGTGTTTCTTTTAATATTATCCTCTTCATATTCATTATCTGTTAAATTAAATTTCTCTATGAGCTTAGTATTCGCTGTCTTGATCATAAAAAGTGAAGTTAGCTGAAATAACTTGCTCAACATGGAGATGTAGTTGTGCTTTTACTACTGCCATGTTTGGTATAGGGCATGACTTCACTTTCCCTGCTATTTTGGATAATCTGAATTATCAGACAAGCATAAATGTCACCATAATTTGAACAACTGAAAAAAGAAACCATGACTATGACATGATTTAGTGGATTCAGTAGTAGTTTTTTGTAAATATGATGAGAAAATGGCATTACAGTGGTAATGGTGAAGTGCATTGTAGTAACTCAATTTGCTTTTGTTAATACACTTATTTTTAAGTCAAACAATATGCCATTTAAATGATGTAGTGGACCTTTGGAGGAAAAGACTTTTTATAAAGCAGATTTTGTGTTGAAAGCAACTTTTGGTCCAACTGGGATAGGACAATGTTCAGCAGAAGCTAGATTAATGACCAAAGGTCAATATTTTGTATAAATTTGAACTGCAAAGACAAAATAGGTAAGTTCTTCCCTTTTTTCTTTATCACTTAGTCTTCCCTAATTTGATATTTGTTGTCAACCATGTACCTGCCAATAAACAAGTATTATACTTGATAATGTTGATCAAAGCAACCTAATATACACAAGACAAAAGAGATACAGAATATCGCTAGGGTCTTGTAAATCTTGTGGATTTTCATCCAATAAGTATTGTGAAATATCCGAAAGTGTAGAAATGCATGAGAAAGTGTTGAACTTGTTCTACAGGATGTATCAGCCCATCAGATCTGAAAGTCATACATAAATCGTTGTCTAGTATATCTTGTAATATCTGTGATTAATGAATTTGAGGTGATAGGTGCTATATGTTGAGCTGCTATGTCTTTTGAAACGTTTCAATATATGAGTAGTCCCTAATAACCATTTTTTAATGACTTACATAAAATTCTCGTAATTTTAGGCCAGCGGAATTGTCAGAAAGGATTACGACTTGAAGTGCAAAATTTTAAGACAACTGGAATCAAAAGGGGAAAGTTCCCAAAAAATTGATAAAACTCGTGCAGTTGTCAAGGATCTACATTCAAGAATCAGAGTTGCAATCCACAGAATTGAATCTATATCAAAGAGGATTGAGGATTTAAGGGACACAGAGCTCCAGCCACAACTTGAGGAGTTGATTGAAGGGTATGTGCCTTTACTGTCATCATTATTTTATTTAAACTAAAATTCTATTAGGAACCATACATTGTTATGGATTCCAATAGTCATTAGCTATCTGGCACAGTTGTGGCTAAAAAACATTTAATATTTTTTTATGTCCATTAATTCAATTATATTTCATGATTCAACTCATTGAACTAAGCCTTAATCCAAAATAATTGGGGTTGGCCATTGCATTGTGTTGCTAGATCGTGAAGCCGCGAGTAGAAAGAATGAGCCAAACCAATGGGCCCTTTCAATCTAGTGCATGCCTTTATTTGAATTTTTACTGCACTTAGCCTTAGTACCATGTCTGCAATTACCCCCTAACAGTCATCATTTTCCATATACTTATTCACATCATTTTGGGCCTCCCTTTTACCCCTTTTGCTCTTTCCAGGTTAATGAAAATGCTCATCTTTTATTATTAATTACACACACATACACCTAGTGAGTTTGGAACTCAAACCTCATCTTCCACCTTGCTTTTTTCAAGGAGAGGAAGTGCCATTTGAGTTAAAATACTTATTGTAATTCAACTACATTTCATTTCAGCAGATGAAAATCAATATGACCTCAGATATTTTTGTTACTTATCCAAAAAAAAAAAGGAAAATAAATATGACCTCAGTTGGACCTTTGACCTTAGTTAGAAGGCCCATCTAAAGGAATTATTTTGTCAACTCTGTGCCTGTGATTTTTATCTAATAAAAAACAAGAGCTTATCAAAGTTGGACTTTTGGCCAAACATCAAACCATGTTGTTGGGCATTTTGAGGTTAAAAAATAATGGAACAGTCCTATCCTGTTTGTTAGCTTGGTGCCTATCAGAGTTCATACAAGTATTTTGGCGAGTTGATTTCATTGCATTCAAGGCTTGTTGGCCTACTGATATGATTCATGGAAGTAGGTCATGAACCAGTTACCAAATACCAACATATTACTTCCATTGAAACTTGGCATTTCCTATTTTTTCCCTATGATTGATGCCTAACTTCACTTCTTATTGATTTATGGGGCTTTATATTTTGAAAGCCCAATAACTTTGTGCCATGTTTACCTATTTCAAAGGATTAAAGCGGTGTAGGGATAGCTTTTTACTATACACACATTCTTTTATACTGTTATAGCTCCCCCCCCCACCCCCTTCCCCCCAAAAAAAGAAAAAAATGCTTCACAACTTTATTCTCTCTCTCTCTCTCTCTCTTTAATCTTTTAAAATTTTAAATTGATAAGTTTCACACACGCCCTATGGGTTTTGAACCCACAACCACAGCGTCCACCTTGTTGTTTCAAGGAAAGGAGGTATCATTTGAGCTGGAACTTGTTGGCTACTCTTGCTTTCTGTTGTTGTTTACTGCTACTTTATATCATTGCTTACCATTGCTTCTCCCTAGGAAGGTCATAGAGGATATGGGTTGAATCAAAATAGAAATGATTGACTTACAACATGATTATAAAATTTGAAGTGATAATTAAACATGTACGGCCCATATCGTAAAGGTGACACATTTGGGCATTGTTAAGACCAATATCAACTCCTAACCATCATATGTATACATTAGTTTTTTTCTGGGATCATATTTCTATACATATATATTTGCTATTTAGCCTGCTAGCAAATTACAAAACAGTATAATCATGAAAGAGCTATTTTCAGTTATTCAATACACACTTAAGTCTCCACAGATTGAGCTTTTTATATTTCTCTGGTTTATTTACATATCTTTTTTATTTTGATTATTTTAAGTGCTTCACTTTTGGGTTTCATTATCAATCTTTGCAAAATAACTGCAGGTTAAGTAGGATGTGGGAAGTGATGTTTGAGTGCCACAAGCGCCAGTTTCGCATCATTTCAATAGCATTGAACAATGGCAACACTAAAATCTTCATACACTCAGAATCACATCGCCAGATTACTTTCCATCTTGAAAATGAACTCAGTTTTCTATCATCAAGTTTTACAAAGTGGATTGGTGCTCAGAAGTCCTATCTTGAGGCTATATGTGGATGGCTTTACAAATGTGTCTCAATTACACAAAAACATCCGAAAAGAAAAAGGAGGCAACAACCCCCACCCTTTCACGAGTCTGGCCCTCCAATATATACGACCTGTATTTGCTGGTTGGACAAGCTTAAAAATTTGTCTGAAGCCAAGGAACTTGTAGAATCTATAAAGAATTTAGCAGCTGAAACTGCTCGCTTTGTACCACGTCAAGAAAAGAACCAGGGGAAGGATTTGAATCATCGATTTTTGCCATCATGGAAGGCTGATAATGAGAGTGATTCAGCAAAGGCGCTGAAAGATGACGCTTCAGGGGACTGGATTTCAGGTTTTGATGGTTTTCAATCGAGCTTGGTGGAATTTCTGCGGCATTTGAATAACTTTGCAGAATCTTCTGTAAAAATGTATGTCGAACTTGAAGGGGCTATCAAAACTGCTAAGACTAATTATGGTCTTTTATCTAAGTCACAGAAGAGGGAGGAATGACGGCACTCTCTCAAGTTCCAATAAATGGTGTTTTAAGATGTCCATAGAACACTTGAAGAATTTCAGATGTGAATTCAATTGGAAAAGGCATTGTATATGGCGAAATGAATAAAAAGGGGAATTGGTCTCAACAGAAAATAAAGGAACTGGTTAAGAAATCCTAATTTGGAGATGTTATAAAAGAGATGGTAATTGTAGGTGAAAGATGTAATTACAAGGGCTGGTAGCCACAAAGAGAGGTTTCTTTTTCTTTTTCTCAATGTAACAGAACTTGTATAGTTTTCTATTGTGAACATAGGAACACTGGTAAAGTGCCAGCCCCCATTCTATCTAATAATTAGATAATGCATAGTTGTATTCAGTTGGTCCCTACCCTATTTAATTTTATTGCTTTTGCTTGAAGGTTTATCTTTCTGTTATGCAATTGCTCCAATTTTTAGTGGTTAGTCACAATGCTTGCTTGCTGGTCTATATCTATTGCTGCTAAAAATATTCAGGTTTAAACTCTCAACTGCTGAGGAAGCATTGGGTTCTGATAATTTTTTTCTTTACTTATTGCTGGGGAGGACACTTTTATTTGCAAGTAGGTTTAAAGATGCAACTGTCAACGGTTAAGATCATGGTTTTGCAGCATAAATTATTAGGGAGGCAGATTAAAGTTCTAATTTGCACTGCAAGTAAATTTGGTTGTTGAGAACTAAATGGGATTGAACTGTTTATAGTTTAGAGAAGTGTTACGTCCACAACATTTTCATAATAAATCATAAGTAGTAAGTTGTTATTGGTTTTAATTTAAACCTATCACCAAAATTACTTTTTTGTCCACTAATAACAATTCTTAACAACTTGTCACTTATGATTTGTTGTAAAAATATTATGGACGTAACATTTCTTTATAGTTTATGTATTGCTTATTAACATCTCAACAAGGCCTTTGAGGTCATCAACCAACCTAGCCACTCTATTACCATTTCTATATGCAAAAGCATACTCACAGGAACAACAGTGATGCTTGCTAATACTCACAAATTTAATTTGAGAAATAGAAAAAAGCAATTTTAGAATACAAAGAAAATAAAAAAAGGGTTACGCATTTTTATAAGCCACAGATTATGGATATGCATCTTTGCTTCTTATCGAGCCGGCCCAAATGTGCCAGCATTGTCCAAGGCCCAATATCCAACCAAGTACACCTATTTTTATTTTTATTTTTTTTTAATTGTCATTTTCTTTTGTAGGTAAATATAATAATATATTTTTTATTATGAAAAATATTTTATTTTAGTCCAACCAATCTATGACCTTATCTCCACCGTTGATTCATTAGCTTTTAAACGGTGATAGAAACATTTAAAAATCACCTCTTTGACCCAAACACTTTTTTTTCCTCCCCAACCAATTTTCTCTCACAAAATTGAACAAACAAAAAATAAAAATTCCCTAACGCAAAGTATAACAATCTCTCTCTCTCTCTCTCTGTACCTTCCAAATTCCAAGGCTAGTGTTATAATCTCTGAGGTATCTTTGTAGACTCAGATCTTTCTCACCTTTATTTCTATTTCATTTTTCCAGTTTACTTTTTAGCTCTAATCAAAATTTCCTGGGTCTTAGTTTGATCATACTAATTCTCAATTTCTTTTCTGTTGATTATCTCAGATTGTTCTTATCATTTTTGTGTAGTGCAGCTAGTTTTATCAATTGGGTTGTCCTTCATTTTTGTTATTAGATTAAGAATTTTGGGTTAAAAAAAATATATATATCTGGGTTTGAGTCAAAATAAGGTTTGTTTTTGTTGTTGCAATTTGGGGATTGAGTTTTCAACCCGTGAATTCAAGTCTTAGGGTTCAGAGTTTTATTTTATGGAATTTGTATGCCAAGAGGGTACTGAGGATTCTAAAAAGTTGGTATCTTGTGTAGAAAATTCTTGTGTAGAACACATTGAACCTAATCAATTCGATTCCAAACTCAAAGCCAAAGAAACTGCATTGTCAAATCTCACATTTGATTCCAAACCCGAAAACGAAAGGAGTGTGAAACCAAAACCCGTGTCGAAATTTCATTCTAAGAAGGCAATTGTAAGCTCTAACAAGTCAAAACAGCCTTTGTCTGATGATGATGATGTTTTGCCCAATTTTCATCCGTCAATCACTGACCTTCCTGCGGCATTAATATCCGAAATCCTTAACTGCCTTGATCCGAAAGAGCTTGGTATTGTTTCGTGTGTCTCAGAAATTCTGCGTAGGCTTGCCTCTGAGCACCATGTGTGGAAGGAATTCTATTGTGAGAGGTGGGGACTTCCAATAGCTCCAACACCTTTGGATTCGGGGTTTTCCAATGAGAAGTCATGGAAGGAACTTTATGTGGAGAGGGAGTTTAGGAGTAACACGTTTATGGGACGTTATAATATGGATGTTATGTATGGTCATGCTGAAGCAGTTCGTACTGTTTTCCTTTTGGCTTCTGCAAAGCTTATTTTCACTTCAGGATATGACTCGGTTGTTAGAATGTGGAACATGGAAGAAGGGTTGTCGATTGCATCCTCACGACCACTTGGTTGTACTATCCGAGCAGTTGCAGCAGATACAAAGCTTTTGGTTGCTGGTGGTACCGATGGATTTATCCATGGTTGGAGGGCAGTGGAGGGGCTGCAACACTTGTTTGACCTTAGGGGTTGTCAAAGCCAGAGTACAGAGTTCCGAGTATGGGAACATGAGGGACCGATAACTTCTCTTGCTTTGGATCTTACAAGGATGTATAGTGGTTCGTGGGATATGACTGTTCGTGTATGGGATCGTTTTTCAATGAAGTGCTTAACAGTTTTGAGGCATAGCGATTGGGTGTGGGGACTTGCCCCTCATGATACTACAGTTGCTAGCACATCAGGTTCAGACGTATATATTTGGGATTCCATTAGTGGGACTTTGATCACCATTATTTGTAGTGCTCATGTTGGTAATACTTACTCCCTGGCGAGAAGCCATACTGGAAATTATCTTTTCACGGGAGGAGAAGATGGTGCGATACACATGTTCGAGATTGCAAGACATTGCACTGGAGCTGCTGTTTCTCAAGTTTCTACATGGATTCCACACTCGGGTCCTGTGCATTCTCTTGCATTTGAGTTTCCATGGCTTGTTTCAGCTTCTAGTGATGGAAAGCTGTCACTAATAGATGTAAGAAAGCTGCTAGGAACTTGCAAAGGAAAGAGCATATCAAGGACCAAGCATGTGGACAAAAATGGTGTGGAGCCTCCACAGAGGATGTTACATGGATATGGGAGCAACCTGTTCTCAGTTGACATTGGTGCTGATCGGATAGTGTGTGCAGGGGAGGAAGGTGCTGTTAGGATCTTTAATTTCACACAAGCATTGGAAATTGAGAAGAGGACTCGTGATTTAAGACGAATCCGGTTAGAGAATAGGATTAGGCGGCGTAAGCTCCAAATAGAGATGAACAGTAAAGGTGGTCGGACTGATCAATGTTCAGTTGCAGCTAAGAAGAACACAGTTAATGGTGATAGGGGTAGAGCTTGGCACAATAAGCGCGGGGTGAGCAGCAAGCTGAAGGCGTAGCAGCAGATAACAAGTACTAGTTGATTTTCGGTTCCATCATTCTTTTACACTTTGTGGGCATTTTAGCGTAAGGATGGTGTAAAATTTATTTTCTAAGCAGGCAAGCTGACTTATGCCCAAAAAAAAAAAGGCAGGTAAGTTGACTAATTGTAGTTTTATCGTGCTATATTTGAATTATAAACATGGTGTTCATTTAATATTAGTTGTTACATACTTTGTTATGTTCAGTTGGTTCCTTGCTGTAAGCATCTCAAATTATAGTTTCCATTCTTCTCTGGCACAAAGTTGGTTTTCTTTGTCAAATGTGGTGAAAGTATGTGAATATGGTGGTTTAATTTGGAGTGTATTTGTGTGTGTGTACATCCAATATTTGGTCTAAGGGTTTCATTCTTTGAGATGGTCACTGAACCTTTTAAAAGTATGTTGTGCATGCATGTGTGTGGCCCAAGGTTTTCATTTTGATTGAAAGTTCATCAAATCTTCTCAGAGTATGCATATTTGTGTTAATGTGTGTGACAGAGTCTCCAAATTTGTGCAAAGCCGTTTTGTTTAGCGGTCATGGAATTTTTTGCAAAATTTGTTGAACAGGATGTGGATGGTGTCTTTGCGTGCATGTGCAATTTATCATGTGCATCTATATATATGTCACTATAAGGTTGTTTTCTGGCTACTTTAAAAAAAAAAAAAAGGTTGTTTTCTGGCTATTAAGGGTTGGTTACATAGATCAGGGTGGGAATGTATTGTTGGACTTGTTAGGGATGAATAAATGTTAGATAGTTGTAATAGACTAGGATGAGTTTTTACACGTTATTAAGAGTTGGATATACAGACAAGGGTGCGAATAAATTGTTGGATTTGTTATATTAGTTTCCTTGTTTAGGGGTGAATAGATTAGGATGAGCTTTCTTTTGAATTTCATCTTTATCTTGTAAAATCATATACTAATATGACTAGATGTGGAATAAGGAAGATAGTTGAGAGCTTGTTATTTAGTGAAAGTTCACTTTGGAGGTTGGTTTGTTTCAAACTTATGCATAATTCTATCCCTTTGTGAGGTGGCATGTAACAATTGACATCAAAGCAGACAATGGGCAATTCATGCGTTAAGTGAGTAGACACTAAGCTTAGCTCTTTAGTGGGGGATGTTAGATGCATCTATTTTATTTATTTTCATCACTTTAAGGTTGTCTCCCCATTACTAAGAGTTGGAATGAGGCGGAGAATTCATTGTTGTATTTGTTAGGTTAGTCTCCTTGTTTAAGGGATATATCAATCTTGTACGTCAGGTAGAATGAGTTTTTTAAACTTATTTAGCAAAAAATATATTGGATGAGTTTCCTTTTGTATTCATCTTTATCTTGTAAAGCCATATATTTATATGACTAGATGTTGAATGAAGACGGTAGATGAAATCTTGTGATTAAGTGAAACTTTACTTTTGGAGGTTGGTTTTTCTCAAAGAAAACTAATTGTTTTGAAATAGTTCCGCACTGTTACTCTATTCTATCAATGGTAGATTTGGAAAGCCATTTATTCAATGTTTGGAAAGTGATTCCGTTTAGCCTTTCTCCCATCTCCTAGTTGTTACTGTGTTTTACTCATGATAACTTTGAACTCTGCCATATTTTTAGATTCGGTCCTTCTGGATCGAGTCCCATTCTGTTCTAAATGTTTGCGATCTGATGTCAATTCATTTCTAGTCATGAGTTCATGACGAGACAGGAAGGTTTCAAAATTTCGATTCCTCTTTACTCTTTAGTGGGATAAACTAGCTTCTTTTATTTTCTTGTTTGCAATAATACATAATTTCACCTGACTAGCAACCAACCTAAGCTCACTGGAAGGTATTTGGAACCAATTACCAAGTTTATCAAGCATAATAGGAGGTCAAATTCTTGTTTCTAGGGTGGGTCTGTGATTTCCAAGTAAATTTCTTTGGTAAATGATAAGGTCGGTATCCTTAACGAGTAGTCATATATGGGTTGCTTTGAACTTGTAAAATGGTTTATAAACTGATCACTCTTCTTTCAACATGGTACAGATTAGTTGCATCTCGCCATCTCCTCAGTGGTGTTTAACAAATCTTCTGAGACCATATTTGGTACGGCATTCGAATTAAATCATGGAATATGATTGTAGATGTATTCAAAGTAAGCTTTTTTTTTTTTCTTTTTTTTTTTTTTTCCTTTAAATTGTGTCCTCCAACTCCAACCAGGAGGTCTCTGAGCTAAACATCAAATTCCTTTTTGCTGAATAAAACATCAAATTCTTTAATACAAAGGCCATGACACCTGACCTATGCGGCGCTTTGTTGCATTGTCTCAGCATATACCAACGATCAACTATTCTTACTTTGTTGGCATGCATATGTTAAAGAGAAATTCGTTTGAAAGAGAAAAGTTTTTGGGAAATTCCAATCACACCCAAGACCGACTGTTCTTGGAGTTGGATGAAAAAATTGCAGTTGAGGAGTTTAATTAAGTCGGTCTTGGAGTTGGATGGAAAAAATTGCAGTTAAGGAGTTTAATTAAAACTTTAATGCAATATAAGATTAGTGATGGAGCTTCTATTTATATGTGAAATGATTTATGGCCTAGGATGTATGGACACGGGTACGGATACGAGTGCAGGTACAACATAGTGACACTAAGAATTTTTGAAAAATTATAACATGAAACAGAATGTACAATACCAATATGACACTGGTACAGCACCTTAAATAAAGTGTTGGTGCATCCTAGTTTATGCCATCCAAATGGCCATTTATTCTCAAGCTATTGTCATCGAGTCATTTATGACTCAGGCAGCTTTGTAAGAGCAAAAAAAAAAAAAAAAAAGGGCATAGCCTTGAGCTAGGTCTGAACAACTTGTGCAAATTTAAAGTATACTTTTCATGAGAAAAATTATTGGAAAGGCTCATGAAGTAATAACCTTGCCTACTCCCAATGACAAGTTCAATTGTTCACATACTTGTGTGGATATTGTTTATTTTGCTGAAAATTAAAAACACTATAATAAAATAATTTTTGAATGTGTGAATAGTGCTGTGGGACCTATTTATAATGAAAGTTTTGTTGAAAAAAAAAAGGTTTATGGGTCCCGTGAAGACCCATTACCAGACTTGAAATGTGCTTCTCCCCAAAAAAAAAAAAAAAAAAAAGAGCTAGACGCAAATGTGCATGGGAGAAACGCAATCCAAACGTGCCTTGGAATCATGGAATGGCGTAAGGGACAAAAAAAATACCAAGGATGATGTGGTGGAGAAGGCTATGGTTTAGGGCCTATTTGTTTGTTTGTTTGTTTTTTTTTCTTTTTTTTTTTTTTTTTTTTTTTTTTTTTTTTTATATTTTATCATTCATCACTCCTCACTTAATTTTCGTCATTCATCACTCATAACCTAAAATACCCCAACTCCCTACACCCCACCCATTTGGCACCATCACTCAACTTATCATCACTCAAATTTTTCAACTGTTTATAGGCCCCATACTTATAACTTGGTGTAGTTTTTACTTTTTTTTTTTTTTTTTCACCTTTCAACCCCCAATACCCAAACTCACCGAACCCAATGAAGAAAAAAAAAAAAAAAAAAAAACCCGAAAACCAAACTCACTGAACCTAGTGAAAGAAGAAGAAAAAAAAAAAAAAACCCAAAAACTTGAACCCAGTGAAAGAAGAAGAAGAAAAAAAAAAACCAAAAACCCAAACTCATCGAACCAAGTGAAAGAAGAAGAAAAAAGAAGAAGAAAACTTAATGAAGAAGGCCAGACCGAGCGTGAAAGGGAAAAGAAAAAAAGTAGAAGAAGAAGAACACCAGTGTGAAAATGAAAAAGGAAAAAAAAAAAAAAAAAAAGAAGAAGAAGAAATCAAACTCATCGAACCTAGTGGAAAAAAAAAAAAAAAAAAAAGGTCAAAAGTTGCAGCTAAACTCTGACAGTAGGACTCTCCGTGTAAGTTTAATTACGAAAATGCCATTAAAAACTGAGTTATGGAAACTGAAAACACCTAAAATGCGTTTTCAATTTCCATAACTTATCACTCAAAAATCAGAGAATTGAGTGATAAAAAAAAAAAAAAAAACAAACGGACTTCTTAGCCATGGGTCTCACCATTTTTGATTTATGGGTGATGGAAATAAAGTTATAAGTTATAGAAATAGTAAATCCAAACAACCCCTTAATATCTTCTTCCCCTAATCATAAAATTGATAAGAAAGGGAGGCTTTTTCTAATTTGACAATCAGAAAATGAACCTGTCCTATATTTGAAGTGGAAAAAGTAATAAATTATCTATTGTTTTTCAAAAATTTAATTAGTTAAAAAAATGGTGAATTTAAAAGTTTGATAATTTTTTTTTTGTTTAATGCGGGTGGGGTAACAAATATATATATATATATATATATATATATTTTTTTTTTTTTTTTTAATATTCCAGTTGTTAGGGAGGAGATTTGAACCCTGTTTCTGTTGGAAATAATTAAAAGTGCAAAAATTGAGCTACAAGGTTCTTAAATAAAAACTACAAATTTTAATAGTTGATTAAAGGTAAATTTAATTATTTAATTTTAACCGTAATATTTTGTGCATATTATAATAAGTGAGTTTCTCACAAATAAGAAGTATGAGGTCTCGCGAAAGAGTGGGTAGAGTACTATTATGGTCATGCTCAGACAGGGAAGCCACGCTGGTCACCACCCTCTACCCATTCTTTCTTTAACAAAAAAAAAAAAAGAAAATTGTGCATATTCAAGTGTGGTCTCTGAACTGAAGTGAGAGCTTGCTGAGTTTTCAAAAGAATAAAAGGATGATTGGCTTAACCAATTTCTGAGTCGCTCAGTTAACAAAAGTGTCTATTGGGAGATCTTTATAATACAAGCTTTGAGCGAAATGCAGTGGCAGTGCCTATATGTTGTATAAAAAAAAAAAAAATTGCGTCATAACTGCCAGTATGGTTTGGGCGGCAAGTAAACCAGAAAATGAATAGGCTGTTCGGGTTGTCACTCATTTATACACAGTTATCTTTCTGGTCCATACAAAGGGAAGGCAGTGTTGGACTCAAAAGAAAGAAAGCAAAGAGAAAAGAAAAGAAAGAAAGTTCGACACCGCCCCCCAAAAAAAAAAACAGAACAAGAGATGAGAAGGTTGAAAGAAAAGCAGCAGAGTTTGAATGCAAAAATGGTACAGAACACAGTTCCACCAAAAGGGTTGGTCCTTGTTCTTCCAGTTGTTGTCTTGATGGGGCTCATCATCAATGTGGCAAATGGGAAATCCCCAGACACACAGAATGTGATGGCACTGTACGTGTTAGGGGACTCTTCTGTTGACTGTGGTGACAACACTCTGTTGTATCCTATCACTCACCATAATTTCTCTTTGTACCCGTGCGATGGCTCAGACTCAAGCCTTCTTCCTTATCTTCTTGGTACTATTCTCTCATCTTGATTTTACCATATACCACGCACTTCTTAAGCCTTGCTTACTTTATTGCTAGCTATCTTGGAATTATATATGTTTGGTATTCTTGAGGATTTGAGTACAATTGGATTTTTTTTATTGGAAATTAGTCTTTTTCAAGCACAGAGATAATTTGCAATGCCTTCTTCAAGATTACATTTTCTTTTCTTTTTTCAATCCTCAAGATTTTCTACTATCATATCTTCTTTCAATTCATTGTCAAGAATCATGTGAAAAATCTGTCCAATTGGTAGGGAACGAGAACTGTTACATTTCAGAGAGTCTGTATCAAGTATGGAAGCAACCGCAATACTACATTTTCTTGAACAATAAAAATTTGGATTTTTAATAAATATTAGGATAGAGTAACAATTTGCTGAGTTGTATAGCTATTTTTTTTTTTTTTTTTAAAGTATTCGATAAATACTGTGCCTGTGAGTGTGTGCGTGAGCGGATAGGCTAGTAAGTAAAGGTTCCTAATTTGCCAATGAAGACACGTGGGAATGCAGGACAAGTATTTAGAAATGTTGTATTTCTGATCAACAAACTTTTGGCATTTGGAATTGCAAATTTAGCTCTTAAAGGTAATAATTTACATATGGTTGCTGTAGCTGAGAAGATGAGGTTGCCAAACATCTTACCTTTCTACAGCCAAAATGGATCGATTGCAGAGCTCCAACATGGTCTAAACTTTGGGTCTGCAGAAGCAACAATCTTGAAACCCCGGAGCCAGAGCCACCAGTCTCTCAACCAACAACTACGCCAAGTTTTTGAGATCATACAGCTGTTGCAGCTGCAGCTTGGCCAGAACAGTGCTGACCATTTTATCAAATCCTCTGTGGTGTACCTCTCCTTTAGCAAAGATGACTATATTGATCTCTTCCTCGGAAATTCCTCTGGTGTAATGCTCAATTATAATAGCCAAGAGTTTGCTCACATTTTGGTCAACCAGATGATACATGTTATAAGGATTCTCTACAATGCAAATTTCAGGAAGATAATATGCACAGGAATATTGCCTTTGGGATGTACACCACGCACAGTGTGGAAGTGGTATACTACCTCTACTGTTGAAAAAGATGGCCGAGGATGCGTGAAGGAAATCAATGATATAGTTTTGGAGTACAATACTATGCTGAATGAGCACATTGTGAAGCTTAATTCCAAGTTGCCCGATGCACAGATAGTCTTCTGTGATGTGTATCAAGGAATTATGGAGATCATTACCAAACCAGAAAACTATGGTATGAACCTAAAAGTATTTACTATTTCTACCTTACACTATTCCTCTAATGTCTTGAGATATGATCTGATTACGACACCTTAAAAAGTAGGACTTTATGGTCTTATATTACAGTAAAAAGAGATAATATTGCTTTACTTTCTATCTAACTAATATCTGCTATAGCATCAGACCCCCATGCTTCAAATAGCATCTCTAATGAGTCCTTTAAGTTTCATAACATTTTATAAATCAACTTGTTCCAATCTGATGTATTGTGAATTCAATGCCTTCAATAATTTCTATTTAAACCACCACTAGGTAAACATTTGGATACAGCTTTTTATTGATTAGTTGGTTAAAATATAGTTGTACCTAGAAAAAGTGAGGTTTTAAAAAGTCATACATAAGAAAATAAGTTGAAAAGTTAAAGGTGAAAAATGATCCCAAACACTAAAAGATGTCTTTTTAAGGACAGAATGTTCCAGCATTATTATTTTGTCATCAAGATTAATTAAGATTATATCCAACAAGGTAATCCCTCTGAAATTTTGACTTCTAAGTTGACAAAAGTTGCATTTAACCTGTTAGACACTGGTTCAGAAACTCTAGAACAGGTTAGTTTGTTACTGGCCTTTAGGTCCTTTGTTTCATTGTTCTCCTATATTGCAAATTTCCGAATTCTGAATATAAATCTTTGCCGTGGAACCTTTCTTTGGTTTGAAGGATGGGATTAAGCGCTTGATGGATCCCATGTTAGAAGAGTTAAATTGACAGTACAATTTTGCATCATATCTGAAATTTCAGAAGGAATCAAACTTCAAGTTTTCAATTAAGATTTTTAATGCTAAGTTAGCCACTCAGTTAATAACCACCCCACATGTCCCGCACCATATTAGAATTGTATAAATCATTTGCAGGCTGTTTCCAACGGTTCAAAAAATTATGTTGTCTAGTTATGACCATATCTTATGCAGAACATCATCATGTGAAATCAACAAGTACAATATCATTAGTTACTTGATATGATGTGCATTTCTGTCACAAATATAGGATTTAAGGAAGTGAGGAACGCGTGCTGTGGGGCTGGCACGTATGGCGCAATGATTGGCTGCCTCTCCCAAGAAATGGCCTGTGACCAAGCTTCAAGTTTTGTCTGGTGGGACTTATACAGCCCTACACCAGCGGTTAACTCCTTGCTTGCGGATTCTGCCTGGTCTGGCCGACCCTTCTCTGGAATGTGCCATCCTATAACCATTCAGGAATTAATCAACACTTGAGTGATGCATCTGACCTGATGACCATGCAGCTACCATGTGGTATTCTTTTGATTTTCCTTTCTTTGGTTTGCAAGTTTATGTAAATACTAAATAGCAAGTTACAGTCAAAAGAGCAAAATTTCCAAGATTTCCTGAACGCTATTTCATAAGTGCGAGTACAATGATGGTATACAATTACTTCATATTTTAACTTTCCTTTGCCTTGAATTTCATCTATGATCTAATTGTGACTTCCTCAAACATCAAAATGACAAACTGTTCAAAGTCTTCCAACTGTGTGTTATCTGTAGAGGTTAATGAATAATTCTCCCAATCCGGCTTCTGTATTATTCCTTGCATGAGTACATCCGTTAGTACTGAAAATGTGCCTTAACAGAAGCAAACAAATGTTTTGGTTGGAATTCAATAACCATGAAGATTTCAGAAGCAAACTGATCAAAGAGTCTTAATTTTTTTTTTTTTTTTTGTCAAATATATAATTATTAATTAGAACATAAAGTGACTGCGAATGAGGTTTGACTCAGATAGTACTTCAGTCATCTGAGTTAAAAGTTAAAACCCACAGTTGTTTGTGGTATTAATTTGCTGTTGGGCCAACCTCACCAAACAATTCCCTAGAGTTAAAAAGTATAAACATTTAAAACTAGCAAGTGTCTGTTTGAATACTGCTTATTTTGTTGAAACTAAAAAATTATTGCTAAAAGTATTATAGAAAAATGTAAAAATTAGCTGAAATTGTAAAGTGGAGTTTATGAATAGTGTTAAAAAGTGTAGTGAGGCCCATGAATAGTTACAAAAATAAGCTGAATAGTGAAATAATTTTAATTTTTCATTCTTATCCAAATGCACACTAAGGGTCTATTTGGATATTACTTATTTTGCTGAAAACTAAAAACACTGTAACAAAATAATTTTTAAATATGTGAATAGTGTCGTGGGACCAATTTTTAAAGTTTTTTTTTTATAAAGTATTTGTGGGTCCTATGAACAGTGTGCAGGACCTACTGAACAATACATAATCATGTGAAATTGAAGCTCAAAAAAAAAAAAAAAAAAAGCCAAAACGCAAAGGCGTTTGTTTTCATCTGTATCCAAACGAATACTAAGTGTGCATTTTTGGTAAGATTAAAAATTAAAATTATTTCACTATTTAGTTTATTTTTACTATTATTCATAAGTCTCACTATATTTTTTGGTACTATTCATAAGCGTTATTGTACTATTTCAACTAATTTTTATTTTTATCTATGGTACTTTCAGCAATAATTTTTCAGTTTTAGCAAAATAAACGGTATCTAAACACACCATAAACATGCATTTGGACAAAAGTAAAAAATTAAAATTATTTTACTATTCAACTTATTTTTATTAATATTTAACTTATTTTTATTATTATTTATATACCTTATTGCATTTTTTAATACTATTTTTAATACTATTTATAAACTTCACGTACTATTTCAATTTTAACAAAATATGCAGTATCAACCAAAGAAAAACACACTTAACTCATAGTCCAATGCTCACCTAAAAAAAAAAAACTCTTAGTCCAGTGCTATCATTTTTCCCGATGGCACACGGACCAACTACAAGTTCATGATACAAAATTTACAACTAGTGGCTGATGACACCGTTTGTCTTTGTTCTCGATATTCAAGGCCCTTTTGATTAAAATAATAATTTTTAAAAATTAAAAACTAAAAAAAGTAGCTAGCATGCAATACAGCGTTTATGTAGATTTGAAAACAAAAGTAAAATATTCAAACACATGCATCATCAGCACCTTTACAGAAGCCAATGCACTGAAGCCAACGCACAAGTCAAGTAGAATCAAATAGTGTATATTTGCTTTCGAATCTTCAGTTCTTTTCTACACTGATTTTTCCAAACCCAGCAAACACCAAAAATGGCTGCAGCTTCTTCTACACTCACTGTGTTCTTCCCAACCAAAACCACCATCACTAGACCCCACTCTCACTTGCAACCACTCACCATCAAGGCCTCATCAAACTCCACCAACCCACCTCTCCCCGGACGGAAGCTCTGCGCCGCCGTGATAGGCGGAGGACCAGCTGGGTCCTCCGCCGCCGAGGCTTTAGCTTCCGGAGGCATAGAAACGTTCCTCTTCGAACGTAACTCGCCGACAACCGCGAAACCCTGCGGCGGCGCCATCCCGCTATGCATGCTCGAAGAATTCGACATCCCATCTCACCTCATCGACCGCCACGTCACCCGCATGCGCATCTTCTCGCCGTCGAACCTCTCCGTCGACTTCGGCAAGACCCTCAGACCCAACGAGTTCATCGCCATGCTCCGCCGCGAAGCACTCGATTCCTTCCTCCGATCGCGGGCCGAGTCGTTCGGCGCCAAGCTCGTCTCCGGCCTCGTCACCAACCTCGAACTCCCCGAGTCCTCGACCGCACCTTACGTTGTTCACTACACCTCCGACAACTCTCGACACTCTCTCCCCGTCGACGTCGTCGTCGGCGCCGACGGAGCCAACAGCCGCGTCGCTCGCTCAATCCACGCCGGCACGTACGCGTGCGCCATCGCTTTCCAAGAGCGAATCAAGCTCCCCGACCACAAAATGGAGTACTACAACGACCTCGCCGAGATGTATGTCGGAAACGACGTGTCGCCCGATTTTTACGCGTGGGTTTTTCCGAAGTGTGACCACGTGGCAGTCGGCACGGGCACCGTGTGCGCCAAGCAAAACATAAAGCTGTACCAAAAGGGTATCAGAGAGAGAGTCAAGCACAAGATCAGCGGCGGGAAAGTGATCAAAGTTGAAGCTCACCCAATACCCGAGCACCCGCGTCCGATACGGATACGTGGGCGTGTCGCGCTTGTTGGGGACGCGGCTGGATACGTGACCAAATGTTCGGGCGAAGGTATCTATTTTGCGGCTAAGTCGGGAAGAATGTGTGGCGAAGCGATTGTGAAGGCTTCGGAAGGAGGGGATAGGATGGTCAATGAGGATGACTTGAAGAGAGAGTATTTGAGAGTGTGGGATAGTAAGTATGTTACTACGTTCAGGTTTTTGGACCTTTTGCAGAGAGTGTTTTATGGTAGCAATGCGGCTAGAGAGGCTTTGGTGGAGCTGTGCGATGATGAGTATGTGCAGCGCATGACATTTGAGAGTTATTTGTATAAGAAGTTAGCTGATGGTGATAGATTGCAGGATGTGAAAATGGTGTGGAATACTATTGGGAGTTTGATCAAGTGTAACATGGTAGGAAGCAAGTAGTTCTGACTTGTAGTTTCTATATATTTTCTAAATAACTGGATTCATGTTACTCCTATCTTTTTAGGGGAGTTCGATTCTAATTTGTTGTTGAGTTATGAATTTGTAAATGGCTGTAGCTGTCTAGCAAGAAGAACTTTCTTCATTTTCTTTCTTTCTCTTTTTGCCTAGCTTTTCATTTGTGCAGTGGTGGTTTGGCTAGGATTGCAATTTTCAATATTGGTTAGAGAATTTTCTTGAAAGTCATCATGTAAATAGGATAGAAATCACATCAAATCACTTTCACAGGAAGAAATTTGTTAATCTTAGTGCACAATATTTAAAATGAAACATTACTATCACGTTTGTTTTTATGACTTCTGTATTCTCCTAAAGATTGCAGATTAGTCTTTTACTTCTTGTAAATTTTATAGATTATGATTGGATATGAGTTTAGAGCCTGTTGGGCTTGTATTCTAACACCAATCATATTTATCGAAACTAATAGAGTGATATATCAATGGTAGAAAAGTAAATGGGACTAATCGTGGAAAAAAATCATGAGTGGCTGAAAAATAAAAAATTGAATCAGGTGCCTATGAATCTGTTGAAAAGGCAAAAAACATCATGACCAGAGTGCTGAACTGTTTCTTGAAAAGCAACAGTTACAACCTTGCAATGCAAAGATTATAGGTCCTAGGATTTTTGAAATTAGAGTTTACTGTAAAGGATGCCAAGCTAATCCACATTCCCTACAGATAAATGATTGAATAGAAGCTTTGCAAGTTACTCACTCACTAACCTCGACAAAGCTCGAGAGTGTATGATGGTGCTAATGCCTAAGGGTTGAGGCCACCGGTAGGGCCAAAACTTTAAATTGACGCGGCTAATAACTGTTGTAGCAATCCCTATTTAGCAGTCATTTGAAGGGACTACGAAGGAAGACGAATGAAAGCTTGGACTCGGGCTATGCTTGATGGTGCTAATGCCTAAGGGTTGAGGCCACCAGTGGGGCCAAAACTTTATATTGACGCGGCTAATAACTGTTGTAGCAATCCCTATTTAGCAGTCATTTGAAGGGACTACGAAGGAAGACGAATGAAAGCTTGGACTCGGGCTATGCTTGTCAAATATAATATAAGTCACGATGTAAGAGTTTCAGTCAGAAAACAAAATGATCAAAATGGCTAATAACTGTTGTAGCAATCCCTATTTAGCAGTCATTTGAAGGGACAACGAAGGAAGACGAATGAAAGCTTGGACTCGGGCTATGCTTGTCAAATATAATATAAGTCACAATGTAAGCAATGGCGACTCTAGGAATTTTGTCCAGGGTGTTCCTATTCCACTTTGAAAAAATTTCGGGTAATTTCAGTCCGTTTTGGAACGTTTCGGTAAATATCAGCTGAAATTCAAGATTTAGGTAGTATGAAGTTTGGGCTTAAAAGAAAAAATGTTCTTAAAACCAAAACAAATTTGCATTCTATACACCAAAAAACCTCAAAAAGGAAAAAAAAAATGAAAAGAAAAGAAATGAACCAAGGTACCTATACAATAAACTATAAGTTTATTTGAAATATTAATAAAATTATTAATTATTATTGTTTAGTTGTTTCATAAATTTGTTTTTCTTTTATAAACTATAATTTGTTGTGTGGGGGGTAAAAGCCCAAAGCCACTTAATGGGCCCAGGGCGCTCTGGTAAGGACTATTATATTTTCGAGAAGTAATAGGTGGTTGATACGGCCCATCTGAAGGCAGGGAGCCCAGAAGTAAAGGGGGAATGCCATCCGAGGAGGTCAATGCTGGTCCGAGGACGTCCTTCTCCTCAACCACAAATAGCCTTGATCAAACAAACGTGTAGAAGATCCGAATAGCCTTCTTAACAATCTCAATGATGGTGATAGATCCTGAGTGGATCTAGAGATGATCAGAACTAAAGAAAAATATCTAGAGGAAAAGCTGCTACCACCGCATTTAATGCGCTGCAACAGCTTTTCTGACCGCATTTATGTGGAGAAGACCCTTGAACAGTGTAACCTCAGCTATCGCCACTCACAAAGAACTAAAGTAGACACATGACGTGACGTGCACTTGAGTAGATGCGCGGATGAAGAACAGGTGGACGATGGAGATGATAGAAAAGGATACCATATAAAGAAGAAGGATCCCTCATAATAGGGGACGGAAAAAAATAGAGAAGAAAGAAGAGAAAAGCTTTACTGTAATTCTGAATGCTGTAATCACTGCTCACTTAATAAAACATCTCTTCGGACATTTATTCATGGAGTCGTTCAAGTTTTAGTTCATGTTATCATCACTGCACGTAATCTTGCCTACTATTCTGAGCTTCATAACCAGCCCAGCTCTTTTGTCCACTCTCTACAAATTCATTGTTTTGAGTTCGTTGGGCTTTTAACCCATATCCTTTGGGCTTAGGCTACAAAAACCGACCTTACATGTTGTATTGTTGTTTCGTTAATTATTAAATTATTAATTATTGTTTAGCTTAAGATAATTTAATTTGTTTGTCTTTTATAATGTATTAGTTAATTAAATTATTAATTATTAATGTTTAGTTGCTTCATTAATTTTTTTTACTAATTACTAGCAGTCTAGCACACACCTCACTGTGCATTAGCACACACTAGCACACATCTCATGTGTGCACACATCCTTACCTCTCTGATACCATACCGGAGGCCGTTTTGGTTTAACTAGAAAAACAAAATATTTCTGTACCGGTTAATACCAGTGTACCATTTAAAAATTACGACTAAATATATATATTTTCTTAAAAATTTTATATATACCCTTAAAAATATAAAATGATTTTAAAGTCTGGCATAATAATTCTTTTAAATATTAGTAATAATTATGGTTGTAGTATAAATTTTTTTTTTTTTGAGAGGCATTGTAGTATAATTTTTTTTAAAAAAAAAGAGTTGTACTTTAATAATAGTACTAAGTCCATGTACTTACTAAATGCAATAGTGAAAAAACAAAAGAAATAAAAAACAATGTGCAAAAGTTAAAGCTAAGCACGTGGGTGGTTGGAGATAAACTTGAAATTTTTGAAAGACATTTGACTCATTTAATGACTTCAGTATTCACGTGGGGAGTGGGACACTAGTGTACAAAACAATATACAGCAATTGGCATTCAAAACTAGAAATACCAAAGAACAGAAAAGCAGAAAAGTTGAAGAAGAACAGAGAACGGAGAAGAAAAGGCGAGGAAGAAGAAGCTGAAGCAGGTGAGGATACTGCGATTGACCAAATGGAAGTGGCCGGAGACATGGGAGTGATTGGCGATGTGGTGGTGAGTGGCTGTGACGACAAAAACTGATGATTTTGGCCCTTTTTTTTTCTTTTCAAATTCTCTGTTACATTTTTTTTTTTTTTTTTTTTTAGATTTTAGTTCAAAATTTGGTTGGCATAAAAATTTTGAGGGTGTTTCTGATATTGATTGAGGGTGTTTCTATTTTTTTTTTAAGGGTAAACAAATAAAAAATTAAATTATTATATATAATTTTTTTTTTCAAGTCAGGGTGTTCCTAGGAACACCCTGGACTCTGAGTGGCGTCGCCAATGTAAGAGTTTCAGTCAGAAAACAAAATGATCAAAATGGCATACCAAGCGGGCAAAACGACGCCTAAAGGGCTGTTTGGATTTCATGTTTTCATCACCAATCACTCTGTTTTTATCATCCATCATTCAAAATTGGTGGGTCTCATGGTAGAAGGGTGTGTTTGGATTTGTTTTCAGTTTTTACTTTTATCACTCAATTATTTGATTTTTGAGTGATGAGTTAGCAAAACTGAAAACATATTTTAGATGTTTTCAAGTTATGGAAATTGAGTTTTTATGGCATTTTGGTAAGTAAACACACATTACTAGGACCCACAGTCAGAGGAAAGTTACACCAAGCACAACTTTTGATGGCAAAAGCAATGACTCTCTTCATCAAGCTCAAAACAATCACTCCAACTTCATACCACCATAACTCCAAACACAAAGAAGCCTCTGCTCTACCCTCACCTCCATACCATTACAAACAGAACCACCCTATACTCCAATACACACTATCACAGTACATCGAAACATATAAACCTTAAACCATTGCCTTCTTGGTAAAAAGAAGACAATCATCTATGATACTATTGTTCAAACAGGATTGACCTATTTTCTTTTAATATTACTTCAGCAATCAAAAATTCAACAAAATATAAACAACTCATAAAATCTTTAATATATTCAAAGCCTCTAAGCTACTTAAACCATCTACTTCAATTGGTTTACTTAAGCTGATGAGAAATCAAATAATTTCAAAAAACGATATAATATTATCCAAATAGGAAAAAATCATCAGATTCAAGCTAAGCATATGGGTAAGCATAATAATATCATATAAACAAAAAACAAACTAAAAAAACTTCTCTTTTATTATTTTCTCAACAACCAAACAATAGGAAAAAATGAAGGCAAACACCATTTCAAGCTAAAAGCTAACAGTTTTCTCAAAACCCAAATGCCAAAAACATAAATCAGATCCATTTTTCAGTTCAAACTTGAACATCACAAGCTAAAAGAGTACAAAAAGGGATGAAATAGCACTGTTACACGTTGGAGGAGATCAACTGTGACAAATAAAGGAAATGGGTCATGTTTCTTCACACTTCATAGGCACTGTTGGGTCACAATGGAGGAGATCAACACCGTCGCTACACATAGGAGGAGATCAAGCGGCCCTAGTGACGGTGGAGATTGGTGCCATAGGTCTGAGCTTCTTCTATTAAAGTTGGGTTCGTCTCTGGTTTTGGGAGACTAATAGGGCTAAAGGGCTGAAAAGGAAATGAGCAGTGAAGAAAATGAAATGAAATGAGGGTGAGGTGGGTAGGCTAATAGAACTCATTAACACGGTGCTTAGGTATGGGTCCCATAGAAAGTACAATTTTTTGAGTTATAAGAAGTTGGAAACAGTGTACCAAACGTGCCACCTTTAGGAAGTTTGGGTATTTTAAGTGATAAGTGATGAATGATGAGAATTGAGTAATGAGTGAGGAGGTAGTGGGCATCTAAACAGGGCCTAAATAAGCCTCCTTTAGCGAGACTTCAGTGGAGGAATAAGATACATGCAATATATAGATGGGTACAAGTGAGTTTAAGCAAGGTCTTGCTCGATAATCGCTATAGCAAGCTAGTAAATCTTGCTCAATCAAGATAGTTGAAAAGGCAAATTTTGCAAATGGAAAAGAGATTGTCGCAATTATTAACAACTCATAACAGCTAAGCCAATATTTTAAAAAATTAAAACTAGTATCACCAAAAGTGACAATAGAAGTGTCCTTTTTCCAAGGCTATTCTTCATTGATTATAAATAATGTTTGACGAATAGTGATTAAATGGTCGTCCATCGTATGGACGACTATAAGTGTATTTAAGTCAAACAAAAACTCCATCATTTAAGTGGGTAACCAGCAATGGTTACAACATTGTGGGCATCAAAAACTATCCTCCCTATGGAGACAGACAATACCACCATGGGTGATGTTTAAATGGCAGTCACAATTTATTTATCTAAAAAGATAAGGAAAACACTACACAACGGGAAACTCAAACAATTGATTTAATGAACGCTGCTTGTATTTCAAATGAAACTGGCACATTACAATAGGAAAAACTCTCTTTCCCGTGGTGTTTCACTATAACAGATTAGAAATTTTTTGTATAATTCTCTATCTCTTCTCTTTTTTCCTCCTTTTTCTTGTTGCCTGTCTCCCCCTTTATATAGGCACATTTCCTACCTTTATCCCTCCAGCTGTCCTGTCTCCAATCGAATTCTCAAGGATATTTTCCCTCTTCTTTATTGGTTTCCTCCCATTCCTTATCTTTTAAAATGACTTTTGGGGGTGTTTCTATTGTTCAGGTTGTCTCATAGGCATTAAATGCGGCAGAGGTTAGGTGGGAGTCCTCTCATTAATGTGAAGGTAAAGATCTTTGCCATTCATATGTGTTTTGGAAGATTTCTCATGATTCAAAGTGCCAGTTGCCGTTGATTATCTGCATACACTTCCTCGAATAAGACTTTGCTCCGTGTATTTTATTGCTAACTTCACGGGAATGATCTGTAAGGATTCCCTTTGCCTCCTTGATGCTCGGGCTGGCTTAATTATTCCACTTCACAGGGTCCTCTAAGTTATTGTGCCTGACCTTAAGTGTATGGGTCTAGCCCATTCCATTCCACGAGGTCCAACAGGTATTTGGGCCTCAAGTCTAGTTGAGGACTCTTCCACTCCCCACAAACATCATTACAACTGTCCTTTTTAAACCGTTTCCTAGCCGTTAAAAATGCATTTATGAGCTAATGAATGGCCATTACTTAACCATTAATCTTCCGGTACAAGCCAGGAGAAACCAACAGATTATGGATTTAGTAATGGAGTGGCTATATAAAGCCATGAAGAATAAGTAAAATAAGAAAACTAAGCTACAATATATTATTAGAGATTTCCTTAAGGAGATTAATTGATTTAAGCATCGAATGGTGCTTGGCAGGCACCAACCTCGTGTCTTCCATCACATCTTACTGTCTCTTAGTAAGAAGTCTCGATCATCCATCACGGTAGACGAAAAACATACTAACAGGACCATTTTGTGTTTTTATCAATGTTCATATATATTTTTTTAGAGTAATGATTGTTTTGATGCTTATAGAGCATATACCGATTTTCCACAACCTTAGACAAATTTGGATGATTCTCCAAAATTGTTATTTGTATAATCAAAGCTTAGTCGTATCTTATAGATGATTTTCTTGGAACCCTGTAGCAAACTTAATCAGGTGGGGTAATGTCATCTAAAGAAAGTGATTAATTTGTGTCTCTAAACCTACTTCAAATTTTCAACCCAAAAAAAAAAAAGTTCCCATTATTTTTCCTTAAAATCTCCACAAAGTTTAATATGATAGTGAGAGATGTAAAGAAGATTTTGAAGAACCTTTCAAAGTGAAGATCAAGACTTGCAAAGTTCAATGGATTCAATGAACAAACATTTAATGGAACAAAGATTCAAGGAATAAAGTTTGTTTGTTTGCAAGAAAAGATTGTGCTTCTTTTGCATTTTAGATCCATCAAAATTAAAGTACATTATTGAACATAAAGGCAAGGTTTTTAGACATGGACCGTTCATTGAACCGTAAAAGAGAGAGGTTCAAGGTTTTTGAGGTCTAACCGATGTTGAATTGGGGTTGAACCGTAATGATGTCATAATTAATTAAAGCCTAAATATAAATATTAAATTTATAAAACTAGCAAAATTGACTAATATTTCTATATATGTGAGGAGAATTTAATGATTTTCAAGAATATATTTAATAATTAAATAAGAAAGTTAATAAAATAAAATAATAACCATGAAAATATTAAAATTTATGATTAATTTTTGAAATAAAGTTGAATATCTTTGAACGATTTTAATTATAATTTTTTTTTATTCCTTGTAAGAGATGGATAATTTAATTAAGTAGAATAATTTTGTGTTAAGTTGTTTTTATTAAAAAAAAAAATTGCATTAAGTTTACTTCAAGTATTTTTTTTTTTGGTTATTGTTGAGCATCAACTTGCAAGCTTGGCTGAGTGGTTAGGCTCCATTTGCATATCTGACCGTGCCTGGGTTCTAAACTTGGTAAGCGCATTTTCTGATTTTTACTTATTTAACAGGCATGCTTGAACCAGGGTTGGATGACACGGAATTTGAAAGCATGCCTGGTTCTTTGTGCTAAAAAGCCAGATTTCACACCGGTTCTTGGTTCACCCGGTCGGACCACTCGATCTAGTCCGGGTTTGAAAACCTTGCATAAAGGTATATGGATTATTTATGATTCAAGAGTGATTCATTTTCAAAATTTGATCCTTGATGTTTCTATGCTAAAATTATACAGTGATTAAATGATTAAGAACGCATTAACAAAATTAATTCTTTAACAAAGTGAATTTTTTTTTTAGTAAACAGTAATACTTATTAGAACACATATCAAAATAGTAATACTAGTGTTTTAAATCGGGTTTTAAGCAATGGATTGATGAAATGAACATGATTCTTGGTCCATAATGGACTCGTGGATGTTAGGTTTTCATTAAGAAAGTTATATTCATTGGAATTTTTTTATGCTACCATGACGATGACATGAAATGGATTATATGCTTGTTTGATCACAACATTCGAAGACAAAGTTATGTACATTTGAATTTTATTTATTTATTGGCGATACCTTCATTCATTTATATAATATTCCTAATTTAACTTTTTTGATCATTTCCATTCAACTCCTAATAAAGATTAGTTATTGGTTCTAGTTAAGTCAATTGATAAAACTTCTGATGGTTGAATAAGAGGTTTAAAGTTCAATCTCAATCTACACCAAAAAATTGACTGATAACTTGATCTGATGATAAAGAACTATAATCATTAGTAGACACCATAAATTAAAACTCTTTTAAAAAAAATAAATAAAAATAGCTACTTTCTATTTCAAGAGAAATACTTTCGAGAGAGGTACAATTAACCATGATTCGTTTTCCATAAAAAAAAAAAGAAAAACTATGCCTTCGTTATAAACGGTCAAATATGAAATAAAGTAATTCTGTAAAGGAAGAACGGAATATAAACATCAACTTATCATTCTTCATCATCACCACCACTACTACTATCACACACACACAAACACAACAACACTGTCCAAATTCCAAAATCCAAACCAACTAAACCATACTCCCATTACCGCCACATCCACCACCAAAATGTAACAAAAACCAACAAAACTTCCAAAACCAAAAACCAAAATCCACAACCCAAAATGGATTTATCCAGATGGACTTCTTCTTCTTCATCTTCTTCATCCTCTTACTCCTCCTCTTCCTCCGCCTTCATTCCGCCGCACCGCACTCAACTCCACCCCCGCATGCACCTCTTCTCTCAACCGCCGAACCCTAGCAAGCAACAGCAACAGCACTCTTTCCACTCCAAATGCCTCCTCCTCCTCGCCTCTCTCTTCACCGTCCCTTTCCTCTTCCACCTCTTCTCCACCGCCCACAAGATCCACTCCTCCACCAAATTCACCGACCCCAAGTCCTCCCCTCTCTTCGGGGTCGTCATCAACGCCGGCTCCGCCGGATCCCGCGTCCGCGTCTTCGAGCTCCTCGGCGACGCCGAGGCCAGGATCCCCCTCATGGACGGCTCCGGCTCCAGCTCCATGAAGGTCCGACCCGGTCTCGCTCTCGACCCGGACTCGATCGCGCACTTGATCGCCTTCGCGAAGCGCCGGGTCCCCAAAAAGGAGCGGAGGAACACTAAAATTCAGTTGATGGTCGGTGCGCATTTGAACAATTTGGGTCCTGAAAGTAGGAACAAGGTTCTCGAGTCGTGTAGAAAGCTTTTGAGATCGTCTGGGTTTCTGTTCAAGGATCAATGGGCGCGTGTAATTCCAGGTAAAACAAGTTTACTTCTTGACTGAATTGTTTCGCTTCCAAACCGAATTTGATTTTGTTATCTTCATCGATTTTGACCTTCAAATTTCATGCTTAACGTTACTCTTCAACACTATTGCTCTCATTTGATTTGAATTGCCAGTCAAATGTAGTGCCTTTTTGCTTTAGACATAGGACTTACAATTTGATGCATTGTTAATCACGAAAAGGTTATTCATACATTTATTTACTATGTTGTTTAAGTCAAATGCCATGTCCATGTAGTAAAATTTGTAGTACCTTTGACATTTTCTTTGGATAAAACTTAAGTAAAGTTCCTTAGGTGTAGTATGTTAGGGTAAATAAAGCACAAATAATGTTGCCTTTTACAAGGACGATTAAATTCAATGTAGCTATGTGTCTTGCCTTGCTTTAATTTCTTCATCTTCTACTTATCAAATTGTATTTATATATGATATTCATTCAGTCAATAAGCTCTAAGCTAAAATGGCACCTACCCTCCGTCTTCCACTTGTAAGAGTAAGATGGAGTATGAGGTTGTGGGTTCAAGACTTTATTAAATGCATGCATCACTTTATTGGGATTCAATAATTAAATTGCGTAGAATTAATGTAAATTCATCAACAACTTGTCATCATTCACTTTCTACAGCATCCTAACTTTTGATGATCAGCAGCTTGTCCAAGCAGTCACCTTTATTCATTATGATTGCAACTGTTTTCCTCATGAAAAATGTGAGTTAAAATTTTTAAGATTTGGGAATTGGTTGGAAAAGTAACAGCTCACCACTTGCTGGAAAATTGAAGAAAAGTCTATGGAAATATAAAATAACTACTAGCATCATTCTAGTAGTTTCCTAGAAATCAATCCTAGTGAAAGAAAGCATCACAACATCACATTAGTGTTTAAGGAGACCCAAAACTAGCCATCAAAATTTTGATTAATCATGAATCATAATAAAAGTCCCAGTACAAAGCTTATATAAATGTCTAAGAAAAACCTGACAACACTTAATCTTGACCATTGAAATAAAATAATCTGAACCACACATTATTATAGAATAAAAAAAAAGAGAGTAAAAGACCAAATGCCCCTACTTATTACATCCATGAATTATTAAAATACTAAATTTCAGCACTATGACAACATTGTAACTACAGTGTCATGATCAGTAAATCCAGCACTCATCTTTAATTCAACTCCAGTTAGCATATCTAACATATCCTCAAGTTGTGGAATAGGGAACCAGTATGTGGCTGTGATTTTGTTGATTGCTCGACACTTTTAA
Source organism: Quercus variabilis (assembly GCA_030445155.1). NCBI lineage: Eukaryota > Viridiplantae > Streptophyta > Magnoliopsida > Fagales > Fagaceae > Quercus > Quercus variabilis. The sequence goes on from CP129445.1 coordinate 23,639,211, forward strand.
TTTTTAAGCACATTCTCCATCTGCCATCTTTCTTTGGAGTTAGCAAAGCAAGGACTGCAAAAGGGCTAAGGCTCTCTCAAATGAACCCTTTTTCTTAATAACTCATCTGCCGGCCTTCTAAGTTCAACATATCCGGTGGGATTCATACAATAAGCTGGTAAATAAGGTAGAGAAGACCCTGGAACCAGATCTATGGCATGCTGCACATCTGGTAAAAGGTGGCAATTCATCAGAATCGGGTTATAAAAAAGTTGACAGTAACTCCTGAACTTCCTTTGGCACTTCTTCTGTCAACTGTTCCAGATCTAACTGTGTTCAATTCTTGCCTCATCAATACGCAAACAACCTTTTTTTCCCTTGTTGGCAGCTTCAAATTTCTTCCTAGTAAGGAAGTGAAGGGCCTTTTTTGGTTCAGCTTTTGTTAGGCTTCCATTCTCCCTTTTCTTCTTTTCTTCAACACTCATTGGGCTCAAATAATTCTCCAGAGTGGGAGTTGGCCATCCGAAATTTGAAGAGGTTTAATGGTCATTACTTTATTGACTTTCCAATATACCCTTGCCCTTTATTTATTTATTTTTTTTCAGGTTTAAATTCTTGAAAGTTTATAAGGGCACCAAAAAAAAAAAATTTTAGTTTTTTTGAGCGACAAAGTATTAAATAGATTTCCCTTAAAATGTTAGATTTTCTAAACTGGACAAACAAAATTGGTTGGAGGGGGTTTCAGGCAAAAGAGTTGGTATGCAGGTAATGTATTTATCATAAACATCTCCATTTTGTATAAACATGACACATGCACAGTAGAATCTGGTAGCTTAGTAATTAATATATTAACAGACTATCTTCTTTACTAAATTTATTAGCTTTTTTTCAATATCTTTGTTGTTTCCAGATTTATTAGTTAATTTAATAATACTTTGTCTGTTATGCTAGGTTGAAAGGTCATTGCTTATTGTTCTTGTTCTTTTAGGAATTCACCTAGCACTCTTATTGTAAATGACACTTGAAATGATCATGAAACAGGTGAAGATGAAGGTTTTTATGCTTGGGTTGCTGCAAACTATGCTCTTGGAGCTTTGGGAAGTGAACCACAGGAAACCACTGGGATAGTTGAATTTGGTGGGGCTTCTTTGCAGGTTATTATCATTCACCAAGTGTCTTTTGACCACAATTTTAGTGCTTTTAATATGTAAATTGTATGCCTTCATGTATGGCTGTACATGTGGGACTCTTCTTCTTATTGACAAGTACAACTCATTTGTTGGACTCCTATTCACAGGTTTCTTGAATGTGTCTGACATCTTAGTTTTGCTTTGTTGTTGAAATTCATTTCTCACGTTCATTTTTTTTTTTTTTTTGATAAGCAATAAAAATATATTATTAAAAGAAGAAAAGTGTGACTGGAGTATTTAGGAAGTATACATCAGGGACAAAGTACAAATCAAAAGCATAAAGTACAAAAGTCCAAAAACCCATGAACAGAAAATAAATCATGAGCTGAAGTGAAAGAATGACATCATAACTCTGCAACCCAATCCAGAAGAGACTTGAAGAAGAAAAGTTTGAAATCTGAAACTGTTTTCTCCAAGTCCTCAAAATGCCAGTTCATTCTCACGTTCATGAACCCGCATCCTTTTATTTATTTTGTTTTTTTTTTTTTTTTTTGTGGGGTGGGGGTATAATACAAAGGAGATGCAGTTTCTACTCTTAATACAGGAATTATTCATCAAACCTTTTTTTTTTTATAAGTAAATTATTTATCAAACCTTGGAAACAAATACATTAAAAAGTTTACAAAACTTATACATTCAAACCGTAAATTTTTATTTTTTTTATATAACTAAATGATTTTATTAAAAAAAAAAAAAAAAACTACCACATGAACAATAGAACACACAAGATAGCCTGAAAAGAAAGCAATTCAATGAAATCTGTTATTATACCCCTGTCACTGTGACCTAGGACAGTTTGATTATATAAAATACTAACTTTTGCTTATCAGAAAAAAGACCTAGGACAGTTTGACCATTCACTGAGTAATTTTAAAAGAAAAAGTCTTCAAATGCATTTTTGAAACTTCCACATCTTCAGAAGTACAATAATTCAACTCCCTCCACAAAATCCACACAGCGGAAGAACATTGATCAAGCCAATTTTGCCAACCAGCCAGTAGATCAATCACTCTATGCAGTATCACCCAATGAACTCCGAAAAGACCAAAAACATAACTCCACAATGCATAAGCTAAAGCACAATGAAGTAACAAATAATCCACCAACTCCCCGTAAATTAGTGAGGTAAGAACAATCGATTGATGTTACTCTCCTGTTTATGAATCTGTTTGAGGTTCTTCTTATTTATGCAATAGTTTCTGAAAGCAATAGATTAGTAGGGTAGAAGTGATTTTATGTTTACTCCCTCTTCTTTATTTATTTTCTCCATGCTTATCCTCTACCTAATGTAACCTGTATATTTCATTCCCAGGAAAACTTAAGTTTCTGCATGTTTAACTTCTACTTTTCTTAGAGATCTCCTATCATTTATTGACTTAAGAGGTTGTTTTTCTATGTTGCGTTGAAACATGTTTAAGAGGAAGTGGTTGCAAGATGTGATGTTTGGTATTATTTTATCACCAAATGCATGGGTATTAAGAACAAAGGGTGACTATTTATATTGACTGGTAAACAATGAGGTCTGTAATTTTAGTTTTCCAATTAAGCATGATTATTAATGGTTACTTAATCTGTAAAATCCCTTATCATTGCTTTTCTCAGCAAAGCTCATGGAATATTGACAACCAGCAATCATGCTTGTCACCTATCAACAGCATTCAGGAATAAAGCATGTTATCTGTTTATACATTCTGAAATATTCCTTAAAAAAAAAAAAAAAAATCAAAATGACTGAACTTAGATTGCTAAATTGTTATATAGTTCTTATTAAAGAAAGTAAAGTTATTGAATAGGACTGGAAAGTGTGGTGCAAGTGATTCTAGATTCTTAAACATATAATTCCATTTTTAAGATTTTAATTTCTGTCTAAATCCTGTTATAAAGTTTTTTAATATATTCAAAATAGACCTCTAGGGACCATAGATGACATCATATATATATAATTTTTTTATTTTATTAATATAGGTGTTTTTTTTAGCTATTTATTTATTTATGATTTCTGGTGGGCTGCTCTACATGTCAATGGATAATTTTATTATTTTGAGAGATGCTGAATTGAAATTGGAACCATCCTATTGCAGGTTACATTTGCTACAAAAGAAACAGAACTGCTGCGATCTTCAAGAATTGTCAAATTGTCTGGAGTTATTTATTATCTATATACTCAGAGCTTTCCAAAATTCGGTCAGGTGTTTCCTGTGTAACCTTTGTAAATGAAAATACTAGACTTTAACCTGTTCTTCTGTTCAGAATATGTTTTTTTTCCTTATAAATATATATATATATATATATATATCTATACTATTAATAAGAGGATTCCCTGTTTAGGTTTCATCATTTTGCGTGCTAAAATATCCTCACACAAATTCTCAAACTCTCTAAAATACCTATATCTTTTAGTTAGGTAATTTTAAATTAAAAAAAACAAATTGGTTAAAAGAGTAATTTACTATTTTTTAAAAAGTTCATAAGTTTTAGGCTTTCAAACTTTTATCAACTCTCACGTAGAGAAAAATCCTAAAAGTTAGGACATTATCTCTATCACACTTTTAAACATTATTTCACTAAACCTAAAATAAAAAATAATTTTTTAAAAAAAGCTTCATTGCAAGCGCAAAGCGCGTCTGATGAGGCTAGTATATATATATGTGTGTGTGTGTGGTCCATTGGATGCCCATTGGATTCTATGAACTATGTGGAGGGAGGTAGCCCTCATCCTTATGTTAAATTCTCAACATTAATATGTTTTTTTTTTTTTTGGCCTTTTGGGCTTTGGCATGCCTGATGTGGATTTTTTTTGCTATTAGAAAAGGCTGTATGTGTAAAGGGTGAATGCATTTGCTCCACAACCATGCAAACAACCTCATATTTCTGTTTTTGTGTCTTTACTGAGTATGTAGGTGGTGGTGCCTGCCCGGAGAGGGGGGGGGGGGGTGCGGGGCTTTGTGCTTGGTGGTTGTGGGATATGGCCTCCCTTTAATGAAAGGGAGATGGAGTTGATTGTGAAATAGTGAGAGAGATGGGCCCAAGTACTTGAGAGGGAGGGAGAGGAATTATGATAAAGATAGAGCCGTGCAAAACTCAGTTAGGATGCTAGTTCATCTTTATCTATTTGACTATTTGTGATCTATTAATTAGTGAAATTGATTATGAAATATATGTTAATAAATAAAATCTGGTTTCAATAGTTTAGAGCAATTAAAATGTAGGACATATTAAGCAGTTAAAAAAACTTGAATATATATGTACACACACATATATATGTATATGTATTTATGGTTGATGTGTTTTGTTGGTTTTTTAATGTGTTGGAATGCCTACACTCAGCACTCGTAGTTGATCCATTCATTGGTTAGGATTTTTGCATTTAATGGATATCAGCTCACAATTTCTTTGCATAGCCACTTAATTGTTTCAACATTGACTGGATTTGGATTTAGTGTAGCACATGCTTCCTTTCAATTGCGTGCTTCAGCACAATGTTTTCTGGTGGTGTAGAGTGACAGCAAGTGTTGGTAGGAAATAGCAGTTTGGTGATAATGATAGCAACTATGGCATTGTGGTGAGTCTGTTGAGTAGGTATATTTGATGTGACATGAAAGCTTGGATGATGTTTGTGAAGTACTGTCCTTTGATCTGGCATTATGTTGTAATTTGCTTTCCAAGACAGTGGAAATACATCTGCAATGCTATTGAGATAATACCTGAAATTATTGGTTATCTTCTCTTAAGGCTACCATCATACTTTTTTTAATACTTTTATAGAGGGTGAGCAGTATCATTTATTTGTGAGAGAAACTTGAAGCTGTATGATAACATTTTAATAAGGTATACAATGAGTTACTATTGACAATTGAACTAACGATTGTGTCTTTTGCACCACTGCTGCTACATAATTTTTTGCAGTGAGCTCTGCGTTATTTGATTATTTCTCATTTTTTTTTAAACATATATGGTGGAAGGTCCCTGTTCAAACAACTCTAACACTTCTTTCTTGTATAGGATGCAGCCTGGGAATCACTGCACGAGGCTCACAATTCAAGAGAGTTGGTATCTTGTGAGTTAGACTTTCCTTTTCTAGTACTGTGGGATAAAACTTGCTTTGAATACTTGAGTCCATATATGACTGATACCTGTGCTGTTGCAAAACTTTCAATTGCTTGGGGAATATTTAGTCTTGAAGCTTTCTTCCTCCATTTCTTTAGTTTACATATCTTAATTGTTTTTGTGACATCATATGAACAATTTGTGACATGTGATTTTCAAAGACATATGCTCAGTGTAAAATCTTACCTGGCATGTCTTGTAAGCTCAATGTATTACATCACATGTAAGAGACAAAATTTGATGTCATGCACAATGTTCCATTTTCAGAATTCAATAAGGTAATTGAACCATTGCTAATTGGAAACTCTATATAATTGGTAATGCAGTGTCAAGTTCTACTGATGGCATCACTGGTAACCCTTGCATTCCCAGAGGATATAATCTGCCGCTGAATGCTAGTTATGCTAAGATTCCGACATCTCATCCAGCTGGAAACTTTTCTGCATGCAGAAATGAAGCATTGGCATTGTTAAAGAGAAAAAAAGGTAGAGAAAATTCTTCTGTTCCTTCAGTATGATGAATATGGACTTTTTCATTATAATTTGATTTGCTGCTGATTGTGAATTTATGCCTTCTTTTGACCTGAAGTTTCACTGAATACTTGAACAGACATTGGCCTCCTTTTTTTTTAATTTCCAGTAAACATGTCTTGCATTTGCATTTTAATGCCATGTATTAAAAGTGTGCATGAGCCATAAAGGGTGTGCCACCCTAGTACACCAGAGGTATGCATTATAAACAAAAATTTCCAAACATCTAAAGCTTAGTGATTCAAATAAAATCCAATATGCACCGGATCCTATCAAAACTCCGCAGTTTAGCGTGTTTGGGCGAGAGTAGTACTAGGATGGGTGACCCCTTGGGAAGTCCTCATGTTGCACCCCTTTCTATTTCTTCTCATTTTACCTATCAAAAAAAAAATCCAACATAGGAGAAAAAGAAAAGAAAATTGTAGCAGCTATTCATTTGTGTAATGGTCTTAGAAACAAGAGCTGGATGTCTTCAGCAGCAATTTCTCATTCATGAAAATATATGGGAATTTCATTTGCTCCAAAAACACCACATAAGAGCCAATGGCACAACATTCCAGATCATGGCATTCTTATGTTTCAGCAACCAACCTTTCCCAAAAACCAATGAATCTGCCCATGAGCCTCATGGCTCAGTGGACACCTCCCGTTCACCCACGGGGGAAATCCAGGTTTGAACCATGGACTCCCTATGGGGAAGTCCCAAATTACCAATAGAAAAAGGCCAGCAAATATACCATAATATAAGGTAACTCAACCCTTCTAACAGGCCAACAAATCTAACATAATATAAGGCGTAACCCACATTTTTTATTTTTGATAAATAACGATATTTCATAAAACAAAAGCCCCAGGTACACCGGGAATGTACATGGAAAGAGTTACATCAAGACTGAAAATTACAATGATCAAGCATAACAAAAGATTAGAGCAAGAAAAAGAAGAGAAAACAGAACACCAAGCAAACAAAGGGTGGAGGAGGAGAGATTTAATCTCAAGAGTTGACTGTTCTGTTCCCTCAAAGCACCTATTGTTCCTTTCCCCCTAAAGACACCTTAACACACAATGGGGGACAGCCCGCCATAGGTCTATATTGCGCTGTCTACGGAACGGACCCTGCCAAGATGCAAATAAGTCTGCAACACTTTGAGGCATCACCCAAATCACAGCAAAGAGGCTCCAAACCATAGACCATAGCTTGGAAGCAATGGGACAATGAGGCTCCAAACCATAAGGCGTAACCCACATTACACCAAAAGGAGAGAAAACAAATGACCAAATATCTCTTGCTATTGAGCAGTGGAGTAAGTCATTCACAGTCTCACCACAATTTGAATTAACCATCTAATTCAATGAGTGACTGTCAACAAATGAATTATTATGAGGTAAAATCCTTGATAGTCTGCCATTAAAAGGGATGGGGGCAAAAGATGCAGTTGGTGCTGTTGATGGATGGTGTAGATCCTTTATAGGAATATGCTTTTTCTACTGGATTAATGACCTGTAGAATTTGCTCATTTATTTCTCTCTGGATGATGTGATATACAATTTTTTTTTTTTTTTGGGCAGTAAGATGCATGTTTGTTAAAACGTCTTTGGCATAAATGAATTATGATAGATTGATGATAGACCAAAATCAGGATGATACTTATGAGAGATGGCAGTGATGGGAGTGGGGTGGTTTTTACTGTGGTTGCAGGTTTTTTTTTTTTTTTTTTGGTTTAAGAAACAATTTGTTTTATGATTTTAGAATTATTTAAAAAAAAAAAAAAAGAAAAAGAAAAGAAAACCAACTTAGGTCATTTTGGGAGGGGGTTTACGGCAGCCATTCAAGGGCAATGGACAGACGGGCCACATTGAAAACAAAACTTTAAGGACAAAAATGACAATTGACTCAAACTTAAAAGAAGGAACCAAAATAACAATGAACTCTAGCTTAATTGGCACCTTCTCTTATTATAAGTTCTAGGTGAAAGATGAGGTCATGGGTTCTAGACTCATTGGATGTGTGTGTAACTTTCCAAATAAATATGCCAAATGAACTTTGCCTTGAACTTATGGAACTTGATAATGCCTCCTAGTAAAGGATTTTAAACTAATCATTAGTCATCTGGTAATGGAGTTGAAATCATTTTTTTGGGCTAGGGGTCACATATTTTGAAAACGTTGCATTTTAAAAATGTTTGCTCCTTATTGCAGCGGTGATGCAGGCCTTTTTAGGATTCTTGAGAGTTGTACATGGCATGTAATTAATTAAAGCCCTAATTGAGATCCATGCCATCAAATTACATCAATTTCATGAATGATGGTTATTGATTGGCCATAATTGTTAGAATTGAAAATTTTTAGCAAGTTGATTTCTGTTAAATTACCGATTGTCCCAAAGGCTTAAGTTATTAGGAAATGATAAATTTAATTACTTAACCATAATTTTAGCAATTTTTTATAAGTATAGGGAGCGAATAGAAACTACATGAACTACAGATTGAGAAATTCAATTTAAATCTATGTTTTATCAACCATTTAGAAGTTCAAATCAAATCGATGTTTTATCAACCATTTAGAAGTTCAAATCTGAAAGCCAAATTATGGCATCTATAACTAGCTTATCTTGTTCCAACCATGTGTGATCCTATACCTCTTAAAGTTTTAGTGTACCTCATCTCTTCTCTTGTTACTGTTTTTATTTTCTTTTGTAAACTCATTAGATTTTAAGATTTCACAATACTTGGGAAAACGGTATTTGTTGACAATTCTTCATTTCTATGCAGATAAATGCTTGCATCTACCTTGCAAAATTGTTTCATCCCTCTTTCCTGAGTCACTAGGCAAGCCAGTTTCTTCGGAAAATATTTTATTTACTTCTGAGGTTTGTAAACTAATGACACATAAGTTAATATTTTAAAACAATTTGGTTTATAGTAGTTCATGCTCTACAGATTTAAATTAGTGAGGTGAAAAATGTGTTAGGCGCATTACAGAGGGCACAATTATAGATATTGGGCAGATCCAGAATGAAGCAGAATTGAAATTTGACATGAATGGCTGGAGCAGGATATTTTGTTTCAGAATAAAAAATGAGGACTTTGAGCCTGGCTTAGGGAAGAAGGCTTGGGTGTTATAGTTATAGAGAAAAGAACAGTTTGATATTGTATTTAGGGGCTGTCATACTGTAATAAGACTCAGGTGCATGCACTTGCACTTGCACTTTATGAGGTGCTGTATATACATAACTGATCTAACCTGGGATCACAAATCCCAAGTTGGTCCATGAAGAGCAGATCTAATTATAAGTGCCACTAGATCTCATACATTGGAGCCCATGGTTTTGGGCTTGAATCCATTAGTATGGAAAATTTTCTTTTTCAAGCAGAGTCCCCTACCATATGAAAGAGTGAAAAAAGTGCATTTGCTGTGGTGGAATAATAAGCCTTCATCATTTTTTTTAAATTAATAAAATGTTATTGAGAAAGAGGGGATACATTATGAACACAGGATACAGGTCCTAAAAGTTTACAAGCTCTAATTATCAAAAAGAAGCCTGTATCTTTATGCATGTGTTTAATTTATTTGGAGCTATTAGAGCAGGATCTACTTTTTGGGGACTTTGTGCTGAAGCAATAACAAAAATTACTCTCTCTCTCTCTCTCTATATATATATATATATACACACACACACACAGACACACATATACAGTCCTATTCTTTAGTATAGCTTTTTCATCAAGTGGTCACTCCAAGAGTCAAATATGTGCACTTGTGCTTAATGAGGTATGCCCCACACACACACACACACACACACACACACACACAAGTTTAGTTTTTTAGGCACCTAGATGCCAATCCATGTGAGGCATCTGGACATCAAGCAATGTGCTATAACTCAGCCTAGATGGGAATAAACAAATTTGCAAATATCAAGACTAAATATATTGGAGGCAAGCTTGTGTATAGCACTGATTTTCAAGTCCCAACAAGTGAACAATTCAAATACCATTTTGTATAACTGGAATCACTTCCAAGAAGTACCTGATATATCCAAAATAAACCTTTGGAGGTTTTTTTTTTTTTTCAATTGAATTGGCATAATGAGGTAACCCTCATCTCAGTTAAGCCAACTGAATTTTCCATTGAGTGAACACTTTATCATCATCTAATCATATTTACATACGTTGTATCATGTTTCTCTTTGTTTCTAGTCATTAATCTAGTACTTATTTTCGCTGATTCTACCTTCTACAGTTTTTTGGGCTTATTCCTAAGGCTTCTTTGTTGGTGTTGGAAGCAGCTGGTCAACATTACTGTGAAGATGACTGGAGTAAACTGAGAATCCAGCATCAAAACATTGATGATTTGGATTTGTCAAGATATTGTTTCTCTTCAGCATATATGATGGCACTTTTGCATGACAGTCTTGAAATCCCTATGAATGAAAAAAGGTATTGTTACTCTCATGCTTTGGATTTTACTTAATGGGTTCATCCACTCTCTTCTAAAATTGACATTTTTATAGGACTCTTCTACAATCTACATTACTTAGCAAAAAGAGTAAGAAGGCATGATAGGAATTCTCTTTTGTTGGCTAGATATCAGACTGTTAGGATCGTATCAAATAGTATAACGTTTCTTTTAAGTGGAAAAAAGTATATGTCCACACATGTTGCAAATATCTTTTGAATCTTAGTGGGACAGGGACAATGATCTGGGTGACTTGGCAACAGAATCGTGGTATAAGGATGAACTTCTAGGTAGTAGAGCTGTCGTGCTCTGTTGGGGGGAAGGCGAGGACCCTCTGTTTGGGGAGCCTCTGGCTATTTCAAACCCTATGGAGGAAAAGGCAAGCTTAGTGGGGGAGGAAGTCGCAGTGATTCACACACACACATCGGATTGTGTAACGAGGAAACTCAAAGGACTTAAAAAACTTTTGGGCACTTCCTATGCTGGCTTTGAAGTGGAGGTTGCAGGCTTTCTCAAGGCTATTGAAGGGTAGCAAGGAGTTGAAAATTTTGTTTAGTACAATTAATTATGAGTCTAGTTCAGCTAAGTAAAAAAGTGTTAGCAGGAAAAGGGCCTTGATCTTGCATTAATGAATTTTTAGATCACTTCTTGGAATGTTAGGGGGTTGAATGAGAGGGACAAAAGGCTCTTGATTAGGAACCTAATCAAGACTTGTAAGGCTGACATTATTTGTTTGTAGGAAACAAAGTTGGAATTAATAACAAGTGGGGTGGTAAGGAGTTTGTGTCGCTTCCATCATGTTGATTGGATCTACTTAGGTTCTGTTGGTGCCTCAGGGGATATTCTATCTATGTGGGATAGAAGAGTAGTGGAGGAAGCAATGGGGCAGTTCTCTGTCTCATGTAAATTCAAAATGTGGTAGACCATTTTGAATGGGCATTAACTAGGGAGTTGCTTAGATAGTGAGTGAAATTTATTGTGGGAGGAATTGTCCGAGCCACTTAGTTGGTATAATACATCATGGTGTGTGGGAGGAGAGTTCAATGTGGTTTGCTTTCCAACAGAGTGACTGGGAGCTGAAAAGTTCACTCATGCAATGCTTGAGTTTTCCTATTTCATTTCAGCACATGGTTTGGTGGATTTACCTTTGGAAGGGGGTTATTTTACATGGTTCAATATTCGTGGGAATGTCTATAGACCCAGAATTGACAGTTTTGTTTTTTCAACGGATTGGGAGGATCACTTCCCAAATATCTCTCAAAGAAGGTTGTGTAGCTTTCAAACCACTTCCCAATTCTCTTAGGTTGTGGGAACTTCTAGAGGGGCAGAAGATGATTAAGATTCAAGAATGTGTGGTTAAAGGCAGAGGATATGTGGAGAAGGTGAGGACTTGGTGGGAGTCATACTAGTATCAATAGTCCCCAAGCTACAGATTGGCAAATAAACTTATAGTACTGAAAATGGATCTGAAGAAATGGAATGAGGAGGATTTTAGGAATGTGGAGGTTAAGAAGAATAAATTGTGGAGTGACATCAATGAGCTAGGCACCCTTGGAAACAGTCAACAACTAATAGCTAAAGAAAAGGAATTAGAGAAGGATCAGATCCAAGTAGAGCTTGAAAACACCACTCTATTGGAGGAGATAAGTTGCAGACAAAAGTCAAGAGTTCTATAGTTAAGGGACGGGGATGGAAACATGAAATTTTTTTCATTGAGTAGCCAACTCACACAGAAGGAATAGCTCCATTACCAATGTTGGTAGATGGGAAATTGAATTCGGATTTGGCATTCATAATTGTATTACACAGTTCTAAAAGTGCTTGTGTACCAAGGGTGGCTTTCGAAGACCCTTGTTGGAAGGAATGGAGTTTTCAAGGATATCAAAGGAGAATGCAGAGTGGTTGGATAAACCTTCTAAAGAAGAAGTTTTGGGGGTGATAAAAAGTTTCAATGGCAATAAGGCACCATAACTAAATGATTTTGCTATGGTTTTCTTTCAGGCCTGCTGAGTATACTGAAAACTGATGTAATGGTAGTGTTCTAGAATTTCCATGTTCAAGGTGAGTTTGAGAAGAGCCTAAATGCAATCTTCATTGCCTTTATTCCCAAAAAATTAGATGTTGTGAATGTGGACTTTTGGCCCATCAACTTTGTGGGCAGGTATACAAAACTATTACTAAAGTCTTGGCTGATAGACTGAGGATGGTGCTAATGAAATAATCTCCAGTCTCAAAATGCTTTTGTGAAGGTAAGACAGATCTTAGACTCTGTTTTGATTGCTAATGAGTGTTTGGACAGCAGATTGAAGTCAGATGACTTTTATGGAACTAAATTACACTAATACAGTGCGAGGGAGTGGGGCTTAAGTTAGATGATACTATCGTACTTTGATTTCTACTAGTGCCATGTCTTTTCCTTGGAAAAGTATCTAAAGGAGATCAAAGGTACCACTAAGAGGTGCTTTCTTTCGTGGATTGTTACTTTGGGGAAAATTCTTACTATTGATAGTTTGCTAGGGAGATATTATTGTGTTAGATTGGTGTTATATGTGTAAACGCAGTGAAGAGATTGTGGATTATTTACTTCTTTATCGTCCTATAGCTACAGAGTTGTGGATTTTGGTGTTTGGTTTGCAGTTCAGCGGGTTATGCCACATAGTGTTATGGATATGCTAAACTTCCTGTCAGGGTCGGTTTGGTTGTCATCGGAATATAGAAATTTGGAAAGCCGTCCCTTAGGGCCCATTTGGATGGAGGGGGGAAGGAGGGGGAGTGGAGGGGAGTAGAGTAGAGTTGGCTAAAAATAGGCTAATTTTGGGCTAAATCTACTCTACTCCCCCTCCCTCTCCCTTAATCCAAATAGACCATTATTGTTTGATGTGGTGCATTTAGCGAGAATGGAATGCTAGAAGTTTTGACGGCTGTGAACAAACTATTCTTGATCTTAAGCTCATATTCTTCAAATCTTTGTTTGGTTGGATGATAGCATTGGGCTCATTTTACTCTACTTCACTATTAGATGTGATTGATTTTGTACTTTGAGAGCTTGACTTTGTTGTACCCATAGGAAACTCCTTGTGTACTTGGGCTATCTTTTTTATCAATAAATTTTTGTTATTTATCCACAAAAAAAGAAAAAAAGAATCTATTGATTAAATTTAGCCACTTTAGTGACATCCCATTTTCTGCAAAATCTTTTGGAGGTTTAAGATAGATGCATAATGAAAGGAAAGCCGAGTTCTTGGTTTGCTAACCTAAAACCTTCCTCGAATACGGTATAGCTGTGTTCTAATGCTATAAATGTAGTTGCAGCTTCTAGTTGAGGCCTAATGTCATGCTAATATTTCTGATTTATTCTCCATTTTTTGCAATATTGGATTTGGGTGCCCATGACAGTGTGTCTTGCATGTTGAGAAGCTGAGATGTTAGTCTCTGTATAACCTTAAAATTTATAAATCAAATCCTACTTTCAGAGGTTTAAGCTATACCACAATGGCAGTTTGAAAGTATTCACATGGTGACATTCATAGATAGTAAACTTGTTTGAATCGTTATTATATTTAAATATTCTGTTTGAAAACCAAATTATGTGAAATTGAGGTAATAATATTATTTGTAGGGTTGGGTTTGCAAATCACACTGGCAGCATTCCTCTTGACTGGACATTTGGAGCTTTCATTGTCGAAACAATGTTGGAGCCCCTTGAGTTGGAACCTGATAACTTGGGGCATATTGTTGGAAATGAGTCAGTTACTTACTTTTTGTTGTTTGCATTTCTTTTAACAGCTGTACTAGCTATGTTCTTTGTACTGCAATGGCAGAAACCTCAATTAAAGACTATCTATGATCTAGAGAAGGGGCGCTATATTGTCACTCGTGTACCTAGATAATTATTTCCCATTCTTCCCCCAGCGCCCTTTACTTTTCTCTCCTCATTTTAATAGAACCTGTAAATTCAGCTATGTATTCAAGATCAAACAATTCTTTAGAAAATATATGAGAGCTCTGTAGCACAATGAGCTTTATTGCTTGAAACCACAGCTACCACCTTGTCCAAAATATACAATGATAATAAACAGCAAAGGACTCCCACTGATCTTGTAGGGTTCTGTTCTTTGGCTCTTTCCCGCTTACTAAAATATTATCGCGGCAAAGTTCAGAGAATGTTTCTTAATTTCTGCACTGGACTTCTGGGAAACTTTTTTTTTTCTTTTGAAAGTAAAGGATATCTGGGAAACTTCCCATTTATATTTTGCTTGATAGAATTCGCAGAAAATTGCTTGTGCATACCTGATGGAGATGCTGAGATTCTAAATTGCAGTATGTGAAATGATTGCCTCTGTTTTATTTGTCTTCCTTAAGTAGGGCTTGATTTCTTTGAAAAGGAAAGGATAGATAGGAACAGTGAGAGAGAGAGAGAGAGAGAGAGAGAGAGAGAGAGATGTGGGGAAGGTTGGGTTTTTTGGACAACGCAACAATTATTGATTGCTGGAATAGGTTGTTGATGGAGTAGAAATATAAGATTTCAAATAATACATCAAATGTCGATTGGAAAAGGACTCATTCTTCCCAATGTTGGTTGGTTCTTCAGGAGTTTAACCAATGAAAAATCTTTGTATTGCACCTACTCATCTAGAAGTTCACAAGGCCCACCTGTGACATGCAAAGTTCATAGATGTTACTTTTTCATGGATTGCTGGAGAATTGTCAGAACGTACCTTTTACCATCCAAACCACAAAACCCAAGATTATCCCATGAAAGTTCATGGGTTTGAATCATGAATCAAAGTTTGAAGTGACAAAACTTTTTTTTTTTGGGGGTCTTTTGTGAAGATGTGAATTGAACTCATATTGTGTTTTAGTGGAGGAGAAGTGAATTGAACTCCTATTTAAGCTTCACACACGGAAAAACATTCTCCTATCTAGTTCCTTAATAGAGGAAATGCATCTCAAGTACACCAATTAGTAGGTATGAAAAGATTTATGTCGGATCCATGTTATTCCAAGGGATGGGTTTGGTGAATTGGGTTGTTTTGGGGGCCCAAATGTGGTATTCCATCTATCTAAGTTGAATAAAATAGCCCAAATGAGCTATTTTATTCATTACACTCATTTTATCTGTACTTGTGAACTTTATTAAGAGAATTTATAAGCTTCTTATCATGGTTTAAAATACCCTCACACATTATTCACAATTAAATTTTTAAAAATAATATGATCAATTAGGAAAATAATATATTTTAAATATTTCAAAATTTAGGCCACATCTTAAAACCTCCTATATTCGCCATATTTTTTTACTGGAACAACCATTTGTAATCATCTGTATTTTCCCAATTGAAAAAAAAAAAAAAATTTACTGTTTAGCCTATATTGATATTTGAGATAAGGGATCACAATAAAATAAAATAAAAATCATTTTTTTGGAAAAATAATATTATTTTATCTATAATTATTAAAAATAGTGCCGTAAAAATTATGTTAGTGAATAGCATATTTTTGAAAATTGTATTTAAAAAACATGATTTTAAGTATTGAAATTTCAAAATTTACACTAAAAATTAAAGAGAACAATACGAAATTGTAGAAGATACGCAAATAGAAATAAAGAGAATAAAGAGAGAAGAACAAATATAGTTCGACCTAATGGCATATGTCCACATCCCTAAAAACTAAATAGCTACATATTTATAATGGAATTACATATGCTAATCAAATATAATTTAAATTTAAATTACATATTAATATTTAATTGTATAAAATTTCCATAATCTTCTCTTGAAATCAATCTCTTGATTTAACCATTCATACAAATGGAAAGTAAAATATTCTTCCTCAACACAAAATTGTGTTTCCAATAATTTCACCTCAACTTTTTAATAAATAATAGTAAAAAAAAAATATTATTATTAGTTTTTAAACAAAGTTTCATTTTGTGAAATAATTATACATATATGAAAAATGTTAACAAATGTACTATGAGCGCTAATTTGAGAATTATCTTGATAATAGGAATAGTGTGTAGCACAGCCTAGACGCGCCATCCTTCCCCAAAATCCCCCAATCGAATAAAACTAGAAAGCGCCAGAAACTAAAACGAAAAACCCCAAATTATAAAATAGAAAAAAAGAAAAGAAAAGACGCAGAGCCCTGGAACTTAAGTGAAAGTAACAAAACCCTAGCCTTCATTTCCCTCCCATACTCTCTCTCTCCTTCTCTCTCACTCTCAAAAACCAAAACCTCCACAATCCACAACAATGTCAGCCATGATGGTACTCTCTCTCTCTCTCTGGTCTTCATTACTCTCATTATTACTACTACTTCTTCTTGTTGTTTTAGTCTCTTACTAACATTGTTTCCTTTGTGTTTGTGAAAATGCCCGTGAAAAAAAAAAATCAATCAAACAGCAACCGCAGATCATACTTCTGAAAGAGGGAACAGACACCTCGCAAGGAAAGGCGCAGCTAGTCAGCAACATAAATGCCTGCACCGCCGTCGCCGACGTGGTGCGGACCACCCTGGGTCCCAGGGGCATGGATAAACTCATCCACGACGACAAGGGCAGAGTCACCATTTCCAACGACGGCGCCACCATCATGAAGCTCCTCGACATCGTCCACCCCGCCGCCAAGATCCTCGTCGATATCGCCAAGTCCCAAGACTCCGAGGTCCAACCCTATTTATTATTGTGATTTCAAAACCAAACTGTGTTTATTTATTTCTTTGAGCATTTTGTTGGCAAAATATGGGTTCTTTGAGTGTTAGGTCATGTTAAAGGGGTCACTAGTAAAAATATGGCATGTTAATTAAGGAAGTGACTGAGATAATGATTTTGGATAGAATAGAATGACCGAAAATGAATACATGTGGCTGACTCTGACTAATTTGTTGAGGATCCATAGTTGGACTCCAAAAGATTTGGGACTAAAGGGTCTCTTTCTGTTTGGCCTAAAACTCTTCTGGGAATAGCTTTATGTTTCTTGATTATCATTTGACATGATAATTCAAGAGAACTACCCTGCTCCACAGATCATGTACTGTTAGAGAAGTGTGGATCCACAATGTTCATGTTGTGGATCTTGAATTAGTTTTTGTTTTTTATTTTTTTGTTTTGGTTGAGAGTAATGTGATATACTAGATATTTAATCTAACCCGGTTCATCTGTGCAGCTATGGGTTACATTTTATACTGGGTTTTTGGAGGATTTAACAATTGTTATGTTTGTGGTGCAGGTTGGTGATGGAACCACTACAGTGGTTCTGCTTGCAGGGGAGTTTCTGAAGGAGGCCAAGCCTTTTATAGAGGACGGGGTCCACCCGCAAAATTTGATACGCAGTTATCGGACTGCATCCAATTTGGTAGATGATCTGACTCCCACCCCCCCCCAAAACAAAAAAAAAAATCTTTTTATTATGAGGTGTTCACCTTCCTGCATCTTACATGTTATGAACAATGTTGCAGGCACTTCAAAAGGTCAAAGAACTAGCAGTTAGCATAGAGGGAAAAAGTCTAGAAGAAAAGAAAAGCTTGCTAGCTAAATGTGCTGCTACTACACTCTCTTCAAAACTCATTGGGGGAGAAAAAGAATTCTTTGCCTCAATGGTTGTTGATGCTGTAATTGCAATTGGGCATGAAGATAGGTTGAATATGATTGGAATAAAGAAGGTAAGTTCAACTGTTAGTCATATAAGCTTGTATTTATAACTACTGTTGTTTTGCTGTTTCAGCTTTTAATAATTGGTAATTATTAAAAAAAAAAAAAAAGCTTTTAATATTTGGAAGTCTTAATCGACTTGCTTGGCTGGGAATTATGACCTAATGACTTGTTTTTTATTACTTGCACTGTAAAATGCATATTATTAAGATCCATGCTGACACTGACCTACTTGCAACATGGTCGTGTTTTGCCCCTTTCCTAGCCATATGATCCTTTTCCTGTCTATACAGAGAGTTTGAATACAACAAAGTGCAAAAAGGATGGCCACAGATTCCAGCTCTCATTCCCGAGGACTGAATAAACTAAGGATCCCAACTTCGTATTCTTAGACCTTTTTTCCCCCAAAAAAACCAGATTAGATTACAAAAGATTTAAGAATTGTGGTCCAGCTTCAATGTAGGGCTTTTGTGGCACCTTTATTAGGCTACTGTTGTTATACTTGAGTCTTAGTATTAAGTCTCTTTAAGTTAGAATGTTGTTGGATTAATTTTAATGAAGTTTTACTAAAATAAGGGTAGTTTTAGAGGCCCATGAGATTTAGTTTATGTTTTGATTCCTTTTTCTATTTGGTTATTAGGAATCCTAGTCTTTCTAAGAAAAGGTTATTTACCTCCTAGTCCTTCATTCCTTTTAAGACCAGTATTGGCAATTTGGAGTGGTATACCCTTTGTCTGATGTGTTCAATTTGGAAGGAGCATGACCGTAGAGCATTTTAAGGTGTTGAGAGGCCTTTGAAGGTGTTGAGGTTGTTCTTTTTAAGGGCTTGTATTAGTGGATGGCTGTGCTACCCACCAATTTCTTGTTTACTTTGCTTGCTTTCATTGGTAGTTGTTTTTTCTTGATGTTGTTACTCTCTTAGTATATTTCTTGTGTACTGGGGCTCTTTTTCATTAAAAAAATTGCTATTCATAAAGCAAAAAGGTTTGTACCTAGCTTGAAATTTTTTGCAAAATCAATGAATTGGGAAATATGGGCTGCTTGTACAGGTTCCTGGTGGAAACATGCGTGATTCCTTTCTGGTAAATGGTGTTGCCTTTAAAAAGACATTTTCATATGCGGGTTTTGAACAGCAGCCAAAGAAATTTTTAAATCCCAAGATACTTCTCTTAAACATTGAGTTGGAACTGAAATCTGAGAAAGAAAATGCTGAGATAAGGTAATTGTTTCAGATTTATTTTGTCTGTCATATTTCTTTCAAGAAATTGCTTATACACAACTTTTTTTCCCCAATGTCTGTAGACTTTCAGATCCTTCACAATATCAGTCAATAGTCGATGCTGAATGGAATATTATATATGACAAGTTGGACAAATGTGTACAGAGTGGGGCTAAAGTTGTTCTTTCAAGGCTGGCTATTGGTGATCTAGCCACACAGGTATCTATTGTCCTGTTGCTAAATTCATTTATTCATTTTTCAGATTCTGCCTGCTCTAACTATAAGTTGTGTAGATAACTTTTTGTGTATAACACATGTCATGAGCAGTTGCATATTTTTTTTAATAGTACACTCTCATGCGCCGCAACCCCCCCCCCCCCCCCCCACCCCAAAAAAAAAAAAAAAAAAATAGATTGAACTTAAGAGTTATGACTGTACTATCCAGACTTTGTTTAATGGTGGAAAAGATGTTGTTTGTTCCAAAAGACCATTGGACATCAATGTATTTAATTTCAATGCTTACATTTTAATGTAAAAATTGTCATTAACTTTTTGCTAGAGTAGCCATATAAATGTTTTGCTTATTAACGTGTTTAAAAGGTTTTATGTGGTGAATTAATATAAAAAAAAAATGGTTATGTAACTTTAGGATTTGCTGGAACGAATTGTATGTAGCCATGCTATTTTCATTTTACCATTTTAATGGAGCCATAGTTTTATGTGAATAAAATAAAAACTGTGACTATTATAAGAATCTTATTCATACCTACCAAACTGGTTGTTTTTTTACAGTATTTTGCAGATCGAGATATTTTCTGTGCTGGCCGTGTAACAGAAGAAGATTTGCATCGTGTTGCTGCTGCAACTGGAGGGACTGTACAAACATCTGTCAACAATGTTATTGATGAGGTCTCTATGTTGCCTTTCTTGCTTTATATATCCCATTTCAGACCAGAGACATTCTTATGCTAAATGTTGTTCTAGTTGTTACTGGAGAGTACTTCCTTCTTTTGTTCAATATCAACTGAAATTATTTAGAATTTTTTGTCATCTAGGTTCTTGGGACTTGTGAGCTTTTTGAGGAAAGGCAAGTTGGAAATGAGAGGTTCAATATATTTAGTGGATGTCCGTCTGGCCTAACAGCTACCATAGTTTTGCGTGGTGGAGCTGATCAGGTCTGTCAATTGTTAAAAAACTGCATGACTGATATTCTTATGCTTGTGTGCATGTGCATGTATTTTCCATCTTGACCTTGAATTTGTCTTGCATTCAGTTCATTGAGGAAGCTGAGCGGAGTTTACATGATGCAATCATGATTGTTAGAAGGGCTATGAAGAACTCCACTGTAGTTGCTGGTGGTGGTGCTATAGATGTATGATTTTGCAACACTTTATTCAATATTGGTGGTTATTTTAAGGATATTTTGGTGATTCAAAATGTTGTTTTCTGTTGGCAGATGGAGATAAGTCGATATCTTAGGCAGCATGCTCGCACAATAGCTGGGAAATCTCAGCTTTTTATCAACTCTTATGCTAAAGCTCTTGAGGTATGTCTTCTTGGGCATCTTTGTTTTATTTCAAACGAAAAAAAAAAATTGTATGGTTGGTTGGACATGGGGGATGGAAAAGTTAAGAGGATAGAAAATATTTGTATTTTTCATCATGTGTGTTTGGTAGAGAAGATGGAAAAATAGAAGGATAAAGAGGAGATTACTGTTATGCCCCTATTATTAAAATTAGAATGAACAGGGATAATTTTGTGCTTTTCATCTCGTTACCATTTTCTCTCCTCTTTTCTCACCAATTTGGTGGGCTTGTGTGGAAAACTCAATCTACACTATTTTATTTCCTCTCCCTTTTCACTCCAATCAAACAGTGGAAAATCACATTTTCCTCTCCCTATTCCTTCCCCCCATTTTCCATCCTCTTGCTTTTAACCCCAACAGAATGTAGTGTTAGTGCTTCAAGTGTAGTGGAACACATTATCTCTCTTACCTGTTAAGATTCCCCCCTGCTGCTGTTGACACAAAAACCAAATTGTTTGGAGCATAATGCACCAATACTTTTACAGGGAAACTTACTCTAATGGAGCCTCTTAAAGCATCATAGTATGATGGAACATTGAACTTGCCCTCACTAGTCAACCTCCACCTCAAGTGATTCAAACCCTCCCATTTAGGATATTTGAATATAGAACCTCAAACATAGATTCCATTGATTCCAATTCCCATTATCAAGCATGTATAAATTTGATATCCCATGATTGCATTTCCCTAGCCCAAGTAGGAATGAGCATAATAAACATTCCTATCATGAAAATACTTATAAATAAGAAGAGCACCTAATTGATCTCTCCAGATGTGATAAAAAAAAAATGTTAAACAGAGCTAAAAGAACAAACATGAGTTGAAGTGGCAAAAAAGGTTTTTTTATAGGGCAGAGTAGTCAAAGAAGATAAGTGTAGTTGAACCCATTTAGGTGGTAAAGAATTCATAGAGCTGACCTCAACCATTTGTCATGCTTAATTGAGTATTAGGGAGGAAGGGAGGGAGTCCCCAGTGTGAATAGTTTGAGGCTTAAGTCATGGGTTCAAGATCCTACTGATAGCGTGTGTGCGTGTGCGCGCATGTTTGCGACTACAAATTTGCATTTATTGAGACGAATATTTCCTAGCCTGGTGTGGTGCCTGGTTTGCCAATCTTTGAATCCAACCTTGGCACAGAGCTTTCTTTGGGTGTGATTTTCCTGGAGATTACTTTCTGTCCTGGAAATTTTTATTCTAATCTCATGTTAGAAACTAAACCTATGTCAGGATCTTAACTGTTTGATTCCTGGAACACAGCATAATAAATTAGTGTAGATGTCTCTGAATTTTGAACCTCAATCATTTCTAATAATTATGAGATAGATTCGGTTGAGGAAGGTCACTGGTTTAATCTGTGCAGGTGTTTGAGTTTGTGTACCTAACCCAAAAAAAGAGAGGAAGTATTATCTGCTTGTATTGTTTATAAAGACTTTTTATTTTTGATGGGACCATGTGATGAGGTATGTTCCCCTGATATTGCAGATTATTCCACGGCAATTGTGTGATAATGCTGGATTTGATGCAACTGATGTTCTAAACAAATTAAGACAGAAACATGCCCTACAATCTGGTTGGTCTCTTTCTGTTATAGATTTTATTTTCCTCACTTGGGTTAAATAAGGGTTGGTGACTGCCACTTTCTTTGTTCTGCATTTATAACCACCAGAATTAATTGAATTAAGTAATATAATTATATAGTTGCCAAATTCTATTCCAATAAAGGTGTTCCCTTTCCTCGTTTGGAGGAATTTCATATAGGAACAGATTCTATTGTGATTTTACATCAAACAGTAGTTTTTGAGTTATTTTGTTTACACATTATTACAATTAATAGGTGAAGGCGCAAATTACGGGGTGGATATCAACACTGGTGGAATTGCCGATTCATTTGCTAACTTTGTCTGGGAGCCAGCGGTTGTGAAGGTATTTTTCAGTTTCCAGTCTGCTTATTTGTTTTTTAATGCAAAATATTTTGCTGATGTTTTTACTTGTTGGCTCTTTGGTGACTTCTTAATTGCTGCAGATCAATGCTATAAATGCGGCTACTGAGGCTGCCTGCCTTATTTTAAGTGTGGATGAGACAGTTAAAAACCCAAAGGTATTCTACATTCTGTTTCATGTTTTGCAAGAGGAAACTGATGCTTTATTTGGGTACCTCTCTGTTGAGACTTGTTCTTGCAATTGTATGATGTCAGTTTGTAAAATCTTTAGAAATTCAGCACGAAGTTAGGATTTGTGATGAGAAAAAATAAGGTTTCTTGAATAGGCTTTGATGTTTTGAGTGTTTAGGTAGGAATAAGACACCCCCCCGCACACACAACAAACAAAAAAGAAAAAGAAAAAAGAAAGTGGATTTGAGTGAATTTGATGGCTGTTTGGTGTCAAAACAATGAATAGAAGGAGAAACAAGGAACGATAGACCCCACTCAATCACGATTAGGAAGAAGGAAATCACACTCAAAGCTTAAAATAAGATTTCAATCTCTTTATTAATGTTAATAATTACAATAAAGCCTTTAATAGGTGCCAAAATCGTTGACAAATTGGCATTAAGACTGGTAAGCTTGTATTTAAATTTTGATTATGGATTACTCAGGGAGAGCTCTATTTCTAGCCTTAAAATGAAATTTTATAAACAAATCAATGCATGTCTTTTCAATTTGTTATTGGTTATATCACTTGGTTTAGTACCGCTTTACCACATCTATAGAATCAAGTATGTTTTTGCAGCTATATAGTTTGAGAAGGCTAAATATAAGTGGAAAAATGGTTTTTTTGTTTGGGCTAAATCATATCCCAGTGAGATGTACACTAGGCTTTGTAGTTTCCACAAATTAAGCAATTCAAAAAATTATTCGAAAACTTGAGGCAGCACATGTATTGGATAGTGTTCATTGTCCTAGGCTCATCCTTATTAGATATGAGGGTAATAGCACCCTTTAGAGTAATTTGTGCTTTGAAGATTTGGTGGTAATATATTGCTATTGCTGGGAGAACAGGTTTATGGCTCTTGCCATATAAGGTTCGTTGTGCAACATGGCATATATGTAACTGTAAATGTATAGATATCTTTAGTACAATTGCAATATAGATGTGTCCTAAATCTTTCCATTTACCGGATAGTTTTATGGATTGAGCTCTATGCATATTGATGTTTATCAGAAGAAATATGTCTAGGCATGTTTTATCAATTCAAAATTATGGCCATTTTAGCATGCTCTAAGTTTTGTCTGTGCTCAAGCTTGCTTCTAATATTAGATATATTGATTTATTTGTCCTTTTTGTTCTGAAGATATGCATAAGCCATGTTAAGCATAATGTATTTTGATAACTGCAGTCTGAAAGTGCACAAGGAGAAGCAGCTGCTAGTGCCATGGGTGGTAGAGGGCGTGGAGGAGCAGGTTTTCGTGGTCGCGGACGTGGCATGCGAAGGCGATAAGCACTTAGAATTATAATTTTTGGAAGCCTTGTATGCATTCCAAATGTTAATTTTGCTATTTTGACGTGTGGAATTTGAGTGACTTGTCTTTTCTACTGTCATACACTTTGCCACAGGAAAGGCTTTGTTATGAAAGGTGATGATGACCTACTGATAGTTAGGAGCAGCACATTGTACTTAAAATCAGAATTCTATATGCAAGGGCAACGTTTAATTTGTTATTCTAGAATTATAATTGGTGGTAGCAATTTTGATTGGAGCTTTTTTATTGTTTGTATGTACAATTCCCATTTTGTATTTATTTTAAGTGTTCTTTTTGGAGGATTAAATTTGTGTTTTCTGGCTTGTACTGAACATGACGAATTTGTTCCTAGTTGTGATATTTTGATTGTCAAGGACATATGATATGAAATGTGAAGGGCCCGTTTAGTTATAGAGTTTAAAAATTGTTGTTTAAAAAGATGTAAAAAGTATTGTTTAAAAAGTGTTGTTGAAAACGTATTTTTAGTGTTTAAAAAACAAAAAAATGCATTTAGTATAGTTTAAACAATAGTTTTTAGTGTTTAAAAAACATAAAAATGTGTTTGGTATGTGTGTTTAATTTTATAAAAAAAACTGGCAAAAAGTACAAAATATTATTTTTTAATCAGGAGAGAGACGATAATAACATTTGCTGGAGTCCTTCATCCCTTCTCTTCTTCCCTGAGGGCAGAAACCAAACCCACGTAGTCCTCGCAACCATCTATGCCTCTGATCTCATATCCACGACTGGACTTCATATTCCTCGGATCTCATATCCACTGTCAGCACTCCAAGACCTAGCAACCACTCTTGCGTTTGTAGCCGCCAACCCATAACTTCAAGACCCAGGTTCGCATCTCCCTTTCACCTTGCTCGTCAATGGGTTTTTTTTGTAAAGATTGAACATTTTCTACCTCAATCACAGAGTTCTCACACTGTGTCAGTTTCCCTGTTGGTTAGCACCGAAGTCCTTCGCACTGTTTGGGTTTTGGTTAGCAACCCAGATTTGTAGGTCACGGTGGGATCTCTTCGTAGGAATTGGGCATGGAATTATTAAGTGGACAAAATTGATTGACAAATGGTTGGTGATGCGGTGTATGGAGGAGACGCGTATACACTGGGTCGTTGAGGATTAATGGAGATGGGTTTTAATGTAGCTGGGTCGGTGAGATGAGTTATGGAGGTGGGTGAGAATGGCTTGATTCGGTGTGTGGGTGAGATGGAGTTCTTTGGTACTTTGGTAAAGGCGTGAAGAGAGATGAGACGAAGACAGGAGACAAGAATTGATAGAAAGGCTGATCAGGTAGGCCCTATATTTTTCAATTTTATTATTGGATTGCCACTGAAAATGTGTGTTTATTGTTTGAAATCAGCCCGGACCATGTTTTAAAAAGCCCATCATTTTGAACAACATTTTTCAAACTGAACGTGAACATAGATGGGCCACCAAACGTTATTTCCTAGTTTTGGGCAATTAGTTTTGTGGTTTGAAAACTAAAACAGTGTGTTTGAACTGTTGAACCAAACGGGCTCGAAAGGTCTGTCCAGATGCTTAATTGCATGGTTTAGTAGCTGAGTTTGGCGGGTAGAAAAGCTATTTGCAGTGGTGATTATCCAAAATTATAAGTGCATTGGATATATACTATCTTAATTCTCAAATTTGTGACTTTAGAATCATAAAACCAGGAGACCTAAATCCTATAAAAATTGGTGCAAGAAAAATAAGGATGCGTACGAGCATGGGGTGCATGTGTACACGCTGGTGAGTGATCCAGTTTTTCGTGTATGACGCACAATAGTAGTGTGTTGGTAGTCGATTTTCTGTGGAGCGAATTACACCACTCAAAATGAAATTGTGTTCCACGCATGCTGTTGAGTTATCCCAAATATTGTGTATGGCGTACAATTGCAGCGCATGTTGGTAGTCGATTTCTGGTTGAGCAAGATTCACCATCCGGAATGCAGTGTGTTATTTCATTGCACCACGTGTCCTGTGAATACAGGGATTAAATTGGTGGTAAGTTTAAACCCTAAAAAACCCTCGATCGGACCAAACCCAATCCACTTGCTATTTAGGCCGAACCAAATCAAAACTCAAACCAAAACCTAAATACAACTAAGCCAAAGGCCCATTCAGAATACGTTCCTAACATAAATTCATGCTCAATTAGAAGCTAACCAAAATCCAAGTCTACCACCAACTTGGTAAAGTGTAATTTAGATTTTAGCCAACAGATTTTCTTTAGTTTAAAGCAAATAGAAAAGATCTTGATCCCATTAGTTGCAGCAAGTACAAGAACTGAACAGAGGAATTTCAAGTTGTAGCACATAGGTTTACAAAGAAAAATTAAAGCCTGACATGTTCTATAAATGTGCAAGTTTTGAGCTCCTCCGTTTGAAATGACACAACGTGGGCCTATTCAAGCTACTTTCAGTAAAACTGTTAGGCCTGGAATTACATAAAGGCCTCATTGTTATGCTACGAAATGGGAAAAAGTAAAAGATAGAGCTCCGCAGATGCTTAAAACTGGAACTGCATTTGGGGAGCATATCCAAGATTATCAAGGTGAGCAGCCATGGCTTTGTTCATGAGTGGTGGCCCACACCTCAATATCTGCAATTAGACGATAATTAGTCCTAGTCAATGGCATTAACTAATTACTGTGTGATGAGAGAGAGAGAGAGAGAGAGAGAGAGAGAGAGGTTTAAGAAGACTGGTTTTAATTTCACCTGAATATCAGGTGCTGGTGAGGGGCAGACTGTTTGAATCATTTCCTTAGTTACATACCCAATACCACCTTCCCATCCTTCAGGTGGCTGTAGATTGTATTCAATCAGTATGACAACCACAGAATAAAAACAAGAATCTTCAAGCAAATTAACTTGTTAGTTGTTATAGAGATTTTCTATTGGGGAAGGGGAAAATGATGAAGGGGAATGGGAAGGCAGAAACCGAAATGTACCGTGCACATGGACTAAGCTAGTATCCAACCACTTTCAAAATTTTCAAATAAATCTTTAATTATCTGTGCATATCAATAATATTTTTTATTATTTGTTTTCTAGTAATAAGACTATGAAAGTTTATATATTTTTAACAGGATAACTTTTTCAAAAGGGAAACAGACGCTATTTGTCTCTGGACAAGAATGATGGGAGATTTGTCAACCAAAAAGCCATGGAAAGCAATTTCAAACGGGTGCAATCTGACCTTAGTATATCTCAAGAAATGGCTAACGCCAACTCATAGTAACATTAATTCTATTCCAATTTCTGAGCATAGTTTGAACATATAAAACCATTTTTCTGGTTTATACATAATATACCTCAAATTGGACAACAAGAATCCATCAGTAATGCCCATACATATATGTGACTGGATTCTGTCCATCAAATCTCAATCTACTCATGAATTGAGGTCATAGATACCCTGTCTAGAGTAACTTTATCTCTATTAGCTTTTACTACTAGATGCTTACATGACCAAAAGTTCCATTTCAGTGAGCATGATCCTGATCCTAGAGCAACTAGTGCACAATGAAATAAACCAGAAAAAACTATATCAAGTGCTTATGGGAAAAAACAAGGATGAAAGCATGGCAACCTTGTCACACCCATCAAATAACAGGCCAATCTTTGCACCAGTTCATGGATTTGCATCCATGCAATCTTTTCAAGCCAACTTTGCTTTGCATCCATGCAATCTTTTCTTGGCAACTTTCAAGCCAAGAACCACTGAGAGGCATGTAATTTTATATCAAGTTGCAAGTAGGAAAAAAGGTTAAAAAAACATGTCCGCTCCCAGGATAAGTCAGGTTTATAAAAGCAAGGCACTTTACAAATTACAAGTAAATATGACACACCTACAAATTACAAGCCTAATTAATAAGCAACAAAGCATACAAAGGTTCTACAATAATGGAATCTCTGTCCCTTGACAGGAGTAGACAATCAATCCCAAGCCCTTGAGGCCTCGACCCTAGTCCCGGGAGTTTCAAAAGTAAAAATCAAATCCTTAAAATTGTAAAATGATCCAATTTGATCTGCACGCTAATTTGGATGCTAATCTATCATATAGTTGGGCAAATCAATGATAAAAAAGTTGTAAATGGCTTAAAAATTACATGCCAGAAATCCAAGTAGATGAAAAGTGCCATGTGGCCACCATGAACTAAGGCCACGTGGAAAGAAAATGGAATAAGATTTTTCACTTTCTGAACTTGAATTTGCTGAATAATTTCTCTATTTCATGTTTGGTTGATGAGAAAATGTTGGGAAAATACAAGGATATTTAAAGAAAAAAACATGAAGTAATAATTTTACAAACTCTTGATACTCTAGGAACCAAAATTTGAAAATAAGGAAAATTTTAAGGACCAAATTGGATAATTTTTTACAAAATTTAAGAGCTTGATTGCTGACTAGATTGGATAGTGAGAAAACTTTAAGGAGAAAAAGTGATATTTGCCAAATGAAATGCAAGATGAAAGTTTTCATTATTCAACTCAATTACTAAGAAAGGGAGATCTGCAATACACAGAGAAACATTTGTGTAATGAATAATACCACTATCCAAAAAATGAAAGAAAAAAGTAATGAATAATACCTGATTCAGAACATAATAGACACTGAAGCGGTTGGGAAAGCTAATGGCAAGGTTATCCAGTTCGTCCTGTACAGATAAAATTGTGATAAAGTTAACTTAATTGATAAGAACTTCTCGCATCTACTACTTTCCAAGCCACTTGTACCTAGAAATTCATTAATTGCATCCAATTTTTCTCACATGTTGAAGTGTCTGCTTGGGAGTCCATAATTTATCAGTCACTTTCATCATATGATATATCTGATCTCATTTATTTTCTTGGTCAAGCCCCATAATTTCTAATTATTCTTTTCTATGAAAATTCAAACAAATGCTTCCACATGCTTTAGCTTCTTCTAGCCTTTCTCCATTCTCCCAAAATTATGTTTCCAAAAATTATTTTTCTTAAAGATGCCAAGAGCCTTATAGCTCAACTGGCATCTCTTGGTGTTTTCAATGGAGACGTCTTGGGTTCAAATCTCCCCATCCCCAATTATTGAATTATCAAAAGTAAAAAAGATTCTTCTTAAAGATTTAAATATATTTGTTGTTCTCATATATTAGTACAATAGTACCTATGATTTTTCTCCATTTATGTAACAACTTATGATTTTGGAAGAATATGAATCCTTTCTCCTCTTCAATTTTCCAAGCATCCTGAACTTTGAGTCTATGAACATACAAAGCAAGCAAAGTAACAAAAATCTTAGAGCTCATCTCGGTAGGATTGCCCCATATCCCTAAGCCTAAGCCTTTTTCCCCCTTTTCTTTTGGGGAGGTTTGAACAATGGAGTCAAATAACACTTGGTGGATTGGGACACAGTGCTCTTCACAAAATGTTGAGTCTTCGGGTTAAGAAGTTTTGGAGTTTTTAAATCAGGCTAGAAAAATGGTTGTTTATGGATAAGAGGGAACAAAGCAATTTTTGGAGGTGTACATTGAGCACTAAATAAAGGGACGAGATGAGCGTTTTACACATTCGCATCCTAAGTAATCCATAGGGATACAAGACCACCTTAGAGACTTAATCAGAGAGAGAGAGAGAGAGAGAGAGTTTTACCTTCAATAGAATGTCCTCATATGTGACGTTGGCATAAATAAGATGTATGATGGTTTTGTCATCTGGGTTTTCAAAGATGGCTCTTGCAACCTAAAGAAAGCAGAAAGAGGAAGCAATAATAAGACTCAAAGTAAAAGTATTGGGATTGATGAAAACCCTCCAGCATCTACACTCAAAAATTCAAAACCTGGAACATGGGAGTAATGCCAGTGCCACCAGCAAGCATCCCAAAAGCTCTAACTTGGTTGGGCTGATACTTGAAGCGTCCCTGGAAGTGACATAATAAACACATAATTAACCATTTAAGATAATTTCAAATTTTGATATAAACTGGAGGATCAGAGGTTTGGGAACATTTTCCGGATTACAAAAATTTAAACTAATCACAAAAAGACCATTCACAGACACACAGAGAGAGAAAAATTAAAATTTCATAGATTGCTTGTAACTTTACTCATATTTGGACAGTAAATAGTAATGGATATATAAACCATAATTCTGTGTTCATTTTTTTTTTTTTTTTAATTTTTTATAACAAAAAGAAGTATTTTTATTTACTTAAGCATCTCATTTGTAACACTCTTAATCTATTGTGTGGCATAAATTTTTTTGGTTACAAATATTGTTAAATAATGGTCAAATGATTATATTCACCATTCCCTAACAATTTAAGTTTTGGAACAATTCAGTAATTTACCATATACCGTTTGGCATAAATTCCTAGAAAGGCTCATCATTGTATGTGAAAAAGGAAAAAACACTGTCCAATAACGGATGATCCCATCTGTATTGTGTGTGTGTGTGTTTTTCCTAGCTCAGCAATTCCTACTTGATGAACTATGAGACCAAAGATTAGAGAAGTTTATCTCAAGAAGCAAATATAATATGACTTCACTTTATATAATGGGTTCAGTACAGTCATTAGGTAGAACAGATCAACTTGTATAAGAAGACCCTACATAATTTTCCACAGTCAATATTACTCAAGTTGTTCACAGTGAATGTTATTTCTATTTAAATGATTCATAATTGAATCAAACAATTCGAAAAACTACACAATAGGTGAAGCTCACCAACCATCTCAGAAAGCAGAATGGATAGAAGGGGCACAAGAGATGGGAATTGGAAATAATGTATCTCAAAAGGGAGTAACTTTACCTTTGGTCCCTTCACTGCCAAGTAATCACCTTCACGCATCTCTCGAAAATGGTGGGACATCCTTCCTTGAGGATACATCTAGTTAACATGAAACAGACAAATAGCATATAATAATAATAATAATAATAAATCATGAAAAAAGTAAGTTTGAAAACGGTATGTTGCAGAGCACATGAACCTTTATAACTAATTCAAAGTATCCAACATCAGAATCCAAAGTTGTTGGGGTATATGGTTTAACCACTTCATCACCACTACTATCTTTTCCTCTGTAGAAGAAAGTGATGAAAAGTGTAAAAAAACAAAAAAAAAAAAAAAACCCATGATAGCCATAAAGCAACTAACAAGTCTAGTACAATTAAAAATTAAAATACGTATAGGCTTTGTTCGATGATGTGGGTAAGTGAAAAAAACAAAACCATGAAATAAAAACCTGCAGCTCATATGCTGTCCGATTGGAAGTCCCAAGACCGACATTGGTGTAGGAAGAGCAAACTTGAACTTAGCCACATTATGGCTCAGCTGTGTGCGTTTAACAAGTTCGAATTCCTTGAAGTTCTGGGGGTCCAAGCAACCTACATTATGACACATCTATATTAAAACTCAGTTTAATAATAAAGGCCATAAAATACTTTAATTCTACTGAATATTTTTACAACATTAGAAACTCTATTTAATCAATCCATTACTCGACTAAAATAGGAACTAAAATTTTTAAAATAAATGTCATTATTTCTTAGTAAATTTAATCTAAAAGCAATGAAAGCTGTATGCACAGACACTTCATTTGAGGTGCCGTACCTGTTTTGTATCAATGTCCTATCTACTGAATCATATTATAATTTTTCAAAAATTGCTTGTTTCGCT
This sequence comes from Quercus variabilis, assembly GCA_030445155.1. Lineage (NCBI taxonomy): Eukaryota > Viridiplantae > Streptophyta > Magnoliopsida > Fagales > Fagaceae > Quercus > Quercus variabilis. The sequence continues at coordinate 23,671,062 of CP129445.1, forward strand.
ATATATCGTACCCGTACCTGTATCCCTGTATCCGTGCATCCTAGGAGATGTGTACTATAGATACAAGAGAAAAAGTAAACAAGATCAAATTTCCTTTTTCTATTTTCTATTTTCGCGAAAAGATTGTAACTATGAATTTGAATTCTAATCACTAAGCACAAAATTCTCCATGATTGGAATAATCTCCAAGAGTTTGAATGCTTATTACTGAGCATAAAATTCTCGATGATTGTGACAATCTCCTAAACTAGAGTGAGTTCAAAACAGCATCAAAATCCTGTAATGGTCCAAGATTCACGAGCAACAAAATGCCTGTATAGCAGAAACTTACTCGCCAAACCTAAATGAAATTTGACTTTTTTTTTTTTTTGCTTAAAAATCGTACAGAGCATCGGATCTAAGATTGAAATGTTAGCATTGATTAACAAGAGCTAAGGAAGAACGATCAGAAGCATTGTGAATTTTGGAGAAATCGAAAAAAAAAAAAAGTGAGAGGTTGAGAAAAGTGACCTTTAGGTTTTTTGGTGAGGTAGTAGTAGTAGGCGGTGGCACCAACAACGGCGACGAGAGCCACCGCAATGGTTATCATCTCCGCCCTGTGCGACTGTAAAAGTTCCATGGTTTTTAGTCCAAATCTTGTTTGAGAGTGAGAGTGAGAGTGAAGCCACTTCAGAATATGCTATGTTAGGCAAGAATCATCATCAGCTTGCTTTTTATATGAAAAGAATGCAGGGTTGCCAGGGAAAAGTTGCCCACACTGAATCAGAATCTTGCCACGTGTTACTCCTAATCTGTTGCCGGGAATATTTTTTTATTTTAAATTTTGTTTAAACTTTAATCGGACTGAAAGTTTGGTAGGAAAAAGAATTTTAGCGGTGAAGCTTTTGCAATATACTACTACTTTAAATATTTGGAAAAGTTACCATTTATAATGTTTTAAAGGTATTTAAAAAGCTTTTTCTTAAAAACAAGGTTTTTAAAAGGTAATTTTTTTTAAAAGCTATGTTTAAAAGTTTCAGATTTAGTCCAAATTTCAAATTTTTAGTTTTAAGTCGTGTAAATATAAAGCCTTTTTTTTTTTTCTTTTTTTTTCTTTTTTGCAATCAGACACTTTTCTTTATTATAAAAAAAAAAAAGTTAAGTGCTTTTTTTCCTTAAAAATATATTTTTTAATTTTTAAAATGTATATGAATTTTTGTTTTTGTTTTTAAACTAGAAAATGTTTGGTTTTTGTCTATAAACCATTGAAAATGTTTTGCCTTTTATCTTTAGAGACGTCTTCAGTGCTATGGGTTTTGGCTTATGTAGATCAAAAATGATGATTGACGAATAGGATTGTGGCACTCCACTCGTTGCCGAATGCCCAAAAAGAATGGAACGCTGTTTTACTTTGTTGGATGCGTTGGATCCCGTATATAACAAGCAAGCTTTTGACCCTCAAATTCAAAAGTGTAGGTGCAAAATGCTATCTTGCTCTATTGTTACATAGCAATAGAAGCCATTTAAACATTTTATCCCTAATTATTGAAAAAAATAATTTTACTTTTTTTTTTTAATCTTTAAACTAATGAAATTCTACAAAAAAGGAAAACTTTAAATTAAAAAAAAATCAATACAAACTTAAAGACAACAAGATATTTTAACCCAAAAAAATAGAAGCTCTATATTCTATAATTCTTTTTGGGGGAAAAATAAGATTGTCTTAGAACTTCACATAAAAAAGTTCTTAAATTCTATACAAATCTCATCTTTAAAAAAAAATTATTAAACTTGTGGGGCCCGAGGACCCAGAACCCCCGGCCCAAGGCCCAAGCCGAGCAGGGCAATCATCCCAGATAGTCGGCCTAAGGGTTTTAGCTCTTCTCAAACCCGAGCCGAGGACACACCCCTCCTCGGCACACCTAGTCTAATCCAGGTAAGGGGCAGACCCAGAATAGGTGGTCACATCCACACTTAACGAGTATGCCTGATCCTCCAGGCTGCATTAATGATGACAAGACCCTTCACTGAAAAACCTTGGAGGCAGCAACCCCCAGTATGGTGAGGAACCTGTCTGATGGGACAAGTCCTGAACCAGTAGCCCGGATGGCCAACAGCTGTAAGGCCAGGATCGAGCTAAAGGGCGTATATAAGGCAAAGAACCCCCCATGTGAAGGGGGGCCTCCTCAGACGCCAGCCGAGAAGCAACCCCAGGCGAAGAAGAATAAACGAAAAGTTCAAGGAAGACCGGCGAGAAGCCGGCCGGAGCCAAACCCTTTTCGGCCCACTCTCTACAAATTCATTGTCGGGGGCCCACCTCCGAAAAAGGAGCCCCTACAATTGGCGCCGTCTGTGGGGAGGGTTAGAGCACCGACTGGCGCAACCGGCGGTCGTTCCGAAGCAGTTGCTATGCAAAGTTGGCGGTGCAAAAAAAAAAAAAGAGAGAACAAGAGAAGAGTTGCAGTACGAAAGGAAAATTCAACAGCGAAATAAAGGAAAAGTTCTTTATTATTGCAGAAAAGATTACAAGTACAACAATCTTTATTATTTCATAAAAGAAAAGTTACAAATACAATCAGAGGCTCAGACAGGCATGTTTTACAAAAAATCCTACCAACTAATCCTACAATTAGAGGCCCAGGCGGACCGGTCTTGGAACTGGCCGGGCAAGAGGCTCGCAAAGAATTAATATCAGGAATGAGGGAAGTGTCAACCCGTGCTTTTATTGGCGTCAAAAAAATGGGAGAACTTGACAGTAAAAGCACGGGAAGGGGGGTTGGGGGCTGGCTCACCTTCAAACCAAAGCTTGAACAAAGTGAGGAGCCGACCCCGAGACCCCGGAACACCTTCCCTCGTGATGCTTCCTCGACCCTCTCCAAACTGCACGAGCACTGACCGTCGGAGACGGCAATGCTCGGGCACCAGCCGTGACGGGAGTTCGCGTGCCTCCTTTGTCGGAGGTGCGCTCTGCGGAGGGACGTTAGGTACTTCAATGACGTCCCCCCTGGCCACCATACAAGGCCCTGCCAGTGTTACGCCTAAACTCTGCCACGCCGGCAGCCCAGTGGGGGCTGCGGCCATGGCGGTCCTTAACTCCAGGTCTCCTAATGGCGATCACAACCCTGGTGGCGGTGTCAAAGGGGCTCAGGAAGGTGAAAGTGTATATTTCTGTTCGTGGTGGAGGATTCATGGAATGAGGAGAAACACTCCCCCAGAACGCCTTTTATGGAGGGCGAAAACTAGTGGGAGTTGAGCCGCGCGGAATTCGAAGGGGGAATTGTCAAAGGGAATTAATTCCCACCCAATTCCAAGGGGATTGCCAGCTGCTTGATTCGTGTTAATTCACGAGGGCATTAATGGAGGCGCGTTACGGGCACCGAAGCGTCAAACATGGAGTGCGGAAGGCCAAGCGAAGCCTCGTAAACCAGAAAGATGAGGAACACGAACCAGAAGCAAGATCAGCCCCACGTGCGAAGTCACAATCCGACTCGAGGAAAAACAGCTCACAGGAAAAGACCCGTGGACGTCTTCACACCAAAAGCAAGGTTCTCGGATCCGAGAACGAACTCCTATTGGAGGCAACTGTGCAGTAGTGGTACACTAGCTCTTGCTCCAGCAGCCTGCAAGGGGCTAATGGGAGGGACTTCTATCCGACGTGGGACTGAGTTGCCCAAAGAGGTGAACACTGTGTCCTCATACTTGGGGACGAAGCCACTTAGAAACGATGGCAGCAACTGTACCTAGGACTTGCATGGTCCTCGGACCCAAGCCTACGGGGAGCTGGCCACTCGTACTGAAGGCAGCAATTGTACCTAGGTCTTGCATGGTCTACGGACTCAAGCCTATGGGGAGCTAGCCACTTAGAAACGATGGCAGCAATTGTACCTAGGACTTGCATGGTCCTCGGACCCAAGCCTACGGGGAGCTGGCCACTCGTACTGAAGGTAGCAATTGTACCTAGGTCTTGCATGGTCTATGGACTCAAGCCTATGGGGAGCTAGCCACTTAGAAACGATGGCAGCAATTGTACCTAGGACTTGCATGGTCCTCGGACCCAAGCCTACGGGGAGCTGGCCACTCGTACTGAAGGCAGCAATTGTACCTAGGTCTTGCATGGTCTACGGACTCAAGCCTATGGGGAGCTAGCCACTTAGAAACGATGGCAGCAACTGTACCTAGGACTTGCATGGTCCTCGGACCCAAGCCTACGGAGAGCTGGCCACTCGTACTGAAGGCAGCAACTGTACCTGGGTCTTGCATGGTCTACAGACTCAAGCCTATGGGGAGCTAGCCACTTAGAAACGATGGCAGCAACTGTACCTAGGACTTGCATGGTCCTCGGACCCAAGCCTACGGGGAGCTGGCCACTCGTACTGAAGGCAGCAATTGTACCTAGGTCTTGCATGGTCTACGGACTCAAGCCTATGGGGAGCTAGCCACTTAGAAACGATGGCAGCAACTGTACCTAGGACTTGCATGGTCCTCGGACCCAAGCCTACGGGGAGCTGGCCACTCGTACTGAAGGCAGCAATTGTACCTAGGTCTTGCATGGTCTACGGACTCAAGCCTATGGGGAGCTAGCCACTTAGAAACGATGGCAGCAATTATACCTAGGACTTGCATGGTTCTCGGACCCAAGCCTACGGGGAGCTGGCCACTCGTACTGAAGGCAGCAACTGTACCTGGGTCTTGCATGGTCTACGGACTCAAGCCTATGGGGAGCTAGCCACTTACAAACGATGGCAGCAACTGTACCTAGGACTTGCATGGTCCTCGGACCCAAGCCTACGGGGAGCTGGCCACTCGTACTGAAGGCAGCAACTGTACCTAGGACTTGCATGGTCCTCGGACCCAAGCCTACGGGGAGTTGGCCACTCGTACTGAAGGCAGCAATTGTACCTAAGTCTTGCATGGTCTACGGACTCAAGCCTATGGGGAGTTAGCCACTTAGAAACGATGGCAGCAACTGTACCTAGGACTTGCATGGTCCTCGGACCCAAGCCTACGGGGAGCTGGCCACTCGTACTGAAGGCAGCAATTGTACCTAGGTCTTGCATGGTCTACGGACTTAAGCCTATGGGGAGCTAGCCACTTAGAAACGATGACAGCAATTGTACCTAGGACTTGCATGGTCCTCGGACCTAAGCCTACGGGGAGCTGGCCACTCGTACTGAAGGCAGTAACTGTACCTGGGTCTTGCATGGTCTACGGACTCAAGCCTATGGGGAGCTAGCCACTTAGAAACGATGGCAGCAATTGTACCTAGGACTTGCATGGTCCTCGGACCCAAGCCTACGGGGAGCTGGCCACTCGTACTGAAGGCAGCAACTGTACCTGGGTCTTGCATGGTCTACGGACTCAAGCCTATGTGGAGCTAGCCACTTACAAACGATGGCAGCAATTGTACCTAGGACTTGCATGGTCCTCGGACCCAAGCCTACGGGGAGCTGGCCACTCGTACTGAAGGCAGCAACTGTACCTAGGTCTTGCCTGGTCTACGGACTCAAGCCTACGGGGAGCTAGCTATTTACGACGGAGCCAAGGTACTGCTCGGTCCGAAGACCTATTCCTGTGGAGAAACTAACTACCTATTGAAGAGCCTAAGAGTCGATCCAGCCACTCAAGGAAGAACCAGCCGGCTGAGGGCCTTTTGGAACATAGGGGCCGAGGTTTGCAAAACCCTCCTCCCCGTCCGAGGAGACGTGCAGCAGGGTTTTGAGGGGCTATTGTGGGGCCCGAGGGCCTAGAACCCCCGGCCCACCTTTAGGCTGGCCCAAGGCCCAAGCCGAGGAGGGCAATCATCCCAGATAGTCGGCCTAAGGGTTTTAGCTCTTCTCAGACCCGAGCCAAGGACACACCCCTCCTCGGCACACCTAGTCTAATCCAGGTAAGGGGCAGACCCAGAATAGGTGGTCACATCCACACTTAACGAGTATGCCTGATCCTCCAGGCTGCATTAATGATGACAAGACCCTTCACTGAAAAACCTTGGAGGCAGCAACCCCCAGTATGGTGAGGAACCTGTCTGATGGGACAAGTCCTGAACCAGTAGCCCGGATGGCCAACAGCTGTAAGGCCAGGATCGAGCTAAAGGGCGTATATAAGGCAAAGAACCCCCCATGTGAAGGGGGGCCTCCTCGGACGCCAGCCGAGGAGCAACCCCAGGCGAAGAAGAATAAACGAAAAGTTCAAGGAAGACCGGCGAGAAGCCGGCCGGAGCCAAACCCTTTTCGCCTCACTCTCTACAAATTCATTGTCGGGGGCCCACCTCCGAAAAAGGAGCCCCTACAGAACTCTTTTGTAATCTTTTCAAAAAAGTTGAAATTAAATTTTAAAAAATTCTATAATTTACCCAGAATTTTAAAACTCTTTCTAGTTTTTTTTCGAGGGGATAAAACTCTTTCTAGTTAAAATTCTATTTTTCTATAAAAAAATTTTGTAACTCAACAGAATTAATGCATTTCTTTATAAATTTTGTTTTTAAAATTTGTATGTACTTACAAAAATTATAAATTAGAATGATTCAACTTGATCCCTCGTTTTCAATTGCAAAACACTTGTGCCTAATAAATACTTCTAAAAAAGAAAGTTGAATTAAAAAAAAAAAAATTGTCAATATCAAACTAAGGGCTCCTTTAATGTATGTATTTAAATAATAATTTTTAATTTTAAAAAAAATACATATAAATAAAAATAATATATAAAAAAATATAAAATTATTTAAAAACTAAAAATATAGATTTAAACACGTACACTAAACGGGCTAAATATCTTGCCATTCCAGTCGCACAAAGTACTCTCAGTCGGACTCAATGTTTTTGTTATCCAAACCAAATCCCTTTCAGAGCAATAAATGGCTGCCACATACTCCACCACCAATATCCAAACCAAACTATATGAGCAAACACCTAGTTTTTTAGTGCCACAGACTGAACAACCAGCACTGCACAAATGGAAGTAACTGCTCAGTCTCTTTCCTATGCCAAGCTTCCAAAGCCTTCAATAAACTTTTCTTCACCTCCATCACTTCCATTCTTTCATTCTAAAGCTTCTTATGCTGGTTTTAGTTCAGTCACCTTTCAGTCCTCTAAGAGCTTTCTCACACAGTTAAAAGGTGTTGGAATCAAAACAAGACAACTGAAGAATGTTGGAGCCATAAATGCTTCTGAGGCTGAAAGCCCTCCAACAGATGTGGCAGAAAGATGGCTTCTTGAACCTGTTGGTTAGTGAACTCTCTTTCTATATTGGTATAATGTAGTTGAATCCACTCTGAACTTTAGTTGACCATTTTTGTGATCTAAATTTGTTATTCTCTTAAACCCATCCTGAATCATATGCTCAGTGAATATAAGTAAACCAGTGACTCATATGGGATCAGAAAAAAAGTAGTGATCTTCTTTTGATGACATGCTTGGTGATGTAAATTTGGACCTTGAAACCACATGACTTCTTCTAGTAAGTCCACGGGACTTATTGATACTCTCCTGCAATTCAATGTCTAATAGAAATGCAGAAATATGCTTCACCTTGTGCTGAGTTTTAATGCTTCACATCCCCATAGAAACTGCTCCCTTATTCTTGCCAAGAGCCTTGTGGCTAAATGGCACTATTCGGTTCTGTCTTTGAAGAAAACTTAAGTTTGAATCCCCCTTCCCAATTGTTGTAAGAAAAAATTGCTCTTTTAATGTTGCACTGTGCGATAAGTAACCTGAGTTATAGCACCAAATATGCCAATTTTCTTTTCTTCATGGGCCACTTCAAGGTCCACAGGACTCACATTTGTGCTTTATTCAAAAATTACAAAGAGGAACTTCTGTGCTGTTTTGATTGATACCCTTTACTAAATAATCTAACGATTATTTGGCTTAGGTTGCAATCAGATTAACTCCTTTTATATTTCATAAATGAAGCATTCTTGTTTAAGATTTAACAAATCATCTACATATTTGCTATGTGGTAGGTGATGGAGATTCAAGACACATAGGTTCGAAGGTCAAAATGCCAGATGCATTTGAAATTGTTTCTGTAAGAAGTCTTAGCATCTGTTATAATGATTCTGTGTAGAACTTAACCATGCAATAAGATGACATGTTTGTTTAAACTTTATCTAGAATGAGGTCACAGTTGGCCGTGTTCCTGAGAAAGCCAATATCGTGATTCCTATTGCGACAGGTATTTCTACCTAAATCCCTTCTGATGCTATGTCATGCACTACAGTCATACAAGTTTCATTGTGATTTCAATCCAGTTATTCCAACTATTTTCATAAAGTCACAAAGATTTATGGTATAATGTTTCAACTTAAAATTTCCTAATGGGTTTTCCAAGGTTTCTAATCCTAATTTTCATGTGTGGTATATACCCCTCATGGAGTGCACCGTGGATTGCAAAAATTCTGAACCTGATTTTTGCACCAACTATCACCACTGAATTAAATCTTTGGATCTTTTCTGAAGATGAATTTGTTAGTCTAGCTGATTTATAAACAAAATTTAATTTTAATTAAAGCCATTTACTTAAAAAAAAATATTTAATCAAATTATTTTTTATTTATGTTGTTTTATTAGTATTTTTTTAGAGTATTATCTGTCATCAGGAAACCTTTATGTCTGGATTCCAACAGACAGACAGTTATCATGTTACTCATAAACTGAAGCTAAAAATTGAGTTCTAGCAGTATCTGGTCTTCATGCCCGCATTCAGAAGAAAGATGGAAATCTCTTGGTCACAGATTTGGATAGCACCAATGGGACATTCATTGATGACAAGCGGCTGAGACCTGGAGTTCCTGCCACTGTATTACCTGGAAATTATATTATATTCGGTACCATTCAGTTAACTTCTCCTAATTACTTAATTCTTATCTTTTTTCTGGGAAACTTATTCACTTAGTCTGTTTTGCTGCATTCATGAGCTGCAATTTTTAATTTTTAAACCTGAAATTTAGTCAACCTCATTACCTGCTGTATGGACATGTTTTTGGTGTTATTTAATTGATGACATATATGTTGTTTTCATTCCTATTGCGTCCTGTTAGTCTAAAATGAATTTGATGAACTAAACACACCCTTCTATAATGAATTCAATTCTCCAACTCAAGTCCATGAAAGCTATGATCTGTTTGATACTCCTCAAAAAGAATATGATTGAATAAACACACCCTTTATAAATACAATCTGGACTTAATAGTATCAGATTAACGTTAGCAAAGAAAATCAAAAGTTATCCTTCTCTAGAATGATCTATTAACTAAAAAATGCCAAAACATTTTCACAATGTGTGAGAATAAATCTTGTCCTTCTATTCTAAATCTGAATCTTTATGTTTAATGATTGATAACAGCCACTTTAATTGGCAATGAAATATTATTGCAAGTTTTCATTTTTCATTCTTATGGCAACCAACTTAATTTTGCTATTAGTACCCCACCAAATAATCTGACATTTGAAGTCCCAAGGTACCTCCTAATTTGAGCAGTTTGTTTAGCAGACATGATGATTGTGTAAGTAGTGCAATTTGGCAAAGTTCCAAGACTAGATCATTGGAACCAAGAATTATATTTATTGGTTCCAACACTATTTTCAAAGAACTTCATTATTAGTAACGCATATATTTCTATAGCCCCTCTATTCCTCTCAGATAAAATAGTGAGATCTTGTTCAATCCTGTATAAAAAACACTGGGTTTCTTGAGCTTTGCATAAATTATTTTTTGAACATTGACTTCGATCCAAGGTGGTCCTAAAGGTGCCACTCTCTTTGTAATCATCTTCAATTATGTAGTATCCACAGTGAGTGAGATGGTATCCCACCATGTAATTGTAGTTCAAACAGAAATATTGTAGGAATAGCAAAGCTCTAAGTCTCGAGGAACATGAGGCTTATTGTTCTGCAGGTTAAATTCCGTGGAATTAGTACAATTTCCCACAGTTGGTCAAATTCAATCAAACCAGTTTTTCTATTCTTGGTTTCAAATTCAGAACCTTTGTTGGGAGGGTAATCACAGGTTAGTGATAACCAATAGAAAAAAAAATGATGCTCATATGTAGATGCTATGGCAGGTTCTAAATGCCCATGGAAAATATGAAGGGGCTAGAAAATCAAATTAAAACTTCCACATACTGAAACAACACTACATTCTGTTGGAATGGGGTGCATGATTGACACATTGACCATATATCTCCCAAATATAACTTCAACTTAATAAACTTGAATTGAGAAGAATAAAATTGTGCTTAAGCCAAAATCAATACTAGCCAGAACCCTACAAAGATGCTGATTCAGTTCATGGCACAAAGGGTTGGAGTTTTTTCTTTGATAATAGAAGCACCCCAATAAATCCTAAAATTCTCATGTTGATGGAATGAAAAGCATGATAAATTTATGATATTGCATAATCGAATTTGCTTTACATGACTTGAAAATGCAATTCGTTTTCTTGTCAAGGTCTATATTAGTTGAGTGTGGTGTACTTGTATCAAATGACTATACTAGGTATAACTTGAGTTGTTTGATTGTGATAATGAAAATTTGTTGAGTATTCTGTTATTTTTAAGTCTCTGGTATTATCCTTCTTGATTCACCATCTTTAGCACTCAAACTTCACTACTCTGCTACTTTAAATAGTTTATATATCTAATTAAGAACTGGCATTAGAGCTGGTCATTTTGCTGGACAGACACCAACAAATGCTTGGATTAATTGCCATTTGTGCCAATTAAGTAATAAAATTTGATACTTAACAAATTACTTAAAACATAGACTTTCAGTGTTGAATATCTTTTGCCTTTTTCCCTGAACTTGATCTAACTTATACAGATTCAAAATCTTATTCTCCTAGGGAAAATCTATAGTTAATGAACAGAAAATTAGTACATTGTTTATTACAATCATAAAATGGATGCTATGGAAATTCTTATCTACTTTACCATACTTTCTTTACTTGTCTAAGAGGTTAAAACTAGTGGTTTTTCACATCCCATATGTAGAATCAATCTTTGTTTTATATTTCATATGAACACGGTAATGTTCAAAACAAGTTGCCAAAAAACAAAGAAAAGAGGTTTTATAGAATGCTTATGGAAATATTGTTTTGAAGAAGTATCAAGAAAAAATAATTTATCTTCTCAATTTCTTTAACATAGGGATTCAACTCTAACCAAGTATTCATGTTGCATGTTGAATGTAGCAGATTATAGCATTGTTTATTTCATGAGCTTCAGAAGTTCCATCTTAACAGCTAAACTTTGGGTCTCTTTTATTGCTAGGGGATATTCATTTGGCAATGTTTCGTGCTACCAAGCTTGAAAATGTGGAAGCTGCAAACAAAGCAGAAGAATCTGAAGATAAAGTAGAGACCGGTAGTCCAACTGGGAATAGTGAAACAAGTTGAAATAGAGGATATGAATCATATGATTGTAAAATAAAGAGTTAATGAATGAATAAATTCAATTTTCTTGTTGGAAATTTGTTCTTCAAATTTTTACTGGATTATGAAAGAAATTGTTGATGCCTTCTACAAATTTTCCCGGCAACAACTTCTAAATCTAATTAATTGAAAAGAGATGTACTGGATCATCCATTTCTATAGTCAACTTCTTATTCTCATTTTACCTTAGAACTAGTGGAAACCGTTTCAACACAATACAATGAGATCAAAATGACTCATTTTTCTTTCTTTTTCCTCCTTTATGGGTTTTTTTTTTTTCATCACTCTCTCTTTTCTTTCATTACTCCTCCCTGTTATAACCCGGAAAAATCCAACCTATAATAATGGTCAGAAGCTTCTTGTAACTCAAAACCCAAGCTCAGATCTCAATCAACCAAACTGCTGGCACAAAACTTTGCTGGCAAGTGGAAATTTGGAAACAACAAAATCCAACCTCACATCGAAAACCACAAACGCACAAGCCCGGTCAGATTCAAATGCAAAAGAATGCACTAATAGACTTAAAAACAAACACAATTAAATTACATTAAGCATAATTACTTTTTATGAGAACTTTTAACATAATATCTGAGGCAATTTTCAAGAGAATACCTTCCATCATTAATGCTGTCTCATAGATAGGTAGGGCTATAGATGAATCAAGTTCTTCATAAATAGCTCGATCATAGCTCACATTGAAAGCTTGTTTACGGACTATTTGCGGGTCTCACATGAGTCTTGCAATAATGAAGCTTTTTTTTTTTTTTTTTTTTTTTGCTTCCACAGCTTATTGTTCAACCACTTTTGGATTTATTTGCGGGTCTCACTATTATGTTTTTGGTTAAAATTATCTGTAAGTCTCATTCTATGATTTTTGCTCAAAATGTCAAGTCTCTTTTTGCTTATTGTAGGTCTCATTCTACTTTTTTGCTACAATACTTTCAGTAAAAATTCAAGTTTAGCATTTAGTTTTTATTTACAGTATTTAAAGCAAAAAGTTAGATAAATTGTGCTCAAATAAATTCTCATTTGTTTAGTAAATAAGTCAAATTTAAGCTCAAGTTAAGACTTGAATATTAAATGAGTCAAACTCAAACATAATAATGTGTTTATGAATAAACTTGTGAGCATGAAGCTTGATTTAATTATATATAATATTATATTTTTATATATTTATATTTGTCTACAAATATAATTATATAGAGTTAAAATTATAATGTATAAGTTTGTAAAAGGTTCATATGATGTTAAATTATTATTGTTAGTTTATTAATAATATAAACAATTAATTCATTGTAAAAAATTATAGATTTGTGAAGGGACAAAAAATTTTAGTTATGGTTTTACTATATGCGTGAAAAGAATAGTAAATTAGGTAATTTGTGAACAAGCTCGAACTTGTTCAACGAGAAAATGAATCAAGGTTAAACATATAATTTTATTTGGCTATTAACTTGAACTTGGATCGTATTCGAAATAAAATTAAATAACCATGTCTGAACTTTTAATAATTGACTCAATTTAGCTAGTTGCATTCAATTTTAGTCGAAACTTAACAAATGCTATATGTTAGCAAAATTAAGTAAACAAGGCCAAAAGTTAAAAATTAATTACTTTATCATTTTTTTAATAAAATATTTTAAAATTAGTTCTTAAACCAATAACTTTAAGGTGGTTAACATTTCTCAAGTTTCATAGCTTACATTGCCTAACGTACTTCATAGGAAAAATTAATGTTCAAATTATCCTCAAACTCCTCCACTTATAGTAACAATCGTATTATAATTATTTTATGAGAGACTTCTCTTCCTTCCATTGTAACGTAGGTCTCCCATATTTGTGTGTGGTTTGGAGTGTTCCCACGCGTGTGGGACCCATGGAGATAGGTACTAAATGCGCGTGCACAAATGATTGCAAACGAAACAACACCGTATTCCACTCCACTCTGCTTCCAATGGTAGTAGCGTGAAGAAGACAAAAAGGCACCATGACCATGAGTCCCAAAAGGATGTGCTTGAGCCAGAAGAAGAAGAAGAAGAAGGAAGACGAAAATGGTGCAGCAGAGAATAACGAGAAGGGAATGTGGGAAGGGCTGAACCCGGAGATATTGGCTCTCATCTTCACACGTATCCCTGCCGAGCAGAGGATCGGAGTGTTATCACTGGTTTGCAAGTCATGGTCCCAATGCCTTTGTGGACCATATTGCTGGGCTGACATCGACATCGAGCAATGGTGTCGCAAGACCAACCGCACCGTCTTCAAAATCGACTCCGCCGTCTGTAAGCTCGTCCGTCGCACCAAGGGCACCGTCCGCCGCCTCTCTGCCTTCAAGCTCGGTGACCGCGGTTTCGCTTTCCTCGCCAACTGGTTCGTACCGTACAACCGCCTTAAAAATCTGTTCTTTCACTTTTTTTTTATTGGTTATTTAGATTCTTCTGATTGTTTGATGCTTTTTAAGATTATTTGATTGCCTTTTTGTGGTGAGGATTTAATGAATGACACAGACACCAAACAAAGTTCGTAGCTTTTTGAAGGAAAAAAAATTATTTGAGGTGTTGGGCTATGATTAGCGTAACGTTACTTTTATTGTACATCAATAATAACGTGTCGCATCAACATTTGTGAAAAAAGCTGCGAAATTTATTGTCTAAAGTGAGATATTACAACAAATAGACAACGAGTTTGAGCTCAAGCTCCTCCTTTACTTGTAAGAACAATGTGATGTTGAGGATGTTAGTTCAAAAACCATTGGGTATGTGTACCTAACCAATTGAAAAAACAGAGAGAAAATTAAAGACATTGAGAGATTATTTCAACTGGAGTTGTGTCTGCTTGTTTGATCTTTTAAGTAGTTTATTTTCTGTTTTCCTGTATTGTTTTGAATAACAGAGGTGAGAAGCTGAGCGGAAGATATACAATTAGATGGTTTGATAGAGACCGTCTATTTCTTAGTTTGGTTCTTTATACTCTGTTCTGCACTCCCTCTCTCACTTTCCTTTATTATTAAGGAACACTGTCTTTGAAGTTATTGGACTCACAAGTTCTCAACGGAATGCAAAAATGAGTGAATCTTTCTTTCAAATGGAGGACATGATTGAGTAAAAAAAAATCAAGTTTGAATGGTCCTACCAAATAATTTTTATATGTTAGGTATCAAACCAAGTTAACATTAAATCACATCAGTCTTTGCTAAATGAAAACATTGGTTGAGACTGAAATATGAATTTAGTGGATAATATGGAGACTAAAGGTCTGACTAACCGCCTAAAGATGATGTCTCTGTTTTTCTTTTACTGTAGTGGCAGATTCCTTAAGGTATTGAAGATTCCTATGAGTGAGGTCACTGACAATATGGTAGAGAAGCATGCAGTGTCACTTGCAAACATGACGGTCCTTGACATCAGCCACTGTTTGAAGATTACATGCAAAGGGCTTGAAGCATTTGGAAAGAACTGCAAGGCCTTGGTTCACTTGAGGAGAAATATGCCCCCACCAGAACTGGTGCCTACTTACAACGTGAAGCCTGATGTTAGTGAGGCACTGACCATAGCTGACACAATGCCAGGACTTCAGCATCTCGATCTTGGTTATGGCCGTTTCACTGATGTTGGTCTTGAGGCCATTTTTGCCAAGTGCAAGGCCCTTACCCATCTTGACATCCAAGGGTGTTGGAGTGTAAAGTTGGATGGCCATCTTGAGGATAGGTGCTTGCAGCTTCAAGAGTTTAAGAGCCCCTGGCATGATGACTTTGACATTGGGGCTTCCTCAGAAAATGACAGTGATGATGCAGATAGTGATGAAGAATCTTCCTCAGATATGGATTAGCTCATGGTTTTCTGCCAGGCTTTGTGGTAATATTGACATAATGATAGGTAACCCAGTAAACCTTTACTCTTCCCTCCTTCTAGATTAGGGAGTGATGCCACTTACTTGATGGAAAATGGCATAGACTCAAAGGAAAATGCTTGCTACTCTTTCATTACCTTTGACCTAAACAGAAGTAGATGTTTTTTTTTGTTTTGTTTTTGTTTTTGTGAGATTAATTCTCTGTTTGGTCTAAGAAACTGAAGAAGATAAGTGAAGATAAAATTTTGAAACTCAACAAGGTTGACGTGCATTGTTCTGTTATGCATTTCATCAGATTAATTAATTTATATTTTTTCTGTATTTAATGATCTTGTTACAAATTTACAATGTGAACCCCAACCTCCAATGAACTTTCTAATCTTGGGGAACTAAGGAAAGCTCTTTAAACAAACTAATAAAGAACAAGCCTACTAATTATATTTATATCCATGGATCAACTTAGATCAAAGGAGTAGAAGTTTGAGAAGAGTAAGTTTTTTTATTTTTTTATTTTATTTTTATTTATATTTTATTTTGTATTCCTTGGTTCTGTAAACCCTTCCCTATTTATAGTGATAATTCCAAGGGCATGTTGATCCTTTCCTTCTCCTATCCTTAGCTCTACTGGCTGTTCTTAAACACCATACCACGGTCATCTCCTCTGAAAAATTATATTATGTTTCGGGTATATATGCCATCTCTCTCACAACAGCTGGGTCCCATACAGTTGTAGAACCCAACTGTTGTAAGAGAGATGACATATACACTTGAAACATGATATACTATTTTTATCTCCTTTAGGTATTTCCTAGAAAAAGAGACTGTGAGATGACCTCTCGTCTCCTAAAAATCAAGGAAGAGCCCAGCTAAGATAACTGTCGAGTAGCATTTATTGTAATTTGATGGTAATTTAACGAATTAATGCTATCCGGAGTGGTTGAAGCAGAAATACAGATGCTTGAATCCCTGTCATGTGATGCTCACGTCATATTATTTCATGTTCGAAGATTTCAAGGTAATTCCAATAGGTTAGTGCTGACCAAGCCTCCTAATAGATGTTTGCCGATACATCCTAAGTGGTCGAGGTTCCCGTGATTGGCTAGGCTTCCTCCTTCTTCTTCTTCTTCTTCTTCTTCTTCTTTTTTTGAAAAGCTTTCATTTGTTATATTTAGGGATGGTAAAGTAAGCCTAAGCCTGTTTGCTCATCTAAACTCATTCACTCTAATTAAATTTAAACCTACTTAATTATTAGTTGAGTTAAATAGACATTAACCTAATTAGGCCCCAATGATTATTGAATTTTAACTAAAAATCCATAATATATCCAAATTTAACCAAACCCTTCTTGTAAAAAAAAAAAAAAAAAAACCCAGCTCTTAGAGGCTGTTTGGGAACTTTTTTTTGATCACTCAATTTTCGTCACTCAATTTTCATCACTCATTACTCATTTTTCATCACTCATCACCCATCACTCTAAAATTAATACCCGTTTGGCTCCATCTTTTTCATGCCATCACTCAAATTTTTTCACACTATTTGTGGGCCCCAGCTCTGTCACTGGCGCAGCTTTTTTTTTTTTTTTTTTTTTTTCTTCAGTACCCCCAAACCCGAACCAGTGAAAGAAGAAAGGGAGAAAAAAAAAAATACCCAGATCACTGAACCCAGGAAAAGGAAAAAAAAAAAAAAAAAGGATGGACACTGGGGAGACCGAACCCAGGAAAAGGGAAAAAAAAAAAAAAAGAGGATGAACAATGGGGAGATTGAACCCAGGAAAAGGAAAAAAAAAAAAAAAAAGGAAAGAGGATGAACACCACGGGGAGACCAAACCCAGGGAAAAAAAAAAAAAAAAAGAAAGAGGATGAACACCACGGGGAGACCAATCCCAGGAAAAAAAAAAAAAAAGAAAGAGGATGAACACCACGGGGAGACCAAACCCAGGAAAAAAAAAAAATGAACACCACCGGGGAGACCAAACCCAGGAAAAGGAAAAAAAAAAAAAAAAACCCAAACCCAGAACCAACGTGAAACGAAAAGAAAAGAAAAGAAAGGAGAATGGAAAAGAAACACAGAAAGTGAGAAAAAGAAGAAGAAAGTAGGTGTGTCCGTGAAAGACAAAAAGAAAAGATAAAAAAAAGAGAAAAGAAGAAAAAGAGGGAGCAAATTCTGACTGTGGGACCGGTTTGTAATGGTATTTACAATTTTGCCATTGAAAATTGAGAATTGAAAACTGAAAACAGTCAAAAGTTGTTTTCAGTTTCCATAACTCATAACTCAAAAAGTAGAGAATTGAGTATTGAAAACAGAGTTATGGAAATAGAGTATTGGTGTAGGCAAACGAGTATTTTGCTATGGGTCCCACCATTTTTGAGAATTGAGTTATGAAAACTGAGAATTGAGTCATGAAAATAGGTCATCCAAACAGCCTCTAAGTGTTTCACGTTTTCATTTTCCTTCATTTTCTTGGCCTCCAATCACGTTTTGGCCGAGAAAATGAAGAAGCCGACGACAGATGATCTGTCTTTTGATTTTCAAGCTCGTCTTCCAGGTAGATCCGATCCAGGTTCTCCATCTGGAATTTCTCCGTGAACAACGCGTTCTCTTTCTTCTCATTCTCAAATTCTCGTTTCAATTTCGTTTCTCTCGCTACCAAAATCTCTTCGACTCGGTCAAGGTCTTTACTCCGATACGCGGTTCTGAGCTTCGAAACCACCGAAATGCTCTGGTTCTTTGGGTTAGTGCAATCGTCACTGCTGTCCAATGTGAAAGCCGGTACATGCCGTGAACTCATTTTGGCGAAAATGAGAGAGAGGCAGTTGAAACGACGCCGTGTGCAGGTGAAAGGGTTTTAAGGAAATGGAAATGGTTGTTGTTGCTGGGTTTTGTTGTGGAGTAGTGGAAGAGGTGCTAAACGACCAGTCACTAAGTGAGTGCCCAGTGCTTTCGAAATTCCAGGAAAGTTTTGAGCTTGAAATAACATTTCTTTGTATTTGTTGCATTGTTTATTTGCCAAGAAAGTGAGAGAAAATAGAAATAGAAAAGAAAATATTTTTTTATTAGGATTTGTAATATATTTATTGACGTAGATGTGCTTATATGGAATTTTTTAATCCCAAAAATGGAGACTAGAGTGAGTGGAAAATGGAATCTAAGAAAGTATTAGTGTTTTCACTTTAATGGCATTTTGGTAATTTTGATAATTGAGTAATTAGGTGAGTTGAGGTTTACCCATAATAATTGGGTTGGGTTAGATTTGATTTAGAAGCAATTTGTTAAATGGGTTTTAATGGGTAAATGAGTTTTATATATCCAACCCAATTATACTAACCCCAAACTCACCTAAACCCACCCATTTAACACTCCTAGACTTATACCTAATAACCCAATATAATTGGGTTAAACGTAGCAATAAACTTCATAGGAAAGATGCTTTTAGATTGGCATTTATGCCTACTCCTATAGTAGTAGGTGGGCTTTTAACCAACCTTCACATCAAAGATGTGAAAAATGCTAAAATCTTATTTTAGCTTTCATCCCTACAAAAACTCATTCACATCAAAGATGTTATTTTTAAAATTTTTGACATTTTAGCTACATTAGACTGTTATCTTTGACAGCTTACTGTAACTCAAATCTTTAAAAAAAAAAATAAATATATATATATATATATATATATATATATATATATATATTACACAAGTCAATTAAAATAACAATTATCTCTCATATTCTGTCTCTTTCTTCTCTCTTTTCTTTCTTTCTTTCACCAGCCTCTCTCTCTTTGAGAAGCCATAGCTCTCTTTCTTGTCTCTTTTCTTTTTTTCTTTCACCTTCCCCTCTCTCTCTGAAACCATAGCAAACTTATAGTCCATATGAAACACCAAGACAAACCTTCTTCCTATGCCACCCACTTACACCAACGCTTGCCATGGCTTCGTCACCTCACTCAACTTCGACCAAGCCGATTCACTCGCTGCCTTACTCACGGGTATGGATCAAGCCATAAGCGATGGCATTGATTTGCTTTTGCTCTCTCTCGGTGGTTGTTTTTCTTTTTCCTTTTCTGATTGTTGGTGGTGATGAGGTTGTGTTTTTCTTTTTCTTTTTCTGATCGTTGGTGGTGATAAGGTTGTGGTTTGGGTTTGTAATTTTGGTGGGTTTTTGTTTTTGTTTTTTTTTTGCTTTTTCTGGTTGTTGGTGGTGATGAGGTTGTTGGTTTGGGTTTGGGTTTGTGATTTGGTTGTGATTTTGGTGGGTTGTTTTTCTTTTTCTTTTTCTTTTTCCGATTGTTGGTAGTGAATGGTGATGAAGTTGTGGGTTTGTGTTTGTGATTTGGTTATGATTTTGGTGGTTGGTGGTCATGGTTGTGGGTGGTGGTGATAGTGGCAATTGTTGTAGCTATGGTGGCGCCGGCTGGTGATTTTATTATTATTTTTTTTGTTTTTGATGGTGGTGGTTGGCAGTGGCTAGCCATGAGTGGGGGTTTGCAAAGAAAGTGGTGGGTTTTCAGAGAAAGGAAGAGACACAGATAAGAAGAGAGAGAAAGAAGAGAGAAAGAAACCTACAGAGAATTAAAAAATAATATTTAAATGAAGTGGTAAAGAAAATAGAATTTTTGACGTTTGATTTATTATAAAGTGAGTTATTAAAATAGATAAAATAGTGTTTTGAGATGTTAAATGTTAAAATTTTTGACTCCCTTGATGCGGATGCTCTTAGTAACACATTCTTTTATATCATAAAAAAAATCGAATTATGTGAAGAATGTTCTTTAAGTTTTTTGAGAGAGTTTTTAACCTATGACGTCTATTCCTAATGATAACTTTTTATCATCAGACTAAGACACCAATCAGTTTTTGGTGTAGGCGGGGATTGAACTCCAAATCTTTTATATAACTATCAGAGATTTTATCAGTTGAGCTAACTGCAACTCACAAGAATGTTCTTAAAGTGATGTTAGGGATATTGTAAAATTTTCATTACATAAACCTTAAGCATTGTTGTGTCACCAATCACTACCAAAAAAAAAAATCACATATTTCATTATTTGTTGTTGGAGTAACTCTAATCATATTCATTGCAATACATTAATATACCCATCAAGCCAAGAGCTTTGTAGAGAAACTAACATCTCTTGATTTGTCCAACAGAATCATCCAAGCTTCATAACCCCCTTTTCATTGCAACTATTGAATTTATTAAAAACAAAAAACAAAAACAAAAAGAAAAGAAAAGAAAAAAAGAAGTAATATACTCAGTAAGTTAATTGTTTATTATTTTTAAATGGTTGATTATATATATATATACATACATATATATATATATATATATATATATATAATTGTAAGGACTAGGTTTGAGCACTTCTCCTGTTGGATGAGTGGACTTAGACCCAACTAGTCCAATACAATGAATTTATAGAGAATGGGTTAAAGAACTAGTCCTTGGTGAGGGTTACAACAACTAAACACAATTATGGGTAGACCGAATAACCAGAACGTCGACTAAAGTGTGAAAGTTTGTCCTCGGCCCTCCTCTGAAGGGGTTGTTGTTCTTCCTATTTCTTCAGTGCCTGGCTACAAGGATTTCGAAGACAATACCAATTGTTACTATGTTTTCTCTTTCAACCTCCCTTTTTTTCTGGGGGATTCCTTACATTATATACTCCCTTCTAGTTGATCTTGACCCTCCATTTATTTGTCATGCAGGTCACTACTAGAGTGTTTGTCCCATCAGTCACCTTACCAAACCTCCTGTGAGTTGCAGCAACCAAGACAGCCCTGTTCAGGGGTCACTTCCTCATTAATGCGGCCAGGATATTAGTTGTGGGCATTTAATGCGGAGGTGACAGTTTCTCCTTCAATTGCTCTTCCACCGTGCTCCCATGGCTAACCCATTGTATTTGTCCTTTTCTTTGGGATGCTGTGGGAGGTTGACTTTGATGGCATGCCACTCTTCCCTTTTGTGATCTCGGTTGGCCAATGACAGGATCGTCCTCGGTGACGTTTCAAGGTACTTTGGACTTGCTTCTTTTGTCCTCGGCCATTTCTTCCTCTTTGGCGTGGGCCTTGAGCTCAGTATAAGGTGGGCCATGGTTGCAAATTCTTTGATCCCACAATAATCATTAATGGTGAGAATTTATATGAAAATATACGTTGTTATATTATAATTTAAGGGCAATACTTAAATAAAATACTTAGTTGCTATTACTCAAGTTCTCATTTTAAGATTTTGCTATGTGGCTTTTTTCTTATGGGATGTAAATATATTTTTTAGTTAAGTCTCCACATGGCGAAATCTTAAGAGGGGAACCTAAAAAACATCACTTAAGCTATTGTACATAAGTTTTGTCCATAATTTAAAATCAAAGAACCATATGATTTTATTTTTTTATATTTTAAATTTGGAGCAAGTTGGAGTATGCTGCAAAAAGACTTGATTTAAGTCTAATGCCCTGGTGTACTGGACTTGTAAAAATGATGATAAATGGTTAAAAGTGGACACATGTTTCCATTGTGATGGTTTAGTACTAGACCCAAACTTTGTCCATTGTAAAATGCTAGTAGAGTAGGTAAAGCTAAAACATAGCCAACGAAATACTATTTTGCAAGTTTGAATAAAAAATATATATATACAAGAGAAAAGGGAAAAACAAAAAAAATACAGTAACAATTTTTTGTTTCTTTTTTGAGAGAGCAACCAACGAGACTTGAAATAGAAAGAAGGAGAAAGTTTTATTAGCCTTCTTGGTCACTTTCACTAGATTCCTCCCAACAAGGAAATCCTAAGCCATGCACAAATTGTGCAAGAATTTCAAACCATTTTGAGTGTGATACATCATTAGGGTTTCCTTCTCCAATAGGTCTAGCCCCATCATACTCAGAGTCATCACAACTTTGCTTAATTTTGGTGCCTTCCATTACCACAATTGAATTGTCAAAACCATAATGGAGAACACCCAAAACTTTAATAAGCTATGGTTGGATTGAGATTTTCAATATCTTGCTTGTGTACCCAATGAAACCCACAGTTCTTGACCTTCTAGTCTAAATCCATTGTTTCAATTCTAATGCCATGCTGAATGAATCCATTCGCATCAAATTTTCTTAATTTGTCTATCCAACGGTCACCAAAGTATTGGGGAAACAAATAGAGCAACCAAAGGTGATCTAATAAAACTCGACCATATTTGTATGAAACCCAAATGCTATGTCAGTCTTGATATCCATTGGCTATCAAATGACAAACAAGTGTAAGCTCATTGTCATCGAAGTGGTCATGAGGATGATGCCGAGAAAATACAACTCAAATAGCAATTCCTATCCACTCATTATGTGGTAAATATGAAGGCTCTTGTATACTCACTACAGTCCCCATACTTTGATGGCTAAACCATTTTGGTATTTCACTTCTGGGAATGGCAAGATCATATCTATAATATCGATCTTGAGAAGAGATTCCCTACAAGATACAAAGCATGATGTTTAGATTTTAGAATTGAGAGAGAGAGAGAGAGAGAGAGAGAGAGAGAGAGAGAGACCTGTAGGTACTTCTTTATCATTGCCAATAATATGTCAATGCAACTTTGATTGTCAGCCAATTTGAAACAATTGAGAATAAAGAGAGATGGCTCAAAGGAATCATTCGGTTTTAGTTGATCTGGTAATGTTTCTAGTGAGGTACAATTATCAGCCAAAATATCATCAATATTTAATGGAGCCTTTGGCAATGATTGAAGGTTTCTGCAGTTCTCCAAGCACATATATTTCAAATTAGATAGTTGAATGATGCTTTCCGGAAGACCAACGAATTTATTTCCACTGAGATCTAAGTATTCAAGAGAGAGTAAACAACCAATATCATTGGGAATCACATCAAGATTACAGTGACTTAGATTCAGATCAGTCAAAGAACAAAGATTGGATAAGGAAGGCAATGACAAACCTATAGGATTTGGACTTCTTGGCATTAAATAAAAAGTGAAGCGCTCATACCATGATTTAGATGATGATGACCCTTTACATCCACAAAAAGACAAGACTATAATATTTTTTAAGAGAACAATTGAAGAAGGCAACTCTTGTATAGCAGTTCCACCTGCATCAAGCTTCAATAGTCCTTCAGCATTCCCCAAATTCTCTGGCAATTTTTCAAGTTTTGAGCATCCATAAAGATCAAGATCTTTAAGCGACTTCATATTAAAAATGGTGCTAGGAAGACACACAAAATTTTTGCAATCTCTTAAATTAATTGAATGAAGGCTAGCCAAATGTTGAATTGATTTTGTATTAGTAGTGCCACATGTATTATGGTCTTCCAAAACTTCGGCACTTTCTAGGTTCTCAAGTAGCTTCTCAAGTTTTGAGCATCCAAAAAGATTGAGATTTTTAAGAGACTTCATATTACATATGGTTCTAGTAAGACACACAAGATTTTTACAATCTTTTAAATTCAATGAAGCGAGGTTGCTCAAATTCACAATTGATGAGGGTAGTTTTTAATTGCAGTGCCACCCATATCAAGCTTCTCCAAACTTTTCGCATTCCCTAAGTTCTCTGGCAGTCTATCAAGCTTTGAGCATCCAGAAAGATTAAGATCTTTTAAGTGACTTCATATTAAAAAGAGTAATAGGAAGACACAAAAGATTTTTACAGCCTCTTAAATTCAATGAACCTAGGCCACATAAATTTTTAATTGATGTGGGTAGTTTTGTAATAGCAGTGCCATCCAATCAAATACCACATGTGATGATGAAGCACTGCTTCCATGAGGCAAATCAATGTGTAGATGCCATAGCTAGAAGAGAACCAGAACTAGGTCATGATTTTGTTTTTTTTTCATAAAAACCCACGCAAACATTTTTATTTTGCTTTATTATGACAAATTAAGTTTATATTATGAGAGACTCTGTCCTCCTGACTATGTTCTTTTGGCTTAGTTTATAAAAGACCTTTGTTTACCCCCGCGCCCCCCCCCCCCCCCCCCCCCCCCCAAAAAAAAAAAAATTTGGCTTGCAAGTTGTAAACATTTCATTACAACTCTTTGCCGTGTTGGATACAGAATCTCCAAGATAAAATTGGAATTTCAAATAATTTTATTAGGAGTATGTATTGGCATTGTAGTGCATTGGTTAGAAAGTCAACAGTGTTTGATACAAAATACTAAAGAAATTGTGAACTTATTTTATTTGGTTTTTTAAAGCAATTAATGGCTTAATAATGCTTCCTCCCCAAAAATTGACGTTTACTTTTACCTTTCCTTGTGACTATTTTATTCTATTTTTTTTTTTTTTTTGAGAAGGTATTTTATTCTAAATTCTAACAAGTTACACTACTATTTATTTCATCTCTCCAACTTTCTGATAAGTCTCTTCAACTCCATATCTCTAGCTATCCCCTACTGGTTGAATGCCTTTGCGGCTTTGCCCATTGACTTCAGTCTTTTAAGCTTGGAACATGTCCTTACCGTAGTCTTTAAGCGTGCCCCATTATGCCTATTCCTTAGCCAATCCTTTTATTTACCTAACTTTGAACAGAACCGTCGGCACAACCCACTGGAAAAGAAAAAGAAACAAGACCGAGGTGCATGAACACGTTACGACCTAAGTCATCCAAGACATTTAAGACTATAGGACCCTATATCTTGTCTGATACTTTGTATACCTGACTCATTTATGATCAACTCAAAACTCATTCAACTTGTTCGATTAACACTAATAATTAAGTCATTAAGGGGTTTTGAATCGGACCGACAATTTCTAAAATTAGCTCTTTGAACAATTGACTAATCCTTTGAGAACATGTGTAGTCCCCCCATCCTATAGGACCCATACACACCAAATTATTACATGAAGGAATAACATGAGTGTGGCCTTATTAGAGATTTCAAACACGAAGCATATGACTCTCGTGAGGCCTTAGCTATCTCTTAGGATTCAAAATGTTGATTATTAGTTAGGCTAGGTAGGTGCACCATCGTCATTTACGACTGAACCTATTTTATTTACCTATTGTTATTGTAAACTCTTTATCAACCCTATCTTTTTTTTTCCCCACTTTTTAAACATTTAAGATTTTTTTTGTTGTTTTTTTATTTTTACATTGTCAATTTGCATTTACATAAGAAAAAGTCTATAGATCAATGTTGTTAAAAGCACTTTAAATCTTGAAGTCCCAAGATCTAAGCGCTTCGTTTGGCAAAAGCAAAGCTTATTTAATGAAGCACGTCTTAAACATGCTTTTTAGCCTTTTTATTGAAAGAAGCAAAAGACATGCTTAGGTGTGCTTTTTTTTTTTTCCCTAAAAAAATATATGAATCATTAAAATTAACTTATTCATCTTAAAGGAAATGACATGGGTATTGATTTATTAAACAAACATTGTTCTTAAGCATGCTTTTTAGCCTTTTTATTGAAAGAAGCAAAAGACATGCTTATGTGTGCTTTTTTTTTTTTTTTTTTCCCCTAAAAAAATATATGAATCATTAAAATTAACTTATTCATCTTAAAGGAAATGACATGGGTATTGATTTATTAAACAAACATTGTTCTTAATTACACAAACAATTTTTTGCTTACATAACGAAAGACATGAACAAGGATAAGTTACTATTTTTTGTAATTTTTAGTCTTTGCCTTTTGGATTTATTTTCATTAAATCATATAATTCTGCTCATAGCTATCCCATTATGTATTTTTAAAAAGAGCAAGAGAATTATACAAAATATTATATTTAAACTTTCTAAATAAATTATTAAACCCCACAGTTTAATTATCAAATTATAAAGGAAACAACTAACCTTCCGGAGGGTTTAGTACAAAATTCACAGCTTTTTATATCAACTATACAAAAGTTTTGGTTATTAAACCCACTGTTTAAATCATAATATAGAAAGTGCTATTTAATAAAAATAAATAGCAATATGGTGTAATTGATGAGGTGCTACCAGCGCCACTACTTGAAAAGTTGCCTTTTTATCAACTTTTATTTCGTTGAGGATGAAATCCCTTCACCATGACTTTAGGATGGCGAATCTCAAGGTAGAGTTTTACTTGACAATGCAAATCCCTTTAAGCTAAGGGACTTACACAAATGAAGTCGCCATTTAATTTATTTGAAAGTAAAAACTAAGAAATCTCATAATACCTTTATTGAGAAATCGAAATTAGTAAATGAATGTTTAAAAAGTACAAAACTCTAGGCCTTAATACAATCTACCAAGAGAAAAACTTTGGATGTTTTAAAAATTAACTAGAAGGAGGAGAATACATATCTCTCCTCTTTATTTGAATGTTCTAAGATATCTTATAAATTGATGATAGATTATACCTTTAAAATTTTTTTAAAGGAATGTATATAAATTTACATCATAAACAAAATTGGTATTTAAAAATCATAATATAAGTGGAACCTATCCCCCTTCAAAATTGGAAAATTATGTAGTTGGACGATCTCATGAGATACCCCCTCCTTCAAGTTTCCCCAATTGGAAGGAATTAAAAATGAGGGGTTTGGTGGGGTATCTTATTCCTCCAAATCCCTTCACAACCCTTTCCCTCTCCCTCTTAAAAATTACCCAAACAATATTAATTAAGCAACCCATATCTCTCCATTTTGGTTAAAAGTATGTGTAATCCTCCTAGCACATAGAACCCACACACACCAAATTATTACATGAATGAATAACTTGAATGTGGACTGACTAGAGATTTCAAACACGGAGCTTATGAATCTTATGACGCCTTAGCCAACTCTTACGATTCGCTTATTATATTTACTTATTTCTATTGTAAACTATGTATCATCCCTATCTTTTTTCCCACTTTTTAAACATTTAAGTTTTTTTTTTTTTTTTTTTTTTTTTTTTTTGGGTTCATTTTTACGTTGTCAATTAGCATTTACATAAGAAAAAGTATATGGATCAATGTAGTTAAAAGCACCTTAAATCTTGAAGTCTCACAACTAGATGGGTTATGATTCCAACCGAGGGCCTAAATGTACCTTAGTGGATTGGTGGCAAACCGTTAACGTACTCAAAGCCTATTATAGGCAATGACACATATTGTAAGTTGGTGGGATGAACTCCGGAAGACTTTGGCCCGAATGAAGCATACTCATCTTCCCACTCATCACCAACCATGGCAAAGGGACAAAAGAACCAAGTGAAAGTGTGTGCAAAACAACATTAGAAAGCCTTTGTTAAGATTGGGAGATGGAACAAATTGGAGTTAAACTCTCTACCCTAGTGGAGTCACCACTGTGGGCGAATACGTCTCGGCCAAGTGGACCGGGGCAGAGAAGAAATGGAGTCGCCACCTAAATTAGGTTTAGGAACTATAAGTATAGCGCCCTTGTAGAAAGACTAATTTTTACTGGAGGACGTGTCCAGAGTTTAGGTATGAGGATGGGAAGTTGTTAGACACCCAACCCCACCTGACTCATATGTCGGCCTCCACTAATTGTGTTCCAAATTCTAATCCCATCAAAGGGTTCTCTAATATGTTATTCTAAACTCACATACACTAACATGCATTTAAAATCCAAACATGGCATATGTCTCACACTCATCCATAGCATAAAACCTTACTAATCATCTAGCAATATATATCCATGGGTAGCAAGCACATCACAAAACAGAAACATCAATAGGGCATTAATCATCAAGCATATTCATCATGCTCATCAATCAAGAAATCTCATCATGTTCATCAACCAAATCAAATGCATGTTCATGTAATTATGCATGACTTACCTCACTTACCTCATAACACCACATCACTTATGCATCAATGCATGTTCATGTTCATATGCATGTTCATGTGATTCAACCAAGATATAAACCCTAATTATTAATCAACAATTAAAACATGTGAAACATATTATTCTACTAACCCTAGATCTAAACATGTGAAAACTAGACTCAACAAGACCTAAACATATGATTAAAACAAATCAAAACAAACAAAATAGTAAGAACCCTAAATCTGGGTTTCTAGGCATGAGCATGCGTACGCATATATGAAGTATGGGTACGCATGCCTTGAGCATGCATACGCATGCGTACATACACACACCTAGAAGCATAGTTTTAAAGCAGCAACAAAATAATAATTAAACAAAACTTAGCATGCTTCTAATAAATTAATCCCATTTTTCATTCAACATATGGTGAGACACAGCAAAGCAAAACAAAATAAATCAAATAATGTTTCCAAGCATTCACAACATATAAATCAAATTAAGAACAAAAAATAACACAAGTTATAAAATCTTAAATTAAGGAAGAGTCATGGAGAGAGACTCACCCTATTTATGTAATACAACTTGGTTGATATTTAACCAGCCCTTCAGTGCCTACACAACAAGATCGAATCAAGGGAATCAAATATATCAATAGTCCATTAGTAATCACAACTCAAAAATAAAAAGATGTTCTTGAAAAGCTTTCGAAAGAATCTTTGAAAAACGTTTCTTAGAATGAGATAGATAGTT
This sequence comes from Quercus variabilis, assembly GCA_030445155.1. Taxonomy (NCBI): domain Eukaryota; kingdom Viridiplantae; phylum Streptophyta; class Magnoliopsida; order Fagales; family Fagaceae; genus Quercus; species Quercus variabilis. The sequence goes on from CP129445.1 coordinate 23,699,801, forward strand.
TTTGCCCTAAGACCACTAAAGAGAGGTTTTTTGAAGAACCAAAAACGTGCTAACTGTTATGTGTGTAGAAAAATCAGAGTTAGAAAAGAGTTTTGGAAGATTTTAGCTCAAAAATCCCTCTCTCTAGTTAGGATTTGAGTTTGGAGGTATAAGGTTGTATTTATATCTTTAAACTAGGGTTTTTAGACTCATTTAGATGGTTTTGGACATTCCAAAGGGTCTAGGGGCTAGGCCCCATCTAAGGGGGAGGCTTTGGGCTCTAAAAAATGAATTTCTAGGCTTCTGGAAAAGGCCCTGCGTAAGCAAGTTCGTGCATGTATGCGCATAGGTCCCCAAAAACCCTAATTTTAACTTCTCAAATTGCCCAAATTTAAATGGCCATAACTCACTCAATATTAATTTAAATTAGGAAAATTTTTTATTCAAATTGAAGCCCAAGATGTCTACTTTCCAATGAAATAAATCTTACTCAAAAAAGTCTTTGTGGATCAAAAGTTATGATAAAAAAAGTGAGCAAAGGGCATTTTTCAGCATTGTTTTTAAAACAATTTGAGCACTTTTGAGTTGTGATTACTTCCAAACTATCAAAATAACTTTAATTACCTTTTGTAGACACGTCAAGCTCATCATTGAGATCAAGGACTAAAGTTTATTAATCGGGTACAAAATGAGTTGTTTACAATACTAAGTCAAAGCGACATATCCTAGATATAACTTTACAAAACTCAAAGCTAATAGTCTAGGAATAATAATAGGGACACATAAAATGACACAACTTATATCACAATTCGCCCATGTCATGAGTTGTGAGTGGTAAGGGCGTGTCACCATTACATCTTTACCACTTACAACTCGCTACGCATGCTATGTATCCCTAGCATTACTTATAGTCTAGTGACCACCCGACTTATGGAAAATACTAAGACTGAAACTTTTGTTACAACTTGCTCACGTGATGAGTTGTAAATGCAAGTGGAGTCAAAGTGGTGGGTCACAACTCCACCACTCACAACTTACCATGTAGCAAAATTGTGACAAAAATTGTAGTCCTATCATTACTCGGTCGAGAAAGTAGTTTTGGCTCTCTCCACAGGGACAGTTTGGATTCAACATCCTCTCAAGCAATTGGTCCCACCTCCTATACATGAAACCTTAGGATTTCCATCCAAAAACCAACTTGAATCATCTCATGAACACTAAACCTAACCCTAATTGGGTTCTCAACAAAACAACTCCAAAAAGTAGTAAATTTTATTTGGTGGCTTAAAATTATATTACATGACAATACATGAGATAAAATAAGTGACATGAGGAAGGATAATGAAATTTAGAATAGCATGCTGGACGTTAACTTATTTAGACAAGAAAAAATAAATTTAGTTTGGACTTTATTCTAAATTCGGGTTGGGATTATGTTTTGAAAGAAAGTAGACTCCGTTACGAAAATATGGGACTCCTTGGAATTTTCAGCCTTCTGCTCCAAAAAAAAAAAAAAAAAAAATTCCTTTATTCAATCTAGAGCTTTGGGCTTGATAAAAGATGAACGTTATTTTTAAAATTCCAAGCCCGGTTAAAAACAATTGAAAGAGGAAGTGGTGCTATATTTTTGACTAACAAGTGACCCAATTAGTCTGAACCCAATAAGAATGGGCTTTAAAAATTCCGATCCATTTTGTGAGTAAAAAAAGAATAATAATAATAATCTTTTTTGTTGCTTAATTATAAAATGACGATGTCTCCACCTTTATGATCGTTGACCTCCGAGTCTCTCAAATCTCAATCCACTCGGGCTCTAGCTCTACCCAATTTCTAATAAAGGTTTTAGGTTTTTCCTTTTTGGATTTGATTGTTTGAGGTTGAGGTTGAAGGTGGAGAAGTGGAGTTGATGAAGTTGGCTGTTTTGTGAATCCAAGAGATGGTCATGGGAGAGCAGCTGAGTGCCTGAGGCGTTTGTGATTTTGTCTGGGTGAGGAGAGGTTCTCAGATTTGAAAAGTTTAGGTATGTTTTCTCTCTCTGACTGTTGAACTTCGGAAATTATTTTGAACATATATATGGTATTATGGTGTGTGTGTGTGTGTTCACTACAATCACTGAGTTTATTCTGAAATTAAATATGATGATCACTAAGTCTCTAATGGGTTGAATGAACTTCGAACGCTCTGGATCTAGCAAAGTGAATCCTGAAAGACCAAAAGAAATCAGAAAAGCAGACCGGTGGATGCCGGCCTTTGATTCTCCGATGGTAAAGTCAGTCAATTGAAGGAAACAAGAAAACCCTCAATACTTAACTTATCTCCTATTCTTTACCAACGAAAAAAGTCCCTTACCTCTAAGCAGACTGGCCTTTATATAGTGTTGGAAATCGGTTATCTTTCTTAGTCGTCGTAACGCTTGGAAGGTTCAGAGGGTAACTCCCTTAACTGTCATGAAAGTCACTTCTTCGGGAACTGTGTAGAGATTCAAGTAATACAACTCTTGGCTGTGTATACTTAAGTTTTTAACTCTTGGTGAGTTTATGCCTTCTGATCCGTTTATGATGGATAGTCCGTCCATGCCTTTCAGTCCGTCCATGCTTTTTAGTCCGTCCATGCCTTCCAGTCCGTCCATGGTGAAGGACGAGGTTTAAAACATACTCGTCCTTCATTGGACGAAAATGGTGGAGAGGAATCAAATATGGTCTAGTGTTGATATGGACGAACGTATGGACGAGTGTCTGGCGCAATGTTTTTCTTGCACCATCAGTTGCCCCCTTGTCCATGCGTCGTCCATGAATATGTAGTGGTTTACTCTTCTGGACGTGTGAGTTTTCCTAATAATCAGATATACCACGTGTCAATACGTGGTTGGTGATTTGTTTCGTCGATTCAGTTTCTCGAGACGGAGGCCACGTGTCAGTGTCTGATTGGCCACGTCGTTTCATGTGCTCAGGTCAACCACCTATAAATAGTGGAATGCCCCCATTACCCTCTTACTTCTGAGATTTTTCCTTCTTGACATCCCTCGTCTAGATCCTCGTCTAAGACTTTCCTGCGTCCATAGTTTCAATACGTCCTAGATTCAGGTACTTCCTCTTCCCTCGTCTTTTAGGCTTTACAAAATTTTCCTTTTTTTAGAAAATGTCTGGAATTACCATATCCTCGTCTAGTAATAGTACAGAAAAAGCCATAGACGAGTACTATGACGGGAGTAGTAATAATTCCAGTGACACTAGTAGTAGTAGTAGTAGTAGTAGGGGAAACACTACCGACGAGGAATACGTCTCAGGGGTCCCTGGGGTTCCTTTAGAAGAAATACAAAAACACCTTAGGAAAACTGTAGGGTCCCAGGTAGGTACCTCGTCCTCTATCCCTCCGTCTAATCCTTTGGACGAGACGGAGGTTACTGTATATAGTTGCGCTGTAGATATCCCCTCAAAAACGGACGAGGATAGATTAAACAACCTTAAGGAGTGGTACCAAATCCCGGACGAGTTTAATCCTAGATTACCCGTCCGTGGAGAGTGGTGCTGCAATCCTCGTTTTGGAATAGGTGTATATGAGGCCTACCTTCTTGGAGGTCTTAGGTTTCCCTTAAATTCTTTTATTAGAGAACTGTTATTTAGGTTAGGTTTAGGGGTTTGTAAATTTAACCCAAATGCATGGAGGTTAGTTGTCTCTATGCAAATTTTGTGGAAGGAAGTGTTTGGGGGAGATCGTCCTATTACTGTGGACGAGTTCCTCTACTGCTATAAACCTTCCGAAATTCACCAGTCTCCTGGCTTTTATCAATTCACAGCCAGGAGTAAAGATTGTAAATTGGTTAAGTCCCTGGCCTCGTCTGACAGAAAATGGAAGACGGAGTTCTTCTTCGTCTCTGGATTCTGGGCTGGAAGTCCCATAGACGTTGGCCGGGATTCTTTTGGTCGTTTCACTGGGGACCTAGGGAACCTTCGTCCTGAGGGTAAGTCCCTTAGCTTTTCTTCCTTTTTACTTGTTTTTGACTTATTAATTTATCTAATCTTTTCCTGTTTGTTTTGTTGTTTCTTTCTTTTTTTTTTTTTTAAAACAAAAACAGCTGTTGGACGGCCTTCTTTGAGCAAACTACACCGTGATCGCGTCCATAGGGCTCGTCTACACGTAGACAGGGATTTCCACTCCTTGGTCACCCTTAGACTACTGGCCAAGTGGAGTTTAGGTCCTAACCCTACTGATTTTGCCATTGCACACGAGGTCACGGTTAGAAGGAGTAAGTAAATTCTTTTACATTCCTTCAATCTTTTGTTTTTACTTTTCTAAGTAAATTCTGTTCGTCTTTTGCAGGAATGGCCACCATGAGAGGCAACAAAGGTAAAGAAGTTGGTATAGAGGGGAGTCGTCCTGAGCTTGATCACCAGGGTCGTCCCTCTGCTGGGGAAAAAAGAAAAACTATTTCCAAAAATTTGAATTTGGAGAACCTCCCCAGCAGGCGAGGAAAGAAAGCTAAACACGGGTCGTCCCAGGTGATCAAGCCCACTCCATCTTCGCAGCAACCCGCTAAGGTTTACGAGGTTGACTCGTCCACTCCTGTGGAGTCTACCCCGTCCAAGACTCCTCTGTCCAAGACCGTACCCTCCTCATCTCAGCCGTCCCAGAGGGTCCCATCCAATATAATTGAAAATGAAGATTTGGCTTGGGAACGCTTTGAAAGTGTTGTGAAGGACGAAGACATCAACGCCTGTTATGACATGTCCTTGAAGGATTTTGAACATTCAGGTGTTCATGACCTCTTCAAGGTAAAGCCTTTCCCTCGTCTTGACCATGTATACACTTTTTACTCTCTCTTTTTTTTTTTTTTTTTATATATTAACTTATTTTGCTGTTGGCTTCCAGGGCATGTCTAAATTCATAGCTGCGTCCAGACAAGCCACTGGGTTGGATAGGACGAGGATTCTGCTGGAGACGAGAATACAGGAGGTGAAAGAGGAGGCCAAGCAATGGGCTGAGGTCGCTGCCAAGACGACGGAGGAAGTGAATGAGCTCAAAGCGTTGGTTGAAGAGTTGAGGGCTAATGCTTTAGATAAAGACGCTCGTCTTGAGGATTTACAGAAGAGGATCGACGAGCAAGGCATTCTCTTTTCTAAGGCTAAGGAGGATGCAGTGGCTGAGTTTAAAGCTTCCAAGCAGTATACTGATGCTTTGGACACTAACTATGTAGCAGGGTTTGAAGACTTCAGGATGGACGCTGCTGAAAAATTTCCTGAAGTGGACTTCAGTTCCATCAGGCTGAATCTAAACCCTGCCACCACTAGCTCTCTCCTTGAACTTAACTCTGAGGACGCCAACATTGAGGATGATGCTACCACTCAGCCCCAGGACGATCCCAATCCAGATGCTTCTATTTGAAACAAAAATGTTAATGACTGTAGTAGTTTTTTTTTTTTTACTTTAAATGTAACTCAAGTACTTTTAATTCGTCCATATTCATGGATGAATCATGATGAAACATTCAAAAGGGTGTTTAGGACGTTTCTAGTCCGCCCTTAAAAAACAATTAAATGTGTACTACTTGTTTTATGGACGAGTGTTTATGTTTTACCTTTAATTCATTTTACCTGTCTATATGTTATATACAAATTTGAAACCATTCTAACTGGAATCCTCATTTGCCATATAGTCACGTAAGATGATAATAAAACTTCATTAAAAATGGTTAAGTGTATGGGCACTACTCGTCCTTAGACTTGTTTGTGCTTCACTTCGTCCATGGAATACCTTCTTTAAAGTTGGTGATTCTTCATAAGCTTAAAATGCTCCTGTTGCCTTTCGTCCATGGCACAATTAAATTGTTTTTTTTTTTTTTTTTTTTTTTTTTTTATACTCCCCCGTTTTCATGGACGGGTATCGCTGTGTTTAGCTTGAGATTTGATACCAACTCTTCCTCGTCCCTAGGTTTGGACGAGAGATTTGATATCAGCTCTACCTCATCCTTAGGTTTGGATAAGAGTGCTTTTGGACGGGTATCGCTTTGTTTAGCTTGAGATTTGATACCCACTCTACCTCGTCCCTAGGTTTGGACGAGAGATCTGATATCAGCTCTACCTCATCCCTAGGTTTGGACGAGAGTGCTTTATATCATTTTGAGATTACATCTCTGCGTCCAGAGAATTTTCTCGTTTTGAGCTTTTCAGCTGTTTTCAAGTTATCATGAACAAAAAGCAATGCTTGAATCATGGATCTACACAACATTATGTACATTCCACAAATATTGTTCATAATACATTGTTCATAGACGAGGCATGTTTTAAGAAACTAACGCCTGCCTTTAAAGAAAACCAAACACAAACCAAACCATAAAGCTGTACACAAACCAAACCATAAAGCTGTTTCTGATACAATAATAAAACAAACTAAATAGTCTTTTTAAGTTTATATAGTTTTCAGACTCGTTCTAAGCCATGTCGCTTTATTGATAGTATTTCCTCAAGTGCTCCACATTCCAAGGATGTTCTAACTTCCTCTCATCCAGTGCTTCCAAGTAATAGGATCCCTGTCTTTTGCAGTTAATGACTCTGTAAGGGCCTTCCCAATTTGGTCCCAACTTCCCGTGAGCTGGGTTCTTCGTTGCCAGGGAAACCCTTTTCAGGACGAGATCGCCTACGCTGAAACGTCTTGGCTTCACCATTGCATCATACTGTCTAGCCATAAGGTTCTTGTACCTTGCCATCCTTTGCTCAGCGTTCATCCTGACTTCGTCTATGAGATCAAGACTCAAACGGAGTTGCTCCACATTATCGTTGTCTTGATACATTGTTACTCTGTGACTAGCCATATGCACTTCTGCAGGTATAACCGCTTCTGCTCCATATGCTAGCTTGAAAGGAGTCTCCCCTGTGGGAGTTCTTGCAGTCGTCCTGTACGCCCACAACACACCAGGTAATTCATCAGGCCATACCCCCTTAGCCCCCTCAAGCCGAGTCTTGATCAACTTCAGCAAGGATCGGTTTGCAACCTCTGCTTGACCGTTAGCTTGTGGATGGGCTGGTGAAGAGTAGTGATTTTGTATACCAAAATGTAGGCAAAAATCCCTAAAGATTGCATTATCAAACTGTCGTCCGTTGTCCGATACCAACACCCTGGGCACACCAAATCTGCACACAATGTTTTTCCACACAAAGTTTTTGACATTTTGTTGGGTAATATTAGCTAAGGGTTCTGCCTCTACCCATTTGGTAAAATAATCAATTCCAACTACAAGGAACTTCATTTGTCTCACACCTAGAGGGAATGGACCCAGAATATCTAACCCCCACTGTGCAAAGGGCCAGGGGGCCGTCATTGGAGTCAAATATTCTGATGGTTGCCTAGGCACGTTGCTGAATCTTTGGCATTGGTCGCAGACCTTGACGTAGGCCTTAGCATCAGCTTGCATGCTGGGCCAATAGTACCCTGCACGAACGATTTTGTGGACGAGTGACCTGGCTCCTGAATGATTGCCACATGACCCTTCGTGGATTTCCCTTATTATGTAGCTTGCCTCGTCCGGCGCCAAACACCTTAAATAAGGCTGGGAAAAACCTCTTTTGTAAAGAACTTCATCCATTAGAACATACCTGGCTGCCCTCACCCTTAGCTTTCTTGCTTCGTCCTTCTCTTCAGGGAGTTGTCCATTTTTTAGGTACGATACAAGTGGAGTCATCCAACTTGTCTTGCCTTCCATTTGTTGTACTTCTGGAATGTCTATACTTGGCATGTACTGGATCTCATCTACCTCGTCTACGGCTTCACTAGCTGAGGCTTCTTTCGCCAAAGCGTCTGCCTCTATATTTTCTTCTCGTGGAACCTGAACGAAGTTCACTTTTTCAAACTTTTTGACGAGGTGCATCACCCTGCTAAGATATTTTCTCATCCGTTCTTCCTTCGCTTCAAATGTGCCATTCACTTGACCCATGATTAGCTGTGAATCTCCCTGGACGAGGAGTGATCTTGCTTCAACAGACTTGGCCAGTTCTATCCCTTTGAGAAGAGCTTCATACTCAGCTTCATTATTAGTTGTCTGGTACTGCAAACGGACCCTGTATTTTAGTTTATCTCCCTGTGGTGACTGTAGAACTACACCTACTCCTCCTCCATGTTGAGTAGACGAGCCATCCACGTAAACTACCCACTCAACGTTTTCTTTCTCATTCGCCTCGTCACAATCCGAAGTAAACTCTGCAATAAAATCTGCCAGAACTTGGGCTTTTATGGTGTGCCTTGGTTGATATTTTATGTCAAACTGACTGAGCTCGACGGCCCATTGGATCAGACGTCCTGCAGCCTCCAGCTTGTTCATAGTTTTCCTGAGTGGGTGGTCTGTCATGACATTAATGACATGAGCCTGAAAGTAATGCCTGAGCTTTCTGGAGGCTGTTATCAATGCAAAAGCCATTTTCTCCATCAACGGGTATCGTCCTTCTGCCCCCCTCAATGCCCTGCTGGTATAGTACACAGGCCTTTGGATCTTGTCTTCCTCTCTTATTAATGCTGAACTTACAGCATGCGGGGTGACTGCCAGATACAAATACAACTCCTCCCCTTGCACGGACGGGCTTAACAAGGGGGCCTTGGTAAGGTACATCTTCAAATCTTCAAATGCTTGCTGACATTCATCAGTCCACTCAAATGCTTTTTTAAGGACCTTAAAAAATGGTAGGCATTTGTCAGTTGCTTTGGAAACAAACCTGTTGAGGGCGGCGACTCGTCCAATGAGAGATTGAACTTCTTTAACACTGCTTGGGGGCTTCATATTCAATATTGCTTGGATTTTATCGGGGTTTGCTTCAATTCCCCTGTAAGAGACCATAAATCCCAAGAATTTCCCTGATGACACCCCAAAAGCACATTTGCTTGGGTTTAACTTCATATGATAATGCCTCAGTGTATTAAATGTTTCCTGCAAGTCGTCCAGATGCCTGTCTTCGTCCTGGGTTTTCACCAGCATGTCGTCTATATAGACTTCCATATTCCGCCCGATTTGTGGACGGAACATATGATTGACCAACCGTTGGTACGTTGCTCCTGCATTCTTTAAACCAAAAGGCATCACTTCATAACAGAATAATCCCTGACTGGTAACGAAGGATGTCTTCTCCTGGTCTGCTTCGTCCATCCGTATCTGATTGTACCCTGAAAAAGCGTCCAAGAAGCTGAGTAATTTATGACCCGCAGTAGAATCAACCAGCTGATCAATGCGTGGTAACGGGTAACTATCTTTTGGGCAAGCCTTGTTGAGGTCTGTGAAATCAACGCACATCCTCCATTTGCCATTCGCTTTTTTTACCATAACTACATTGGCCAACCATTCAGGATAGTATACTTCTCGAATGAATTTCGCCGTGACCAGCTTCTGAACTTCCTCCTTAACAGCATTTTCTCTCTCTGGGGCAAACACTCGCTTCTTTTGTCGAACTGGTTTGAAGGAAGAGCATACGCTCAAATGGTGGGTAATGACGCTGGGATCTATGCCCGGCATATCATCGTGACTCCATGCAAACACATCTCTATTTTTTCTCAACAAACTGATGAGATCCGTCTTGACTTTTACTTCTAAATCTGCCCCTATCCTGGTGCACCTCTCTGGGTCATTATCATCTAAAGGAACATTCTCCAATGCTTCGACAGGTTCTGCCACAACCCTCTTTTCTTCAATCGTCATTGCCTGAATTTGGTCGTCCGCAGCCAACATGGCCAGGTAACATTCTCTTGCCGTTAATTGATCTCCCTGTACTTGGCCTATCCCGTGCTCCGTTGGGAACTTGACTGACAGGTGGTAGGTAGATGTTATAGCCTTCCAGCTATTTAAGGTTGGCCTCCCAATTATAGCGTTGTAAGAGGACGAACAGTCAACCACAAGAAAATTCACCTCCCTGGTAACTTGCTGCGGATATGCCCCCACTGTTACTGGTAGCAAGATGCTGCCCACAGGTTGTATCTTCATTCCGCCAAATCCCACTAGAGGGGAGCTTACTTGTCGCAGCTGGTCTCGTCCTATCCTCATCTGTTGAAAGGCTGGATAATACAAAATGTCAGCTGAGCTCCCGTTGTCTATCAACACTCTTCTGGTTTTATAATCAGCAATGAGGAGAGTGATGACTATAGCGTCGTCATGGGGGTGATGGATTCTCTCTGCGTCCTCATCCGTAAAGGTAATTGTCTGCTCCTCTGTAGTTTTTTCACCTGGTAATCGCCCTGAGAGTTGAACATTTTGTACTGCTTTCAGATACGCCTTCTTTGACTTGGACGTCTGTCCTGTAGGACTTCCCCCTAGGATGATCCTTATTTCTCCAAGTGGTGGCCGTGACGTTTCTTCTACCTTCGCTTTCAATTTCTCGTCTTTAGGGTTTCGTCCAAGGAAATTCCTCAGCTTTCCTTGTCTGATGAGATTTTCTATTTGCTGCTTCAAATCAAAACATTCATCTGTATCATGCCCGTGATCCCTATGGAAACGACAGTACTTGTTCCGATTGCGCTTGTTGGGGTCCCCTTTCATCTTCTCTGGCCACTTCAAAGTAGGCTCGTCTTTAATTTGCATAAGAACTTGGTCAAGTGGCATGTTCAAGGGAGTATACTGTTGATTTCGGGATGAAGGTCCTGCTTTCTTTTCTCGATCCCTTCTATCTTCCGTCCGCCCCTTCTTGGGACGAGGACCTTGATCTGACTGACGTGGTGGGTTGGCTTCAATCTTCTCAATTCTTTTCCTTTTTTTGGCTATGATAGCATCCTCTGCATTCATAAAATTCTGGGCTGAATGAACTAGTTCAGCCATTGACTGGGGGGCCTGCTCATACAACTTATGAATAAATAGATCAGAATGAACGCCATTATAAAATGCAGCCAAGAGGAGTTTGTCATCCACTTCGTCCACAGCCAAGGCATCCCTATTGAAGCGTGTGATGAAGGACCGCAAGCTCTCATTTTCCCCTTGTTCTATGGTTAGCAAACTGGACGAAGAACGTTTATGCCTCTGCCCTCCAATGAAGTTGTTGACGAACAGCTTGCTCAACTCCTCAAAGGATGCCACTGTGTTAGGAGGTATTTTGCTAAACCACACTCGCGCTGGTCCTTTCAGGGTAGTAGGAAAAGCTCTGCACATTATTTCGTCTGGAACTCCTTGGAGATGCATAGTAGTTTTGAAGGTGGCAATGTGGTCAAAAGGATCTCTAGTCCCGTCATATGAGTCTAACGGGGGCATCTTGAACTTAGGTGGCAATGGATGCGCATTGATGGACGCCACAAAGGGGGAATCAGTTCTGTGAACCAAATCTTCCACAGGGTTTGTTTTCTTCATATTTTCTCTCATCTCGTCCATGACCCTTCTCATTTGGTCCATTTCCCTTTCTAGATGAGGTACCCTCCGTGAAGCAGTGCCTCTCGACTGATCGTCAGTCTCAACATGCCTTTCCTCCTCTTGACTCTGGGCCCGCTCTTCAGCATTCCGTTCATGAGGCTGCCTTCTTAACTCAAGTTGCCTAACCAACTCCTGGTTTTGGCGAGTTAATTCTGCCATAGCAGTAGCCATGGACTGCATATGCTGAAAAGAGGGTGGGTGCATGGCTGGTGCTGACTGACGGTCGCGGTGGGGATTGTTAGATGCATCCCCACTATGTTGAGGGCCTGGACTCGTTACTCTAGACCTTGTTCGAACCATTTCAACCCTTGACTGGAGAGAACAACTATAGGACTCAGTGAATCAAACAAGATTCAACAACTACTAAACTAGTTCCCACAGACGGCGCCAACTGATGATCACTAAGTCTCTAATGGGTTGAATGAACTTCGAACGCTCTGGATCTAGCAAAGTGAATCCTGAAAGACCAAAAGAAATCAGAAAAGCAGACCGGTGGATGCCGGCCTTTGATTCTCCGATGGTAAAGTCAGTCAATTGAAGGAAAAAAGAAAACCCTCAATACTTAACTTATCTCCTATTCTTTACCAACGAAAAAAGTCCCTTACCTCTAAGCAGACTGGCCTTTATATAGTGTTGGAAATCGGTTATCTTTCTTAGTCGTCGTAACGCTTGGAAGGTTCAGAGGGTAACTCCCTTAACTGTCATGAAAGTCACTTCTTCGGGAACTGTGTAGAGATTCAAGTAATACAACTCTTGGCTGTGTATACTTAAGTTTTTAACTCTTGGTGAGTTTATGCCTTCTGATCCGTTTATGATGGATAGTCCGTCCATGCCTTTCAGTCCGTCCATGCTTTCTAGTCCGTCCATGCCTTCCAGTCCGTCCATGGTGAAGGACGAGGTTTAAAACATACTTGTCCTTCATTGGACGAAAATGGTGGAGAGGAATCAAATATGATCTAGTGTTGATATGGACGAACGTATGGACGAGTGTCTGGCGCAATGTTTTTCTTGCACCATCAAAATATACTATTGCATGCTCTCTTTTTATATGTGGATTCAAATCAAATCTCCCTCCTTGTAACTATCAAACTATCATCGTTCATAGATTATAACAATTTTATAGATATTTATAAATATATATTTATTGAAATGAACCTTTATTTTTGATAGGTAGATTAATAAAAAGAAGGAATAAGCATGTCATTATCACTTGAGCCCACGAATGAGAACGTTATCCCTAAGCAAGACCCATATTTTTTCGACGGACAGGCTGGGTTTTAACTTTTAACGCGGCATCCGCGTGGACTCGTTTTTCGACTAGTCTTCAAGTCAAAGCCAATTAGCCACACAGCCAAATTTTCCAGGAAAGAAGTTTAGCCAGCGCCAAGGCCTATCTCTCCCACTTTCCAAAATGAAGCCCTTCAAAAACCTGTCCATTTCCTTCTTCTACTTCTTTGTCAGTACTCTTATTTTCATTTCCTTATTAGCCTATGCAGCCAGATTTGATATAAAAAACAATTGCAACATCACAATTTGGGCTGCAGCTGTGCCTGGTGGTGGCAGGCAGATTAACCCAGGTGGAACCTGGAGCCTCGAAGTTACGCCACCAAGGACTGGTGGTCGCATCTGGGCCCGAACTAAGTGCAGTTTCAATGGATCCGGGGTTGGTAAATGTCTAACTGGTGACTGTGGTGGGCTTTTTCAATGCCAAGGCTATGGTGCAACCCCATGCACCCTTGCCGAATTTGCATTAAGCCAATATGAAAAATTGGATTTCTATGACATCTCTCTTGTTGATGGGTTTAATGTTCCTATGGTTTTTAACCCTACGTCTCCGAAGTGCTTAGGCATAGACTGTACAGGTGATCTCAACGGGAATTGCCCCACTGAGTTGAAAGCTCCGGGCGGGTGTTACAACCCTTGTGCTGTATTCAAGACCAAGGAATATTGTTGCACTGGTGGAAACTGTAAAGCTACAAATTATTCCATGTTTCTCAAGGGTGGGTGTCCGGGTGCTTACAGTTATCCTATGGATGATGCAACAACCACGTATACGTGCCCTGGTGGGAGTAACTATAACGTAGTGTTCTGCCCTCTTGGTTCCCTCTAGTTTGAGGCATACGACTAGTAGATTGCTTGTATGCAAAGAAGTGGTGTAATCAAATCTCTGAAGCTTTGTGAGCATATGCCTAATTAGTGTGGCGCAAATGCTCTAATATGTATTCACCTTGACATTGTAACAATATATATCTATGAAAGCTTGTGCCCCATAAAAACAAGATTTCTACTCTCTCCTAAAAAAAATAAATAAATAAATAAACAAGATTTCTATGATAGATGGAAGCTATTAACATTCATTAAAAAAAAATCAATTTTTATGAGAAAATTACATTTTAAAACTTCTAATTTAAGAGTTTATAACGAATTAATTAAGGGAAGTCATTTCATGGATAGAGATAGAGAGAAAATATGGGTTGTGAGCCTGAATCTTGAAATAAGAGATAGTAGGGCTATAAGCCCAATAGCAATATGTGAAGCAAGAGAGAAAAGCCCACACCATGAAGTTGACTTTGTGATTTGTGGTTTGTGAAGCCCATATTGTGAGGATTCGAAAAGTGATTGGGCTTCATAAGAGATATCCATAATAATTTGTGGTAAAAAATCTCAACCTGTGGTAACGCATCCAAGGAGTGCGGGATTTTTTTTTTTTTTTTTTTTTTCAATAGTTACAAATAGGGTAGGGTGATTTTGAATTTTAGATGTCTCAATTGAAAACATCAGAAAATGCCAATTAATTGAGTTACAAGCTTCTTGGCCATAGAAGAAAGGGCTTGGTTATTGGAGTAATTGGACTCATCAACCAACTCATATTTTTTATGATATTGTAGTTATTTTTTTGGATAAATTTCAATTTAAACCCTATAATTTAGGGATAGTATAAATTAAACCCTATAGTTTCAAAAGTGCTAAATTAAATCCTAAACTTTAGAAATGAAACAAATTAAACCTTGGAAGCTAGGCTATATAAAGCCATCTCCCACCAAGAATAAAGGTACACACTTACAATCATACTAGATTCTTGAAGTATTTTAAAGCTTTGTCAGCTATCTAATTGAAGCATCGAAGGGTCCTTGCTAAGCACTACCCTGGTGTTGTTTCTTCCTAGTTACATTCTTTTGCAAAAGGTTATTACTCTTCCATTTGACTTAGATGAGAAATTCAATTGACGACCATTTTTTGTTTCATTAGTTTGACCTTTCCATTTAGCTTCCATGAGAAATTCAACTAATGACCATTTTTGGTTTCATCAGTTTGGCACTGTATGTTGGGAACGATGTAATCTGACTTACAAGCCATCGTGACTCCATTTGAATTCCTCACCACTAATGGACCCGAATACGTCAACCTAGCTTGATCCAATTTAGATGTCTCAACAAATTCAATCTCTAATAGCTAGTGTAAAAGAGTTGGTTAGATGGAATTAGGAGTTGAGATAGTGAATGTGCCCAGAAAACAGTAACATGCCACTTAGATGACGTAATCGGAGCAACAACGAAGAAGAAGTTCATAGTCTGAAAAATAGTCATAGGGGAGGAAGTTTTGAGCATACATAGCAATCCAATCGGAACGATGACGAGTTGTTAAAGAACATGAGAAAAGAAATGGATGAAATGAAGAGTGCTATGAAGGGAAACACATCAAAAAACTTAGATAGGATGATAAAAAGGCCTAATTCACCATTCACCACTAGTTTTTTGGAAAGTCCACTACCTCCAAAGTTCTAACTTCCTCAGTTGGAGACATATGATGGTTTGAAGGATCCTCCTGATTATATAGAATCCTTCAAGATGCTGTTGAATCACTAGCAAACTCCCAACGAGGTAATGTGTGCAGATCTTTCCCAACCACACTTAAAGTAGTAGCTCAAGTTTGGTTTAGCAAGTTGGCACCCTCATCAATTGCAAGCTTTGAACAACTGAGTGATTCATTCGTATGACACTTCATAGGAGGACAAATACACAAAATTCCAATTGCTTATTTACTAATGATAAAACAGTAAAAGGGGGAAATCTTGAAGGCTTTTGTGAAACGCTTCAATAGAGAAATCTTAGAAGTGGATAAGGTAGATGATCAAGTCTCGCTAATTGATTTCCAAGTAGGGCTAACATCGGAAGACTTTATTTTTGCAATGGCAAAGAGTCCACCAACCACAATGACAGATCTTATGTTCAAAACATAAAAGTACATGAATGGAGAAAACACATTGACAACCAAATGCATAGTTAGTAAATGAAAGGAAGAAGGAGAAGCGGATGAGGAATTCAACTGACGACCATTTTTGGTTTCATCAATTTAGAGGCATTGGATGGAAGCAAATTGCTTTGTCTATGGAATGTTGAACATCTCAAGAGGTATTATCAATAAAAATGTTATTAGAATTACTTTATTTCCTTGTGATTCCCTCATAGCTAAAAAAAAAATAAAATAAAATAAGAGGACAAAATTCCTTCGAGCAAATAAAACTTCTTCAAGTGAAAGCATTATCTTTTCTTAGTTTATGCTTCCAAAAATTATTTTTGATAATGTAAAAGAGTAAAATCATTAGGACAATAAATTCTTAATACAAAAGTAAAATCGTCACAACAATAAATTCTAAACACAAGAGTAAAATCATCACAACAGTAAATTCTAAACACAAGAATAAAATCGTCATAACGGTAAATTTTTAATTCAAGAACAAAATTGTTACAAAGGTAAAGAGTAAAATAGTACTAACATGGCACTATCTCATTGGAGTGCGTAAGTACTTGGGTTTACACAAAGTCCTGACTGAATTTAAACTCAAATACAATCTACCAAGAGAATACATATCCCTCCTCTTTATTTGAATGTTCTAAAATTGAAATGGGATGAAATAAATAATAAGACATCTTATAAATTGACGATGGATTATACCTTCTTTTTTTTTTTTTCTTTTTTAATTTATAGGAATGTATATAAATTGACATCATAAACAAAATTGTTATTTAAAAATCATAATATAACTATATAAGTGGAACCCATTCCTCTCCAAAATTGTAAAATTATGTAGTGAGACGATCTCATGAAATACCCCCTCCTTCAAATTTCCCCAATTTGGAAGGAATTAAAAATGGGGGATTTTGGTGGGGGGTATCTTATTTCTCCAAATCCCTTCACACCCCTTTCCCTCTCCCTCTTAAAAATTATCCAGATAAGATTAATTAAGCAACCCATATCCCCTTCCCTTTAACCCCCTCTCCTCCCCTCTCCATCCAAACACACTAGAAGAGTAAAAATAAAAAATGGAGGGAGTACCTTAAATTTATGAGTGGCAAGTGGCAACCGTGAACTGTAATCTCTTCTGTGTAGCATTTCATTCAGTTGCCTTCAAAGAGCCAGCTAAATTAGATTAAATAATTACAAAAAGAAAGCACCATTCTATTTCAACTACAACCAGCTGCAAGTGAGAAAATTAAAATTATTTTAAAAATCCTATCTGCTACCATAGTAAATATCAAGTTCCAAACTTCCTGTTCCTCAAAACTCTATCAACTTGATCAAAAGGTATTTGAGAAATTCCAGAAAGATGCAAGAATTTTATTCCATTTTCGCCCGTGGATAAAACTACTTGCAAATGCTTAGCCTCTTCCTTCTTCAATTTTAAAAGCTTAAGAGTCTCTTTAATACAAGGGAAAAACGCTTGGGGCCGAGCACAAAAAGGCTGAAAAATACAAAACAATGCTTGCATATCAGTTTCAAACTGACCGACCCCCCTGTCAGAAAAGTGAATCTCACTTGAGAGAATGCTGCAAGAAATGAAATGGTCAAGTCCTTCAGCAACACTTCTCCATAAATCCAAGAAGTCTTTTGGATTGAGGCTCGTCTTCAAAACTTGAAGCTGACTTCTTAGAACATCTAATGCTTCAACAAAATCAGTGCATACAACTAGATCCATGGTTGCTGATAATCTAACTGGAGACAAAACTTCTTGCTTTTCCTCGAAATGTTCCTTATTTTGGACATATTCCCATGAAAGATTTTCAAATGCACGAAGAATAACAGCAATTATCTCCATAAGCCAATTGGTCTCGAGTTCAGACAAATTTTTTATTTCTTCTCCAAAAAAGCAACCCCAGTCAATACCTTCATCTTTGTTATGGAGGTTGGAATCAATTTCAGCAATTCTCATCTCAAGAAAGTCCACATCATCACTCCATTCTTGCAGTTTAGAATCAACATACCTGGCAGCATTAATCAGTCCACATAATCTGATCAATGCACCATCATCATAATTGTCAGGAGAGAATTTGGTTCCCTTGAAGCGGAAAAGCAGTACTTCAAAAAAGTACCAGAGGAATTTGACTGCAGTTGACCTGATAAATCGTAGACGTAGTAATGTGGCTGGCATAGTTCGGCATCGTTCAATCAATTCCCAGGAAATTTTAAGGGCAGATTCTGCAATGAACGGAGCTTTATGGTCTTCTCTAGTAGAAAGAAGATATTGCTCAGTGTATGTTGCCAATCCATGTTTGTTATCAACTATCCAAGCTCTCTCATCTTTCACTTCTGCCTTTAGTTTCTTACAAGCATCCTTGAGCTCCATCTTTGCCCAAATCTTGAGCCAATCAGGCCTATCATGGAATATCATTAATACTGATATGCCTCTTGAAAGGCCTTCAAACCTTTCAGAGTCTGCCAGGAAGAGACCAGTTTCCAAATTTACAAGCAATTGCATCTGTTTGTCAAAAGCAACTATAAGGTCTATCAGATGAAGCCATGAAGTCATAACTTCAGATGTCATATGTTTCTCTTTGTATCTTTCAGCAAGACCAGAGAAAAATCTCTTTGCTAAAAAGCCAGACAGCATTTCGATCATTGCAGACACCCAAGCTTCTCTAGCACTACAACTTACCAGTCTTGCTCTATCAATCAAAGGTTGCAACACATCATCCACTCCAACAATAAAATCCCTAGTAATTTTATACATAAGAGCAAAAATAAACTCAGGCTGATCAGCCCATTTTGAGAAGTGGTATTCCATCCGTGATGCAATAGGAGATACCAGTTCATCAATAGCCCAAAGCTGCATACTGTACTCCTTTTTCCCAAAAAGATTACGCTGTCGTTCTTCCCTCCGTTTCTGCAGATGCTGCAAAGCACAAAGAGCTATAAAGCTATTAGAATATCTCTCTCTTTTGTCACCTTGCATCAAAACTAGAGGGTTAGGGAGGCCAGATATTAGTCCGCTTTCAATTTTAGATGTTAAAAGTTTTGGTGGCCATCCAAGAGAAGCAAGAAGAGCTCGGTGATCGGCAAAAACTTGTGGCCTAATAACCGCCAAAATTTTATCTACCCTATTATCAACAGATATCAAAAGATTACGCCACTGAGGGTGGAACTTCACAACATGTACTAATGCTTCTTCAATATCATTCATGGCTTTTATGGCTTGAAGCAACTTTTCTTGCTTTGGTCCAGAGTCCTGCATTCCAACACATATTAATGTTCAAAATTTTGGCTCCCATCAACTAACCTACCACTTCAACATGCAACCAGGAATACTGCAAAACAAAAGGAAGGGGGCTGGGGGGGTGAAGGGACTAGACCATTACAGTAGCAATTGATGACTTTAAAACCTTTGCTGAGAAGAGGAACCCAGAGTGGCGATTCACGACACAGAAAACAGCATCTTCAAGATCCCCAACCAGAGCTTCCAACCGTAGAGCAGTTTCTGAGATAATAAGAAAGTAAGTTTAGCTTATGCCTTGGTAAGCGAAGAGGGAAAGGGGAGGGGATGCTTACTGTTAATCCATAAAGTTCACCCCATGATTGATTTTAGTCTTTAAGTTTAAAGTGATCGCTTTTAGTCCCTTAGATGATGTGACAAACTAAAAATTTGACGCATCATCACTCTGTAGGGACTAAAAGTGATCACATTAAGTTTGATAGGGAACAAAATCAATCACTCTAAAGTTTTTTAGGGACTCAAAGTGATCAGTTTAAACTTGAATGACTACAATCACTTATGGACTAAAGTCTAGAGCCCAATAGTGTATTTTGGCCAAAAAATAAAATGTTAACAGATGGAATTGGGATAATGTTAATGTCCACAAGAATCTAAGCCTATGAATCAAAATATATAATCAATTACGAGATGAACATAATTTCTCAGACTGACAGGTATGCATGCCAACAAAGATATACACCATTGACTAATAAAGACACGAGTTGAGGAAGTAAATGCATGTGAAGGAAATTTAAGGCTATGAAGTTGGTAACAGTAATACTATTTGTCAAGTTGGTCACACATTCAGAAAATCATAAGAATAGAAAAGAAATAGAAATAGAAATTTGTCTGTAACCCACCAATATAATTGCGAATACTCTCAATTTGCCTGACTTGCTTAGCAAGTAAAGCCAGAGGCAACTCTTCACCCAGTATCTTCGAACCAAACCCATCTACAATCCCATTAAAAAAAAAAAAAAAAATTAGAACATAAACATATTACATATACAACAATAGTTCGAACAACGTAAATTAAGAAATGAAACCAAACACACACAAACAAACCTTGCGGAACAGTGCGGAGGTTGAGGTTGTGTAGTTTGAGATTGAGATTGTGAAGGGAGGTTTTGGCAGCGAAGGAACGAGAGATCCATGAAACGGCGCGTTTGGTGAGGCTTGTTCCGAGGGAGAGGAGGTGGGTGTCAAGATCAGAGCAGCGTTTGCTGAGTGATGAGAAGAGATGGGGAGTTTTGGAGAGGAGATCTTGGTGGGTTCGGAAATGTTGGTCCAGAAACTCCAACTGATGTGGGGAGAGATCACTTGGTTTGGGCAAAACCGCTAGAAGTGGAGGAGTTGGTGGTGGTGGTGGTGGTGATGGTGATGGTGATGGTGATGACACTGTGGGTTCCATTTAGGACAATCTTAAAAAAAAAAAAAAAAAAAAAATTTGGTACCTACTATTTTGGGAGCTTTTGTGTTTTTTGAACTGGTTGGTTCAAGTGCTCAACAACAACTCCTCCGACTTGGGGTTTCTCTCTCTGTTGTAGTCCATGTTTGCGTAACGTCGTTTGTCTTTATTGTTGGTTTATGTTTGTTGGTATTCAGATTCTCGCGCACATCTGTCCCCAACTTTATTAGATATTGTGCGTACAAAATACAGTATGATTTTAGTTATAAAATTGAAATCGTAAAATTGTATCAGGAAAACACGAATTTAAGTTAAATTGTATTTTAAATACTCGATTTTAATTGATACTTAATTGATGTGTCGCGTACTGTTCGTCCATAATGTATGTAAGGTAATAATCAGCGCCCAATATTGTTTTAATCTTTAAAATTTGTATTCGCTTCTTACGATACTTAAATTTTAAAAAGTTTAAAAAGTTCACGATCATAGTGTGATGGTCATTCTATAAGTATAAGTGTCTGTGAGATGAGAGAGGTAAAGAACAAGATTCATGTTTCCAAAAAGATGCATCACACGCATATACATTTTTTTTATATTAACCACAAATATACATTTAGATTATGTTAGAGTAGTTTTTTTATCTTATATCAAAAAAAATTTAAAAGTTCATTTTTTATTCTTAATTTTTTAAAAATAATTTTTCAATAGCTTAGGGGTGAAAATAAACACGAAAATAACTTTTTTTCAATAATTTTTTTTTAAAAAAAGAAGAAGATTTTTTTCAAAGTTTAAGAACAAAATATATTAATATAACACTTTTAATAGTTTAGAGAAAAAAATAATAAATTTATTAACCACACATATACACTTAGATTAAGTTAAAATAGTTTTTCTATCTTGTATAAAAAAAAAAATTAAAAGTTCATTTTTTATCCTTAATTTTTTTAAAATAAATTTTCAATAGCTTAGGGGTGAAAATAAACACGAAAATCGTTTTTTTTTTTTCAATAAATTTTTTTTTAAAAAGATATTTTTTAAAGTTTAAGAACAAAATATATTAATATAACACTTTTAATAGTTTAGAGAAAAAAAAAATTGTTAACATATTTTGTTTTTTAGAAAATAATAATAAAATTAATTGTAATTTGAATCCTTAAAATTTGGGGAATTTTTAATTTTGTCCCCAAAAATTTTTAAATGATTTTTCACTAAATTGCAATATACATGCTAAACATTTGGGATAATTTTAATATTCTCACTAAAGTTCCAAATTTTGGATTCTTAAAACTATGTCATTTTTAATTGCAGGGGCTCTTAACAAAAATTTCATTACCATATACAAACAGAATGGCTTAAATCAAAGTGATATATAACCTTAAAGCATTCACATCAATCTACTCAAATTTCTAACCAAATTAACACAAAAAAAAAAAAAAAAAAAAAACACTACTTCTTCTAATTTAACTATCTATTTTTTTATACACATATATATCAGCCTCAGAACTATATCATTGTTTCAATTAAATATTATTTTCTTTCTATTCACAATTTTAATCCCAAAACCCACAACCACCCAACACAATTCAGTCACTTAGCACAGCCATCCCAAAACACATAACCATCCAACACAATCCAATCACTTACCACAACCGTCACACTGCATCTGCGTCTAGACATGGATATCCATAAACACTCCAACAAAAGTTACACAACCAAACCAAAGCCAAAACAAACATAAGTACGCAACCACCAAATAAAGTGTCTTAGATCCACCATCAAAACCCAACAGATCTTGGTTTCAAACCAAGGGTGTTGAGCCAGCACTCAACCATTGCACACCAACCAGAAACCCATCTCAATTGTCGCCCATCTCCACTGGTGCCAAAAACCCAAATTGCGACCTATTCAATAGTCACCAACAACCAAATTGTGATCTAATTTTAGCGAGATGTTGATGTTATACGTAGAGGAAATTGATTGTGAGAGAAGACCCAAAGGCAGTTGATTATGAGTGAGACCCCAAGGCATTTGATTGTGAGAGAGAGAAGAAACAAGACCAAAAGGCACAAAATAGAGAGAAGAAGAAACGATATCATTAGAGAGAGAGAAAGAGAGGGAAATAAAAAATGAATTTATTTGGTGCAGCGATGAAAGTGCCTTACCCTTACCATAAGAGACGATTGTTGAGGGTCATTTTTGAGAATCCAAGTAGAAAGAAGAAAGCCCAGCAGCAAGGGCAGCAAAGGGTTGGCAGGCAAACAAGTGGTAAGACCATTAGGCCCAAGCGATAGGAATAATGGATCATAGGCCCATGAAACAAAATAATGGGCCTTAAGGAGGCATATGGGCTTAAAGAAGCCCGGAAAGAGAGAAATAGCATACCCATGGGCAGTATATGATACAAAAAAGTGAGAATGGGCCACTGCAGACCCAAAGTAATACAAACAAATAAAGTAAGGGGCTAATGGCAAGCTCCTGAACCCTAAGGATGAGAATAAGGTAATTGGGCCAAGGAAGCCCAATGAAGTTAGTAAAAGCCATGGGAATGCAGAGTTAGTAAAAGGGCCAAGGAAGCCTAAAGAAGGCAAATGGCCAAAGGATGCTCAAGAGAAAAAACAAAAGAGACACAGGAGCCCATGAGTAAGAACACCAGTGGCCATGCTAAGCTACCGGGGGAAAGAATAAATGATAGGCCTAAAAAGGCCTAGCAGGAGTGAGTCATTACGGCAGGAATGATAGAGTGATATGGCAGGAAATAAGGGCAATCAAGAAATGGGTTGAAAGAAATATAAAACCCAGTATCAAACAAAGCCCAGCCCCTAACGGGAGTGGGAAATCAAAAAGCAGCTCACATAAAAGGTCAAGAACAGACGGCAGACTGTGCAGGCGAGCCTCCAGACCACGGCGAACGAATGAGTAGCAAGCAGATTTTGGACACATATGGAAAGAAGGCACGCGTAAGGCTTAGACATCACCAGCCTGTACCCAGCCAATATGGGACATGGTGAGGTCATGGGTTAGAGGTAAGAGGGCATGGTTTGGTGGTGGGGAGAGGGAAAAACCTATTTTGGGGTTTCTGCTCAAGCTCTTTTGGGGGATACATCCTGCTGGGATGACATATCTCCCAAAAGAAGTAAAACTGAGTTGGAATCACTAGGTGCATGCCATAAGGGATAGGGAGAGAGAGCACCCACACCGTGGTAGGAAAGGGTGCCATGGCAGACTAAAAAACAAAATAGTCCTCTTTGTTTAGTGAAAGGGAGTGGCACACAGACGGTCCAGTGGTGGTTGGCAAGTACACCCAAACCAGATAAAGGTGGTTAAGAGCTAAAACAGTAAAATCTGGCCACAGCAAGTGCTATAAAAAGAGACCCTTGCCATGCACATAAAAGGGAGAACACTAGAATCATTGTAACAACCATTTGAGAGGAAATCACGAAATAGAAAACAAGAGCAAAAGAAAAGAAAATAAAGATAAGAGGAAAACTGAAACAAAGAAAAAACAGAGAGTTAGTTCAGCAGGTATGCACCAATAGGTTGTTTCCCTCTCTCCCTCTCTAAATCATGCTCTCTACCAAAAACAAAAAGGTTCCTTGGGGCACAAACCATTCAGGTCTATTTCCCTCAAGGTGATTAATTTCTGTGGCAGGAGTTTTCCTGGGAGATTAATTGCGTTGAGAAGAGGCGTTCTTTCCTTTCTAGTTTTGGTCTTGCGAACCAGACTTACTCTGATTTCTTTCTTTTTTTGATTGACCCACATGTTGACCACTTATTCACATGCTTGTTTTAATTGTTGTTATTATGATTACCATTCTTAAGTAAGGGTTAACTGTTCACTTTAACTAAGAAGCCAAAGTATTCTTCTCTTTTGTTTTATTATCATGTTTGCTTGCCACAACTCACTCAGAATAGCTTTGCCTACCGTAAGCATATTCCTGGCAGACGAGGCACAGTTAGCGCACAAGCCGGCCCAAGTTAAGTTCCAGTTGGACCAGTCTCAACTCCCTTACTCAAAACATTTGGGTCTAGTATTGCAGGAGGTAGCCCAGCGTAGTACAACAATAGTACCGCAGAAGGCAGTCCAGTGTAACACAAATAGCCCACAACAACGATATTATTTTTTGTTAAAGTTTTTATGCTAGTTTATTGAGACTGATGTACGAGAGTTTTGTGTGCTTTTAGCTATATTTTTATCATCAGACTAGATCAACTAGTTTGATGCGAATGCTCTTGGAGTACATACTTACATATTCAAATTTTAAAACTTTAAAAGGAAAAATTAAAATTACCTTTAACTTTAAGGTGTAAATTTCAATTTAGTTTAAAAAGAAGAAGTATAAATTATTGATTATTCCTAAAACTATACGATGAAGTTCAATGTAATTTTGGTGATAAAAAGTCTTTAACTCAATGATTTAATCTACTCTCTTATATTAAGAGGATTGGGATTTCATTAGTGGTAAGTTGTAACCATCTAATTGTAAAATAAAAAAAAAAATAGTACTCACTTTACAATTGTATCAATTTCATCAAGTTTTAAAATCAAGTCATTTTTTTTTTCTCTTCTATATTAAAGTTTAACGAAATTAATCAATTTTTTTTTTTTAATTTTGATTTTGATTTTTGTACACTTTTTATAATAACCTTACAGTTTGTACTATATTTACCGCAATAACTTGTTTCATTAAAATTTAGATACAATGTAGATTCAAGGATGATATTTATTACTGATTTTGAAAGTTTTTTTATTTTTATTTTTTTGAGGAACACTTATTTTGAAAGTTAGATAGTGGCTTAACTATTAATTAAGTCAAATTAACCATTATCCTATTATTTTAGAACCAATTTAGTAATAATTTAGCCAAAAAAAAAAAAAAATCGTAGCACTACTTAATTTAAGACAAAATATTTTAAAGTCCAGTTGTAATAAAATCAATAAGATATATTATGGGATTTATAAAAACAAAAAATTATACATATTATGGATGAATCACACCTAATAAATTGAAAGTTCAAATATTTTGAATCTGCTAGTGCAGAAGCTCTCAAATACCCGTTGAGATGAGTGAATCCACTATCTGCTGCGACTGTAAGGAATCAACTCATTGATCGAAACCACTGCCTCACAACTCACACTCAGGTACTCTCTCTCTCTCTCTCTCTCTCTCTCTCTCTCTCTCTCTCTCTCTCTCTCTCTCTCTCTCTCTCTCTCTCTCTCATTTTCTTGAAGGTTTAATTTGTCTATATATCTATTTATGATTGTTGCTTTGGTTATATATATATATAGTCGATGTCATTCTCACTACCTAATTGCAAAATAAATATTGGTGAATTCTGTGAAAACTAAATTGCAAAATGCAAGAATTTTATATTTTTTTGTGACCCTTTAACCCTTTCTTGTGATCTGATTGTATCTTTTTCTTTTTCTTTCTTTTTCTTTTTTTTGATTACCAATGTGAGAGACCACGCCCCCGGCTGATTTTTATGTTTGTTGAGCCAAACCCACGTGAATGGGTGGAGTCGTGTTATTGCCTCTCAAAATGGAGATTCGACTAGTTATATTTTTCCCTTGAGATTTAGGGGTTTTACAATGCAGTCGCCACTTATTTAATTGTTGGAATAAATAAGAAAACCATAATTGAAAAATTCATCATTTTATTAATTTGAAATTAAATTTACATTGAACATAAGAAATTACATGGCTTTGGTCCTAGATACAATCTAAGATAAAGTACATGGCTTTATTTCCTATTTACAATCTAGAAATTGAAAATTACAAGGATAAGCATTTGATCTACTAACCCTTGATCTAAGTTCGGAGGCTATGTTACAAGGTGGGAAGGTGTTAAGCACCCACCTTACCCGGTAAAACCGGTCTTCTAGACTATGGTAGCCAACAATCATGTCATATCATCCAATATGTTATCAATCAATTTGCATGTAGAATTTGAAGTACGTGCATGTGATAAACCCTAATTTAATTTATTAGGCATTGCATTTGGATTGAGAAATAAATTCTAGTGAATGTGTGTGTGTGGTGAGATCCTAGATTCAAGGACTTGAAAGAATTATTAAACAAACATGTTTTTCATATTTTTGATGTGGATTTAAGATTAAAACTAATGATATGCATGAACATGTGATGAACAACCAAGAACATGTGAAGAACATATAAGAACAATTAAGAACATTCAAACATATTCGAGGGAATTTAAATAGTTACTATCATGCTTTAATCTTAAACTCTCATCATGGCAACACAATAAACAAGTTAAGAAAAGACATTATACCTTCATGCAAGATCCATACGGTGGAGGAGGAGACTCTTGGTGGAGGTCCTAAGGTGGAGGAAAAGAAGAGTTAGGAGAGGAAGAGTAAGTCTCACTCAATACTTTGGGCCTCAGGAAGACCAAGATATGATAAGACTACTCAACTTCGCTAGAACTCAAGAGAGGAGAAGAGAGGGGGTTTTGTTTTGGTCTCTTGGAATGAAGGAGGGGGAGGGTTTATATAGTGGTAGTGGAGGGAATATGAATAGAAGGCCATTTAATGAGGATTGACAAGGATTATGAACCTAGACCTCATTTTAGCATTGGAGAAAATCTGGCGCATTAAATGGAGAGATTGGTGGGAGTGGGGAGCAAGCCAAAATTCGGTTTTCCCATAGCTGCTGTAATAGCTTGTAGAGGTAACTTCGAAAAATCATATCTGACCCAATTCTAATTGGAATTGTCTCGTTCTTGTGCTCAAATTGAAGCCCCAGATGTCTAGTTTTTGGAAAAATTAACCTCATTCACAGATTCAAAACATTCTGAGAGATATTTATGAAATGGTGAGCAGAGGTCATTTGTCAGAAAATGGTTTCAGCACAATTAACATTAATAGGTCCCAAATTAGCTCCTAATTAACATTAAATGGCTCCAATCACTCCCATTTCAGAATTAATTGGTTCCAAATTTACTCTAATTAAAAGATAATTACACAAATTACTCATTGAATAATTAATGTTTAACTATCTAATTAATTAGGTGTATGCAACCTCACCATAAAATGTAGTCCTAACCAATCAAATTATGATACATCATTGATCTCAAATTGATCACTCCTATAACCAATTGAAATCAATTTTTCATAATCATATATAGTCAGACTCAATTTGTGATAGTACATCTTAGCCATTAAAACTTGATTTGATGATAACTTTCAATCTGGTAGTCTGATTAGGGCTTATGACCAGTCGATTTGATTGTTACAACATCAAAATCATTTTGGTGAAATGAGTCCAAGGATCTAATGACTAGAATCAAGATGTATATTTCCAAGGCAAAATTACCCTTTTACCATCCATACGTGATTAAATACATGTTGCAAAATGGGGTGTCAACAACCAACTTTTATGAAAATTTACTAGTATTATATGTTTTTGCTCGAAACTCAATGCCTAGGCGAATTTGGAAAGACGTTCACCTTGAAATTAAATAAGACAAGGAATCATATAGTTGCAATTCAACTGTTATAAAAACATTGGAATAGAATAGAAGTCAATTGAATGTGTATGTGTTTGGGGACACGAGAGGAACGAACGGAACACGAGACTGACACGTGGTCAATTTTGTATCGAGTGCCCAATATTGCACCGAAGATAAGCCAAATCCTAGTTGTAAGATTAGGTCAGGAGGCTAGTTTAAGGGAAGCTAAAAGAATTACCATTTCTCCAATTGTTTTGTGCTCTGACCAGGGGCGGCCCTAGACATTTTGGAGCCTAAAGCGAGAACTAAAAATATGTGTGTATATGTATGTGTGTTTATGTATGTGTATGTGTATGTTTATGTGTGTGTATGTATATGTGTGTTTATGTATGTGTGTATGTGTATGAGTGTGTATATATATATGTATGTGTATATGCATATGTGTTTATGTTTATGTTCATTTATATTTATGCATGTTTATGTACGTGTGTATGTTTATGTATGTTTATATTTATAAATATAAATATAAACATAAACACATATACACATAAACATACATGAATACAAATACAAACAAACATACACAAAAACAAACAAACATAAACACACATACATATAAACACGCATAAACAAACTTAAATAAAAACAAACAAACATAAATACACACACACATAAACATAAACATATATAGACATAAATACCCGTATACACTGAGAAAAATTAAACCCTCATATAGACTCGTAAAAATTGAAAACTAACACCAATCCTTAAACAATTTTGTTACTTACTTTGGTGTGCTAAATCGAACATTTATGTGTGTTTATGTTTATTTTTAAGTTTATATATGATTACGTTTACATTTATGTGAGTTTATACATGTTTATGTGTATATGTGTTTATATTTATGTATATGTATATTTATGTGTATATGTATGTATGTTTATGTGTATTTGTATTTGTATGTGTATGTGTATGTGTATGTGTATGTGTATGTTTATGTATGTGTGTGTGTGTGTGTGCTTATGTAAGTGTGTGTATGTGTATGTGTAATGCTTGCTTATGTATGTGTATGTGTAGGTCTCTTTGTCTTTTTCAAATTCAAGTGCAATACCCTTATGTAATTGTAATTAATGGTTGAGATTAAAAGTTGAAAAAACAACTTTCAATCTCAACCATTAAATAAAATATATTAAAGGAGAGTTAAAAAGCTAAAAAAAAAAAAGAGTAAAAAATGTAAAAAAAATACTTACGACAGTGCACCTGATCTTAGTCCATCTTTCTTCTCTCACCATTTTTCTTTTCTTTTTTTTTTTACGCGGTGCTTTGTTCTTCTTCCTTTCATTTCTCTTTATATGTTGCCTAGGTTGACAGGAAAGGAGCGAGCGAAAGCCATGTCAAGAAAGGAAATTGAAAATTGTGTTGCCAAGCCAAAGACTATGAAAATCTTTTCCTCTCAACTCAGATGATCCTCTTAGGTGAAATTGTGGCTCACGAGGCTTTACCGGATTATGGTGTGTGATTTTTGTTTATTTATTTATTTATTTGAGATTATGAAGCAAATAGTTTTTATATTTTGCTTACCCTTTCTATTTTCTAAAAACGCTTTTCTGGGAAATACCATTTTTTTTTGCTTTGCTTTTAGTCTATCATTCTTGCTTGTGGTATGTGTTTGATTAATTTGGATCTAAAATTAGTTCAATAAGATGATTCTTTTTCTAAAATATAATAACAAAACCAATATATGTTTTTTTAACTGTGGGTTCACTTTCAGTGTTTTTCATTTTTGTGATTTTAGTTGTTTTGTGGGTTTTTTACTTTGATTTTGGTGGGTGTGATTTGATTTGTGATTTGGTGGGCTTTTGGGTTTTTGTTGCGATTTGATTTTGGCTGGGTTTTGGCCGTCGTGGTGGTCATAATTTGATTTTGGCTAGGTTTCGGCAGTGGTGTGTGGTTGGAGGTGATGAGCTTGAAAAGCTCTAGTCATGGAGGTTTAGAAGGAGAGCTTGGTGGTCAGCCATGGAGCACAGTGTGATGTGGGTTGAGGCAGAGAGAGGATGAGAGGGAAATAGGGGTAGCCCTAGACATTTTGGGGCTTAAGGCAAGAACTAAAAATGAGGTTTTTTATTTATTTTATTTTTTTTATACTTATATATTAATTAAATTAATGTTTATTTAATATTTTTATATTATATTTTTCATCATTATTTTCATTTTCTTCTAAATTATTTTGAAATTCATTATCAAGATTTGTTGTATTACAAAATTGAACATCATTTTCTTCTAAATTATTTTGGTGAATTTTTTTCTCATTTGTGATATTTTCATCTAAATTTTGTGTTATATTTTGTTTATTACTAATAACAAATTTATCCATTGATCATTTTTAAGACTCAATTATTATTATTATTTTTTTTTTTAAGATTTTCATATCCAGATGCATATTTTCTAGTTGACATTTCTAATCAAACAATATATTTATAAAGACTAAAATAAAAAATAACTTTTAAGTGTAGAGCAAATAAGAAATAGAACCTGATTTATATAAAGAGTATTGTTAATTTCACTGAATAATAACAAATTTTTAGCAATCTTAACATGCATAAATTAAAAAAAAAACGTACAAGCGTAACAAAAATTTAAGAACAGCTATAACACTGACACAAGACTTATTAATAAGATCCACACCCCCCGCCCCCCCCCCCCCCCCCCCCCCCTCCCCAAAAAAAAAAAAAAAAAAAAAAAAAAAAACCAAAACCCTTGAAGGCCCAAACTTAACGCCCAGTCCAGGGAGGGTCCAGGCAGGCATAATGATAAACTGATAAGTGATAAACAAAGTTAGAAAAGCAGCCAGGGAGGGCCCAAATAAACAAAGTTATCTTAAGTTCTTAACGAATAAAATGGAGTGCCCTGTGCCCAAATATTTATAATATTTATACCTGATTCCTGAACCTCAGAACGTGATACGGTGAGGTGAGCAGTTGAGACTTGAGAGAGGCGAAGAGCAGAGAATCAGAGAGAGGCTGAGGCTGAACAGTGGAGACTGGAGACTAGAGAGAGGCGGAGAGCAGAGACTACAGAGAAAGGTAAAATTTTTAGGGTTTTGAGTGGTTTTCTTTGTTTTGATTTGTGATTAATCTCTTAGACCGGATTTGTAGTTTATCTGGTTGATTTTTGGTCAATGATTTTGTTTAGAACCAATGTTTAATAGGATTTACCAAAATTTTTAAACATCACTATTTTCTAGATACAGCAGCAGCCCATTTTCTAACGACTTGAAAATAAGCTGTACCAAATGAAATGAGCAGGCTTGGTGAGCTGCAAGGCAACATTAATGATTTCCTAATCATATCTGATGACGCCTCCTACAGTACCTACCTTATTTGACTTTATTGGCACTTGACCTGGTGATTACAAGTGGCCCCATTAGAGCATTTACATTGGCAAATGCTAATTCTACTCTATTTTACCATTCCAAAAACCTACTTTATCATTATACCATACCATTTTACAATACTTCTAACATCCCAAAACTCTATTTTTATTAAAATATTATTTTTTTAAACATTCTTTATTATTTCTTTCAATTGTCAAACTTTTTTTCAGATTTTGGCATGATTCCAAGTTTTAAAATATATTATTTCTTATACAATAGTTGCTACAGTGCAATTCTATGTTTAGAATTGCACTGTAGCACTATTGCAAAAAAATTTGCAATAGTGTCATTTACAATTCACTGATGCAGCTAGTTTTAAGACTTAAAATGCTATATTTCTCTTAGATTTAGCTTTAGCATTTGCCAATGTGAATGCTCTTATATCACTGAATGCAATCCTTGGTGGTCGTTGCTTGTTGATTTTCTTTGCAGAATTTAAAGGTCTATGTGAATTATAGAGGTTGACTTTCTTCTCACTAATTTTGATCCTCTAAATTTCCTTGAAAAGAATGTTGGCCCTTTTCAGTTCCATTCTTACTGCATAAAAAAAAATGAATGTGCAAGTGTGAGGTACTGGAAATCTTTCACTAGACTTATGCTTGGATGTCTAGGAGGATTGAAAGCTTAAAAGCATTGTAGACAAATGTAAGGATGATAGCCAAATGTCTTGCAGAATAGCTGGCCTGCAAATAAATTTACTTTTATTAGCTTATAATTTTTCATGTATTTTTTTTAGGACCCTTTGGTATAGCTAACTAACATAATTCTTTGAAAATGTCATCTTTAAATATCATCATAACAGCCAATTCCCCCTCTCCCTTCCATTTGGTTGAGCAGAAAAAAAGAGAGTAGTTAGGACAAAAGTAGTATTAATGTTTGTTACTTCCATTTAAACTGCATAGGCTTGACAGATTGAGTTTGTCTGCACCATTTTATTAAATGAATGTGTGAAAAAAAATGTTTAAGACCATTTATATACTTTCTTACTTTTAGAGACAGCTATTTATGATATTTGATTGTCTATCCAGAGTACTTGCTCTCTTCCAATGGAGGATGGGATGGAATTGAATAAAGAAAGTGAGAAATCTACTTCCATGGACTCTCATTTACAGTGGAGTCAGTGGCAATTGCTTGATTCCATCCTTCCCACAGGTGGGTTTGCTCATTCTTTTGGTCTTGAGGCAGCAATCCAAACTCGTATAGTATCAGGTCCTGAGGATCTTCAAACTTTTGTGATCCATGTGTTAGAAAATACTGGAAGCTTACTCCTTCCTTTTGTTTATTCTGCAACCTTGTCACCTAATTTGGAAACCTGGCGTAAACTTGACAGAACATTAGATGCAATGCTCACAAATGAAGTGGGTCGAAAGGCATCAATTGCACAAGGATCAGCACTTATAAGAGTGGCTGCTGCTGTCTTTTCAGAAATCCCCTCTCTTAAATCCATGAGAGATACCTCTCTGGGTTCTGGGGTCATTTCTTTCCACCATGCTCCTATATTTGGGCTTATATGTGGACTTCTTGGGTTGGATAGTAGAACCTCTCAGAGAGCTTACTTGTTTATTACAATGAGGGATGTTATCTCTGCTGCAACAAGGTTGAATTTGGTAGGACCTATGGGTGCAGCTGTATTGCAGCATCAAATTGTTCTTCTTGCTGAAGCTATCTTGGAAAAGTGGATGGACCGTAATGCTGAGGAAGCATGCCAAACAATTCCTTTGCTTGATACTGTGCAGGGTTGCCATGGTTACCTGTTTTCTAGAATGTTCTGCTCTTGAAACCCCAAAAAAATTGCATCAATTTGTTGTCTTTGTTGTTCTGCACTGATGACTGATGCTACAGCCTCTGTGGGATAGGCTTATACTGGTCAGTTGTAAAACCACTAATCATTCATACTTCCACCAATTTTTCCATGCCTTCAGAAAATTAAAATCACCAGCTATATTTCTAAAACTGATACAGTACACATATTCTGTTAGCAAAAAGAAAGCAATTCTAAAGATTGTTTTCGCGCAAACTTTTATTTGTTTA
This sequence comes from Quercus variabilis, assembly GCA_030445155.1. NCBI lineage: Eukaryota > Viridiplantae > Streptophyta > Magnoliopsida > Fagales > Fagaceae > Quercus > Quercus variabilis. Next base: position 23,733,014 of record CP129445.1, read on the forward strand.
CTTCAGTCTTTACTACTTTGAGGTGCTATGCTTTTAGCTCGCTTCTAGGGGAGAAACTCACCCGAGTCATGTTTAGTCTATCAATACATAAGTCAAGCCCCTTTCTCAGAGATATCCCACCGAGCGTTTTCTTCTTGTTTCGGGCATAAAATGCTCTTAATTTGTAGAAAGAGATCAATTGTAAATTTTTAATGCTGGCTTTATTAGTTCGTACCCAAAACAAAATTATTAAAGAGTCACCACAGTGGCCTCGATGTCCATCTTTGCATTAAGATTGATGTCAATATCCTTGAAATTAAGGGCCGTTTGGTATATGTGTTTAAAAACTAAAAATTGTTGTTTGAAAATATTTATAAAAATATGTATGGGTAAAAAAATGTATGAAAATACATAAAATGTTGTTTAAAAATTGAAAATGATTGTTTGAAAATACAAACCAAATAGCCCCTAAGCTTTACAAAAACCTACTTATAAGCTTTACAAAAACCCACTTACAATACTTAGGGAAATGATAAAAACACAAAATATTTTACTTTTTTTTTTTTCTTCAAATTGTTAATTTGATAACTGGTTGTTAAGTAAAAAAGTAGTGTTAGTGGTGGACACAAATAAAAACAAGAATTTGTCACATCAATAATTTGTAAAAATGTTATAAAATAGTTTGTAACTATATCATTACCCTTTAAATATATTAATTCTTAAGAGTACTGTGAAGGTCTGGCCCAATGGGATGGCAACCTTTGGACTTGGGTCACAATTAATTAATTTGTGGGTAATTGGAAATATAGCTCACAATGGGTGATCCCAAGAAGGATTAAGCAGATGACTTGATGAATAAAAGTTACTCCATGATGGTTTGAGATTATTTATCAGACTGTCCAAGGAGATTCTTAGGTGGCCGAGTTATCTTTCATGTGCTCCCAACTGGTTTATTCTTTCCCAAAAGAAATCTGTTGTCCTCCCATTCACTCGTGTTTCTCACCTTGAAAAATGTTTCAACCCCATTTCCTTTGAATCTTTCTCCTTTTATACTCTGGTTAGTTGGTTGGTAATGATGAGAATATTCAACTTGTGCATGGGCCTCACCACTTGAGTGTAGGGCATTGTTCTATTATGTCTAATTTCATATCAAGGAAATGGGCCCCCTTAGTTTTGCCCTTGTGATAATTCCTTTGTAACTTGAACCATGCGTCTAGATCCATGTTCAGATAGCGGACTCTCCCAAGGCGTTATTTATCCTTGACACTACTTTCCTCCTTGGGGGATAAGAGTGATTTGTTTGGACCTTAGTATGGTTGTCCATATAACAAACTTGTTCGGGCCTTTCACACATGGGCTGGGCCACATATTTATGGGTATTGGCCTGAATTTGGTTTGGGCCGAGCTCTATCTACCCACAGTCACATTAATTTATAACTCACTAAACAATTTATAGCGATTTTTTTAAAAGGAAAAATAAATAAATAATAAAGGGTAAGAATAACCTTTCAAGTCCTTAGGGGTAGTGATTGGACAAATAAAAGAATGTAAAATGATAAAACTAACAAATAAATAAAAACTCTTGATCTCTTCGAGTAAATACAAATGTTTTTTTAAAAAAAAAAAAAAATTAGTAAAGAAGGGAAATATGAATGACCTTCAAGCAATATCAAATTTCTTTTTCTTTCTTTATTTATTTGAAGTAAATTACCAAAAAAAAAAAAAAACTTTCTTAAAGTTTTGGGAATGAAATTACGCTCCAAACCTTGACAAAAATGACACTCCTCTCCATGAGTTTTGTAACAAATCAACACATAAATCATACCATTAGTAACCTTAATGAAATATTTTAATTTTTGAAAATATTCGTTTGACCAAACTATAACGATGGTTAGTTAAGTTTTCTTTTCAGCCATTTTTCAATCACTTTTAATGACTATTTTTAGCAATCATACACAAATTTGTTTGATTAGGAAGATGGAGAAGTAGGAGGATAGAAAAATGAGAGGATACAAAATATTTTAGTTTTCCATCATATGTGTTTGGTAAAGAGGAAGGGAAAGTGGAAGGGTAAAAAATAAATTTGAATTTCCTTTGTTTGGCTAGAAAGAATAATGAGAAGATAAAAAAAAAAGTTTAGTTGGATTTACCATATTGCTCATATTACATTTATTAAAAAACTAAACAACATATTTGGTCAAATGAGTTTCAAAGGGTACAATAGTAAAAGCATTTATTATCAACATTTTTTTGCCTACTTTTCTATCCAATTTGTGGGGATAGAAGTTTGTGGGCCCAAGAAAAATCATTCACCCAATTTCCCTTCCTCTCTATTTTCTTTCCTCAACTAAATGATGGAAAATTCTCATTTTCTTTCCTACCTTTTCACTCAAATGAAGCATAATATTAAAGAAAAATATTTCATTTGACACAAAAAATCAATAAAATATGATTTTTTTTTTCAATATGAAAGAAATAATTATGAGAGTAATTATTATAATTTTTTTTTTATGATAGTCATTAATATGCATTTATTATAATTATGTTTGTATTAATAAGAATTTATTATGATCATGTTTGCATATAAAATTATTTGCTCTACCATTTGAAGGAGAAAGTATAATAAAGTAAGATATTAATAGAGAAGTAATATTACAGATACAAACTATTTTATAACATTTTTACAAATTGTTGTTGTGGCCAACTTCTTAGGATGTGCTTGGATACCATTTATTTTGTTGAAAGTACTATAAATAAAGATAAAAGTTAGTTGAGATAGTGCAGTGTGGCCGATGAATAGTGCCAAAAAGTACAGTGAGACCCATAAATAGTAACAAAAATAAGCTAAATAGTGAAATAATTTTAATTTTTAATCCTAACCTAAACGCACACTTATTGGTTTTCATCTAGACCCATCACTAATATCACTTTTTTATTTACCAATAATCAACATCATTAATTTGTAATTATTATTATTATTATTGTTAAATGTTTGCATTTTTAGCATTACTCTTAATAGAGGGTTTAAATATCATAGGATTTATAATAAATCCTTATAGCATTAAATTCAATTAAAATATATAGAGAGAAAATAGTTTTAATTTTGTTAATTACAGCCCTAATTTATAAAAGTGTTTTAATTTAAGGCCTTTGGTCATCAACATTTTTTTTTTTCTTTCAATAATCTAGATAGTAAAAGAGCACAGAGAAAGTGGGAAACCATTGATTAAATTTTGTGCTTTACCTAAAACTTGTTCATAAATCAATTTGGTAGACTGATAGTAGTTAAATAGAAAGTGTAAAGAGAGAGTCATGTTTAGAGAGGAAAGTTCACTTAGAGAAAGAAAGTAATTTTCATAAAATCATAATTGATTATGTAAGTGAAATACAAAATTTAATCAATTGTTTTCCTTTTTCTTTTACTCCATTGCAATTCAGAATAACATAAATGAATAACAAGATGGACAACGAGTCTAAATTGCAACAACTTTAACTTTATTACCACAAAGTTTTTCATTGCAACAAACATTTTTTATAGAACTAAACATGCCTTATCCTAATATTTTTATTATGAAGTTTGTGAACATTATAATAGTGTGTAATCATATGCAATCCTTTCCATGAACTTGTATTCTGAAAGCTCGAAAATATGTTGAAAACACAAGAGCTGTTTAGACTCCCAAATAAGTTACGGCTCAATAGATTTTACATTAACTTAACACTAAATGTGGAATAGTGTAAATGCAAGCGGATAAACAAACAAGCTACTCTAATCCATAATCATAGCAACACAGCAGTAAAATGGAATGTAAAAGAGTAAGGAAGAAAGATGCAGAAAGATGCAAACACAAGATAATACACCAATGTATTATCAAAGAGGAAACCAAAGAACTTGGCGAAAAACCTCTCCGCCGCCCTCCAAGCGGTAATCGATCCACTAGACAATCAATTGGGATACATAGGTTAGCAAGAGACCCTCAAAGCCTAATCTACCCGATGTACCTAAGCCCTCTAAGCTCTTACTCCAACAAGGCTTCTCGGAACTGTGTCTTGTCTAGCTCTCTAGATCCCACAACAAGCTCTATGTTGCATCTGCCATCCTTGGCTTCTTCCAATGCTTCTCACTAGTACAAAAACCTCACTTGACACTTTGAAAGGATGTGGTAAGTGTTTGGGCTATCAACCTCTCAATGGTATGGAAATAGAGAGGTAGAAGTTGAGGAAATTCCACAAGCAAATGTGTAGAGGATTGTGGGCATAACAATCTCTAACTCTCAAGGTGTTTGGTTAGGATTTTCTCTTAGAAGTACTCCTCAACATTTGTGGGTAATGTGGGTATATATAATGTGGGCACAGAAAGTGTGTATCAAATAGTATAGTTTGGCAGAACAGAATGTCTTGCGGGTGTCTCACGGGAAGGCCTTACCCGTGAGATACTCGCAAAACACAGCTATCACCATCTGTCCTGACTCTTCGCATTCCAGTCATGTGTAGGGCACATGGCTCACTTCGGAGGATGCTTAGTCGCAAGATACCCGCGAGAGCTCCTCAGTCTTCAGTTGCTTGAGTCTTCACATTCTCTCTCTCTCTCTCTCTATCACACAACCCTTATAATCAAATCCCACAGTAAATATAGGATACAAAAGATTGAATGAAATTACAATAAAATTTAGTACGGAATAAAAGCCAACAAAACACATAGTTGTAAATCACAATTTTACATATTCAAACCATAAACACATTGAAAGTTCCTCAAAACCCAACATCCTAAAATAGCCATTTCATGCCATCAGCTAAACCTATATATTCAAACCAGCAAAACTTTTTCAAAACTCACTAAACCAATGCATCTATTCATCTTATTTTCCTTTTCATTTTATACTTATTAATCTAAATTTCTCTCAAAGATCAATTTTTGAATAAATATTTCATTGTTTTGGGTTCCTAAAATTTCTAAGTAACTAAAGTTGGGAAATTCCATAATAAGGCAACAAATTCAAAAGATATTCTAATTTGTTCTTTTTTGAAAGTGCAAAAAGCAAAAAAAAAAAAAAAAAAAAAATTAGTAGTTGCTTTTAATACTATATATATATATATATATAGAGAGAGAGAGAGAGAGAGAGAGAGAGAGAGAGAGAGAGAGAGAGAGAGAGAGAGAGAGAGAGAGAGAGAGAGAGTTGGTTCCTCTGGTTCTGGTCTTCTTTCATTTGTCATCAATGACTTGTGTCTAGTCCTTACCAGTAATTGTAAGAGGTTCAACTCTATTTAGGTGAAAGCATAAATTATGATCAAAATATTATTATGCATGTTTTATAATTTTTTATTTATTTATTTATTTACGTGTACTCTATTAGTTTTTATTTTTAGGGGATGAAAATAATTTTAAAAATGTGTAACCAAACAAGCTATTTTTTTTTTCAACCAAAATATTATTGTTCAATAAGACTAACGTGGCAAATCATTTTCACATCTAAAATTTTAAATTTTGTACTAAATGAGTTATTTAGTGCAAAAGATGAGGAGTCCACCATAAATAAACCAAAAAAACCAATCATTCATCTAATCTTTACTTTTATCCAATTATTAGGTTTTCATCATCAAATGTCTAATTTTGTGTAACGTATCAGTTTTTGTGTCAAGTAAGTTACTTAGAGCAAAAGATCAAGAGTCTACCATAAGGGTCCATTTGGATTGAGGGGGGGAGGAAAGGGGAGTGGAGGGGAGTAGAGTAGAGTTGGCTGAAATAGGCTAATTTTGGCCTAATTCTATTGGGAAATTATTGTGTATTCTCGGAATACTATAAATGCATACTCCCTCCTCTCACATGTGAGAGTGAGGAGTACGCATTTATGGTACTCCGGGAGTACTTAATAATTTTCTAATTCTACTCTACTCTACTCTGCCCCCCCTCCCTCCCCCTTAATCCAAATGGTCCATAAATGAGCCATTAAAAACCCAACTATTCATCTAATCTATACTTCTATTTAGTTGGAAGCATAAATTATGAGGCCAAAATGGGCAAATGCCCTTTTTGCGCAAACAATCCAGCATTTTGCCCCCTTTCCCAGACTGAATAGGGAAATGTCTTTGTTTTAAAACTCGATTTTTTGAAAATTGAGTTAAACCCTATAGTGGCATTTTTAAGGAGCCTATAGTGACGTTTTAAGGACTTATAGTGGCGTTTTGGAACTCGAGCTCCATGAACTCAAGTTATAGGTAAAAAAAATTGCCTATAACTTGAGTTCATGGATCTCAAGTTCCAAAACGCTACTATAAGTCTTTAAAACATCATTATAAGCTCCTTAAAACACTACTATAGGGCTCTAGAATTTTTTTTTAAAACTCAATTTTTAGAAAATCGAGTTACAAAAGAGGGGTATTTCCCTAATTAGTTTGGAAAAGGGAGCAAAATGCCACTTTTTTTGCACGAAAAGGGCATTTGCCCATTTTGGCCTAAATTATGATCAAAATATTACTACAAGTGTTTGATAATTTTATTTATTTATTTACATGTACTTTGTTAGTTTTTATTTTTAGGTGATGAAAATAATTTTAAAAAAGTGTAACCAAACAAGCTATTATTGGTTTTTTTTTTTCAACCAAAATATTATTGTTCAATAAGACTAATGTGGTTTGAGTTCCAGTTAGCTTAACTGGTGAAGTCTCTGATGGTTGAATAAGAGATCTGGGATTTAGTTCTCGCCTACACTAAAAACCAATTGATGTGTTGGTTTGATGGTAAAAAGCTATTATCAGGAGTGGACGCTATAGGTTGAAAGTCTCTCTAAAAAAAATAAGACTAACGTGGCAAATCATATTCACATTTAAAATTTTAAATCTTGTGCTAAGTGAGTTATTTAGTGCAAAAGACGAGAAGTCCAGCATAAATAAACCAAAAAACCCAATCATTCATCTAATCTATATTTTTATCCAATTATTAGTTTTTCATCATCAAATGTCTAATAATGTGAAACGTATCAATTTTTGTGTCAAGTAAGTTACTTAGAGCAAAAGATGAGGAGTCTACCATAAATGAGCCATTAAAAATCCAACCATTCATCTAATCTATAGTCTATACTTCTATGCCATTTTTTCAGTTCCTATCATCTATGTTAGTATTAATACATATAATTACTCCAAGCATCCTTATAAATCCACCACCCCAATTACCAACGCCATTGAAATATACTTTGTTAAAGTCTAATTATTTTATCGGCTAAAATACAGGAGTGATCATTTTGGAGTTAGGATTCCTCTAACTTGATGCCATGCAAGGGAATACTACTTTAAAACTTTCAAAGAATCACAATAAGCAAGTTTGTTCTATTTATCATCTAATAAGTAAATATTACGTTTTGGTAACTTTTTCAATGGCTTAGATTTGCATTTTCCAAGCAAGACATGATATTAATATTTTTTATGACATAAGTTTTTTTGATTAACTTACAATTGGGTTTAAACCCTTATTTTATTTGCAATTTTGCATGTTTGTCCTTTGCTTTTTTTGCAAGTTTGTCTTCATTTAGATGTTTTCGAGGCCTCACCAAAAAGACATTAATTTACTAGCAACATTTTTCGAGGCCAAAATGGGCATTTGTCCATTTCTCACAAACTTTCCAACAAAAGCCTTCTTTCTTAAACTAATTAGGAAAATGCCTCTGTTTTGAAACTCGAGTTTCAATTTAAAATTCGATCTTTGGACAATTGAGTTATAGCGAACTGAAAATTAAATTTTTTTTTTTTTTTTTTCTAAAACTCGAGTTCCATTCATTGAAAAAATTCAAGTGGAACTCGAGTTCCAAAAAAAAAAAAAATCTTAGTCCACATTCGCTATAACTTGATTTTCCAAAAATCGAATTTTACATTTGAAACTCGATTTCTAAAAATCGAGTTTAAAAACAGGGGCATTTCCCTAAATAGTTTCAAACATGGGGCATTTTATTGGAAAGTTTGAAAAAAAGGGGTAAAAGCCCATTTTAGCTTGTTTTACGAATATTCTTGTTCTTCATAGATTTACGTTCACAAAGTTGGCAATAGCATTAGCCATTAATTTGATAGTAATTTCTTCTTCTAATTCACAATGACATAGAAGGAGACATACTTCTGTTAATCAAATTGGTGCAAAAGACAAATTGATTTAAGAAACATGAAAGGAATTTGAAGAAAATGAATGTGTTTATTTAATTTCCACTAATATCTTTTTTTTTTTTTTTTTTTATATAAATAAAATATAGCATATTACTTTATGCTTTTGGGAAAACTAAATAATAATTCTTAATTTCCTTTCTCAATATAATGTTAAATCACAAAATCCTTGCTCTTTTCAATGGTATATTTATGCCAAATTTTCATGATAAATGATACCACACTATTGCATGGTAATAGGAAAGAATGATTTCAGCTTTCGTGGATTTGGAGACAAGTTTAAAAAATAATGGGTAAACTACGTATTTAGTTCCTATCCTTTGTACCATATTTCAACTTGGTTCCTAACATTTCAATTGTGTCAATTTGTTCATAACATTTCAGTACCGTGTCAATTTAGTCTTTGCCGTTATCTAATGGATGCAAATTGTTGATGTGACAAATGACCAAAATAAAAAATTAGTTTCCGTTGATATGACAATAAACTATATATATATATATATATATTGGCCATTTGCCATGTCAGCAATTCCCATCCAAGAGATAATGATATGGAATAAATTGACATGACATTGAAAGATTCGTGATCAAATTGATACAGTTGAAAGATTAAGTACCAAATTAAAATATATTGTAAATGATAGAGACCAAAAACGTGTCCTATATAAATCTAAATTTTTAAAATTTTTGTGTCAAGTGAGTTATTTAGGGCAAAAACAAGGAGTCCAACATAATATATATATATATATTTTTTTAGAGTCAAAACTAAGCAATATTATTAAGATGTTGAAGAATCAAAAATAACAATCAGATAAATGTCAGGTGGAACATGCTCTATCCAGACTAGCAAAGGAAAAGAAATTCTTGCTCTCTTGGCCAAAGCATGGGCTATAGAGTTGCCTTGCCGCCTAATATGAGAGAAAGAAAAGTTCTAAGCGAACCTACAATAGACAAATTTTTTTTAACAAACTGGCCAATTGAGGAATGATCCTTATTTGCTAACTTCAAAGCCTTGCACACCATCCGAATCTCCTTCAAATACAGATTGAGATATGCCCAACTCCACAACAAATTGAACAGCCCTTCTTGCAGCTAAGACCTCCAAGAACCATCAAGAACCCAACTCCACGATAAATTGAACAACCCTTTTCTTGCAGCTAATACCTCCAAGAACCATCAAGAACCCAACCATTCATTTAATCTATACTTCTATAGCATTTTTTTTTTTTTTTTTTTTTTTTTTAAGTTCCCATCATCTACATTAGTATTTATATTGATAATTACTCCAACCATCCTTATAAATCCATAGGGCTATAAATGAACCAAGTTGATATGAACAACTTGGGCTTGGATCAATAAAAATCTTGTTCATGTTTATTTGTTTATAAATAAGCAAAACTTGAGCCTTAGTTTTAGGTTTGTTTAATAAACAAGCCAAACCCAAGCAAAAAAATTGTTCACAAACATGCTCATGAACTATAAGGCTTGATACAAAACAATCCAAGCATAGATTCTTTTATAATTTTATATGTGTTAGCTAAATATACTCATTATACATATCTTAATAATAACATGGCCAACATGAGATCACTACCCATTACCTTAATTTTTCCATTCCTTCTAAACTGACCAAGAACCACTTTAGACTTTAGTTACATTTAAAAATAAATTAATTAGTTAAGTGAGCCATATATGATCTTTCCCCATCAATCATCTAATGTAAAGTTATGAAACATGTTAATATTTTCCAATTCATAATAGTTACAAACAAGTATTTTTCTAGTTCTTCACTATCTAACGTGAATGTAAAAACTGTATTTTGAACAATTGCTGAAGCTGTAGATAAGAAATGATAACTGAATGAATTTAATTGTATAAAATTTTAATTTGAATAATGGTTAACCATAAGTAGGACTATATGCATGATAAAATGAGTATACTATTTTTTCTTCTTCTTAATTTTAGAGATTAAAGCATTTGATAATTTAATTTTCTTAGATCTCAAATTCAAAAGGTTAACCTAAGCTCAAGTTTGGGCTTGATATTAAGCTCAAGCTTGGCTTGACTAATTAATCAAGCCAAGCTTGAGCTTTTTGGCTTTCCCACGAGCTCAAGTTCAAATATTATTTTAAGGATTGTCACGAGCTTGAGCCAAGTTTGAGCTTTTGACTTTTCCTGATTGGCCAAGCTTGAACATGCATTACTTGACAAAGTTTAGCTTGTTTACCTCCCTTAAAATCCACCACCCCTAAGAACCAATGCCACTGGAACATACTTTGTTGAAATCCAATTTTTTTAATCAACTTAAATCCAAAAGTGATAATTCAAATGTTTTCTTCAAAATTCCTCCGTTAATTTTAATTTTTAATTTTTTTTTTGTTAGGGTCAAGTTTACTTATCATGTCTCCATTTTCGTCAACATATTTGTATTTGTAGTTTTGTACTATTCACCTTTCACTCAATAATCTATTAATCTTTTAAGTTTGCTCTAAAACTAACTATCTTGCTATTTAAATTTTATATCACTTACGTTTTAATGATCTAACTTTTAATTTATTGACATCTTTTTGTAGGGTATTGAATACATGACCAACACTATCCAAATGAATAAGGCAGTAATGTATAGGTAATTATTTATTCCCTTAGAGCATTAGCATCGGGGGTGCAACCCCCCCTCCCCCCCCTTTCCTCCCCAATTGCTATTTACCCACTCAAACACCAAAAATCATTTTTTATCCGGGTTGTTAAACCTAAAAAAATATACAACCTTGTTATGGTAAATCCTAAGAGCATTGGCATCAATTTGTGCAAAAATTCATGTCTATTTTAGCATAAAAATTTACTTTTTCTATTTTACTTACTCGCTTTTCAAAACACCCCACATCAGATTATCTATTTTGCACTACATTTCATTAAATCATCAATTTTTCTTATTTTTTTTAAAATTGTTTCTCTTTCTTCACACACAACAACCACCATTCAATCTCTTCTTTCATTCTTGAGATACATAAAGAAAAAATAAACAACTAAATGCAAAATGAATAGTATCATAGTAAATTTACACGGTTACTATAGCAAAATTATAAATTTACACAATTATATACGAATTGATGTGGGTCATTTTTAGGAAAAACTATATAAATTCTACACATTTTTTCTATTATACACAAATTGATGTAAATGTCAAAAAGATTGCTCATATATTTCATATATTTCTTTACAGAGACAAGCATGGTTATATAGCAATACAAAGAGAAGGATCTAGAAACTAAACTGGGCTATACACAAATTACGGCTACTATAATGTTTGACCCTTAAGAGAAGGGATTCTAAACAATTTGGCCTATGATTTCTCCAATCACTGACAGCTCACACCAACACTCCCCCTCAAGTTGATGCATATATATCTTTCATGCACAACTTGTCAAGTGGGCTGTAGAAGACTTTGTTGGAAATAGCCTTTGTAAGAATGTCTGCCAGTTGATCTTTAGACCTAACAAATGGAAATCAAATTATCCTTTCTTCGAGATTCTGTTTGATGAAATTTCTATCCACTTCCACATGTTTAGTACGGTCATGTTGGACTGGATTATGGGCATTATCAATGGCTGCTTTGTTGTCACAAAACAAGTCCATTTTGGAACTAGGAGCAAAGCCAATCTCAGTTAGCAATCTTTTAAGCCAAAAAATTTTACAGATGCCCTTGACCATTCCTCTAAACTCAGCTTCAGCACTGGATAATGCCACCACCTTTTGCTTCTTGCTTCTTCATGTAACAAGATTTCCTCCTACGAAAGTAAAGTAGCTTGATGTAGATTTCTTGTTAGAAATATTTCCCACCCAATTTGCATCTGTATAACCCTCAATGTCTAGATGATTATTTTTTGAGAACATAAGCCCTTTTCCAGAAGAGGACTTTAGGTAGCGAAGAATCCGAATTACTGAATCCATATGATCTTCACTAGGATAGTGCATAAATTGACTCACTGCGCTTGCATCATAGGCTATATCTGGGCAAGTATGAGATAAATAGATTAGCTTACCCACTAATCTTTGATATCTCCCCTTATTTGTTGGCACATGATTTGAATACTCTCCAAGTTTATGATTCTAAACAATTGGGGTATCAGCTGGTTTACAATCTAGTAGTCCCACTTCAGACAACAAATCTAACACATATTTCCTTTGAGAAAGAAATATACCTTGTTTTGATCTGGTTACCTTAATTCCCAAAAAATATTTGAGTCCTCCAAGGTTCTTTATTTCGAATTCAGTTGCCAGTTGCCCTTGAAGTTTAGAGGTCTCTTCGATGTCATCTCCTGTAATAATCATGTCATCTACATATATAATTAGAGTTGTTACCTTTCCTAGTCGGTGTTTCAAGAATAGAGTATGATCTGAATTGTTTTGGGTAAAACCATACTTTCTCATAGCCAGGCTAAACCGACCAAACCATGCTTGGGGTGATTGTTTTAGCCCGTACAGTGCCTTTTGTAACTTACACACAACCTCAGTCTTTCAAGATGTCATGTATCTTGGTGGAATATCCATGTAAACTTCCTCCTCTATATCATCATGAAGAAAGGCATTCTTTACGTCAAACTGATGTAATGGTCAGTTCAAATTTGCTGCAAGAGATAACAAGACTCTGATTGTTTTCAGTTTTGCCACAGGTGAGAAGGTTTCTTGGTAGTCTATGCCATATTTTTGTGTATATTCCTTTGCCACAAGCCTTGCCTTGTACCATTCAATGGATCCATCTGCCTTGTGTTTAATGGAGAAAACCCATCTACACCCCATAGTCTTCTTTCCTTTCAGTAATGGAACAAAGGCCCATGTTTTACTCTTTTCCAGAGCTTCCATTTATGCTTTTATGGCTTGAGACCACTTTGGATTTGATAAGGCTTCTTGTACTCTATTGGGAACATGGTGTGAGGATAGCCCATGCACAAACTCCTTGAGCGGTTTTGGTAATCTCTAAGTAGACACATAATTGACAATCGGGTATCTTGATCTTCTTTCCACAGAATCTAGAGAGTACCGATGTGGTGGCTTGCCACGATTGTGTCTGAAAGGTAAAGTATAACCAATAGAGTTATCTGAGTCATTAATAGGTGTGATGGGAGAGCTTACCTCAGGAGTATTCTCAAGAGAAGGGTCTTCGGGTACTAAGTAGTGGGGTTCTTCATTTTCAGGTTCAGATGACATGCATGCAGCTTCCTGAATAATATTAGGATTATCTATCCTTTCTTCACTAACCACTGCCTAATTGTCGTCACTCATCTGTACTGGGTTGTCTTCAAAGCTTGGCCAATTCCACCAATTAAGCTCTTCATCTCGTATTTCCCCCTGAAGAGATGAAGTGGATATCGATGAAGGGAAGAAAGTTTATGATTCTAAGAAAGTAACATCCATAGTGACATAGGTGCACTTGGTGACAAGGTGATAGCAACGATATCCCTTTTGGCGTGTATCATACCCTAAAAAAATACAACAAATGGCACACAGATCAAGCTTGGTTTGTTGATTTTTATGGAGATGGACGAAAGCGACATAACCAAAGATTCGTGGTGGAAGTAGCAAAATAGTAGGCAAGGAAACATGTTCAGAAAGAACCTGTAATGGGGTCTTGAATTGCAGTACTTTTGAAGGCACACTGTTTAATAGATATATTGCCGTGGTAATAGCATCATTTCAATATCTACTCGGCATATGTGCCCTAAGCAAGAGAGCACGAGCTGTTTCTAAGACAAGTCAATTCTTCCTTTCGGCAACCCCATTTTGTTAGGGTGTTTGAGCACATGATGTTTCGTGAAGAAGGCCATGGGTCAAAAAGTAATCCTAAAATTTCTTATTGACATATTCACCACCATTGTCAGAGCAAAGAATCTAAATTTTAGCTGAAAATTGAGTTTGAATCATTGTATGAAAAGATTGAAACACACTAAACACATCATCCTTATGTTTCAACAGATATAGCCAAGTCATACGGGTACAATCATTGATAAATGTCACAAACTAGCAAATGCCAGAAGATGTGGTAATTGGAGAGGGTTCCCAAACATCTTAATGAATTAAAGCAAAAGGAATATCACTTTATTCAAACTTGTGGAATAAGAAACACGATGACTTTTGGCTAGAATGCAAGTATCACATTTAAAGCCAGAGTCAGGTAATTTGGGAAATAAATTTGGAAACAAGTAATTCATATAGCTAAATGACGAATGCCCTAAGCGTCGATGCCATAGCCAAATTTGTCTCTCTTTAATGCTTGCATGGTGCATATGATGAGCCCGACCAAAGCTAAAATCATCCATGTAATATAACCCTCCCTTCTTAGTACCATGCCCAATGATCTCCTTGGTGAGAATATCCTGAAGAAGACAAAAAGTAGGATACATTAGCACAACACAATTTAGTTCCTTAGTAAAGAAAGAGATGGTGATAAGGCAACAGTTCCAGCCCCTGTAACTGGAAATGTAACCCCATTAGCATTCACAATATTAGTTCGCCTTGGTTGGGTAACTTCAATAAAATCATTTGAATTGAATGTCAGATGATCCGTGGCCCTGAAGTCAATTATCCAGCCATTGTCACCATTCTGGATAGAACTAAGTAGGGCATAACCACAGTTACCTTGATCATTAAGATGATTTCATCACTCGAAGACTCTATTTGTGAGGTAAAAGAAAACTGAGGTGCTGCAGTTACCAAGGTAGCCCGACTAGGCCCCTCATTAGAGGCAGCATCACGATTTTTTCGGGCCTTGTACTCATTCCACCAGTTTGGGTACCCATGTAACTTGAAACAAGTTTCACAGGCTCTCACAATGAGTACAGCCTCCTCTTTCTGATTGAACCTTGGCTTTAGGGTTGGTATTCAATTTTCCACCACTCGTAGAGCCATTTTTGGATAACTGAAGAGAGGGTGGTTGTTGTTTTCCTATCTTGACTCCTTTTGATGTCATAACAGCTCCAGTCTTGTTTGTACCTACGAGCATCACCGCCTGTCGGATCTCCTTCCGTTGAACATGAGTATAGGCCTATTCCACGGTAGGGAAAGGACGTATCTGTAGCACATCACTTCGAATCTTGTCCAGCCAATCGTCCAATCCATCAAGAAAGATATAGACTCTGTCTTCTTGTAGGATTGTATTATATTTTTGTATATCAGTAGCACAGTTCATCGGGTTAGGACGTCGAAAATCAATTTCTCTCCACAAGCCTAGAAGATCATTGTAATATTTTTCAATGGATGCTTCGGCTTGTCTCATTTTAGTCACCCTTCTTTTTAGATCATATACTTGTGAAGTATCAGTTTCATCAAAATAAGTAGTAGCAACATAATCCCATACCAGTTTTGCAGTTGGGAAGTGAATGAAATTATTGATCAATGAGGGGTCCATAAAATTGATCAACCACCCTTTGACAATTGCATTCTTAATTTGCCATCATCGGAAAGTTGGATTTGCAGATTCAGGTTGCAGAAAGTCACCATTGATATATCCCAATTTGTCTTTGCTCGAGATATACATCTCAATAACTTAGGACCAGAGGGCATAGTTGGTGCCATCCAACTTAATGCCGATTTGTGTAATGGAAGCATCATAGGTCGGTAGGTGGGTTTGGGTTTGATTTTTGGTTAAGACTTCAGTCATTCTTGCTGTCAAATCTTCTAGGATAGAGTCTGTGGAATTGCTGCCAGTTTTTACCACATCAATTGGGTTCACCATGGTTGCAGATCAGTGTTTAGGGTTGGGTTTGGTTGTAGAGCAAGTCTTAGGATTTTGCTTTGATAGCATGTCAAAAAGATTTCTCATATAGTTCATATATTTCTTTCAGAGACAAGTATGGTTATATAGCAATACAAAGAGAAGGATCTAGAAGCTAAACTAGGCTATACACAAATTACGGCTGCTATAATGGTTGACCCTTAAGAGAAGGGATTTTAAACAATCTGGCCTATGATTTCTCCAATCACTGATAGCTCACACCAACAGTAAATGCTCTTACTTGCAAGGATGTAAAACTAAAATATTATATTTTATCATCTGCTCTCTCCTCATAGTCTCTCTCAACCCATATGCCTCTCTCATCTCCATCACTTTATCATTCTTCTCTCTCTCTCTCTCTCTCTCTCTCTCTCTCTCTCTCTCTCTCTCTCTCTCATCTCCAACTCCCTCTTACTCTCCTCTGCCTCCTATTTCTCATCCCAGCCTCCTCTCTCTTCGACTTCTCGCTCACTTATCTCCGCTTCCCTTTCTTCTCTGGTTGTAGGTTTTTTTATGGGTTTCATAGTGGCCGATTTTGTGTGTTTGGATTTGGGGAATTGTGGGTATTTTTAGTAATGATGGTACTGGTGTGTGGGCAATAGTGGTGGTTGTTGTGTTTTTTTTTTTGTGGTTGATGGTAGTGGGTTGCGGTTTCGATCTGGTTTTTATTTTGTTTTTGTTTTTTATTTTATTTTATTTATTTGAGTTTGGAAATATGGATTTGGTGGTAGTGGCTATTGATGCTGATGGTGGTGGTGGTGGTGCTATTGGATTGTAGGTAGTGGTAGTGGGCTATGAAGGTGGTGGCTACTTAGTTTAGTTTGGTTTGGTTTGTTGTTGTTGTTGTGCGATTGATTTTTGGATAGGTATTGATTGTGGTGATGGCTAGTTTTGATTGTGGGGGTTGGTGACTGGTTATATTTGTGGGTGAAGAGAAAAAGAGACCAGGAGAGAAGAGAGAGAAGGGTATTTTATATTATTTGATTGTGTAGTTTATATTATTTGATTGGGTTGTATGTAAAAATGAGAAATGAGATGTTGGGTGTATTGTTAAGTAGGTTGGTGAAATAGATAAAGTAATTTTTTAAATTGTAAAATAGGCATTTTTTAGAAATTCAGATGTGAATGCTCTTAGATCAATTATAATTTCTCAAATTAGTGAATTTATTTCTCTTGGGGGATTTTTTTTTTTCATTTTCAATTCTGACTTTTTTCTCAAACTTTTGGGATTATTTCCTAACCTAAATTGTTATTTATTAATGAGTTTTTGATAATAGATTTTGACTTTTGAGGATTAGACATTGCTTTGTTTTATAAATAAAAATTATGTGCATTTGTATAGGTTACAAGCTAGGGTTTTATAAAATATTTATGTTAATCAAGTGTATATTCGCATGCAATGATACTTTTTCTCTCATTTGGAAAAGAGGCCAAAGTTAATAATGGGTTACAATATGTGGAGATAATAGATTTTTATCGATTGAAAAATGAAAATAATTGACGTAATATCTACCTTCATCATTTTTATGTTGCAGCTAGGATTAAAACTTTTATAAACTAAAATATTGGAGAAAATAAAAAATAAAAATAATCGGTTTGTAAAGGGGAAAATTGTACTTGGGGTTAGAGTAAATCAAATCAACTCTAAAGATAACTAGTAAAAAAGATCATTCTAAAGTTCGACGCTCACGCATTGACACTTACCATATATGATTTTTCAGTGTTTAAAATGAATTCTTTCTTCTTTGAGACCCATCAATTTGATACATTGATGTCTATATGTCCCCTGCTCAAGCTAAAGTGCTACACAAACTTGGCCAGTTCAACACGTAGAGGTGCTCAGATCAGATGGTCACGTAAATTGTGGAGCTTGCTGAAGATTATTTTAGCAAGCCAGGTACATGAAAATAAAAGTTACTTGTATCAGTGTATGATACGTTCGTTGTGAGCATCTTAAGAATGAAGTGCCACATAGACCTTAAAAAAGAAGAAGAAGATAGTATATGTTGATTTTTTTTCCTTTTTTGAGTTCTTTGGTGTGTGCATTACGGGAAATTTTTGCTTACAAAGAGATTTATGCACCTAACTAGTCATTAAAAGCTAACAAAGGACTCGATTAATAGTCAACATCAATTAAATTTCACTTAATAAGACTTTGTATAAGTTAAATAAGCCCAATAAGCTGGAAAAGAAAGCACTGGCAAACTAAGAAAGAGATTTCTAATGGAGTGCATGATATATAGTTGAACAGTTACTTTGGTAGTAAATGAGTCTACATGGAAGATCGTATTTTTTGTTTAGCGTAAAAAAGAAAGAAAGAAAATTATACCTTTAAAAAAGTGAAAGCCAAGGAAACCAGTTGATCAATAGCTTATAGAAGATATCATATTGAAATTTTCTAGTAGTGAATAAGTGAGTGAAAATTCTTAAATTATTGAGGGTTTAGAATAAGATCGATGAGAAGTTTTTTTTTTTATTTTTTTGAGATAAATCGATGAGAAGTTTAGAACACTTAGATGCCATTTGGTAACGTTGTTCTAGTAACGTTATTTGTATTTTTTAAAAATATGTGTGAGTGAAAAAGTATGTGAAAATTAAATACATGTACCAAACGGGCTTTTATATCTTAGAATCATTTCATCAAATTATACCCTATGAATCTCAATTCTCAAGTATGGTTTATTATGTTATGGTTTAGGAACTTAAGTGAAATCAAAATGTTGTGTACGAGTCATGCAGTACATCTGAGTCTGACCAAAAGGAAGATAATGAGAAGATCTTAAATGAAAAACAAATAATAATATCCGATAATTGTTGAACAGAAATGAGAAGCACATGTTGCTATTTTGGTGGTCTCTCTCTCTCACTGGCACTAGCTCCATCGCCAGTCAAAGGCAACTATTTTGACTGAGAAATTTCGTACTAGCAACAGAATCATCACACGCTCGAGAAAATGTACTAGGGGCTCCACCATTTCCACTAGACTTTGGCTGCATAATGTGTTTTTACTTTGAAAAATGCTAAGGACAAATCCATTTTCACTCAAATCGATACTTGGTTCATGTGTTAACTCTTAATTGGATTTTAATACTTTTGTATAGTTCATTGCATATATTTCAAAATGTTGAAATTTAATCAAAAATTGTCACATAAATGCCATTTAAATTTTTATGTGAGAAGAAGTGTATGCTTATCATTTCTACACTTTTAACAAACTACTTAGAAAAAATTCCAATTATGTACAGTACGTACCAAATCTAAACACTCGTTTTCCCATCATGATCACACTATCACTATCAAACCTATAATTTTGTGCAGCATATCATTTTCGAAATTGATGGGACACCCAAATCATAGTAATGACTAATGATTAGCTTTCCATTTCAAAGCTTTGATTTTGATTTGAGTTAGAACATTAACAATCAATTCCAAGTGTGTCAGTAGTCTCTGTGGGGGCCAAGGACTTATGGGTCAATTTCCACTATTCATTTTTCTTCAGTCTGCCTTTACCAATATCAGAGAGAGAGAGAGAGAGAGAGAGGGGTGCCGAACCCAGTGGGAGAAGGAAAAGGAGGAAGAGGAGGAATCAACAACAAAAAATAAACAATTTGAAAATTTTACAGAGAGAGAAGAAAATCATTAGCTCAAGCTCAGCTGGTGATTTCTCCTCTACTCTCTCCTACTTTTTCTCTCCTCATGACATGACATATTTGATTTAACTTTGGCTTCTTTGTTTGTTTTTTGTTTTTTGTTTTTTTTTTTGGGTTTCCTTATTTCTCATTTCTCTTACCATTGTTTTTAAAAAAAAAAAAAAAAAAAAAAACACTCCTATTCCAATTCTAATTCGTACTACAAACACAAACTCTCTGTGTGTATCAGTCATCACCTTCAGCATCCTCAGCTCTCTCACTCTCTCTCTTTCTCTCTCTCTATGGTTCGATCATGTCCTCCCTTCTTCACTGACTATGGTTAGAGAAAGTCAGGGAAGTCTCTTCTTTGTTCAGCCATCTTTTATTGTTTTTTGAAGGGTTTTTGTTACCTTGTTTTGGGACATTTTTTATATCAATTTTGTCTTTTTGTTAGTTTGTTGGTCGTACCATTTCTATGTTCATTGAATTCTAGTATTTCAAGTAATCTTAGAATTTCCTAGATAATCTTGTTATCCTTTTTTTCTAAATTTTATTTCTATTAAAAAAAAAAAACTCTTGTTCTTCACTCCATCTCATTGTTCTGGTTTGGTTGATACCACTACTTGGAGCTCTGCAAGCAATCTTCAGTTATTTCAGGTATAATGCCATTTTCCTTCCTTTTCTGTTGTTGTATACAGTATACATTGGTGTCAGATTTCCTTCATTGAGAACTAGCTACTAATCAACTTAGACCCACATAAAATTTCACAGATTTTCTTTATTTCTGTTTTTCCACTTGTATCCAGCTATTTATAGTACTAGACTTTGTTAACTAAATACTTTGAGTGACTCCTCTGAAGTTTACAAATTAACCAATCTTGTATTCATTTTGCTCAAAGTTCAAAGTCTTCTAAATTTTGTCCTGTTTGTCTTAAAAGATGTTGTGACAAAAGTTAAAAAGATAATTTAATAAGAGTTTTTGGGTCTTAAGCTTTTTCCCCATTTTGGGACATGTCAAACGCAACAATCTTTCAACAAAGGATTCATATTTTAGAATTAAAGTTCTTCCCCCTTTCCCTGAAAAGGTTCTTATATTTAAAATATGTAGTTCTTCCCCTCTCATTCTTTGTAGTTTGGGAAATTTGCGGCTTGAAAGTGTTGGTGTCACTTTTTTTGTCTTTTAATCCTTTTTTGGTTTTCATTAAGAGTAATTATTGAGCATTCCGATTTCGAGGTATTTCACGTGATAATGGGTCCCACTAATTAAATTCATAATAAATCTCATCATTCATGTGAGAGGAGGGAACATTATTGAGCATTCCAATTTCGAGGTATTTTACATAATAGTGGGTCTTACTAATTAAATTCATAATGAATCTCTTCATTCATGTGAGAGGAGGGAGCATTATTCTTGGAGTATAGAATAATTTTCCTTTTAAGCGAGTAATTTATTAAGGCCTTTTAAAGGGCTAGCTTTAGTTTCTTAGTTAATTTCCTTTCTCTTCAGTCAGATCAGGTCTAAAGTGCAAAAATTATGTGCCAAATGAATTCCAAGGGTAAGTGTCTGTTGAAATTGTTGTTGTTGTTTTTAAGTCCTAATTTCAGAGCAGTTTCTTGTCTATCTAACACCTAAAACCATTTCCCTTCAATTAAATTTTTATGTTTTACTATTACATATTCTGATATACCAGCTCACTTGCTCAATCTTTATTTGCTGGAATGTTAAATTTCCTTCTCATTTAGGCATATTCAAGGAGATGATGGGTGCAACAAATGACAGTGAGAAAAGAAAAATATCCAAGGGTCGCCGAGATTTGGCATCAATTCAAGAAGCTTGCGCTGGAGGAAGCTTGGGAGTAGGGGGTGGTTTGAAGAAAGGCCCATGGACATCAGCAGAAGATGCAATTTTGGTGGAATATGTTAAAAAGCATGGAGAGGGGAACTGGAATGCTGTCCAGAAGCACTCAGGACTTTCCCGGTGTGGAAAAAGCTGCCGTCTAAGATGGGCAAATCATTTAAGACCAGATTTAAAGAAGGGTGGGTTCAATCCAGAGGAAGAGCGCCGAATCATTGAACTCCATGCTATGATGGGAAACAAATGGGCTCGAATGGCTGCAGAGGTTTGTGGCCATTTTCCGGCTTCATTTTAATTTCTAATGAATATACAATGTTATAGATCTATTTTTTCTATTTACATTTAAATGTGAATGCTATGTTCAGTTATATAGTGTACCACATCATGATATGTTTTATTGGCAGAACATGATGTCTGATGTGAACATAGTGCTATAATTGTCTATAGTCTCATAAATCCAGTTTTCCTTTTGGGTGCTCTTTTTTTTTGTTTGATGCCACCTTTTGGATGCTCTTGACACAATTATAATGGATTCAATATTGTGATTCTGGCGGAGAGGCACCAACACTTGTTTTCTCTGATTTATTTATTTTTTATTTGAATGATGGATAGAAACTCTGATTTAAATTATTCTCATGCCTTTAAAATTGTGTTATTGACCACTTCTCTCACTTTTTTGTTTTGCCTCTGTATGATGTGTTTAATACTAATGTGGCGTTCCCATGGCTAGAGTTTTGGTACTTTGCTACTAAACAATATTTCTAGTCTGAATCACAAAAGAGCACAATTCTATATGTAACTCTAATATTTGTACATTGTTTTTCTATATTGTTTCTTTTGAAGTGCTTAATTTTAAAATATGCTGATTTTATTTCAAGCTTTCGTCAACATCAGACTGATTCACACTTCATTTAGAGCAGCTTTTAAATTTCCATCTCAGAGCTTCTTTAGGTTCTTGAGCTGCCCTTCAGAATTGGGCTGGCTTTACCACTTAATAGTCTCTTGTTTGGCAGACATAAGAACAAAATTTCTTATGGGGGGTAGATGCTCAAAGCATGTCATACACATGTCACCAGCACAAACAAATATACTGGATTTTTGAGCATCTGTCCTCATTCTGAGATTCTTCCCCTTCTTTAATAATTGAAGGGCCTGAAGTTTATTATATTTTAGTCTGAAATTTGGAAGTAATGCTTTAAATACTACAAGAGTTTTGTTGGGTGAGAATAGCTGTAATAATTCTTGTAAGATGTATGAGTAATTGGCTTGCTTTTAACCTTATTCTAGTATGTTTATAAACCATATGATATACAGGTGCATGCAAATTAATTATATTTCAGGATTTCTTCTCTTTTTACAAAGTTTTTGGATATACCATATGAAAATCTTCCTGTGATGCTTTTAACTTATGTTCTTATTATCTTTTGAAGAAATTTATCTACCAGTTTTCCTGGGTCACTTCACACTAGGACTCTATCTGTATTGAAGGAAGCTGGTTCAAAAACGTATTCTGGAAACTGTCAGACTACGATTGCTTTTGTGCTTAAAAAATAAGGAAGAGCTTACAACCTCCTTCTGTGAAGAGGATGTGGCACAGTACCAGCAGGATTAATAAGGATTTATGTCTATAATTACGGTTAGTGATTAGGATGTTAACTTAGGTTTCAGGAATTTACGATTAAAATTCTGGTGAGTGCTAAAATTGTTGGATTTGTGGATATAGTGAACAGTTTGTGTCAGAAAGATAGATAAAGAAAAGGGAAAACAAGAGGAAGCAACTCTTGTTTGGTAGGAGGATTTTTGTTTTTGTTTTCAAAACAGTATGAAAATAATTCTCAAAAAATTGAATGCATAACTAGTTTTCAGATAATAAGTTTTACATTATGTGTTTGGCTCCCACTTTTAAGAACAATTTTCAAAATATTTAAAACAAAATTAAAAAAAAGATGTTTGGGGCATGGTTTTAAAAACCGGACCAGGGAAAAAACCGTTTTTGCCTCTGGTTCACGGTTCAACCCGGTTTTTGGTCGGCTTTTGCCGGTTTTGAGTGTTTTTATTAGTCCAGACTGGTGCTCGGTTCCCGATTGAACCGGTTGGACCGGCCAGTCTAGATTTTAAAACCATGGTTTGGGGAGACCATTTCAACATTGAGATTAAAAAAAAAATTCTTTTACACGTGTAAATTATTATTATTATTATTTTGGATAATGATAAGCTTTAAATTGAAGTGTGGGAATAGAACTAATGTACATTTCTTTCTTTCTTTCTTTTTTATTTTTTATTTTTGGATAATGATAAGCTTGAAATTTAAAACGTGAGAATTTTTTTGTGATAAAAATAAGCTCCGTAATTTAAGAGATAAAAGAGTTTGGGAAAATTTGTGGAGTCTACTGTTTTCAATTTATTTACAACTATACCATTGAAAACATTTTATGTATCTTGAACACATTCTCTCAATTGCTTTCAAAATCTTGTTTTGAAATAGGGAAATAATTTTCTGAATACTTTATTTAGAAAACATTAGCCAAACAATGATTCAATTGTGGAAACCACCATTTTATGGTTTCCAGAAAAAAAAAATATTGTATTTAAATCCTCAAACAAGCCCTAGGTTCACACTAGGGATTCTAGGATTCACTCCTAGGGTTTGAATGCTTCATACACAAATGCAAATGGCTGTATAAAAAAATAAAAAATAAAAACAGAAATTTTCAGTATTTCTTAAGATGGCTGCATATGCTTTTGTACTGAAGTTACAGGAAAAAACTACCTGAGAAAGGTTCTAAAATGCTAACTGACTTCAAATAGAAGAGAACACTTTAAGAAGAATACATTAAATAAGCTGCAACTAAGAAACAAACATAAGATCCCTTTAAAATAAAAGCTTCAAACAAGCAAACTAGATAGATAAATCTCAGGCGGGCTCACAAATGAAATATGTGCTTTAGAAGTTGGATCCCCATCTCTTGTAAACCTTCTCAAACTGCCTAGCTTGTCCCATCAGGATGTTTAATTGAGTAATATAGCAAACATTCTGGTTTTATTAATCATACATGACATGGTTCATCTATTTGCATTGGTTCCAATATTTTTGAAGACTTGATTTTCTTTCTATATAAATAGAGAAGTAAGTATCCATTATTGAAAATTAAGTCCACTTAGTCTTATTCATTTAATTGTTTTGTTCAAAATAATTGTGGTTGTCGTATTGGATATTCCACATTTTTAATCCTTGCAGCCAAAGATAGTTGTGCAGAGAGCACAGTGTTGACTATGTTTCATCTTTTACTAGTACTTGCAACACTAGATTTCTTCTAATTTGTAGTCATTCGGTTTTTAAGGCCTCCTGACTTGGTTGTTTATTCATTTTGGTGATGTATTTGCATATGGTCAGAGATAGACTGACCTCCCTTTCCACATTTCTCCTTCTCTCCCTTTAACAGTTGCCTGGACGTACTGATAATGAGATAAAGAATTACTGGAATACAAGGATTAAGAGACTGCAACGAGCTGGCGTTCCAATTTATCCACCTGAAGTGTGTTTACAAGTATTGAATGGGAATCAAGACAACCAAAAGAGTACTTTGCCAACGGGGGATGCAAACCATCATGATCACTTGCAGGGAGACGATTTGGAGATTCCAGATGTGAAATTCAAAGATTTGGATCTTGATCGTGAGTATCTCTCTTATTCGCCAAAACTTCTTGATATTCCTGCAAGCAGCTTGCTCAAACAAGGTATTGGTTCATCCCGTCCATATAACTTCACGATCCCAACAATTTATCCCTTCAAACGCCTCCGAGAGTCAGAGACCATGTTCCCTGGTCCGGATGTTAGTGTCAGTGGTGCTCTTCCAGTATTCAGTCACTACATGGATAATACTTATGAGAATCTTGCTGAACCCTTTAACTTGCCTTTTATAACTTTTCCTGATCATAACACCAATGACCAGTTACCATCAGGTGTTCTTCCTGGCAGCCATGCCCTTTTAAATGGCAATTCTTCTTCTTCCAAGCCCATATCTGAGGCTATGAAGTTGGAGCTCCCTTCACTCCAATATTCAGAAACTCAACCTGGCAGCTGGGGCACCCCTGCTTCCCCACTGCCTTCACTTGAGTCTGTTGATAGTTTCATCCAGTCTCCTCCAACAGAGCAGACTCATTCAGATTGTCTTTCACCAAGGAGCAGTGGTTTGTTGGAAGCCATACTCTATGAGTCACAGACTTTAAAAGGCTCAAAGAACTCACCCCAGCAAACATCAGACACTTCTGTCATGCCAGCGGATGTGGTGGAAAGTTCGCCCTTGAATCCCTGTAAGACAAAATGGGAAGCACATCATGAGCCAAATTCACCTCTGGGTCATTCTGCTGCATCAGTATTCAGTGAATATACTCCTCTAAGTGGAAGCTCCATGGACGAACACCAATCAGTTGAAACTGTGCTGGGTGAGAATTTTTTACATCACATTAACTTTCTAAGACTGAACAATATAGCTGTGCTGAAAAGGTCTGTCACATGTTTTTATGCAGGGTGCAGTAGTATGCCTGAAACAGTCAATCAGGATCGAACCCATTATGTCATTAAGAAAGAAATTTCAACTCAGGGAGACTTTACAAGGCCCGATGCTTTACTTGACCTGGGTTGGTTTGGGCATATTAATGAGCATGGTAAGGATCAGTCCACTCTTACAGATGCCATAGGGGCACTTCTTGGTGAAGAATATAGCAGTGGCTACTAGCAAATTGGGGCTGTGACTGTTGCATATATTAAGAAAGGATGTGACTTTGATATTGCGCATGAGAGAACTCTTCTTGACTACTATAAACTTTTTGAAGATTATTGAAATCTTCCTGGAACTTTAGTCATCTTTGAAACTATTTTGGAACTTTAGTCATCTTTGAAACTATTAGTTATAATTGATAGGGAGTTTATTCTCAAACTTTATGCTGTTGGTGGAAAGTTTTTATGGTATTGTTATTCCTTTGCACATTATGGTTGTTGGTTGGTTGTACTTTGGTGCTGAACTTGGAAGACATGGTTTTAGTAATAATATAATGCACATGTTCTACCCAAGAGGTGCGTGCAAACTCCTTTTTTTTTTTTTTGGCTAAAACTCTTTTTCTTTTTCATTACCTAACTCACCAATGACATTTTTTTCCATTAAGAATGTGTGTGTGTGTGTGTTTTTTTAATTTACTTTATCATAGTTGACATGTTATATAATGATGATATTTAAATGTGTATTATTTTGAATTGATAAATGATATGGTAGAACACTATGTGAAGAAACTATAGACAAAACGGAATGGCAACCTAAGTAGAATTGACAAGATTGCTAGCTTATAACCATGTCATATGCACGAGTTTAATTAAGAATAATCACAATTAAATACATATACTTTTTTTTTTTTTAATTTATAAGTGAATAATTTTTTTTAAAAGAGAATCAAGTACATGGGGGGCATACAAGAAAAGAGCACTAAAGGAGATGCATATACTTTTATTATAGAGAGGACAAGTTATAGTCATCCTTTATTCTCCTTTTAAGTGCTATTTAACAGTCTATATTGTCCAAATTTTTATCTTCTCAACAAAACAAACCGCAACTTCCCCTCACAATTTTGCAACAGGTCACGTCTAGCGTTGAGATTTAATAAACTTGGTGTTTTGGGATAGGGATTTTGCCAATTTGGTTCTTCATGGAGAAGACAAGAAATTTTTTATTTATTTATTGGTAAATAAAAAGGCCTAGAAGGCACAATAGATTTCAGAAGAATGAGGGGGACACAGGAATTATGATCAATGGATTTATTGCCTTGTTAGGTCCTAGGAGAACCACCTTAAAATATATATATATATATATATATATATATATATTATTATGGTAATCTATTCATACATTTTTAAATTGTAAAATTATCCTAATTTTTCAACAAATTTCTCATCATTGACCCCACAAAGTTCTTTTCAATGGATGCAACTGTAAAATTATTTATGCTAGGCTGGTGAGAATTTTAAACTTTTGGGAGTTACTAAAATTATGGATATAATAGGTTGAATTGGTCAAAATATAGCAGTAATTCTTTAAGTGTTGTACCTAAGCTTCCTAATTGGATATACTCACATCATTGTATCTTCCTAATTGGATATACCCACATTATTGTATCAACTAATACAACAAAAACAATATTATTGTTCCAAAAACTTATTCCACAACTTGCTGAAGCTATTGACTGTAATTAGTAGAAAAAAAAATGGATTAATATTAAAGTGATTGTCCACCATTCATAGTTAACCACTTCAATAAGTTGTGGAAAAATTGTGATAATTGTGTCTCGATACATTGGTTTTTTTCAAAGAAACTTAAATGCGCCTAATTTTTTTTTTCAAATACATTTTTCTTCTAAAAAAAATTTCTGTAATTAATTTTTACCTATTTTTTTTTTTTACTAGAATTTTTACCTAGTTAAAGTTTGAAAATCTTGGAGTACCTCTATATTAAGAAAATATGACTTTTGATGTCAATTTTTCATTATTTTCAAAATACCCTTATTGTTAACTTCAAATTGATTTTTTTTAAACACAAATTAAGGACAAAAAATTATTATCACAAATGGTTAGCAAATTTCTTTTTTGAGAAACTTTGACAAAGGTTAAAAGACAAATAATAATAATAAAAAAAGAGTCATTTAATTTGACGTAAATACAAAAACACAATTGACTTGTACTATCCCAATACCTCGCATTTAAGTCTCATTAAAACCATTTTTATCGACAAACTTTTATTTAAAATTTTAAGTTTCAAGATAGAAATTCTACTCTAATCTAATTTAATTTCTCTGAACTTCTTATTCTTATCCAGTTTTTATTTTTTCTTTTTACTTTAAGATTTTAAATGCTAATGTACAGGGGCTTCTCTGCTGGAAAAAATATTCTCTATAAAATTGCAATGAAAAAATATAAAGAAAATGTAAAGGCACAATACCACTATCACACGTTAAAAATAACAATAATATAACCTCTTTTTTTTTTGTGTATATATATATATATATATATATATATAAATTCTACTTTTTCATGCTTTGCCATTCAATATTTCCTCAATTTGAAGACTTAAACGATATGAGTAATTAACTTTCTTCACCTGTGATATTCTCTCTCTACAAATTTACCATGCCTCCAAAAATTTTACAATATCTTCAATTTAGTCACTGTCTATTTTTCTTAGAAGTATGTGTAAGTAAATATTCAACGACAATTTTTTTCTACTTGTGTAGCTTCTACATTCTTTTTTCTTCTATTTTGCTTAGTAATTTATCATAGTCTAGTTTAACAAGTTATTTGTGAGTTTCAAATTCTTTGAAAAGACAGTTTTTTCAAAAGAATAATGAAAATTGTTGTTGTTTTTATCAAAGTTTTAATGTTTCGTTGGTGCTATCAAATTATACGATTGAAATTCATATTTTTGATTTCGTACTATAATGAAAGAAACTCAATCCTACTATTTAGAGATTGACAAAAATTGTTTAATTTTATGCATTGTTGGAGTTTTAAGACCCAAAACTTTTATATATTATTTTTTTAACATAAAGGAACCCATAAACATATGAAAAGATTAGTCTCAATTACCACAATATGTGATTCTAGTTTCTCACCTAAAAACTACCGCACCATTTTGGCAAGTTGATACATCTCTAAGAGAGCAAGTTAAATATTTCTAACCATCTAAAAAAAGAAAAAAATATATATATATATATATCACCTAAAAAATAGGAATTGATTTTTTTGCACTTACAAAAAATCAAGAGTTCACATTTCTTATCAAGTCTCAAGAGTTCACATTTTTTTTTTCCCACCTAAAAAAAAAAAATAAGTTTTTTTTTTTTAATCCAGATTAAACTTTCAAAATATCTAAAATTAGCTTTTTCTGGCTGATGATTTATCAGTAATTCAAAAGGTCAGAGGTTTAAACTTACAAAATCTAATCTTACCCACTAAACATGCCCTAATTGGCTAATTATAAGATTTAAATCTCTTTCATATACAATAAATACCTCCAAACTTTTTTTTTTTTTTTTTAATTTTAAATTTGAGTGGTGTACACGCACTTGCCAAAACCTGTTGTGCAATCCAGAAAACTCAACCAGCTGTAATATCTAGTGTTGAGTGAGAGCTTATACAAGATTTTTACAAGTAGATGAACATTTGATATTACCACCAAATAGTAAAGAAAAGGAAATAGTCTACTTTGAATCTAATCATCTTCAGTACTGATACTCGACCATCATAAAATTAACAAAGTCAGATAAAGCAAAGGGATATCAGAGCTATCCCAAAATAATTTGAGCAGGTAATAACATATATATGAACATGTTCTTATGGCTAATTAACATCTGCATTATAAAGAAAGAATCAGATGTCTTTTGGATATTTTCTTTGTAGCAAAACCTGACCACATGATTATGCAAGGGACGAGCTCCAAATTCGAAATGCCAATGAACCATAACTCAATTGACACTTCCTTCTAGTCAATAAGAAAAAAAAAAATGACACTTTCTCCCTTTATAAGTATTAAGTGGAGGATTGAATCAAAGAAATCACATGTGTAACTTATCAATAAAAAAATAAAAAAGAAGAAGAAGAAAAAGCATAGCATTTTATGTGCCTAATTTATTTTAATTAGTATTGGATAAATAAAAATAAATTGTATTCATTCAAATCAATTAGTTTGGATTAGGATTAGTTCAAATCATGATGAATTGTGATAAGTTTTGTTAATTGATTATAGGAAGACAGTATTTATCTTTTATCGAATTGGAAGTCAATCTTGTATAAATTCATTGTTAACAATGAACATAGAATAATCACGATTTTTTAAGTTACAAATTGTTGGCTAATCAAGTAGTTCATTAGGCTCGGTTCCTCCAAGCAATCAACAACAAAAACAAACTTGTCTATGATACAGAAACAACTAAATTCAAGAACAAAAGAGACATGTATAACTGGATATAAAAAGAAAAAGTTTGAAAAACTAAATCTTGAATCTAAAATCCCAGCAGCAAAGGTAGAAAGTTCAATAACGTCGCTAAATGCATGACCAGTATCATGATATCAGAAGTTTACAACAGATTGAAGGTAGACTCAATACCTTCATCCTCCATGAGATTACAAGGTTGATTGAGATCAAAATCCAATATTCTTTGACCACTCTGATTGACTTCTCCAGAGGATGCTACTTTAGCTTCATTAGTACCTCCTGGTGATACTACTTCACTGGATGTAGGAGCTTCAACTAGTCCTGTCGAATCACATCTTCTATGCCCATCATCAAGACCCCCATTCATAGGGAATGTCTTAATAATGCTTTCTTCTTCAATCTCATCATCTACAAATAACGCATTTGTTGCTTGTTTCTTCTTCTCTTTGTTGTGACTTGATCTGTGACCACCCAATGCTTGGAAAGTTGGGAAAGGTTTACCACAATCGCTGCACTTATAGCTGCCTTTATCATCATCAATCAAGCCAAGGTCTTCTTGTTCTAAATCTCTCAACATCTTTTTCCAATTCTTCACTTTCTTTTTCTTCATGTTTTTTACACTAACTTCATAACTATCTTTAAAGGGTTTACCTGGACTGCCACCTTTAGTTTTCTTGCTCTCTGTCAGCTCCACTATGTGCTTTTCTTGTTCTTCTTTACCACGACTATTACTTCTTGCAGCGAGGTACGGATTGAGACTAAAGAAACTCTTATCACGAGATAAACACATGAGATTCTGTGCAGCCTCCGTGCTACCAATACACTTCCTTCCTCTCTTGTCAGACTTAGACCAGTTAGATACATAGCTCAGAAGATCAACACCAGATCTCACATATGTCTCAGCTGAGCTATTATGATGAAGATCATCGTCATCATCCACTTCATGGTCCTCAGAATATGACCTGCCGGAACTCGAACTAGGACTGTTTTGATCAGCTATTGGAGGAGGTTGAATGCCCCTCCAATCTCTATCAGGATGAGACCTCATGTGTCCAGAAAGCGATTTCGTTGATGGGAAATCTTTGTTACATATACAGCACGTAAGCTTATCAGCCATCAGATCATAATTGACAGTCTTCGCTGCCAAACCCGAATCAGTATGACCCTCAAAGACATGTTTCTTGATGCTGTTCTTGGAAAGATCAAGCTTCATAGCCTGAAGATGAGATCTTCTGTGACCTCCCAAAGCTTTTCCACCATTAAACGTTTTGCCACAGAAGTCACAGATACGTATATCCTGATGTATATTCTGATCGCTCTCGCTCTCTTTTGTGGCCTTTGGCCTTTTGTTTTCACCATAAGCCAACGTCTCTAACGAAGATGACCCTTTCACCTTCTCCATCTCTTCAAGCTGGTTTTCTTGCTCATCAATATCCATTGGAAGGAGAAAAGAAAAAGGCACGAGAAAAAGGAATAAACAGCTAAGAAGCAAAGAGAGAGAGATACAGAGATTGAAAACAAAGGTTATAAGACTTAAGAGGAAAGGTTTAATAAGATGGAAGAAGAATAAGAAGATTTGGGAAGCGAGGAGGACTTGTTTTTGGACTGTGATATAGCGAGAATATCTCAGAAAATATGTGCAAATAAGTCGGTATTCATTAAATTTCCGAAACTGTAACAGATTTCCCATTGCACATGAATGACTTTTATTCTTACAATTAATACATGTAGTCTTCTCTGCCAACTTTTCTATGGCAAAGCTCGTAGGCTTCGGTTTCCATAAGGTATGTACATTATTCTAGTATCCCACAATATTCCCATTTAAACCTATTACATATATAGTTTTTTTTTTTTTTTTTTTGAATTCACACCTTGTTATTTATTTATTTATTTATAAACATACAGTTTTTTTTTTTTGGAGAAAGATAAACATACAGTGTTGTGTGTCTATATATATATATATGTATGTATGTATGTATAAAATTAATAAAGATAAACATAGGTGTTATGCTGGTTCATGTAGAAAAAAAAAAAATTGAAGTTCACCATATGATGAGTTTGAGAATTAATTGTATTTTGATTTTGATTTTTTGCATAATAGTTAAAGGAATAAGGATTTGAACCTTAGATATCTTACTTGAGGTACTTAAATATTGTCTATAAATTTATAAAAAGATGTCATTATTTAATTAATAATATATAGTAAGTTTTTTTTTTTTTTGGAGAAACATAGTATATAGTAAGTTGGTAACTTTCTTTTGGTATATGGATATATACTAATTAAATAGAGCTTAGAGCTAATGAACCGGTTTTTTCTCTCTCTTTCTCTAGCTGTTTTTGTGTTTATCATTTTCTTTTCTTGGTAGATTGTGTTAATCAAATTGTAAATGACACATATGTCTCACATCTTATCTCCATCTTCAAACACACCTCAGCTTTTGCACAACATTACCAAACAACTGAATTAGCCGTCAACTGATTTCATTCTCCAAAAAAAAAAAAAAAAGCCGTCAACTGATTTTGATCAGCCACAGTTAAACCGATTCATTCTCCAAGAGAAGTTTGACTGAGGTCAAGTACTTAAGTTATAAACCCTTACCCCTACATCTTTTCGAGGAGCCACCCATAAATCATGAACCACAAGCCTTTCTGTCTTCTGTGTTGATCCCAATAAGAATACTATTAAGAGCAACATAACTAATTAAAAACGTGGTGCATGTCTCCACCTTCATCCTCTATCTTCTTTTATTCTACTTGATATTTTAGCAATCCCATTTGAATCATAATTCCTACCTTAATCCCCATTATTACTCACTTGCTTCAGTTAATCAATTGTCAAATCATGTAAACATGCTAGAACTAACAAATGAGTTGGGTCGGACTGATTTGGGTTTGATCCAATTAAGTTACGGATTAGAAACTTATCGGATTAAAATTGATTGTTAGTTTTTCTTTAACTCTTACTTGGCCTTGGATGAGTCGAGTCAACTACATATGCCCTTTTTTAATGTAAAAAAAAGGGAAAAATAAAATTTTACATACTTTTTAATCTCTACACTCAAAGCTAAAAAATGGAACAATACATAAATTTTAATTTTAATAATCTTATAGTGTAACAATTCTACAAAAGAAGAAAAGAAAATGCATATACATGCTATACATAAAACATGAAATAAAGTTAAATCTCATATAAAACAATTAAGTATGCTTCTTTTTCTTTTTCTTTTTTTGAGGGGGAATTAAGTATATGCATTTGGATTAGTATTTTTACTAAAATTTTGTGTGCATAGTTTTCCTTTTCAGAAATATTTGCTTAGTTGTTGAAAGTTGGCAAAAGTATAGTTGTACTTAACAAAAATTAAGGCTTTAGGAAGTTTTATATAAGCATATAAGCTAAAAAGTTTAAATAAAAAGACTAATCCAAATTCACACTAAATATATATATATATATATATATAGAATTTTAAGTATAAAATATAACACGTTAAATATTAAAAAAAAGTAAATAATTAAGGGGAATCTAAAATCAATTTACCAAAAAAAAAAAAAACTTAACGTTATTAGTAGTTCTGACAAAGACAATATTTATATTTGAGAATTACACATCAAGTTAACAAGTTATACCTTCTCATAAATAAACAAATAAATATAAAAAAGTTAACAAGTAATGCTGTTACTCTATGAAAATTTCTAATATGACTTCATATTGTATGTAAAAATCCATTAAAACCGAATCAATAAAAGAAGACATTTTAAGTTTGGAAGAGAGTCTTAGTGAATGGTTCGTGCTAAGTTGATTTGGCCAGGTTATGTCATAATTATTAGGTACAGTTCAAAAAGATGTCAAACTATAGCGAGTTGTTACTAGGTCTACAGCAAACTACAGAAACAGACACTAAAATTATAGATAAATAGTTGTTTGGGCCACCACTTAATGAATAAGAGGAAAATCATGTCCTATCCAAATAAAAGAAAAGAAGAAGCTTTGTGGAACACGTCTGCTATTTATGCGTAGACATACCTGTTACATACCCACGCTTATGTATTTGGTGGAGATTGCACTCATATCATTTTATATGAAAATTAATTGTTCGCCCTCAAATTATATCAGAATAAGGGCTCCGTTAAAATTTATTTTTAAATTTTCAGTCATTAATTAGATTTTTATAATTTTAACAAAATTTTAAGAAAAAATTATAAAATTTGACAATTAACCACAACACTTAACAAAAGTTGATGAAGAGATATTAATTAAATAAATTTGAAACTTATAGGATTGATTTGAAGAAAAACAAATTTAGAGAATTGAAATAAATTATGGTGAAATTTAGAAAGTGAATTTTGTATTTTAGCCTTACTTTTATTATGCACTAATCAAAATATTGAATAATTTCTCAATTTTCTTAAGGATATATATTTTGAATAATTTTTTTTATATATAAATATAAAGATACACAGTTACACACATATGCACTCTGCAAAAGAGTTAAATAATTAATATTTTATGTTAGGTCATGATGAAGTTATACCTAATGTAACTCTTTCATTCTTTGTAACATTATACCACTTAATAACTTTTTATTACATTAATATTTGAAAATCCTATTTTTAAATTACAGATGATCTTCTTTTTTTCTTTTTCTTTTCTGTTTTTTTTTTTTTTTTGATAGGAGGGTTGTCTTAAACACATTGATTTTGAGATTTAATTGGTTTCAAACTAAGCTAGTGTGGTAATACATGAGGAAATCCTAAGAAGGATTAACAAAGTATAATTTAATCAAAATTTATTTACTGTTGAAGTATTATTCAA
The DNA here is from genome assembly GCA_030445155.1 of Quercus variabilis. Classification (NCBI taxonomy): domain Eukaryota; kingdom Viridiplantae; phylum Streptophyta; class Magnoliopsida; order Fagales; family Fagaceae; genus Quercus; species Quercus variabilis. The sequence goes on from CP129445.1 coordinate 23,768,181, forward strand.
ATAAAACTAAACTCGTGACATGAGTTTTTGTCTTAATTGGTTTCAACTTTCAACTAATATATAATGATTTACTAATAATCTTATGCTGTAAATTTTTTTTTAAAAAAATAATAATAAAACTCCTCTTAAGTGAAAATGCTAACGTAGAAAAAAGTAAAACTTTCAAAAAGTAAACGTGGCAATACAAGAGATACCCAATTTATACCAGTAAGGAGGTCAGCGGGGTGACTTCTCGGGCTACATGTAGAGGAAGAGCACAGGAAAAGAACTTCGGTTACAGACTCACAAATGTGGTTTTGGTGACCAAAAAATGAAAAAGGAAAAAGCTTTAACTCCATGCATGGCTGCATATCATGAAAACAACCCAGAAGCGATCACTTTGAGTGGTTCCCAAAGTACGTAGCTCCCATTTGTAGTGTTTGGGAGAGGTCATAGACTATCTTACCCCCTCTTTTATTTTGTTGGAGCGGTTGATTCCCGAAGTGGTGTAGAATAAATTGTAGCTAACTTATAACTGATAACGCGCCAGTTGGAGGATGTTGAATTAGCAAAAATTTGAAAACAAGAAGCTCATCATATTGGCTTTAATCACCATGGTAAATTACAAATACATTACCATAAAACACAGAAAACTAATAAGGGATGCATTGAGCTCTCTCTCTCTCTCTCTCTCTCTCTCTCTTCAAATATGAGAGATACATGGAAGGCCATATAAATGTCGCAGGCATAATTGCTCAAGCTAACACAGCTTTTGAAAGCAGGCAATTTTCAAGCCTATACGTATTTCCCTCTATATTTTGGCTTAGGCTCTTTACCGAGTTTAGAATCACCAGTGGCAGTTAACTGAGGATCTGGACTGAAAACTGCAGAATGAAGATTACCGTCTTCTAACCACTTCAGATGGTTTTCCCTGAAATCTATATGTTTTATCCGAGCTGCCTCTGCAATTTCCTCAGTGTAAGGACTTATCTTGACCATGGTCAGTAATACACGGCTATAACGTGAGCTCAATATCTGCTCGGAAGTAGCAATCAGTTTGAAACACGGATGCTCTGGGAAATGGTTTTCTACATTATCATCTTCTCTTAATACAGGGTAAAAGAAAACAAGCCTGCCCCCCATTATAAGCATCCTAGCAGCAAGGTCAAGCAAATCATGGACACACTCCACTAAGCTGTAAGCTCCAGTGGATGGTATGTGGTCTGTCCTCTTGTCATCAGGAACAGTATAAGGGTCCACAGTCCCCTTCAGCAACTTACGTCCACCAGATTTACGCCCCCCAGCACGAACTCCATAAGGAGGATCACAGATTATCGCATCAAATACCTAACAGCAAAGCATATGAATCAGCACAGAGGATGCAGCAAACTGAATGGAAAATTAAAATTGTGGAGCTACAAATTCTGAAGTAGGCAATTAGATTCCTGGCAACTAGGACCATAAAATGCCACCATAAGTCTCTTACAGAATTGTTTCAAGTCTCATCTTAAACAAGAAGCAGAAAAAAACAAGTTAAGAAGCAATATTTGAAAGCTCAAGCCGTCAACCCAATGTAATGAAATGAACCTAGTAAGTTCAGATTGTTCAAAACAAACAACTTGAAATTCTTCAATTTCAAAAGGTGAAAAAGATATCAGCAACAATGACAATAGCATGTTCCCAAAAAAAAAAAAAAAAAAATCATTGCATGTATCAAAATGACTCCCACATCCAGCCATTCCATTCCGGTCACTAGTCATTTGACCTTCCCAAGTCCCAACCACGAGCTCAATAAGCCATTCAAAACATTCTCATGAACTTTAGCATGCACTCCTAATGCAGATAAGAACACCACAAATCCATTAGATTAGGGGAAGATAGGATGGTACCCCAGTGTCCGCATTGCCACCCCAATGTAAAGGGAACTACATGCCTTCTTCTCTGTCTAGACTTTTAAAATCATAACACACCCTCAAGCCTTATGGTTTATTCATCATCAAAATTTAGTTCTAGGTCAACAAATTTATTCATTTTCTTCCCCAATTTCAAAAGCATCAGGGTGAAATCCTGTGATAAGTCCATGTGGGTAAACTAAAATATAGGATAAGGCTGAATGAGGAATTGATATACTATTTTACAATGAAATGCAAACAAACAAAAAAGAGAGGCTAGTAAGCCTTTTTATGAATTTATGAATGAATGGCACACATTGGGCGACCCTTTTTTGATAACTTCCTGTGCTATTATCAGCTTCTTAAAACTGGCTATGGAAAGAGGGAAAAAGCTGCATTTGGTGAATCTGGCGAATTTAAACCAAAGCTGTCAATATGAAACATTCTATATAAATCTAAATTCTGTTGGAAAGAAGAAGTAGCCATACGGGAAGAAACTACCTTTCATGAATCTGGCAGATTGAAATTTGTCCAAACTCCAAATTTCCAATTAAAACTAAGTTAGCTTCCATGAATCATACGTTTATCTAAGGCCTCTTGAATAAAAATACAAAAGCTTTATAGACAGGAGAGAAAAGATGTTAGTACAAACTAGGACAGTATGGCGTGAGGTTTGAGTGATACCAAACTGGGACAGTATAGCATGGGTTTTGAGCAATACCCCAGTGGTATCAACACCTCTTGCAGAGCCAGGGAACTGGGATTTGAACCCCACCAGCATCTCCCCCTATTTGCCAAGCAAAAAAACTAGGACAGTATAGCACAATTGAACATCTTAAATTTACCCTATTTGATATACAGGGAACTTTCTATTCTTACCCTGGTACATGGTATATTTGTCAAGAGTCACATTCACTATCCCACACGTTACCTCTAATGCCATGCACCACCACATTGGAGCATCATCAGTTTGACATACAATTAAGCAACGCCAGGTGAAATACCCTTAATTTTTTTAGGTGACCCAGTAGCACTGCCACATCAAGGCATCTTATGATCTTATCAGCTTCCCTAGCATACAGTCTGGAATCTGGATTTACCAAAAATAAAATTAGAACAATCTGCTCCAAGAGGAGGGATGATTTTAATCAAAGGAGAGTATTCAAATAGATAGCCCATGCTTCTGCAAGTTTGGGGCATATCCATTAATTCCATATTTGAATACCTTGCCATGAGTTTAACATTGATTCCTCACTCAAATAAAACATCACTATGTGATCTCCATATCAAAATGTGACTCAATGTCATCCACATATGTAGATATACATTACTAGCCCATTTGTCTCTGCCAAAGTCTCACGATCCAAACTGATTTTATTTCCTCATCAATTACACCAGGTGCTTCCAACAGAACAGAGAGAAGCAAAAATACAACTTTATTGTACACAATCTCCTTATTCACTAGAATTACTAGAAAATCTTATTTATCTTCTTGAGCATGGTCCTTGCAACAAATAATTGAACACTCGATAAATTCAAATTCTCATCTATCATTCTCTTCTTAAATTTGCTTTGTTTTTAGACACAAAATCATTTCCCTACAGATCTGTTATGTTGGATAGGGGAAAAAATTGCCAAATTAAAGTGATAAATCCTAGTGTGCTGATCTGTAAGTGACGTATCATGAAATTTATATCTTCGGAAGGCATGAAGCCAACTTAAATAGGAAGACTTCATCCATGCCCATATTTGAAAATATCACATAAAAACCAGGTCTGAACTCTAATATATGTAATATCAATAGAAGTAAGTCTACATATCAATTACTCATCCAGTAAAAATCAGTGACACCAATGAAAGAAAATGCAATGCTCAATCACCCAGCTCATTCATTTAGAATCCAGCTCAAAGCATAATCTAGTAAAAAATAATAAATCTTAATGCATGGATGTAAATGAAGTAATGGTATTATAGAGTACATCTAGCCATTATCCTTTTGACAATGATAATTGATAAACCACTTTATTATCCTCAGCCAGGCCTACATTCAGCCTTAGAATTTTACACACAGTAATTATTACTAACTAAACAAAACTTACAGTTTTATCAATTTCATTAAATTACTTAAAATGGCACATTCATTATCCCTTAAATCAGCCATTTCATGGTTTTAACATCAAATCTTTAGAAAAAATGAGAAAAAATCACCTTAAAGGAAAGAGCATATACTGTGATTACACTTCAAAAGAAAAAAAGGTGGGTGTAATAAATTGTAGATAAACCCTGCCAAACATTAGCATCTATGAAATCATCAAATTGAAACATTTTGAAAGAACTACTGCCATTGGGATTCTCCAAACAAACCGCTAAAATTTTATCATCTTATATACCTTATTAGATGTTGAAAAAGGTTCAATGCACTTTGTCTTTGGGTAGTAAATGTCCATAATCAAAAAGACTGTACTGCTATTCAGCAAACCCAACTCATACCATCATCACAGAGAAGGGGAGTGGATGGAGGGTGCTTCTCAGCTAGAGTTGGGGCTCCAAGGAGAATCACAATGGTAAAATACAAAATATCAAACCACAAGAGAATCAAGTGCCATGCAACTATAGATCTTCTTGGACCTTTAACATAATGCCATGTCTCATTGCTTTTATCAGTTTGCGATAATCAAAATTAATAATCTATCATAATGTCATTATCAAGAAATAAAAGTTAGTATGCTGATATGTTTCACTCAAATGATAATAAGTATTAAATAATATAATAGGAAAAGCAGTTACAATGAAACAATTCAAAACTCTGAATAGCATAGCACAAATGATAGATTAAGGATGCATTTTGAATTGAAAAAGAACCGTATAAATTACAAGAAAACAAACAAGGTAAGGACTCATATACAACAGTAAAAAGAAAGTTTGCAAGAAATGACCTCTTTCAATCCAGGGCGCCATGGAGGAAGGTTATTGTCTGCCCTTAACAGACCAATTGGCATCGGTAACCCATACTGCAAAAAGAATGGGATTAGCTAGAATTATAGGACTAAAAAGTCTCATAATTGACTTTTAGTCACACCAGGGAGTTTCAACCTAAAAATTTCTCTTTTTTAGTTGTCTGTTGATGATAACGGAAAGCATTTTAAAGTACTAAAAAAAATGTTCGAAATCCAAAATTGTAAAGCAAATATACCTGCTTAAAATTGCTCCAAACATTACAATCAGGACCTCGCCCATCACGAACTACCCTAATGTCTATGTCTGCACCCTGAACAATTTACATCAGTTCATACTGAAAGAAAAGTATTTACGTGCAAATAGTTCAAATGATTCAGAATTCAGAAAAAGAGCAAGAAATACAAACCATTGTCATTGCTCCAAAGTGAGCTGCAGCAACAAGAATGCTACCAGTGCCAACAAATGGGTCATAGACAAGTTTGCCCGGTGTGGCCAATGCTTGGTTGGCCATTAAGAAAGCCATTTCTGCATCCATGGCAGTTGGGCCAAGATAATTGCGGCTTTTTAACTGATATGTTGGCAAAAGGCTCCTATCGGCACCCCCAACTTCCCGACCAAAAAAGATTCTCCTTCCATCAACTGGTGGAAGTCCATTACTAGATCCATAGTCATCAGTTTCCATAACCCAAAACTTATGATCTGGATTCTTCAAATTAACTTGACCCTGCAGCCTATATAGGTCAGCAAAACCGCTACCAATGACAATCATTACAACACAGATACATACATGCATAAATATGTCTCACACCTTCTCTTTTGAGTTTATAAAGAAACATTAACGAATTTTATTTTTGCAAAAAGACATCTACTTTTTCTTTTTCTTTTTTAATCTAAGCAAAATGTAAGAGGTTGAGCCTTGGTGCATTGGCAACTGGCAAGTGCCTTCCACCAAAAGCAACCAGTCGTGGGTTTGAGTTCGGCAATCAGCCTATCCAAAATAAATTGGGGATAAGGGTCCATCTGGTTAGGTGTTTTTGGAGCCCAAAAGAGCGTTTTTAAAGCCCAAATCTCCATTTTGCAACAGCAACTCCTTATAAATTTTTTTTTTTTACAAAAGTTCATTTTAAAACCAAAACACCATTTTGCTACAGCTTATCCAAACGCACCCTAAGGCTGCCATGACCTCTCCCAGACCCATTAAAAATATAGTGAATAACTTACGAACTACAACGAATGAAATACACGTACAATGACGGAAAAATCAACTATGTGATGCAGAGTTGAGCCTATCCTAAAACTCGAAAACTTAAATCACAAATAACAATGAACAGGAGCATTAACATATACCTTGAAAGGAATGTAGGTAAATCCTTTGATTCGATCATTTTGTTCTTGGAAGCTAATGACTTTCCCAAAGCTATCAACAGTAATTTTGAAAGTGGTACCAGACTCCAAATATGGCAACTTCCTCTCATCTGGATAGCTCCTTATAGACTCTTCCAATTCTTCATAGCTACTCCCTTCTCCCCAAATTTCATATATACCCTTCACAAGTATACCTACAATTTCCCAAACCCCAACAAGGTAAACTGTAATTGTAAAAGCATATTGAAAACTGTAACGCTATAAAACTAACAAACACAGAAAAAACAAAAACAAACAAACAAGACAAGACAAAGACATAGTTAAGGGGGTGATGAGTACTTCGATTGGCGATGTTACGAGCGACATCCTCGGAGGGGAGGTTGACGTAATGGAAAGGAGAGTCAGGATGGTGATGTAGCGGAATCCTCCACTCCAACGAAGACCACTTGTCTTTGTCGTCTAAGAAGAGTTCAGCTAGAGATTCGACCTCTGCTTTTCTGTAATCTAACAATCTGTGGAAGAACATGCACAGATACCACATTTTTTTGAATCTATTTGGCTTGCTATTTGCTAATGCTACTAGCTACAACTACAACTACAACCACGAGTCGGCCAGGTTTAGAGGGAAAACGAAAAGTCGAAAACCCAAAACCCTTGGGCTGGCTAGGGGGTGTGTTTGTAGTTTGCACTTTACACTATTGTGTTTCTGGAGTGCTCAACGAAATGACACCGTTCCTAGAGAATTTCCTTTGTTAACTTTTTTTTTTTTTTTTCATCAAATAGGTTATTTATTTATTTTTTAAAAGTAGTATTTTTAGAGATTATCAATAACAAAATTGATTAATTTATGATGAATTTTATTACACAATTTTTTTTTTTAAGCTAGCAAAATAGTACTCATAACTCATAAGTCATGCTTAATTAATGCGATACCAGCCATATAAATTTTATGGCGTGCTTTTGTGTTAATAATAATAATAATAATAATAATAACATGGATATGGATGACTGAAATAACTGCATTTTGCAATTATGCAACTATAAGATCTTTGTAAGGCATATTGCCGTTTTTTTTAGTTTTTTCTGCTTCCAATAAAGATTGAAGTTTATTATATAAAATAAATAAGTAAGATGTAAAATGGAAGCCATGGCAGCTAACCAAGCCATTGAACTCTCCTCTGAACTAGGTTTTAACATGATTATCTTTGAAGGCAATTGTGAGAATGTTATAAGGGCTTTAACGGATTCCTCACCATCATTAGCAACTTTCAGTTTGCTAATTTAGGATGCACAAACATTGGCAGATCGGTTTAATGGGCTTATGTTCAAACATGTGGGTAGGAAAGGTAACAAAGTAGCTCACGACCTTGCTAGATATGCACGTCATGTCACAAGTTATTATGTATGGATAAAGGATGTTCTAGTCCATTGTTTGAATGTTTATCAAGTAGACATGCCTTTAACTGAATAAAATTCAAGTCTTCTTTCTCAAAAAAAAAAAAAAAAAGTTTGCTGGGTGTGGCCAATGCTTGGTTGGCCATTGTTGATGCCAATTTTTTGAATCTGTACCCAAAAGCTCATACGGAGGAAAGCCCAATGAAAAGCAAGGCCCAAAGGCCCGCCAAGAAGACCAAAAAGCAAGAGAGGTCCAAAGAAAGAAATGCAAAGGAAAGCGATTTGCAATAGAATACAGTTCTCCAGCAGAATGATTTCGGCAGATAAAGACAAATTAGGCCCAAGACCCTTTTGATCCAATTAACATTATTTGGTCCACAAAGATCCAAATCCTTTTGTATAAAAGAATAGGTGTGAAAACTAATATGAAAAAGCACGATGAAAAGAAACAAGGAATAAAGAAGTGTTAGCAGCAGGAAATGTGTGAAGGAAAGAAAATCCAAACTAATGGAAATGATAAACACAGCAGGAAATGCATGAAGAAATAAGACAGAGACACGCAGCAGAACGAAACAAAGCTAATCTGTTATGGCAGAAATGACGTGGGAATGAAAGAAGACAAAAACAAAAGATAGTGGAGCAGGCACACAAAGGCCGGAGTACCACCAACCTATACCCAGCCAATACAAGGGTGGTGGAGGGAAAATTTGTCTATATTTGATTTCCAGCCGTGACTTCTTTTGGAAATATACCTTACTGGGATGGTATCTTATCCAAAAGAAGTAGTAGATGGTTGAGACCATCTGATGCATGCTATAGAACTAGGTAGTGAGGTAGCCCAATCCTTATCAATTTAAACCTAGAGGTAGAGGTATAAAGCAAGAACAAATAAAATAGAATTTTGTCATTAAGTGAATAATGGTGCTGCTAACGTATTCTAGGCAGAGGTAGTGACTGGACAACTAATGGGTTGGTGGGTAATCCTAAAGGAATGCCCACAACAAGCCAAAAATAGTTGGTGAAGCCCTAAAGGTAAAAGGGAGAAATCCTATTGAATCAATTTGCTATAAAAGAAGGAGGTAGCCATGGATGAAAAAGGGCGGAAGCACCTAAGGGGAGGAACCCATGGTAAGAGAGTAGTAAGAACCTAGGGAAGGCACTTAGAGAGAGAGGCACCTAGGGAGAGGGGGTTTCAAAAGGAAAGATACCCAAGGGAGAAAAACAACCCACGACAATAGAGTAGTAAGCAATTAAGAGTAAAAAGAATGGAGAAAAAGAAAGAAAGAAAGTGGTAAAAAAAAGAGAGAAAACACGGCAAGAATAGGGGCATGCATCAATAGACCCTTTTAGCAAACCTATTCTTTGAAGTCTCCAAAAATAATAGTTAGCAGCCATTTAGGTCTATTCTAAAAAATGCATAACTTTGATGGCAAAAGCCTATGACAAGGTTGTTCAAGTTGGAGTTTGGGTTCCTTCTTGGTTTACTTATTCTATGGGAAGATTCAATACTTGATTTTGATTGCAAATATATTTGATTTCACTCGTTATAACTTATATATGCTGTATTTAGTCATTCTGTTGTAGCATGTTTTTATCACGTTCGTTGCATCAGTTGTCCTGTTGTGGTATCTTTAGTTGTTATACTAGTTATTCTACTGTATATCCTTTTTATTATATTTACCGTGTTAGCTATTATACTAGCTAAACCTTTTCTGCTCAAGCTTTCTTATTTCTTTGTTATTACATGTTTTACTTTTGACACAAACTACTCATAATTCTGCCATAAGCACATGTATACATTGTATCTCATGTTTTGCAAAAATATATTTTATATATGTATGTGTGAATACATATAAGTGTATTTACGAATATAGGTATGTATATATTTGAGAATATGCTAACCCATTTAAACTAACATTTGTTTGATGGGTATTTTCTTTGGGTTTTAGATTTGTTTATGTATAAGAAGTAGAAAAGCATTTCTGTAGTAAAAAATGAAGAGTAGTCATCCACATTACAGAAAAGTGCAGAAAGTTTTACTGCACAGTAGAAGGTGTTACTGCACAACAAAAAGCTTTATTGCACAGTAAAAAGTAGGGGTGTTCGCGGTGCAGTGCGATGCGGTTTTGAGCCATTTTTAGCACTGCACTTTGCAGTGTGGTTTAGCTAAAACCATACTGCATCGCACCTTGTTTTTGCGATCACATGTACGGTGTAGTGCGGTTTAGAGTTTAGCCAAAACCATAACCGCACCACACCTCGTTTTTGCAGTCATATGTGTGATACTATGTATAAGATGCGGTTTGAAGTCAGTATATTTTTCAAATTTTGGGCTTTTCCTACTCAGCCCAAAACTAATTTTTCCCTTTTTTTAGGCCAAATTTTAAATTATTGAGCTAGTTTTTCTTTATTTTTGATTGGCTTTTCTAGTTAACACTTGCTAGGGTTATTAAACATTTTTTTAATAAAAAAACTAGGGTTATTAAACTATTAATAATATATTTAATATTAAAAATAAATAAATATATTAATATATAGAGAGGGTGCAGTGCGATGCAGTTTTCTTATTATAAAACCACAAATCGCACTGTACCATGCGGTGTGGTGTGGTGCAGTGTACTATTACTTACGGCGTGGTGCGGTTATGCCATTTTGCGGGTGGTTTTGGTGCAGTTTGTGTGGTTTATGTGGTTTGGTGAACACCCCTAGTAGAAAGCTTTACCGTAGAAGGTTTTACTACATAGCAGAAGGTATTACTGTACAGCAGAAAATTTTACTACACAGCAAAAAGTTTTACTATGCAACAGAAGATTTTATTGCACAGTAGAAAGTTTTACCGCATAGCAGAAAAGTTAGTCTTGTGACAGGAACTGAAGAGATTTCCATCTGCGACAGAAACAAAGGAATAGCCCATTTTGCAGCATCTTCCCTTGGACTTGGAATTAACACTTACGCACAAACTAGCAACGGCAGAATGGTACTTTGGAGCCCATTCTGCGAAGCGCTAGGCCCAACTTCCTTCTTAGAAAAAGCCTAGACTAAGCGTTGTCCAATAACATCAAGGTGCGTGTCTAAGGTACAAGAAACGTAAAAAGAACCCTCAACAGCCATTAAGAAAGCCATTTTTGCATCCATGGTAGTTGGGCTAAGATAAGTGCAACTTTTTAACTGATATGTTGGCAAAATCAACACCTCCAATTCTTCTAGTTGGGTCCATTCAAACCACTTCAATCTATTTTGATTTACTTTGGTCTTGTTCGGTTCATTCAATCCACTTCAGTCTTGTTAGGTACATTTCGGTCCACCTCAATCCTATTCGGTCCATTCTAGTCCTAGAGTTGTGTTTGTAGATTACACTCAGCTTTTTTTTTTTTGGGTGGGGTGGATGAAGAAAATGACACCGTTCCCAAAAAATTATTATTTTTATTACTTTTTTCCTTTTTCAAATATGAATTTTAAAACAAAATATTTTTAAACTGGCAAAATAGCACTCATTTAGTCATATATAAAACATAATTTATTTATTTGTAATTTAATTAATGTGATATCAATAACATACTAATAAATAAAATTTTGGTTAAAAAACAAAATTCATCCTCTATGTTTTATCAGATTTTATTTCAGTCCTCTAACTTTAAGTTCTCTCTGTCAACTTTTGTTAAATGTTGCGATTGATTTTCTAAATTTTTAATTATTTTTCTTCAGTTTTTTTAAATAAAAAAAACGATTAATAATTGAAAAATATTTTCCTGATTATTTTTTAAAAAAATTAATGATTGAATTCTAGTGAAATTTAGAAAGTAAATTTTGCATTTTGGATTAAGTTTTTTATTTTATAAAAATGCTAAAGGTATTTGTATTATGAGTTTGATGTGACATGATTGAGCTTTAACCACTTCATAAATGAATGAGTGATGATATATTACAAAGTTTACTACATAGAGCTTACAAATTGATGTGTCTCCAATTACCAAAAAAAAAAAAAAAAAAATCAAATATTCATTGTCATATCAATTTGTAAGTTATAGTACATTTAACATTTTCCTCAATGAATATTTGAATTGTTTCTTTGTATTTAGTGACACATCAATTTGTTACCTCAATATAGTATTTGTAATACTTTAGCTTTACACTATATTTTGTATATTTATATATTAAAATATCCTTATTTTATAAAATTTTATACTAACTAATGGCAATTACCATTTTTTTAAAGAAAGTTTCAACTTATAGCGTCCGCTCCTTATCATCAGACAAAAACATCAATTAGTTTTTAGAGAAATTATAAGATCCACAGTAGACAAGTGATGTGGTCCACTATTCTACTAAAAAACGGTCACTTGTTTAAAATTGTTAGTTAGAAATTTTTTAAAAAAAGAAATTAATTACTGATTCAGCAATTTTAAACAAGTGAAAGTCTTTTAGTGAAATAGTGGACAAATAACATGGTCCACCAAAAGACACTATAATTTTTCAAGTTTTTGGTATAAACGTTAATTGAATTACCGATATCTTATTAATCCATTAGAGACTTTACCGTAACAATTACCTTAATGACCAAGGTTGTCGTAGGTATAGAGTAGACTAACCAATTTCGCATCCATCCCGCCATAATTTTCTCTCTCGCTGTCTCACTCTCTCTCTCTCCGTACAATCTGCAAAGTTGAAACTATTCAAAGACAACCTAGAAGAAGATGATGAAGGTTTCAACGTTTGTAATATTTCTCTAAATTTCTAGTACCTTGGTCCTTGGTTAAGTATATTTAGTTTACTTCATGTGAAAATTTTAACATATGCTAACACGTCTCTATTAAGTTTTACTGCTATTTAGTAGCGTATCAAATCTTTTTAATTTGCGTGCTTCCGTGATAGAATGATGCGTTTTCAATTATTTGATTTCTATGAATTTCATTGCGATTTGCTAGTTTATCTATGAATAGACATGGTCTAGGACCTATGAAGCACGGGTACGTTTCGGGACTCGGGTGCAGGTGCGGGACTCGGCAATTTTTGAAAAAGTAGGGTGCGGGTGCGGCGGGACTCGGCGATTAAAAAATTATTAAAAATATTTTTATTTATATTTTCTATATATTTTTACTATTAAAATATTCATAAAAAATACATTGTTATGCCTTGATTCACAAAACAAAGAAAGAAGAAGGCAAGAAACACATTACTATGCCTCTGAGGTCAGAATTTCGGCTTTTCTGGCGATTTTCAAGGCCGATATCGGCCTGTTTCGGTCGTTTCCGGCATATTTCGGCCGTATCGGCCGTATTGGTCGCCGGCCGATACGATCCAATACGGCCGATATGGACCAATTCTGGCCGAATCGAGCCTCGTTGGCGCAAATCCGAAAAAAAAAAAAAAAAAAAAAAAAAAAAAAAAAAATTAGACTCGGGGTCAACCGCGTTGGATGCCGCTGCGTCCCGTGTAAGGCCGCGTCGGACTCGGGTGTGGCACCCTCCCAGCCGCGTCTGTGCTTTCTAGTCTAGGACAATAATTTGAGGCCAGGTTTGGCACTTTTAGTCAAGTGGCTTTGTAATGACAAGTCAAAAATCACAATTGAGGCTCTTTGTAATTGTTATGCTTGATCAACTAATACAATTTAATATCTAGTGAATCTAGGACATCGCAAGTTCTAAAAGATGTCTGTGTTTTGAAATATATGCATAATGTTCTATTTGGAGGTTGAAAGATGCCAGCTATTTTTAGGGTTGAAAAATACTTGCATGCGTGAGTTGAATGTACTGAGGTTTTGAGATTGTGTCTCATTTGTGAGTTGGTATTAAAAGATTGTTTTAGGTGTAACTGGATTTAGGTTAGTTTGTGTTTTTGAGTATGTGCTTGTGAGGTTTGTGGGTATTGTTTATAAGAGTTTGTGAGTGTAGTTTGTGAGGTTTGGTTGAGGGGTTATGGTTCATATCACTGATTGTAGATTTTGGTTGGCATTACTTGTGAAAGTATGCATTGGGTTGTCTAAGCACATTTCATTTTCTGTCTTGTATTGGATATTTTCGATTTCTTGTCTGTGTGAATAGGCTTCCACTTACCCCAAATTCTAATAAATTTTTACTGCAAATTTTTCTGTTACAACGATTTTATTTGGTTTTATTTTGTGGCACAATGTGCTTGAAAGATGATAAATATGAAAAATCAGGTTGAGCCAAACAGAAGATCAGAAAATTTGATATTGGTTGCACCTTGGAGGAGCTCAATTAATGTGAAATGACCATTAATCAAGTGTAGGCAAATCTCAACATGAGCACCAGAGCTTAGTTTTGAGATGACTGGGTAGTTGACAGCTATCCACAAGCTAATGGTATTTGTTTAATTACTTTGGATGTATAGCATTGTTTGATATGCTATACTGTGTTTCTTTATGAGGTTGTGAAGGCTGAATATGATCATTGATGAATGCTTTTGTACCTCACGAGATTCAATTCTTTAGAGCTAGCTATAGATGGCTCTATGATAAATTACCACATCTGTTCTATAGCATATGTACTGTGATAAAGTGATGATCCTCTTAACCACTGTCAATATAGCATACCATCACCATTTCTTTTACACTTCACACTGATATTAGTTAAGCATCTCCCCATAACATAATTGGATTCTTCTTTCTGCTTTTGATGTTGTTATTCTGTGACTCTTTTCGACAGCTTAGGAGGATGTGCTTGACCTTGATGCTAATGGAAAAGGTCTAACCATATGTTTTTGATGACTTCTTCGCTTAAAGTTGCTCGTTCAATTGTTCTGTTATGACTTTGTGAACAAGTTATGGTTGACTTACAGTGTACCAAGTATGATTGTACTGGAGAAGATTCACTAGTTGCACAGCATGATTTTCTCCCTGTTACATCTTCCAATGCAGATACCACCTGGAGTTATGTGGGTAAAGATATGGTGAAACGATATACTACATATGAGTATAAGATATAAAATATAAGTTTGCCTAACATCTCATGAGGCCCTAGGTAGATTAACATTGTTTTGGAATGAAACCCAATTGCTGTGGTTAATTGGTGCAAAGAGTACGACATTTGTGAAGTGGGTCTGAGTTTCATCCTTTTCTCAACTATTGATACCTTTTTATCCCTTTAAGCTTCTGAATCTAGATGAGGCTCATGGTTTCTTAAGTCTATTCCACCACATTTAGGATTTAGTTCATCTTTATATTTCTGTGTTCAAGTTTTCCTAGGATTTAGTTAATTTTATGACTGTATGAATCAGTTTAAAAAAACATCAATGTTCTCAATGAATTTCCTTTATCTGTTTGTTACAACTGAATATAATTGAGCTTCATGAGCTTTAATAAAGAGTGCACTTTCCTCATCATTTAAAAAAAAAAAAAAAAAATCCTCCTGCCTGAAGTTCTTTGCTTGGAATCTTATTAGTTGATTTATTTCTGGCTATGTTCGTGAGTTTGTAATTAAAGCTTCAGGTGATCTTCAACACACATCCCTCTATACAACGGCACTTCTAATTAAGCATCTATTGCCCTGTTGTCTTTTTCCCCCCCCTTCTTGTTCTGAGCATTTATTGCTGTTTCAGACTCATGAACATAAGAGCATGTGGAAAAATCTGCTGGCACCAGACATTTTCTTTTCTATATCCATAAGAAACCTTTTAAAGTGAAGCAAAGGTTGTTGCCTAGTGTTGGTCCCACAAAATAGGGTCTGGGGAGGTGAGATTTGGATTAAGGTATAGCCTTCTGCAGGTTTGAAGTGACCAACATGTTCACTTTTGCCCACAGCCCAGGACATTTATTATTACACCAAACAAAGCTCCCTACTTTCTGAAGTTCTATATTTATTAACTTGGCTATCTTATACAATTATGGTCATCTCAGATGCTAAAACCTCAAAGGTCTTTGAAATAACCTTGCAGTTTTCCATGAATACAAGTCTTACATATTTGAGTGTCACCTGATCCATGGATAATCTTTTCTTAGGATTCTTGCTGAGACATTGTTCTATTACTTGAATTATCCTGAGAAGCTGGTGGAAATCATGGGAGTTGCCAATTTTGGGGTCGACTAACTGCAGGTACTTCCTCTCTTTGAGAAGGGGTTTTGCCTGCAGATATGTGAGATAAAATTTGTATGAGCAATCCAGTTAGGATGTAAGAAATGTTCCGATTCTATATATGCATTGTGGTAGAAAGAATCAAGATCAAAATAGAGTATGTTGATTCAGTTTGCCTTTCACTTCCTGATGTAATTCTTGCACATTCTGATATTCTACACTTGGATTTTTAACTTGATAAAGTTAAACCTATCATATTTAACACACACACACACACACACACACACACTTATATATAGAGAAATTGGCATAAAAAATGTATTTGGATAAATACATACCTATATATAGAGAGTATTTATACAGTCTTTACAACTACAAACAACAATGGTCACATCTACATAATTTCTTGTGGATTAGTATACATTCTGAGAATAAAGAAAGAAAAAAAAGAAGAAAGAATGGCTAGTTAGGAACTTAAGACACAATTGAAAACCTTAACATGCCATTCTGGATGATTGTGGTTTGACATATGCCATTTTTGTGAAAGATAGAAGAGCTTGCACAAACTCAATTGATAGTGCTAATTCTTTACAAGGCTCTTGTTGGCACTTGATGTTAACACCAAGCCAGGTTGTAGTGATGCTAAGCTTTGATACGCTACAATCAGCATGGTTGGATGTCCAACAACAGATTTCAAATGAATTAAGGACAATACTGTGACCCGACTGGAAATAAGATGTAGTACATGTTGGTGCAAATACAATGATAATAGAAATAACACAAAGAGAAACTGAAAATACTTCTGAATATTATTAATAATTTGATACCTCCACTCTTTACCTCTCCCTTGCGCACGTATTTAGCCCAATATACAACACAATACATTTTAGCCCATTAATCACCACAATTAAAAAGAATAAAGTAGCCTCTCTTCTTTTCAATGTGGGATTAAACATTTTCACTAACTCCTCATCTCTCACATCTTTACATTTATATTATAACATTTATTCATTTTAATTATTTAATATTAACATGCTCCAACAGTATATAATATGGGCAAGTTGAAACTTTTCTCTCAAGATGGTCTTAAGTCATCATCTCATTATTCATTCTACTTTCTGGTAAGCTAATTACTAGAAGTTTCTTCTAGAAGTATAAATGATTGGTATTTTTGTTCTTACCCATCCTGCAAGACATTTTTTACCTAGCGTCTTATCCTTGGTCCTCCGGCCTGTGATCAGCTCTAGTAGAACCACGCCAAAGGAGTAAACATCTGTCTTAGTGGACAGTTTACCACTCTCTGCATGTTCTGCTGCTGAATATGCTGAAGTCGCATCAATTTTGTCTTTGGTGAAGTGATCTGTTTTGAATGTGTTTTCTTGCAAGCCCAAAACCTCCAAGCTAACAAAAAGTGAGATTTTTGAAATTTGTTTTTTGTGTATATACCAAATATATAGTCTGATACAAGCTTAATAATTTATATTCAAGCTGTTACCAGTGGTGCAAAATCATGGTTTAGAAGAATGTTATTTGGTTTGATATCTCCATGAATTATATTGTTTTCATGTAGGTAATGTAAACCTCTGGAAATTCCCAGCGCTATCTTTATCCTATCAGTCCAAATCAGAGGTGTGGAGTTTTGTCCTGTGCATTGGCATGAATTTCATCTAGCATTAGCATCAAATAATCTCTTAACTGCCAAGGATAAAGTACTTCATATAAAATAATAAACAAAGAATTGTATTTTCCATTTTTTTTTAAAGGACAGTTTTCATCCAAACTAGTTTGGAGGAATTTCCTTCAACTCATAATGTGGCGGTTTATAAGACCATTAGCATGTATTAAATCACATAATTTATTAAATTATTTAAATAAGTCACATGGCTATTTAAGTAGGTCACGTGACTAAAGGTGCACGTGGATAATGTTTTGAGTTCCCACGTAGTGGGTTTGAGGAACTTTCCTCCAAACCATTTTGGAGAAAACTTTGTTTAAAAAAAAAAAGCTTTTGCTTACTTGATATATATTGGTCAAGAGAACCATTGCATGCATACTCGTATACGAGCAGCATGTGACTTTCTTCAACACAAGATCCCAATAGCATGACCACATTCGCATGCCTAGCTCTGCTAAGTACATGGACTTCTGAGTCAAAGCTCTTCTGTCCCTGAGAAGTATTTTTGATTTGCTTAACTATTATTTTCAACTTATTTTCTAGCTGACCTCTGAATGTAGGTCCAAGTCCACCTACAGAAAGACAACTCTCATCTGAAATCCATCTGTCAGCAGCCTGGAGTTCTGCATATGTGAATTCCCTCTTCCATCCCTTATCTGGTTGTCTATTCTCGCAAATAGTGCATGTTGAAAATCCACACACCTCTTCAGCTTTCCATGCTTTCATTGAAACCCCAGTGCTGCTTCTCTTGGTCATTTCTTGTTCCTGGTCAGCTTCTGTTTGACCTATAAGCTGATGGTTATTAAGAGGAAAAAAGCTATTGATTCCAGCTCATGAGGGATAAGTCTAGAGGTTTTAGAGGTTTCCATATTGGTTTGGGAATCACATGTTGATTAAAAGAATGATATTGAGGTAATAATTCTCATTAAGAATGTTAGTCCCATATTGATAAGAAGAGAAATAGGAGTTGTGAGGCCCTATAAATAGAGTGAATTGTAGCTTTTGTTGTTATTGTTGTTGTTGTTGTTGTTGTGTGTGTGTAAGTGAGAGAAGACAAAACTTTGTCCCACGTCGGTGTGAGAGCACCTTTAGTTTATTAGAGATTTAGGTTAGTTTATGTTTGTGAGTCTAATTGTAATCCATATTTTACTGGCTAGAGGCATGTCCAAAGGGCTCTTCTTTAGCAAGGTTCCCTATGTTATCATTAAAAAAAAAAAATGTAAGCTATATGATTCATAGTTTTATATTTTGATTTGCATTGCTCATGGATCAAAGTAAATATTTTGCATTGCTCACAGGTTCCCTATGTTATCAAAAGTTGCGAGCTGAATTTGAAGAGTTTCCAAAAACTTAGGCAGATGGTGAGGATAAAGATAGTGGAGATATTCATATAGTTACTATAGGTACATATTCGATTAAAAATTCATGTATTTTAGATTTTGCTTGCTTCTTTCACATTTGTTAGAATAGAGAGTGGTTTGACACTTACAAGACTTGTGATGAAGAATCACAGTGGCTAATAATATGGAGTGTAAAGTTGTAGAAATAAGTGAGGTTAAAAATAAGATGTTGGTTGGGAATATGAAGAATTTGAATAATAAGTGACATAAATCTGAATATGAAAGAAATATAGTTCTTTAGCTAGTTGGATTATCTGGGTTAGGGATATTCTGCAAGAGTTGATATATGAAAGTTAGCTAAGGTGTTTAGGTGATATTGAAGGGAGAGGAAACTTACAAGAATCTTACAAGTTGATTGGCGACACATCTAAATGTGGATTGCATGGAGTGAATGATGGAGCAAAAGACAGAGAGGAATTTGGTTTTAAAAAATTGCAAAGGAAGATAATAATAGATAGATGAGAATGAGATTTGTGAAGAATGTAACTAACATGATTATGAAACCAAGTTTGACTGATAATTTCAATCATTATTGGATCAATTGATCGTATTTCTTGTTGGAATGTAGTGGAGCACCCAAATCCACAAAAGGGTGCTAGGGGGTGTCCAAAAAAGTACTAGTGAAAAAACCTCATGGGCTGGAATTGGACATTTGTTGAGTCTAGTCCAAGTGAGGAGAAGTTAGAGGTTTTCTTGTTGGTTTTGAAATCAACGTGGATTAAAAGAATAATAAGGATGTGTAATAATTCCCTATTATGAGAGTTAGTCCCACATTGATATAGTCCAAATAAATAGAGTGGTAGTGTAGTTTTTTTTGTGTTGTGTGTGTCTGTGTGTGAAAGTAAGATGTGTTAGTGTGAGAGCACTTGTTGATGTATTGGGGAATTAGTTAGTTTATATTTGTGAGCTTTGTGATAGTTTGTGAGTATAGTTTTAATATGTATTGTTGATATGAGATTTTTGTTGGTGTTGCCTATAGATGTATGTTCTGAATTTACTAAAAAATCATGTCTGATGCCAATGCTTTTTCTTGTTTTGTGTGTTTCCACAACATAGACAGAGGAAACAACTAATTCAGTTGTAAATTTATATAAACTTGTTTCTTTTGAATGCCAAAGGGTAGCTCAATCAACATAGAATCACATATCACGAAATGAAGGTTATTATTTTGAATCTTGCCCTCCCCCCTTGTTTGGGACAGTGACTCATTAAATAAAGTTATCTCTTTCAGTACTTTATCAATGAGTTTTCATGGAAAGATTGAAATAAGTCCTGTACTATGGAACTCATAACCAGGTTAGTATATTTGAAGTGAGTTAATACTTACATCTGGGCAAAAGTTCTATGCTGAAAAGATCTTCATCATCTAGAAATCCTGGTAATAATTCATCGTAAATTACTTGGTTGTTATGTTGTATGTGTGCAGAGAGTTTGTCTATTCCTATTGTTTTTGGGCCTCTAAATTGTTCAATGCTGTTGTTACGCTTCATTCTCGATATTCCACATGTAAGCTTTTCCAGGAAGTATTTCTTGTCTTTCTTCATCTGCCTGTTCCACAGGTGAAATTTAGATCAATCACTATGTGGTGCCTTCAAATACTTGTATTTTAATTCAACATCAACATTATTCAACAGAAATATTATTTTTTCCCATGTCCCTTATTTTTCATTATTTTATCCAACTTCCTTAGTGAATTGATATTTTGAATATGATATTTTTTTGTTTATAAAAATTGTATATGCGCATATTATTCAATTTGGATTGCATAGTTCAGACACAGTTTGAGTATATTAATGCAAACAAGGATAGACTTTTAGGTGCTTTGGAAAAGGCTTATAAGCAAAACTTGGGACTGGATGGCTATTGAGCCTGAAGTCTATGCAACAAAATGTAATTTGACCTGAAGATAATAATTACCACAATAGATAGTGAAAACAATTTAAGGAAATCTGCAGAGATAGTCTGCAAGAAAATGGTAAAAAATTATTGATCTACACTCATTCAATGTCCACATTCATTTCTTATTATTCGACGACTGAAAAATAGCTGATTAAAGGAGTGTTAATCCTCATAGTTCCCCTATAAGCCCCCAGGGGCTCCCATTTTATGTTTTAAAACTTTTTTATAGGATCATTGTATGTGATAACTAGATTGCAGCTAACTTAGCTTGAGTGAAGCAGGAACTACAATTTATGTTACTTGAACCTAGCAGTGCAAAATTCTGCTGTTTTGGCTTTCTTTATGCAGCTGTAATTCCATGTCATGACTTATGTCCATACTGTTATATAACTAAAAGATTCACATAATGGTTTAATTTTTTTAACCTGTCAAGTATCACCCATGTTGCTTTTATATCTATGGCTGCTTTTAAAGCGACTTCCTTAGGTGAAGGTCCTGTGGCCACCTCTATGTCAAGTTCAGCCTGAGATTTGCATGCATAAAATTTCATTAGCTCTCCAAATTTCATTTCATGTCATATCAAAACTTATTGTTTTCAACTCTTTAATCTGCTTAAGAGGCTACTAATAAGCATAATCTCAATTAGTGAAAGGACTGATGCATAAGAGCTGCTTGATGGAATGACCATAAGTTCTTTAAAAATTCTCTGAAATGATTTTAATTTGATGCTTGAATGTAACACTTGGGATACTTGGGGAATTGAGATGAATGAATTTTTATTAAATCTACCCTGAGGATGAGCCAACTATATTGTTAATGTTATATATATTTTCTGCCTTATTATTAATAATACATGGATGATGACTTGGTAACATGTATACTTCAAACCTTCTACAACAAGTGTTATCTGGGATGGCTAGTTATCATTATGAAATTTTAGTGAAACAGTGTGACATATGAAATGTTAGTGAAATAGTCTATATAATGTTCAGAATTCTTTAGTTCATGGCCTTTATTTTCTGTCATCTTTGATCCATCTGACTTTGGAAAGTTATTGAGAGTCATATTTTAGTTTTATTGATTACATTGATCTTCTACATCTAGTACTTAATTTTTAGATATTTCTAGGCAGTGAATCTACCAATCGGCTGTCTTACTTCTGCTATAGATTTCTCTTTCAAATTTGATTGAAATGAGACAACCATATCATAATAACTCCTATTTGTCTCGCCATCTAGTTTATCGTATTTAGTTTTCCTATTGAATCACAAGCTCAAAGCTGCTTTCCTTTGCTGAATTTCATTAACTTTTTTATTTTATTTTTCAAGGGAGATTGGCCATCTTGCAGCTTGATATTTCACTCTGGCTTGAATACATGATGAATTTTCAGAGCGATTATCCTTCAGAAGCATCCATATATTCCCATTTCTATTTTCAGATGCATCTCATAAATCTGAAACCAACCCACCTTAATTTAATTGATTAGTGTCAGTCAGGTCTAGAAGGTGGACTACTCACATGTAGTTGCTATGAACTATTTTTTTTTTTGATAATTAACGAAAGTTTTATTAAAAAACTAAAAACAGCCAACCCGAGTACATTGGAAATGTACTATGGGGGCATAAATCAATAACAAAGATTACAACGATCAAGTAAAATAGGAAGGGAAGAACAAGAAAAATGACAAAAGATCACACTCCAATCGAGAAGCATGTGTAAAAAAAAAGACTTAAACTCTAATATAGAGCGTTCACATCCCTCAAAGCTTCTAGCATTCCTTTCACGCCAAATACACCATAGCACGCAATGAGGCACAATTCTCCACAACTCAATATTTCTATGTCGACCAAACTTACCCTGCCAACACTCAAACAACTCAATAACCTTCTGAGGCATAACCCAATGAATTCCGAACAAACAAAACACCAACGACCACAACTCACAAGCAATGGGGCAATGAAGAAGAAGATGATCCACTGACTCCCCACACTTTTTACACATATAGCACCAATCAAGAACTAGCACACGTCGCTTGCGAAGGTTATCTGTTGTTAAAATCTTACCTAAGGAAGCAGACCATGAAAAGAAGGCTACCCTTGGAGGAACCTTTGATTTCCAAATCATCTTCCAAGGGAAGGATAATGTGGTAGGAGGGTAGAAAGAAAAATAGAATCCTCTAACCTCGAAACCTCTATTCCTTGCTGGCTTCCAACACACCCTATCTGGGCCCAATCCTCGTACCGTCGAAGAGTAAATCATATCCATAAATAGATCAAAGGATTCTTGTTCCCAATCTTGAGGAGGGCGACGAAATTTAGCATCCCAATGAATCCTCCCACCAGACCAACACATCACCTCCGCTACTGAAGAATCCTTAGTTCTACTAATACAATAAAGTTCCGGAAAAGCTTCTTGGAGAGTATGATCTCTACACCACAGATGCTTCCAAAACTTCACTCTAGTACCATCTCCCACATCATACAGAAGTAGTTTCGAAAAACTCATCCAACCACTCCTAATATGTCTCCACAAACTAACACCATAAGCACTAGTCACCTTTTTCGTGCACCAACCACCCCAATCATTCCCATATTTCACCTCAATAACCTTCCTCCATAGAGCATCGGTCTCCATGCTATACCTCCATAACCATTTTCCTAACAAGGCAGAATTAAAACTCCTCAACCGTCTAATACCCAATCCTTCAACCTGTAGCGGCTTATAGACCTGAGCCCAACTGACTAAGTGTAATTTAGAATCACCATTAATACCACTCCACAGAAAATCTCTTTGAAGCTTCTCCATACGATTTGCCACCTTCCCAGGTAAAGGCAGAAGGGAAAGGAAGTAAGTAGGTAAGGAGGAAAGGGTACTTTTAATAAGAGTTACCTTACCCCCCTTGGATAGATACAACATTTTCCACCCTGCTAATCTCTTTTCCATCTTCTCCAAAATGGGGTTCCAAATTGACAACTCCTTAAATTTAGCTCCTAACGGAAGCCCCAAATATTTCAAAGGAAGAGAGGATTGCTTGCAACCCAACATCCCCACCAGTACATCCATATTGTGCACCACCCCTATAGGAACCAACTCAGATTTCCCCAAGTTAATCCTTAGACTTGAGACCTCCTCAAATCTAGTTAGAATTGCTCTCAAACTAGCTATTTGCGAAGGATCAGCATCACAAAAAATAAGAGTGTCATCAGCAAATAAAAGATGAGACACCATCACTGAGTTGCCAGCCATATTACCTACAGAGAAGCCTGAGAACTGACTAGTAGTAGCTGCCACATCCAACATACGACTCAAACCCTCCATAACAATATCAAATAACAACGGAGACAAGGGGTCCCCTTGTCGAATCCCCCTAGAACTACCAAAAAAATCAGAAGGACTACCATTGATCAGAATGGAGAATTTAACAGTAGAGATGCAACACATTATCCATTTTCTCCATTTCTCTGAAAACCCACAGCGCTGAAGCATATACATTAAAAAACCCCAACTCACATGGTCATATGCCTTCTCCACATCCAACTTACACAACACTCCTGGAACACCTGCCTTCAATCTACTATCAACACATTCTGAAGCAATTAGAAAAGAGTCCAATATCTGTCTACCTTTCACAAATGCATTCTGAGAATCTGAAATAAGCCTATGTGCCACCCTTCTAAGACGATTGGCCAACACCTTAGAAATAATCTTATAAATCCCACCAACTAAGCTAATAGGCCGGAAATCCCTGATCTCCACAGCATCCACCTTTTTGGGAATAAGAGCAAGGAAAGAAGCATTAAGGCTCTTCTCAAACACAGCCTGAGTATGAAAATTCTGAAACACTGCCATAATTTCAGCCTTCAAAATACACCAGCAAGACTGAAAGAACGCCATAGAAAATCCATCTGGGCCAGGAGCCTTATCACCCTTAAAATCACTAATCACCCCAAACACCTCTTCTTCATCAAATGGCCTATCTAGCCAAAGTGCATCTTCCTCTGAGATACAAGAGAACTCCACATCATCTAATAAAGGTCTATGAGCCACAGTTTCAGCATATAGCTGCCTATAAAAATGAGAAATACAACCAGCTATAGCCTCCGGATCTGAAGACAATTCACCATCCACCATAAGCCTATCAATGGAATTAAATCTTCTGTGAGAATTAGTTATACGATGAAAGAATCTGGTATTCCTGTCTCCCTCTCTAATACAAAGGACTCTAGACTTCTGCCTCCAAGAGATTTCCTCCATCAAAGTAACTTTTTCTAATTCACCTCGGACTCTCTCCAACTCCAGCCTTTCCTCCTCCAATAAAGCTCGACTGTCCTCCAGCTTCTCTAAATCACTAAGCTCTTGCCACAATTTTCTCACCCGTTCTTCAACATTTCCAAAATCCTCTACATTCCATTTCTTCAAATCATTTTTCAAGAGCTTCAATTTATTGGCCAAAACAAAACTCGGAGCTCCTTGGACATTATAAGATTCCCACCAAGATCGCACCCTCTCCACAAAACCCTCATCTTTAAGCCACATATTCTCAAATCTAAACGGCCTCCTACCTCTCTGAAAGGAACCACCCTCAAGAACAATCGGGAAGTGATCAGATAACAGCCTAGGCAAGCGTTGTTGAGAGATAGATGGAAACTTATCCTCCCAATCTGCAGAAAACAAGAATCTATCCAGCCTAGCCTTCGAAGTAACTTCACGAGTATTAGACCAAGTGAAAGATCCTCCTTGAAGCGGAATATCAATGAGGCCTTGCTCAGAAATAAAATTGGAAAACTCTCGCATAGCAGCAGTAAAAGAAGTAGAACCAGAACACTCAGAAGGAAACCTTACCACATTAAAGTCACCACCCACACACCAAGGAACATTCCACCAACTAATTAAACCAAATAATTCCTCCCATAAGAACCTTCTGTCTCTCCCAGAATTAGGACCATAAATACCGGTAAATGCCCAGACAAACTGATCTGACACACTTGTGAATCTACAAGAAACCGAAAATCGCCCCACAGCTTCCTCCACTTTATTCACAACTCGTGTATCCCACATCACTAGCACCCCTCCAGAAGCTCCACAAGAACCTAGATAAGACCAATCAACATGTTGACCCCTCCACAAACTGCGAATCACAGCTCTAGTTATCAGCTCCATTTTAGTTTCTTGAAGACAAACAACGTCTGGCCCCCATCTCCTGACCATATTTCTAACCCGAAGCCTTTTATTCCTATCATTCAGCCCTCTAACATTCCAAGAAATAATCTTCAAATTCATTGATAAACCACCACAGCCCTCTCCTTGCTTACATTCCTAGATTTCGTTGAACCACCCTCAACATTCATAGAGGTCAATAAATTTTTCAATTCCCGCTGACCTTTCTGCCCTGACTTGCCGGGCTTCATATGATCATCTACTGCCTTAAGCTTTTTATTCTTTTTCCTGGCCTCTATAGCTAGCAACAAACCTGTAATCTGCTCCTCAAAACCTTCCAAAGAAGTGCCCACTGATTTTCTAAAAGCCTTTATCCGATTTGTTACCCATAGTGATAAATTATTACCATCATCCGACTCCTTACATCCACCCCCCAGCTTAGAACTACACTCTAACTCCAAAGGAACTTCTGTGGCCAAAGGTACCACAACTAAAGGCTTGCCGCTACACTCCCCAGACATCAACCTCTCATCAAAATCCCACATCTCCTCCTCTGCCTCATTAACAATAGACACAGAATCAACTAACCCATCACAGTCCTCTGCCCAGCTAACCATCTGACCGTCATTGATAAAAGATTCAATACCTGTTACAGTCTCTACATCAGTGCCTGAGCAATCCGACACACTCTCTGGAGATCGATATAGAGATAGCGGAATCACTATTTGTCGACCATCCCGCAATTGTAGCATCCACTCTTTGGAATTACCCCATGATTTGTCTAAATCACTGACCAGTTCCCTAACAGTGGGAGAAGAATTAATAACCACCTTACAATCAGAAGCCTCCTGCACCGTCGCCCTTCCCTCCGGACCCAAAAACTCCTTATTCTCATCCTTCATCACTGCCAGAGATGACTTCTCCATCAGTTTTTCTAACGGGTCCCCTGAAGACCCTTCCTTCAACTCCGCCAGCTCCAACGAAGGATATAACGGACCTACGGAAGCTGAACCCAGCTCGCATGCAGCTTCGGCCACTTCCGCTGCCAATATCGGCAAGGTGTTGGACTGGGTAAGGCAGCTCGAACTCACCTGGACGCTAGACCCACTCCCGCCAGGAACTTCCGGCGCCGATAAGGAAGACATCGAGCCCACGATGACCATCGGAGCCATCGTCATCCTCTTTGGTGGAAGAGAATCAAGCTCCGAGTTCGCAGGGGACATCGTATCACTCGCACCATTCGAGATTAAGCTCTGGGCTGAGATGTCTGAGTCTATTTTACCATCCTCAACAATCAAGCCCGTAATGCCTAGGCTGGGTTCATTTTGGGAATGCTTGGAGCAAGCCCCAGCCTCAAAAATAAGAGGGTTAGACAACAGTGGGCCTGAGACACTCTTAACTTTATCCAACCCAGGTGCATGGGCTTCAGCAGGCCCATTAACCAATCCTTTACTAACAACCTAGGCCGAAATGTCCTCACGTGCTCCCCCTTTTACAGCTTGCTTATCACCCCTGTATCTTTGCCAAGACACCCGCCTCTTACCAAATTCATTAACTTCCACAATCAAACCTTTCCTTAACCAGCTAGACCTCCTAAATTGATGCTCCCTACCAGAATCAACTTCTTTCAAATTCAAATTATTCAATCTGAATTTATTTTGTTCCGGGATTTTCTCCTTAAACTTAGCATCTCCATTAATACTATGGTGGCTCTCCTCCACTCCCCCCACGGCAATCGGTATAACATTATCAGCCGGACCTTTCAAAGCCACCACCTGAATCCCAGCTTCATCTCTCGGAGTCGGCGTTGTGTTCTCTACTACTCGAATCTTCTCTGTCTCTCTAATGGAGGGCTGCTGCGCATGCTTCCTTACTTGCACAGACGCTTTTACCGTTTCAACAAAAGACCGAGAAGGGAGAATCTCTGAACCCAACTTGGACTTGTACGGTACAGCTTTTGGACCACCCAACGCATAATGAGAAGGTTCCAGCATTCTCCTTAATTCAATTCCAAATGCCCTCCAACCTTGTTGTGCCTTGCCTGCAGGAATAATGATCGATCTTCTCATCCCGCCAACTTTTAACTCTGTTACTAACAAATATTGTCCAAATGAGTTAGCACCCCGTTGCACTGTGTATGCGGTGTCTCCTTCCCTGAGCGTGAAGAAGAGTTTGGGGTTAACCCCAATCACTGTGTTTTCCAAGCTTTGCATTAACCAACGTGCTGCATTCCTACCCATAAAAACTGATTTCATGAAATACTTCCCACGTTCAAAAATCTTAAGGGAGAAAAAGTTCCCACCTTCCTCCACCACCAATTGAAACAACTTCGATTCAATAAAGAAACTGCGAAATCCACCCATAACTAACCAAAACAGAAATAAAAATAAACCAAGAACAATATTTCTGACTAATTTGAGGTAGCCGGGCCTCTCTTAACTCTCATACTAGGGCTTTGTTGTATTATGACAATGGCCTTTTATGAACTATGAAAGTGCATTGGAAAAAGTTCTCCAAAGATATGCCTTCTTCCTTAGTAGAAACGTGTAGAAGTTTTAGTGCCTCTCTCTATCACAAAATGACAGTCGCTCTTCCTTTCTATATCTTGTTTGGCCATGGTTAGACTGAATGGGTGCATTTATTATATATTGGAACCTTGCCAAATCAGGGGGGTGGGTACTACAACAACAAAATATTCAAATGTTTGAAAATGTTGATTGAAGCAAGTTGAAGTTTATTAGCCACGTCAAAATCAGTTTTAGGTGTTCAGCCAATTGTCTGGGGCCTGTCCTTTTCTGGGCAAAACCTTGGGGGAAATGAAGGAAAAATCATGGAAAACTCTTAAAATTTTTCAGCAATACTATGGCGATTTTGGGCAACTTATTGATATACTTGGAAATGATTGATAAATTTGTAAGTAAATATTTCTTAGAAAATCCGTTTTTAAAAAAAGAAAAAGAAAAAAGACGTCGCTCCTGCACCTCTGTCTCTTCATATTTTATTAAATAGTTTAGTTCCTTTAATTGTTGCATGAGGTTTATCCTATGTTTTCCAGTACCAATTCATTTTATTTTATCAGGACTTATATTTAATTAAAGGCAACTTATACTCTTGTCATTCTCTGCCTGCAAGGAGAGTT
Organism: Quercus variabilis; assembly: GCA_030445155.1. Classification (NCBI taxonomy): domain Eukaryota; kingdom Viridiplantae; phylum Streptophyta; class Magnoliopsida; order Fagales; family Fagaceae; genus Quercus; species Quercus variabilis. The sequence continues at coordinate 23,797,070 of CP129445.1, forward strand.
TCATGAGACTACTGATTATAATTTGGCTAATCATATCTGCTAGCTAGGTGTCATCGTATATATATTTGAATTTGAATATGAGCAGTCTATAATTGCAAAATCAAATTCATATATTTGAATTTCCCAATGATATTGATTGGCCTTTAATTTATTTCCATAAAATTGTATGATATGATATTAGTGACATTTTAAAGTTCTGAAACTTAGATTCTAGTAGTTGATCTCAACAGTACCTGCTTTGCTTCATACAGCTTAGAAATCTCAGCAAGTTCTATGTGGTTTTGATACTCATTCTTCTTCCTAGCTACTTCCCTGCCAATGATTCTCTCATTTGCTCCGAACATTGAACTGGAGTCCACTCTGCTTCCATACCCCACTAAAAAAGAAAGGAAAAGAAGTGTAAGAGAGTAATTAATTAAACTACTGACAGAACTCTATACATTCTATTACTATTCTTTTAGTTGATTTGCTTTTCTTCCTTTTCCTTCCTTTCAGGAGATAAAAACAAGAATGCTTACACAGCTTTCTGCTTCCCATGATAGATAACGTACTTGGGGTTTTAACCTGATGAATGACTGCAAGGAGGGTGAGCTTATCTCCAGGCTTAAGTGATAAGCCATGCAGTGCCCACCTGATTGCGCTTGAACTAACTTCTCTTGATGCATCCTGAATCACTACCACCCTCTGTGCTTCCATGGAAATAGTTAATCGTTTCGAAACTCTTTACTTGAGTTACAATTATTTTTGTCAAATTTAGAGAGGAAAAGAAAACAAATGCAGTATAAGAAGATTGATATGAATACTATTGTAGTAAATACAGGCTACAGCAAGAGGACACAGGAGTCATCATCATCTGTTGAAGTATTAGAGAATCTTTCTATTTTCACTTTTTGGTCTTAGATTTTTAAAGTGTAAGCAATGTGTGGAAAATGGGCAACCACAGAAAATTAAAACTTTTAGTAAGTTAACAAAAGGTTAAAGAAAAATTGAAAATAGAACTGAATCTTGCATGACCAAATTCCTTTAAAGTTGAACAGGTCAAGTTAAGATGAATATACGAGAATACAAAGAGTGGTGAATCCAGGAGAACATCAATTAAGTTTCAAGCGCATATGGTATATCCGAGAGGAATGAGATGCTTGGTTTTAAGGTTGTAGGTTTGTAGCCATTGTTAAAACCAAAGCTGAGCATCTTCTTCATTCTTCATAAAAATCATTGTCTTATCCTATATCAAAATGGTTTTGGAGAATTAAGTAAGAGAGAAAATGCTTAAGTGGAAACCAAAAAAGATCTTTTGATTAGAATGAATTGAATTGATTAATTTACATTTGATGCTCTGTTATATACACGGTTACAGAGCAAGATAACAACCAAAACTAATCTAACCAACTTCTAACAAACTAACCAATTCTGGTATGACAACTGTACACCACTAAATCATTCTCACGTGCATGCTCTCTCTCACGTGTTAGTCACTTATTCAAAACTCTGTCGTTTTCCTTTATCTTCCCTTTCTTCTTTTGCTTATGAGCCTTGTCGTTTTGGTCATCTTCTTTCTTCAGTTCTGTGTTGCTCTGTTTCATTCTTTCTTTCACATTAATATGTTCAACACTCCCCCTCAAGTCATGATTTACAGAATCATTGACTTGATCATTTGAAGTCTTCAGAGTTGGAGAGAAAATATCAATTAAACCCAAGCACTTTATCAACCTGCTAAACGTTGGAAGTCCCAAAGCCTTTGTGAAGATATCTGCTGTTTGAAACTGACTTGAAACGTGAAAAGTCTTAATCACACCCTCTGTTATCTTGTCCCTGACCAAATGGCAGTCAACTTCTATATGCTTTGTTCGCTCGTGGAAGACAGGATTGGCTGCTATGTGTAATGCAGCCTGGTTGTCACAGAAAAGCTGAGCACTACATGGATGATCAATTCTCAAATCGCGTAGCAATTGAAGAACCCACACAACTTCACAAGTTGTTATAGCCATTGACCTGTATTCTGCCTCTGCTGAAGATCTAGAGACAGTACCTTGCTTCTTAGACCTCCATGAGATTAAGGAATCTCCTAAGAACACACTGTAACCTGTAATTGATCTTCTGGTATCAGGGCAGCCTGCCCAATCAGCATCGCAGAAAGCTTTTACTTGCATTTTGGAGTTGCTGGGGAAGAATAGACCTTTACCTGGAGTACCTTTCAGATATTGCAGCACCCTATTAACAGCTAGCATGTGGGGCTCTCTTGGTTCAGCTAAAAACTGACTTAACCTATGGACTGCATAGGTGATGTCAGGTCTGGTTAAGGTGAGATAAAGCAGCCTTCCTATCAACTTCCTCTACTGACTTGCATCTGGAAGCAGCTTTCCCACATCTTTTGAAAGATGTAAATTTTGTTCCATTGGAGTTCTAAGAGGTTTGGACCCCAAGAACCCTGTGTCCTGCAGAATTTCCAAACAATATTTCCTTTGATTCAAGCTTATACCCTTATCACTTCTTGCAACCTCAAGACCCAGAAAGTACTTCAAGGGACCTAAGTCTTTTAAGCCAAAATTGGTGTCAAGCAAGTGCTTCAAGTCAGCAATGCAGCTAGGATCATTACCAGTGAGTAAAATGTCATCCACATATACTAATAGTGCAGTAAAAGAAGTGCCTTTAGTGTATGTAAAAAGGGAATAATCTGCCTTGGATTGGACAAATCCAAAATTCAACAAAGTATAAGAAAATTTAGCAAACCATTGCCGTGAGGCTTGTTTCAATCCATAGAGACTTTTGTTTAGTTTGCAAACCAAAGGACCACAATTAGAGGAAGAAGCACACTCCCCCTTGCTGTGAAAACCAGGTGGAAGGCTCATGTAAACTTCCTCAGACAAATCACCATGGAGGAAGGCGTTATTGACATCCATTTGGTGAAGAGTCCATCCTTTCACAGCAGCTATAGATAAAAGAATCCTCACAGAAACTGACTTGGCTACAGGGGAGAAGGTATCAGTGTAATCAAGGCCTTCTCTCTGTGTATACCCTTTAGCAACTAAGCGAGCCTTATACCTTTCAATGGAGCCATCAGATTTGTATTTAGTTCTGTAGACCCACTTGCAGCCAATTGGAATCTTGCCAGGAGGAAGAGTGGTTAGAGTCCAAGTGTGTGTGAGTTCTAGAGCTGCAATTTCAGTGTCCATGGCAGCCCTCCAATGAGGAGACTGAACAGCCTTATGGAAAGTGGTAGGGTCTGGTGAAGTGGAGTCTACAGCCATAACAAACTGCTTGTAATGTTTGGTAAGATTAGAGTAGGTAAGGTAGGCAAATATGTCATAAGGTAGGCCAGATGAAGGTGCAGGTGGGGAGGAAGTGACTGATTTGCAGGTATAGTCTTGAAGGTATAAGGGAGGGTTATGAGGTCTAGTGGATTTTCTGAGGGGTAAAGGAGAGGCTGGCCTAGAGACATGCATAGGAACAGTATCAATTTCAGACTCAACAAGAAGTGTAGGGACATGAGGAAGTGATGAATGAGAAGAAGGACTAGAAAACTGATCTGCAGAACCAGAATCTGCAGAACCAGAATCTGCAGAACCAGAAATGACAACACCATTGTTGTTTAAAAAGGTTGAATCTGATATGCAAGAATCAGGTATAGAATGAGGGAAGACAAATGAAGTGAAATCAGGAAGGGAAGACTCAGATGAAGGCAGTGAGGAAAAACCAGAAGCAAAAGGGAAAATATGTTCATAGAAAAACACATCTCTAGAAACAAATGTGGAGTTATTTGCCAAATCCATGACCTTGTATCCTTTAATACCACTGGGATATCCTAGAAAAACACATTTCTTAGCTCTTGGTGCAAATTTATGTCTGTTTTGACAGATAGTTGAAGAGAAGCATAAGCAGCCAAAAGTTTTAATGTGAGTATAGGAAGGAGGTTTTTGAAATAACATTTCAAAAGGAGTTTTATTGTTTAAATGTTTTGAGGGCAGCCTATTAATGAGATAGACTGCAGTAAGAATGCAGTCACCCCACATCTTTAATGGCAAGGAAGAATGGAACCTCAAGGCTCTTGCAACATTTAAAATGTGTTGATGCTTTCTCTCAACAATTGCATTTTGTTGAGGAGTTTCAACACAAGTTAATTGATGCAAAATACCCTTTGATTTAAAGAAATCCTTCATAAAAAATTCAGTGCCATTATCACTTCTAATACACTTAATTTTTGTACTAAATTGGGTTTCAACCATGTTTGAAAATTGTTCAACAAGAGCTTGTGTTTCAGACTTAGATTTAAGCAAATAAACCCAAGTACACCTAGAGTAATCATCCACAATGGTAAGAAAAAATCTGTAACCTTCAACAGTAGGAACTGAGAAAGGTCCCCAAAGATCACAATGCACAAGATCAAAGAGGCAATGAGAAACATGAGAACTACTAGGAAAAGATAACCTCTTTTGTTTAGCAAAATGACAAATATCACAACAGGCTGCTTTATTAAATTTGGAACCAGATACAAGCTGATTAAGCAGTGACATTTTAGTATAAGAAGGATGCCCTAAACGAAAATGCCACAAATCAACATTATTGACAGAAGTTTTAACAGAAGGAGTTGAACTAGGAAGCTGTGAAGAAGCAGCAAGAGCAGATGAAGGAGAGAAATTCTGTTGCAGTAGATAAAGACCCTTTGATGCTTTACCCAGCCCAATCATGTTCCAATTGGCCAGGTCCTGGATAAAGCAAAAATTTCCAGAAAAAACAAGACAACAAAACCGGGTTTTAGTGAGCTGACTAACTGAGATGAGGTTGAAAGTAAAAGAAGGAACACAAAGAACTCCATATAGTGTAAGTTGATCTGAGACATGAACTGTGCCTATGTGAGTAACTAAAGCCTTTTCTCCATTTGGCAAGTAAACAAAGGTATTTATGGTAGAGGTAATAGAAGATAAACAGGACACTGAATGGACCATATGGTCTGATGCACCAGTGTCAATAATCCAGTCATTTGCCTTATGAGAATGCCTATCAACTATATGGGCAGAAAATATGGAATGAGAGAAATTTTGAGGCAGCCAAAAGGAGTTACCTGAGAAATTTGCAAGATAAGGCATGGAAGAATTAAAGCCTGTATTTCCAGCAGCACCACTCAGTGGAGACAAGACTGAGGCAGCTTGATGTTGAGGAACTTTAGACTGAGAAGCAAGGTAAGAAAGCAGTTGTTCACACTGATTCTGAGTGATAGGACACTGAGGAGCACTGAATTGAGATTGGGGTGCATTGAATTGATGTTGTGGAGGGTAATGCATCTGATCAGTTTGAACAGGAAAATTATGCATAGGCTGAGGAGTAACATTTCCAAAAACACCATTGTTGCAAAAGAAACCTCCTAAAGATCCATTGCTAGAGACCTGATTGACAGAAGCTTTTCCTTTATGCTTATATCCTGGAGGGTACCCGTGTAGTTTATAGCATTTATCTGCTATATGTCCAACAATCCCACAGTAGGTACATACAGGTCTTTCCTTCTTCAAATTACCATTTCTTCCATTTTGATTCCCATGAACCACACCCTGATGACCTTGAAACCCCTTTGAATTCAAGTTGTTAGCATACAAAGCTGTTGGTTCTATAACCAAATCAGCTTGACCAACCTGCCTACGTTTTTCTTCTTGTAGGATCAAAGAATAAGCTTTGCTCAAAGCTGGAAGTGGCTCAGTGATCAAGATTTGACTAGTTATGGTGGAATAACTATCATTAAGTCCCATGAGAAATCGAAACACTTGATCCTTTTGTTGAGCACACAACTGATTCTTTTGGGAACCACAGATACACACACAGGTACAAGTAGAGAAAGATTGATAATGCACAAGTTCATCCCATAAAATTTTAAAGCTGGTGAAATAAGAACTCACCGATGATGAACCTTGTGAAAGCTTTGAGATTTCTTTCTGAATTTCAAAAAATCGTGGAACATTTGGCTGTGAGAACCTATCACGCATGTCAATCCACAACTCCCTTGCAGTATGAATGTACATGACACTTGTGGCCAAATCTTTGCTCAAAGAGTTCACCATCCATGAAAGAATCGTGGTATTTGCTCTGTGCCATGCATTGTACAGAGGATGAGAGAGATCAGGTGCAGAAATCGAACCATCAAGAAAACCAAATTTGTTTCTACCACTGAGAGATAGAAACACAGCCCTTGACCAACTTAGGTAATTTTCTAGCCCAATCAATGGTTGGGAGACCAGAACAACATCAGATGGTGGAATGAAATAAGGGCTTGAAGGATTAATATTCATATCTTCCATTGAAGGAGCTTGATTGGATCTTCGATTTGCAGTATCAGAAGGATTGGAAGGAAGAGATTCTGATCCTGAAGCAGTGTTAGACGCGGAAGCCATTGATGAGCTTGATTAGCTCTGATACCATATCAAAATGGTTTTGGAGAATTAAGTAAGAGAGAAAATGCTTAAGTGGAAACCAAAAAAGATCTTTTGATTAGAATGAATTGAATTGATTAATTTACATTTGATGCTCTGTTATATACACGGTTACAGAGCAAGATAACAACCAAAACTAATCTAACCAACTTCTAACAAACTAACCAATTCTGGTATGACAACTGTACACCACTAAATCATTCTCATGTGCATGCTCTCTCTCACGTGTTAGTCACTTATTCAAAACTCTGTCGTTTTCCTTTATCTTCCCTTTCTTCTTTTGCTTATGAGCCTTGTCGTTTTGGTCATCTTCTTTCTTCAGTTCTGTGTTGCTCTGTTTCATTCTTTCTTTCACATTAATATGTTCAACATCCTATTCATGTTACTATTTACAACTGCAAGACAGCTAGAGAATAGAGACACATCTGATGGAAGAAACAAAGTTTGCTTGAGGGAGTTCCTATTTATAAATAGAATAAGTCAAGAAGAATCCTCGACAATTGCTCATGCTATCTTACAAAAATGGTGACACTGGATTTTGGTTCAAGATTCGATCTCCGCTTGAAGATGCAAATTCGTTGTAAATCGAAAATGGAAGAGGAGTCATCATCTGATATAGATGTTGCTTTTTGTTAGCTTTCGTCCATATTGACTCGAAAACATAATCAATATGTATGTCAAATGCTAGTATCGATAATAGGAATCGAGTTTTTTTAATAAAAAAAAAAAAATAGTATTTACGTATATGTATTTCTAAACCAAGCTAAAAAAAAAAAAACAATCATTCATGCTCATAGATCAATTTGGGTGCTTAGATTTAGACTTGTTTATTATTAGCTCATGATGATTACCAAAATATTAACACGTTCAGAAGCAATGTGTATTTGCATCTAAATGTGTTAATCCTAAAACGGTATATCGATATTAATCAGTACTGGTATATTTCGTTTCTTTAGCTAAATTGAAATGGGCAAGACAACTCTAAATCACTTGTTGAATATAAAGACAAAGCAACTTTCGCCCTATCTTTGGTATAATATTAACTCTCTTATTCCTAAGTTTGTACCTTAACTTTAGACTTACCATCTAGTTAAGTTAGACCTATGTGTAAGGGTCAAAATAGTGATTCAAAAGTATATAATCTGCTATTGGTTGCTTTTGGGTATCATGTTGCTATTTGTTGTTAGTCTCTTCTTGGGACTTGTGGTTGAATCTTAAGTCTTTTGGCTTGTGTGAATTGGATTTGGCTTACTTCCGGTACTTTTTTTTACTAGAATCTACTTTTGTTTTAATGAAAGACTACCACGTCACTCGCTAACTAAATAAAAGGTGAATATTAAAACCTACTACCACTTGTCATTGTATATTTAAAACAAAAAGACATGTCCAGTTAAAAAAACACTGGAGGTAAGTTAAACCCATGTGAATTTCGTAATTGTGTATTTTAATAAAATTTTGCTTGATTATCAAAAAAATAAATAAAATCAAGAGGGTATAATTAAGGCTATGCATGTTTCTAGTTGTCATCAAGTTGCAGATGTACTTACAAATAAATGACTTGGTCTTCCATTATTTTCGAAGCTCATGCTTAAGATGTGATTGCTAAAAATATACTCTTCCTCAGCCTATACTAAATTCAAATCGGTGAACCTATTGCTACTTCAGCAAGTGTCATTTTAAGGGGGAGTGTTAAGTAAAAGAAAGAAAAACAGTAAGCTACAAGTTGTGTTCTGCATCAAACACGACAACGGCAACTTTGCATAAGTAGACATTCATGTGAATGGCACAAGATCACTTTTAGGAGGCATTTAGTTCGCTGTGATGTGCCCTTGATATGAAGCACATTATAATAATATGACATTAAGATTTTTGGTTTATTTTATTTTTCTAACATTACCATAATTTAAAATTAGAAAATATATCACATCATCTTAATCCCATTACCTTTCTAAACAATGAATGTTGTATTCTTGTACTTAGCCAATGTTGTATTTACTTCCCTGTAATAGTTGAAAGAGTTTTGCAGTAATGGTAGAAATTAAGTAGGTCGTAGAATTTGATGTTAATAAAGAGATCAAGTAATTAGGGCATCAGTTTTATAGAATATATATAATAAGAATGTAAATTTTTTTTTTTTTTTTTTCTATTAAGATGGACATCCATTAGTTGGATTTTCAGTTTGTGAAAAACAGGTTGTACTAAAGTTATTTTTTTTTTAATCGAAAAAAAGGTTTATTTATTTTTTCTTTATTAATAACAATTGTTATATAGATAGCTTACGAAACATGAAAAAAAGTTCATGAATTTCGTAACTCTTAAAGGTTTAGAACAAAAAACATTTAAAAATTATAAATACATTTATAACTATAATTAAGAGGCATTAGAAAATTTGGTTAACTCAAAGAGGCATTAGTAACTTTCCATCTAATGTTCATAGCCAGTAAATGAAAATAAATTGTAAGTTATATTTATCATCAAAACTCTAGTATATAACACTCACCATTGTGACTCCACCTAAAACACAACATCCTCCTACTTTGTTGTTACAACACATACATTTCTTTTGTTATAGTCTTGTAACACGAAGAAGTACTCCAATAGTGATGGCATTTAAGTGCTTCATCATAGTTTTATTCATTACAATATCTATCTTTAGTTTTGATGTTACCCTGGCAACTCGCCATCTTTTCCAATCTTCTCAACCCAGAATACCAAACTTGCCACCCAGAATACCAAACTTGCCATTCATACCCACATTACCTGAACAAACACTGCCACCTTTGCCTTCACTGCCAACTTTGCCAAAGCCAACGCTACCACCTTTACCTTCATTGACAACTTTGCCAAAGCCAACGCTACCATCTTTGCTGCCTCCATTGCCAACATTGTCAAAGCCAACACTACCAACTTTGCTGCCTCCATTGCCAATGTTGCCAAAGCCAACGCTACCACCTTTGCTTCCTCCGTTGTCAACGTTGCCAAAACCAATGCTACCACCATTGCCCACATTTCCGTCTATCCCCACTATTCCAACTCTGCCGAAACCAACATTGTGAACCATTCCCTCAATCCCGCAAACCCTTATTACTACAAAGGTCTAGTCTAAATGTCCACAATAATTTATTTCAATTACAGGTTTACAATACTATAAAATAAAAGAAAAAAACAATTGTGTTGGATGGTGGTACAATTGCGTTACAAAATTGAGGGCCTCTTACTTTTTAAGCATCTCAAATGTTATGTGAGGGTTTAATTTATGATGTGATATTTGTTTTATTGCGAATTATTATGTTCATCTTGGAGTTTGATTTTATGTTATCATACTTAATAATCTATTTTCATAATAATCTTTTAAATTTTCGATTGGGATTTCTCCTAATTTGTTGCCGATGTTATTAGAGAAATGAGAATGATGCCTATCCATCAAAATTTGTCTATTGACCTTGGCTTATCTTCTACCAAGATTAAGGATTTGAAGGCCAAAATAAGGGGGCAATTAAGAAAATATATATAAAGTAAGTAACAAATTTAGACAATAACATCAAAAGGCTATCACCATCACTAAAGAGATAGGTCAAAGGGTACAATTTTGATAAAATTACTCATCACAAACTCCCATGACACACAACAAAATATTACGCAAATATGGCGGTACATATATAAGCATCATAAATTATATATACATCTTTATATGGCCAATGCCCTATATATAAAATTGTTGGATATAGAAAATGGTGACACATGCCCATTTATCAAAGCCTATAACAATGACATGTGTGAAAACATTTAATAATTATCAAACTTAATAATAAATACATTTAAAAAAAAATTGAAAAGGAAAAGAACTGCTACACCTTTACTATTAAAAAAACATATGAGGTGAAGAATTTGACTAGGAAAAAAGCCAAAATTAAATGACTTATTTAGTTACGAACTTAATTATATTATCATTACCATATTTATAATACAATAGAAGTACTCAAGTCTACAAGCACACTTATAACTCTTCACAATGACAGCCTAGGCCATCTAGAGCTAAAGAAATTTGGGGTTCAATCCCTGCCTATACTAAAAATCTGATTGGTGCCTTGGTTTGATGATAAAGAGCTTTCATCAAGAGTGGATGCCATAGATTGAAACTCTCTAAAAAAAAAAAAAAATGAAAAAAGAGCCAAAGAAATTAGGTCCATTTGAATCTCCCTAGCTACAATGTTGATCATCTTGCCCAGGTTTCAAGAGAAAGGCTGGAGGAATTTAAGGCTGTCCTCCCACCGAAAGCTCCCTAATTTCCAAAGCCTAGCTTTGCATGGAGGCCTCTGCCAAATGAGAAGTTTAAGATAAACTTCAACAGTGCTATTTTCTAAAATGAGAACAAGAGTGGTATCAGGGTTGTCATCCAGAATCAAGCTGGTCTTGTTATTGAATCTCTCTCTTAGCAACTTCCATGTGCCTATCAAGCTTTGAAATTGAAGCTTTGACAGTGGCTCGTGCTCTTGAGTTTGGGGTCAGAAATTGGAGTTGCCATGCTGTTCTAGAGGGAGACTCAGAGCTGGTCATGACAGCTTTGGTGGAAGAAGGAGTGTCCTTAGGCTCAGTTGATCTATTAATTAAGGATGCAGTTCACCTTTCTACCTTTTTTTTTTTTTTTTTTTTTTTAAAAAAAAAAAAAAATTGTTGTACTCTTATACAAGGAGAGACGGGGATAGACTTGCCCATAGTTTGGCTAGGCATGCTGTCAATGTTGATGGAGGATGTTTCACTACTTTCTTTCTTCGTGTTTCAGGCTAATTTAGCCAGACTTTCTTTGGTTTAATAAAAGCATTTAAGGTCTTCTCTCTCAACCACACACAAAAAAAAAAAAAAAAAACTTAAGGATATAATATTAGTTTTTATAATAAATAATAGAAGTTGTCATAAATTATTTTAAATTTAAAAAACAAAAGGGAATCTACATTTTAGAGTCTTTTGGTGTTAACTAAGTAGCTTAAAAGGTCGATAAATAACTTTTGGAATATCAAAACAGTTGATAGCTCATTCAAACATAGCATTAAAATCACTTAAGCTGGAGACAAAGCGACTTATGGCTATAAAGACTTCTTTTTGTTATTTTATTTAGTATAAGGGAGGACAGTTATGGCTAAAATTACTAAAATTTCTTTATATTTTTGCTATTCTCTTTATAATTGACTTTTGTGCACATGCAAATAAGTAACTTCAAATTTTTTGTTATTGTACCTATATTTTTAACCTTTTTTTAAATAGATATAATAAAATTTAAACCAATAGTTTGTTATAGGTAAGATTCGAATCTTACCTATAATAAAAACTCTTTATTATCAAACCAAGACACTAATCGGTTTTCGGTGTAGGTGGAGATTGAACCTCAGATCTCTTATTTAACCATTAAAGACTTTACCAGTTGAACTAACTAGAATCCACAATTTTCTTTAGTTAAATTGAAATTATCTTTAGTATAATATTAACTCTCTTAACTTTAGACTTACCAATCTAGTTAAGTTAGACCTATGTTTAGGGGGTCAAAATAGTGATTCATAGATCTATAATTAGGGGGTAACACCCATCTTCATTATAACCCTAGAGTTAGTGTCATACTCTGGGACCCATGTGTCACAATAGGTTTATATTAGGTAACAAGTGTAGTAGCATTCAAGGGTCACCACTTGGAGCGCTCACAACCACAACAATAGATATTACATGATTGGTGGACACTTCATCTCTCACCCTGGAAACATGCAAACCTTGCTAGGGGATTGGTTCATTTTCCAATAATAACAATTTACACCCTTAAAACATTTAAATTTAAGTTAGAAACAAAAATGCCTTAGAAATGCAATTGGTCTTTTCATGCTTGAATTACACTACTTTTATTTTAGCTTTTTAAAGGAAGTTATTTTATTAATATGATTTTTTCCAATATATTTTATTTGGTTTGGTTTCAACTTAAGGAACGACACTTTCTTAGCCAAGTTGCATTACCATCATGGCTAATCTAGTGTTTCATGAGCGTATGAAAAACATAAAAATTGAGTGTGATCACTTAGTTCTTGACAAATTTCAAAAGTCTATAATCTTTTATTGGTTGCTTCTGGTTATCATGTTACTATTTGTTATTAGTCTCTTCTTGGGACTTGTGGTTGAAATTGAAGTCTTTTGGCTTGTGTGAATTTTGTAATTGTGTATTTCAATAAAGTTTTGCTTGATCATAAAAAAAAAAAAAAAAAGAAGATAAAATCAAGTGGGTACAATCAAGACTATGCATGTTTCTAGTTGTCATCAAGTTGCAGATATACTTGCTAATAAATGACTTGGTCTTCCATTATTTTCAAAGCTTATGCTTAAGATATGATTGCAAAACATATACTCTTCCTAAGCCTATACTAATTCAAATCAATGAACCTATTGCTACTTTAGCAAGTGTCATTTTGAGGGGAGGGTTAAGTAAAAGGAAGAATATATATATATATATATATATATATATATATATAGAGGGAGTGTTTAGTGTTAAATATACATATGGGTTCAATTCAAAATAGCCAATGTTGCGTTTACTCCCCTTCCCTTGTGATAGTTGAAAGGGTTTTGTAGTAATGGTTGAAATTAAGCAAGTCTAAACCTTTTTGAGTATCTAACAATTCTCTCAGGTGTATACAATTAAACCATAACATGAAAGTTTTGATAACAGGAAAGCTTTAAGCTACTACCAACCTTTCATGAAAAATATAAAAAACTGTCAACAATATTTATTTATTTATATATTTTTTTTGGAGAAGAGTTCACAAGGCCACCTATGCTATAAAGACTTCTTTTTGTTTGAAAATACATGTAGGTGAAAAAATGTGTCAAAATGCGTGTAATATTGTTTGTGTAAATTTGTTATTTACAACTATATGTTTTGTTGGCTTATATTCCGTGCCAAATTTGATTGTAATTATATTCAATCTGTTGTACCCTATATTTATTATGGGATTTCATTGTAAGGGTTGTGTGATAGAGAGAGTGGTGTGAAGACTCAAGCATTTAAAGACTAAAGAAGGTTTCATAAGTATCTCGCGACTTAGCATCCCGCGAAGTATATCACGTGCCCTGCACATGCTGGAATGCGAAGAGTTAGGCTAGATGGAGACAGTTGTGTCTCGCGAGTATCTCATGGGTAAGGCCTTCCTGTAAGACACCCGCGAGGCATTCTGTTCTGCCAGCCTGTCTAGTCTGATTCACACTTTTTATGCCTACGCTATTTATACCCTCATTATCCACAAATGTAAAGGAGGGCTTCTGAGAGAAAACCTTAGCCAAACACCTTGAGAGTTAGAGATTGTTATACCCACAATTCTCTACACATTTGTTTTGGGAATTTCCTCATCTCCTACCTCTCCATTTCCATACCATTGAGAGGTTGATAGCCCAAATACTTACCACACCCTTTGAGAGTGTCAAGTGAAGTTTTTGTGCTGCTAGGAAGCATTGAAAGAAGCCTAGAATGGCAGATGTAACATGAAGCTTGTTGCGGGATCCAGAAAACTAGACAAGACATGGTTCTGAGAAGCCTTGTTGGAGTAGGAGCTTGGAAGGCTTAGGTACAGATGGTAGATTAGGCTTGGAGGGTCTCTTGCTCACCCTTGTATCCCAACTGATTGTCTAGTGGGTCGATTTCTGCTTGGAGTGCGACGGAGAGGTTTTTCACCGAGTTCTTTGGTTTCCTCTTCGATAACACGTCTCGGTGTTATCTGTGTTTGCATCTCTCTTCCTTACTCTTGTTCATTTCATTTTTATAGCTATGTTGCTTTAAATATGTATTAGAGTACTTGTCTTGCTTATACGCTTGTGTTTACACTATTCCGCACTTAGTATTAAGTTAGTGTAAAATCAACCAAGCCGTAATTTTAATTTGGGGGGTCTAAACAGCTCGTGTGTTTTCGACAATTTTCCGAGCTTTCAGTTTAAAAATTGAAAACATGTGTTTAAAATTATGTACCAAACAACCCCTGAATTTCTTTGTGTGTTTGTTATTCTTTTGATCTTTGCCTTGATTGCTAATGGAAGTAACAAACTTAACTCTATTTGTTTTGATGTAAAATATTTTCATATTTTACAATGTTTATTTTGCAGTAAAATAATTTATCAAATGTAAAATATTTTCAGTAAAAGGAAAAATCAATGGCAAAAACTATAAAATATCTTAAACTTACAAAATTCATAAAACATTTTACAATTTTTTCTTATCTCACTTCCGACACTTGACAGCTTCTCCCTCTCTCTTAACTTTCTTAGTTCTTCTCCTGCTCTCCATCTCTCAACTCTCTTACTTACAAGGCCACAACCCTTTCATCTCCACCCATCTTACACCGTTTCCCACCACTGACCGACCCGAACCACCATCATCGGCACTACCAACCTCATCATGTCTTTTCTGTAGAAATCCTTCTTCTCTTCTCTCTTGCACCGCCTTGGGTCCAACGACGGTCTTAGGTTTTTGTTGGCTACTCGATCTCGCCTCCACTGGGGTTAGATTTTTAGATTATGTTCTTTGTTTCTTGGGTTTTTGATCTGAGTTCGTGGAGGTTTTTCTTGGTCGATGGTGGTTGTCTTTTGGCTAGTTTTTCCTTTTTTTTTTTTTTGTTATACCAATTTTGATTTTTGGTTGATGGTGGTTGTCAATTGGGTCATCAGTGGTGGTTTGGTGGTTGGTGGCTGTTTTTTAAATGGTTGGTGGTGTTTTGGTGGTTGTTTTTCCTTTCGATGTAGAGCTTTGGGGGGTGGGTGGTGGTGGTCTGTGCACCAGTTTTTTTTTTTTTTTTTTTTGGTTGAGGGCTTTGCTGTGCACCACTTTTCAAATTTTGTTGAAAATAACAAGTCAAATTCATGGTAATTTAGATATGTCCAAGGACCGATTCAGAAAAATGTCCAATAAACAATACAAAGTATGGTTTTGACATCCACCAAAACGGTTCTTTTTATCCTCAAAAACCGACATTTATGAAAAACTTAGTAAAGCGTGCAAACTGCGGTTGAACTATCCGGGTTTAAAAACTGTGGACGGTTATCACGGTTTCACAAGTTTAGTTGATTCAGAATTTTTTTTTTTGTTTTTTGTTTTTTTTTTTGTTTTTGTTTTTGTTTTTTGTTTTTGTTTTTGTTTTTGGTACTTATTGGCTCAGTTATTGTTGAAGCTTCAACCTCAGACCTTGAGATCACACCGATATTTCTTCTTATTCTTCTTCTCAGTCTCACTCACCCCTTCTCTCATTGCATTTTTGCTGACTGCTGTTTCTGCATTTTCTTTCTAACGAGTTCGTTTAGATACAGTTTATTTTGCTGAAAACTGAAAATAATGTAACAAAATAATTTTTAAATGTGTAAATAGTGTCGTGAGAATTATTTTTAATATTTTTTTCTTGAATAAAGTAGTTGTAAGTCCCATAAATAGTGCATAAATAATGTGTAAATAGTGCATAAACAGTATATGAATGGTACATGTGTAACACACTTTGTCTCTTAAAAACTGAAATGCGTGCATAAAAAAAAAAAAACGCAAAACGCTATACGCAAGAAAATAATTCCTATCCAAACTTATACTTTTGTTTGTTGTTTCTACATTTTCCTCTCATCTTGCGTTTTTCCTATGCACTCTATAGCCTTCTAGTCTACTTTGAAGGTGATTGACAACTGGCTTTTCTGTCACACACTAAATACATGCTTGTCAACCGCTCTTTTTTAAATTTTATTGGGTTTAATCAATTTTTTAATGGCTTGTTTATATTTTATTGGATTTAATCAATTTTTTAATGGCTTGTCCGGTCACTCTTCTAGCTGTTGTTTATTTTTTATTTTTTAAATTTAACTAAATGCATGCCGTGAAGTATCATTTACTCCTTTTAAAATTTTATTGGGCTTTGTTCTTATTTAATCAATTTTTTAATGCTTTGTACAGTCACTCTTTTAGCTTTTATTTATTTTTTAGGCAAAACTATACTATTGGTCTCTAAAGTTTATCATGTGAGCGTAATTAGTCTCTCAAATTTCAAGCGAGCGTTATTAATCCCTTAAGTTTTAAAAATGTGTGGTACTAGTCCTTTGGTTAACTTCGGTTAGAAGTATTGCTTACGTAGTTAATAGAATACTGAGTTGTCATTTTTTTTTAATGATATGACATTTTTAATGAAAATTACAAAATTATTTACAACCGGTACATTTTTTACAGTTTATTACAAGTGCTTTTACAAACTGATGAGTGGCATATGAGTCATTATCTTTTTTTATTTTGCGAGAAAAAATCTTAGACTCTCCAATATCTTCCTGTGACCCAAGCACTTCATCTTCCTTTCTTGCCATTCTCCCAACCATTGTGGCTGCAGCTGACGTCACTATCATCACTGCTCTTCCTCCGCCGTAGTGACTCCTCCAAATGACCTTCGTTGCCACTGCAACAACCAACACAAGCTCTGTCCTTCACCATTCTCCATTAATGTCCATCGACTGCTTATCTCCTAAAGATCTTTATGTTTCTTTGTTCAGATTGTTTCCAAAGGATCCATAAATAGCATGAAAACATGTTTAAATTTGTTTCATTATAAATCTTCAAATGTTTGAAGTATTATATTCAAGTTTTATTTTCCTTAAAAAAAATTGAAAAAAAATTGGCCCTTTTTCTTTCTCTGCCATGAACCAATGGTAGTCACTGTGGGAATCTTTGTTGCCTATCACTTTTGTTGCTCTCAAAATATTTGTTGGTTTCTTGCTCCTGACACTAGACTACTCTCGTTAACAAGAGAGGATTTGTGGCCAATCAATTTAGATTAGAAAGAGAGTTACGTAAAAGACTTTGTATCCTCAAAGGCGGTTCTCTTCAACTCATATCTGGATTTTTGTTAAGAGGGTTTCCAGTAAATTGTTGTTGGCTTTGAGGTGGTCCGGCCACTTGATTAGAAAACTGGAAAACGGTGAAGCGAAGAAAGGGAAAATAGGGAAGGAGAGATTGAGGGGCTGAAGCCAACCCTATCTTTTTTCTTTTTCTTTTTTGGCATAAGAATAAATAAAATCCAATTAAAGATTACATGGCAACTTTATAATTAAATAGTTGATATGGCATAGGACACTTAAGTTGCCACGTAGTTTATAAATGCCTGCAGTAAAATTATAAATGCCACGTCACTTTTTCGTTAGTTACATAAGCAATATTTTTAACAGAAGTTAGCCGAAGGACTAGTACCACTCATTTTTTAAACTTTAAGGACCAATAGTGCTTACTTGAAACTTGAAGGACCAATTGCGCTCACAGAGTAAACTTCAAGGACCAATAGTATAGTTTCACCTATTTTTTATCTTTAAAATTTTCATAAATAGTTGAATATTCAAATGGGCTTTAGCATAAAACAATTTACTGGATAGTCAAATGGGCTTCAACATGACTTAAAATAATTTAGACATAAGCTCTCATAAAAAGATTAAAAGAGTAAAATATTGAGCTTTAACAAAAAATGATTTAGGTTTGCTTAAAATTTAATATTTCTTATTTGCCTTATGAAAGTTATGATATAAAAAAGACATTTGAAAAATAGACCTTTGTATTTATTTGGATTATTTTAGTTCATTTTTCTACTTTTATTAATTTAACATATTTAATTATATTTTAAATAATTATTAAATTAACTATAACATCATCATGGTTCGACCTCGATTTAACTTTAAAAATCTTGAACCTCTCCCTCTTATATGATTCATTGAACGATTCAAATTTCAAAACCATGATACAAACAATAAAATACATTGTTAGATTATCAGTTTCTTCTTCTTCTTCTTCTCATCATAAAGAAGATGCCAATAAACAAAACATCATAATACAACACAAACAACATACTGTGCACTACTTTGTTTTTTTGTTAAAGGTCCGTGCATCAGTTGAGTTTTGAGAAGTATGAAAAAAAAATTTCATTGTATGGTGAAACATATAATTGAAAAATGATTTCCATTGTATTATTATGTTGTCAAACACGATAAAATGAAAATGTTTTACTAAAAATATTTTACATTTGCAAATATTTTATTTTGAAACAAACGGAGTGTTAAATTTTGTTTTTAGAAGAATAAAAGAAATTTTTGTTGTTATACACTCATACCCATATTAATTTATCCATTCAATATAACCCTTAAGTAATTCTCAATATATATATATAACCTTTAAGTTTTAACTACCACAAAACCTGTAAAGTTGTGATTTACAACTATGTATTTTGTTGGCTTTTATTTCGTGCCAAATTTGATTGTAATTAATATCAATTGTTTATACCCTGTATTTGTTGTGGGAATTGATGTAAGGGGTGTGTGATAGAGAGTGTGTGAAGAT
Organism: Quercus variabilis; assembly: GCA_030445155.1. Lineage (NCBI taxonomy): Eukaryota > Viridiplantae > Streptophyta > Magnoliopsida > Fagales > Fagaceae > Quercus > Quercus variabilis. Next base: position 23,815,847 of record CP129445.1, read on the forward strand.
TCAAGCAAAATTGGAAGCTGAAGTAATCTCGCGGGTATGTCGCCACTAAGCTTCCCGCGAAGTGAGGCATGTGCCCTGCACATGCTGGAATGCGAAGAGTCAGGCCAGGTGGAGACAGCTGTCTCTCGCGAGTATCTCGCGGGTAAGGCCTTCCCGCGAGACACCCGCGAGACATGCTGTTCTGCCAACCTGTACTGACTGACTCACACATTTTGCACCTATCCTATATAAACCCCCATTACCCACAAATGTTGAGGGATGCTTTAGAGAGAAAACCCTAGCCAAACACATTTGCAATTAGAGATTGTCATCCCCACCTTTCTCTATACACTTGCTTGTGGTATCTCCTCAACCCTTCCCTCTCCATTTTCCACACCATTGAGAGGTTGAAAGCCCAAACACTTACCACACCTTTTTGAGAGTGTTGAGTGACGTTTTGGTGTTGCTGGGAAGCATTGGAAGAAGCCTGGAATGGCAGATGCAAAATGGAGCTTGTTGCGGGATCCAGAGAACTAAGACAAGCCACGGTTTCGAGAAGCCTTGTTGGAGTAGGAGCTTGGAGGGCTTAGGTACATCGGGTAGATTAGGCTTGGAGGGTCTCTTGCTTACTCATGTATCCCAACTGATTGTCTAGTGGATCGATTTCCGCTTGGAGGGCGGCGGAGAGGTTTTTCGCTGAGTTCTTCGGTTTCCTCTTCGAGAACACGTCTTGGTGTTTTCTGTGTTTGCATCCTTCTTCCCTACTCTTGTTTAATTTCATTATTACTGCTGTGTTGCTTTAATTTTGAATTAGAGTAGTTTCTTGTTCATCCGCTCGCTTTTACACTATTCCGCACATTGTATTAAAGTTGTGTGAAATCTATCGAGCCGTTATTTTAATTAGGGGGTCTAAATAGCTCTTGTGTTTTCAACACATTTTCGAGCTTTCAAAACCTATTGTAAAGATAGTTTTCTAGTGTTTAATTAGTAGCATTAGAAAAAACGAGTTAAAAGAAAACTATATTTGGTCAACAAAAAAAGTATAACTTATTTTTAGAGATTGTTTTCTACTAGAATTTTTGAAAAACAGTTTTATTTCATGGCAAGCTAAATAAGAAAAGTTAGAAGATTAGTTTTCAATTCGTTTAAGATTGCTACCAAACATAAGAAAATGAGATAGTTTTATAGAAAATATTTTTTTTGAAAAATGATTCATTTTCTAGCAAATATTATCTCCAAAACAAACAAAGCATACAAATCTGGCCAGCCAAAAGTCGTCATATCGTTATTGGGCATGCTATATCATTAATATTTTTCTAGTTATATATTAGGAACTTATTTATTTTTACTACTGATTTACATGTTGTAAGGTCAGATTTGGCGGCCCAAGCCCAAGGAGGGGTGGATTTGGAGCCCACTGAACCCAAAACAATGAATTTTGTAGAGTGTGGGAGAAAGAGTAAGGCGAATAGCAAAAATAACAGTATGCAACAACCACACTAGTGAAGGAATTCGAATTAATATCTGCTCGGATGAATATAAGTACGACGTCCGAAGAGGTGATTTCCCTTGGAGGGTTACAATTCTTGGTGCTATAGTGAACAATACACCTTTTTCTCTGTGAATTTACGATCCCCTTCTAGTAGGGGGCTTTCCTACTTATATAGTACCTCCTCACTCTATCTTGATCGTCCACTTGTTCATCATCCAGACATCCGCTTGAGTGCTTGTCCCATCAAGGGTGTTCCCTAGCCTTAGGTAAGTGGTGATAGCAGGCTGATACTGTTCAGGGGTCTCTTTCACATTAATGCGGCCAGGGAGGTAGGTGTGGTGTATTTAATGCGGTGGTTGAGGTCTGTCTCTTAGATATTTCTCCGATCCAATTATGTTCCTCCGCGTCCGAGGCCCATTCTGTCACTACATCTGTCGAGAGAATCGCTCGGGCTGCAAAAGGTTGAACGTCAGACTAAGTCTCTTCGGATCCGAAGGTATTGGACTCCTCGGATCGTTGAACACATCCTCGGATCATGAATGTACCCTTCACCAGATGTTCTCTCAGAGCCTCTAGCTAGGCTTTCTCATCTCTTCGGGAAGTGGTGGGCCGTAGATAGGGCCTTGGGCCCAATGCCTTTGGTTGAGTTTTCCTCCCCCACAATAGCCCCTCAAAATTGTAGTTTTTTCCTCACATCCGAAGGGAAAAAGTATGATTTTGACCTGCCACAGAACAAGAAGCTTGGATGCAGGCCAATTCAAGCTGGCACGTGCGTGGGGGCCTCGGGATAGACGCTTCATTAATGCCGTTGCGGTTTCCACATTCCCAAGCCGCAGCATTGATTGCACCAGGTGGCGCCCTGTCCTTCGTATCCAACGGTGAGCGATTGATCCGACGGTTGTGGTCTTTTCCTTAGAATTTGGGCGGGAATGTCCCTGACCCTTCGCTTGACCCCGTATAAAGCCTCAGAGGAGGTTATTTCCTCCTCACTTTCGCAAACCACCAGACGCTCCAGCAAGAACAGACGCACCGCTCCGCACAAATCCTTCAGTTGTTGCTTTCAAGCCTCCCCAGAATCATCACGAACCCTCCTACGAGCCTGAAATCCTTTCAGAGATTTGTCCCCGGTGAGTCATCGTACAACTCATTTAATTCTCTCTTCGGCCCACCGTTTCTTTTAAGCACTATGGGAAAGCTTGAGTACATGGTGGACAGCCCTGAACGACTAGAGGAGTTTAGGGCCACATATCGCATACCCCCTAACGTGGGTGTGAGGTATTGCCCCCCGGAAAAGATACTAACGGAGCGCAAAACGGGGGAGGTGGTGATCCCCCTCATCGCCTTCAAAGAAGGAGGAATGACCATCCCCATGGGTCCCATCACCACTAACTACCTCCGGAACCACAGGCTTACTCCTTGGCAGTGCGCGCCCAACATGTTTAGGATCCTAGGAGCGATTGAGGACCTTGAGCGCCATATGGGGTTGGGCCTCACCTGGCTAGACGTAGTGCATATGTACGAATGCCACAGTCAGCAAGACGCTGGGTACTACTTAAAATCCCGGTCGGATGTTGTCAGGCTCATCTCCTGCCTTCCCAAGTCCAACAAAGGGATGAAAGACGATTACGTGATCATTTCGGGCGCCTGGCATGACGGCAATGGTTGCCCGACCAGGCTTGGGGAGCCAGGTGGGATGTTAGATCTAGGCACACTAACTGTAGACTTAGGGACCTCGTTTTTCGACGTTTTTTCTTTTTTTTTTTTTTTTTTTTTTTTTTTTTACTTCTGTCTCTATTTTTGAGTTTGACCCCCTTTTTTTTGTACTGCCTTGCAACAGATAAAAGACATGTTTCTCCTCGGCTCAGCCTAACGAACGTTGCCGCCCTCAACTTCCTTTTGAGGTCAGAGATCTTCGTGAGCGAGGACGGGCAACTGCGATCTGCTCCCCTTATTCTCGGGTATACAGGGAAGCCGAAAAGTATCCAACCGGCCGGCAACGCAATCGTTCAGGGAGATCATCGCCTAGCACGAATTGACGTTGGTCGGACGGGCTTCTTGGCGCCATACGATCTTGAACCTGTACCCCACCCAAATCCTCGGAACGTGCCTCCCATTGTTCAACCCCTCCAGCAAGTTCTCCCCGGACAAGAGATTGAAGGTGAGGGGGTCGGCTCTTCAACTTCCTCACTAGAAGAGCAGATAGACGGCTTTCGGTTCGAGGGAGACGCTTCAGGAGTTCAGCAGGTGGTAGAGGTCTCTGACGCCGAGGAAGAAACCTACGATCGGCCAGGCGCCCGTCTTAATTTGCTAGCCACTCACTTAGAGGATTCCTCGGACGAAGACGATATGGATTTGCGGCTTCTGATGAAGGGCAGAGGCCAAAAGCCCGAGCCGAAAGGTGCTGGGACCTCCACAGCGGTGGTGACACTTCCTCCTGTGCCTACCCAAGTCCCTGACCCAAATTTGAAGGCAATGCCCAATCTTCAGAAGAAGAGACCCCACAATGAGGTTGGGGGGAAACAGGTGCCACCGGCCAAGGGGGTTAAGCAGCAAAAGGTGGCAAAAGACAGTCGGGCACATAGGGCCTCCTCTATCGAAAGCCGAGAGGAGCCCACAGGTGCAGATGTGCGCCGAGGAGGGGGACCGCGAATCTGGTCTCCGAAATTGGAGCTGGATGGCGCTCTAATCCTGTGGGATACCTCCCTCAGGAATTATGATGGAGGAAGGGCAGGCTACGTCGCCGAGGCCCTGCAGCAGCCACTTCTTCTCCCACATGACATGACCTCCTTCAGGCGCTTCTCCCAAAAGGAGCTATTCATGTCCCTTAAAAGGGATTTGGCCATGGTAAGTGCACCCCTCCTAAGTCTAGGTTTTACGTTTGATCGGCTTTATTCCTTAGCTTGATGCTGGAGATGTTGTTATGCAGCTTACCCAGCAGGTTTACGTGGCCGAGGGAATGAACGAGGAGTCGTGGCTTAAAGCTCGAGCAGCATCCCAATCCTAGCTTGAGGCAGAGGCATCTCTTGGTCAGCTGAAGGAGGAGCATGCTCGGATATCCGAGGAGCTAAAAGGGGCGCTCTCCGAAAAGCGAAGCCTTGATGCCGGGCTTAAAAATGCAGAAAAACAGGCCGAGGAACAGCGTAGCCAATTACGCATGTCCGAGATCAACCTGGCAACTGAGAGGGAGCTGGTGAAAGGTCTAAGAGCTGAATTGCAGAAGGCCAAGGCGAGCGCCCAGGTGTTTGAGCAAAATGCTAGGCTGGCTAAGGAGGCAGTTGAGGCCGAAAGGAAGACGGCGTACCAGATGGGGGTAGAGACGACTACATCCCAGCTTGTGGAGCAATTCGCCTCGGTCAGCCGAGACTACTGCCTCGTAAGTTGGGGCAAAGCCTTGGATGCCGCTGGAATTCCGGCCGATTCGGAGCTGAGGCTGCCTGGGAGCGTATACTATCATCCAGAGATCCGAGAGCTCCCAGAAACAGACCTTCCTGCCACTCAGACTCCAGAGACCCTCCAGGAACAGCCGGACGACACGGGCAAATCGGCTGAGCCGGCTAAAGGTTCGGACAAAGAGAAAGTTCCTGCTGAAGCCAAGGACCAAGCCTCCGAAGCATCTGAGCGGATAGGCCACGTTGCTGACCTTGGGCTTCCTCCAGCGAAAGAGTAGATGCATAGGGCTTTCATTTTGCACTTGTACTTTTTGTTCTTTGCTTAAGGAATTGTAATTTTTTTTTGTTTTGTTGACCCTGCATGTAGACCTTTTTTCTTTAATGGAATAGTTCCCTATTTGTCTTCGATGTTTTTGATACATGTTTTATTACTTATTATTGCCACACACATAACTATACGTTGCAATTATGACATAAAAATGCAAGTAACTTGATTGATACGTCATATTGATGACGTGAGTAGTCGGAATTAACATTGAAAAGGATAGGCCAAATAAGAGTTATTGACGAGTAATGGTTGGAATGAGTACTTATGCGAGTCTCGCGTCCCTTTCCAGATTAAACATAGGTTATTGTCCCTCGGTTTCGAATTAAACATAACTAAGGAAGACATTTACAAGTTAGATCAATTTAAACGCAATCAAGAATTTTAGCACCAATCCCGTGACAATAGCTGAGTGGGGGTATTGACTAACCTGTCGTTTGGTTCAAGGATTATGGGACGCGGATGCATTCGAGTGTTGACTAACCCTAGTCATCTGGTCCGAGGACTGCAGGCACGACTGGGTTTAAGTTTAAACACTAATTGAGTGTTAACTAACCCAAATCATCTGGTCCGAGGACTACAGGCATGATTGGATTTAAGTTTAAACACTGTAATTGGGTGTTAACTAACCCAAATCATCTGGTCCGAGGACTACAGGCATGATTGGATTTAAGTTTAAACACTGATTGAGTGTTAACTAACCCAAATCATCTGGTCCGAGGACTACAGGCATGATTGGATTTAAGTTTAAACACTGTAATTGAGTGTTAACTAACCCAAATCATCTGGTCCGAGGACTACAGGCATGATTGGATTTAAGTTTAAACACTGTAATTGGGTGTTAACTAACCCAAATCATCTGGTCCGAGGACTACAGGCATGATTGGATTTAAGTTTAAACACTGATTGAGTGTTAACTAACCCAAATCATCTGGTCCGAGGACTACAGGCATGATTGGATTTAAGTTTAAACACTGTAATTGAGTGTTAACTAACCCAAATCATCTGGTCCGAGGACTACAGGCATGATTGGATTTAAGTTTAAACACAGTTAACTAACCCAAATCATCTGGTCCGAGAACTACAGGCATGATTGGATTTAAGTTTAAACACTTGGTTGACACACAGTTGACACGCTGGCTGACGAAAAAGGCTTGATTAATAGAAGTACTTCTTCAAGTTGTTTACATTCCACGGACGTGGTATTACATGACCATCTAGGTCTTCCAAAAAATATGCCCCGATGCCTGCTCCAGAGGTGATGCGGTACGGTCCTTCCCAATTGGGTCCTAGTTTTCCCCAAGCTGGGTTCTTCGTCGTGCCCACAACTTTCCTCAGCACTAGGTCACCGGGTTCTAGGGGTCTTGCCTTTACGTTAGCGTCATAGCCTTGCCTGAGTTTCTGTTGATAGTGCGCCAGCCGAACCATTGCATTCTCCCTCTTTTCCTCAATCAAGTCTAAGTTCTTCTGCAATTGTTCATCGTTGTCGGCTGGATTGAATGTGCCTGTTTTTATCGTTGGGAACCCGGTTTCCAGAGGGATGACAGCTTCAGCTCCATAGGTCATTGAAAAGGGGGTCTCCCGGTAGACTGACGAGGCGTAGTCTTGTAAGCCCAAAGTACGTGCGGCAGCTCGTCTACCCATCTGCCCTTCGCATCATCTAACCTCTTCTTTAAGCCATTCAGTATGACTTTGTTGACGGCTTCCGCTTGTCCATTGCCCTGGGGATAGGCTGGAGTGGAGTATCTGTTCGTAATTCCCAGCTCACTGCAGTAGTTCCTGAATGCCCTGCTATCAAACTGCAAGCCATTGTCTGAGATGAGAGTGTGAGGGACTCCAAACCGAGTGACAATATTCTTCCACACGAACTTTTGCACATCAACGTCTCTGATATTGGCTAGTGGTTCGGCTTCGACCCACTTGGTAAAATAGTCTGTTCCGACCAGGATGTACTTCTTGTTTCCTGCAGCTTTGGGGAAGGGTCCCACAATATCCAAGCCCCATTGGGCGAAGGGCCATGGGCTAGATAGCGGATTAAGATTTCCCCCCGGCTGGTGAATGTTTGGAGCGAAGCGCTGACACTGATCGCACTTTTTGACGTATTCATGTGCCTCCTTTTGCATGTTAGGCCACCAATAGCCTTGGGTGAGAGCTCGGTGAGCCAAGGACCTACCTCCAGTGTGGCTCCCGCAGATTCCCTCGTGCAGCTCTTCCAGCAATATCTCAGTCGCTTCGGGGTGTACACACAACAAATATGGTCCCGAATAGGAGCGTTTGTACAGTTTCTGGTCCTCGGATAACCAGAACTTTGTCGCTTTCCTCCGAACTTTATCAGCTTCGTCCTTCCCTTCAGGCAAGATATCTTCTTTGAGGAATTTGATTAAAGGATCTGTGGGGCCCGAGCTCCCAGAATCCCCGGCCCACCTTTAGGCAGGCCCAGGGCCCAAGCCGAGGAAGGCGACCTCCCCAGACGGCCGGCCTAAAGGCTTTAGTCCTTCCAAGTCCCGAGCCGAGGATACACCTATCCTCGGCACACCTAGCCTAATCTAGTTAGGGGGCAGACTTACTGCAGATGGTCACATCCACACTTAACTATTCTGCCAGGCCCTCCAAGTTCCATCAATGCTGACAAGACCCTTCACTGAAAGCCTTGGGGGCAGCAACCCCCGGCATGGGAAAGAACCTGTCTGATGGGACAAGTCCTGAACCATTAGCCCGGATGGCCAACAGCTGTAAGGCCAGGATCGAGCCAGAGAGAGTATATAAGTTAAAGAACCCCCCTGGTGAAGGGGGGGCCTCCTCGGACCCCAGCCGAGGAGCAACCCCAAACGGAGAGCAAATAGACAAAAAGTTCGAGGAAGACCGGCTAAGGGCCGGCCGGAGCCAAACCCTTTGCCCCACTCTCTACAAATTCATTGTCGGGGGCCCACCTCCGAAAAAGGAGCCCCTACAATTGGCGCCGTCTGTGGGAAGGGTTAGTGTGCCAGCCGGTGCGACCGGCGATCGTTCTAAGGCAGTTACTACTCAGAAGTTGGCGATGCAAAAAAAAGGAAAAAGCAAAAGAAAAGAAGAAGAGAAGAATGGCAGTGCGAAAAGAAAATTCAACAACAAGTAAAAGAAAGGTCCTTTATTAATTCAGAAGAGATTACAAGAGATTACAACTACAATTCTCATCATTTCATAAAGAAAAAAAAAAGCTAAACTACAAATACAATCAGAGGCTCAGACAGGCATGTTTTACAAGAATTCCTACCAGCTAATCCTACAATCGGAGGCTCAGGCGGACCGGTCCCGGGACTGGCTGGGCAAGAGACTCGCAAAGAATTGCTGTCAGGAATGAAGGAAGTGTCAAGCCGTGCTTTTACCAGCGCCTAGAGAATGGGAGAACTGGACAGTAAAAGCACGGGAAGGGGGGCTAGGGGCTGGCTCACCTTCAAACCAAAGCTTGAACAAAGTGAGGAGCCCCTAGACCCCGGGACACCCTCCCTCGTGATGCTTCCTCGACCCCCTCCGAACTACACGAGCATTGACCGTCGGAGACGGCAATACTAGGGCACCGGCCATGACGAGAGTTCGCGTGCCCCCTTCGTCGGAGGTGCGCTCTGGGGGAAGACGTTAGGTATTTCAACGACGTCCCCCCTGACCACCATGAGAGACTCGGCCAGTGTTACGCCTAAACTCTGCCGCGCCGGCAGCCCAGTGGGGACTGCGGCCACGGCGGCACTTGGCTCCAGGTCTCCTAACTGCGGTCATAACCCTGATGGCGGTATCAAAGGGACTCAAAAGGGCGAAGGTGTATATGTCTGTTTGTGGGGGAGAATTCATTGAATGAGGAGAAACGCTCCCCCCAGAACGCCTTTTATGGAGGGCGAAAACCAGCGGGGGCTGAACCGCGCGGAATTCGAAGGGGAATTGTCAAGGGAAATTAATTCCCACCCAGTTCCAAGGGGATTGCCAGCTGCCTGCTGCGTGTTGATTCACGAGGGCATTAATGGAGGCGCGTTACGGACACCGAAGCGTCAAACAGGAAGCGCGGGAGGCCAAGCGACGCCTCGTAAACCAGAAAGATGAGGAGCACGAACCAGAGTCAGGATCAGCCCCACGTGCGAAGTCACAAGCCGACCTGAGGAAAGACAGCTCACAGAAGAGACCCGAGAATAACCCCCCACCAAAAATGAAGTCCTCGGATCCGAGGACAAAATCCTATTGAAGGCAACTGTGCAGTCGTGGTACAATAGCTCTTGCTCCGGCATCCTATAAGGGGCCAGGGGGATGGACCCCTACCCGACGTGAGACTGAGTTGCCCAGAGAGGTGAACACTGTGTCCTCACGCTCGGGGCCCGAATGGAAACGATGGCAGCAATTGTACCAAGGTCTTGCATGGTCCTCGGACTCAAGCCTACGGGGAGCTGGCCACTCGTACTTAAAGGCAGCAACTGTACCTAGGTCTTGCATGGTCTACGGACTCAAGCCTACGGGGAGCTAGCCACATGGAAACGATGGCAGCAATTGTACCAAGGTCTTGCATGGTCCTCGGACTCAAGCCTACGGGGAGCTGGCCACTCGTACTTAAAGGCAGCAACTGTACCTAGGTCTTGCATGGTCTACGGACTCAAGCCTACGGGGAGCTAGCCACATGGAAACGATGGCAGCAATTGTACTTAGGTCTTGCATGGTCCTCGGACTCAAGCCTACGGGGAGCTGGCCACTCGTACTTAAAGGCAGCAACTGTACCTAGGTCTTGCATGGGCTACGGACTCAAGCCTACGGGGAGCTAGCCACATGGAAACGATGGCAGCAATTGTACCTAGGTCTTGCATGGTCCTCGGACTCAAGCCTACGGGGAGCTGGCCACTCGTACTTAAAGGCAGCAACTGTACCTAGGTCTTGCATGGTCTATGGACTCAAGCCTACGGGGAGCTAGCCACATGGAAACGATGGCAGCAATTGTACCTAGGTCTTGTATGGTCCTCGGACTCAAGCCTACGGGGAGCTGGCCACTCGTACTTAAAGGCAGCAATTGTACATAGGTTTTGCATGGTCCTCGGACTCAAGCCTACGGAGAGCTGGCCACTCGTACTTAAGGCAGCGACTGTATACAAGGGGCTATCTATTTTACGACAGAGTCAAGGTACTGCTCAGTCCGAGGATCCATTCCCGTGAAGAAATTAACTACCTAAAGAAGGGCCTAATGGTTGATCCGACCACTCAAGAAAGGACCAGCCAAACCGACGGCCTTCCGGACCATAGGGGCCGAGGTTTGCAAAACCCTCCTCCCCGTCCGAGGATACGTGCAGCAGGGTTTTTGAGGGGCTATTGTGGGGCCCGAGCTCCCAGAATCCCCGGCCCACCTTTAGGCAGGCCCAGGGCCCAAGCCGAGGAAGGCGACCTCCCCAGACGGCCGGCCTAAAGGCTTTAGTCCTTCCAAGTCCCGAGCCGAGGATACACCTATCCTCGGCACACCTAGCCTAATCTAGTTAGGGGGCAGACTTACTGCAGATGGTCACATCCACACTTAACTATTCTGCCAGGCCCTCCAGGTTCCATCAATGCTGACAAGACCCTTCACTGAAAAGCCTTGGGGGCAGCAACCCCCGGCATGGGAAAGAACCTGTCTGATGGGACAAGTCCTGAACCATTAGCCCGGATGGCCAACAGCTGTAAGGCCAGGATCGAGCCAAAGAGAGTATATAAGTTAAAGAACCCCCCTGGTGAAGGGGGGGCCTCCTCGGACCCCAGCCGAGGAGCAACCCCAGACGGAGAGCAAATAGACGAAAAGTTCGAGGAAGACCGGCTAAGGGCCGGCCGGAGCCAAACCCTTTGCCCCACTCTCTACAAATTCATTGTCGGGGGCCCACCTCCGAAAAAGGAGCCCCTACAGGATCCATCCAGCAAGGCCCTACCCTGACCTGGTGAACCTGGACTGCCTCTGATTTTGCTTCTGTAGGCCCGAGCAAGTCCTCGACGAGGATGACCCTCGGCAGGTCCTGCGCCGAAGAGGTGGCAAGCGTGGCTAAGGAGTCAGCGTGTGTGTTGCCACTTCGGGGGATATGCAGCAATTTGAAAAAGTCGAACTCCGATTGGAGATGTTTAACACGGCTCAAATACCCCTGCATTCTTTCGTCCTTTGCCTCAAACTCGCCTTGTACCTGACCTACTACCAGTCTCGAGTCTGAGAACAACTCCACAGACTTCCCACCCATTCTTCGAACCATAGTCATTCCCATCAGCAGGGCCTCATATTCCGCCTCATTATTCGTTGCCGAGAAGTCCAGCCTTAACGATTTCTCGATAATGATTTTCTCAGGGGATATCAGTACTAGCCCAACTCCGGAACCTCTCTGATTTGCCGCGCCATCGACGTACACTTCCCAATGGGAGGGATTCTGTTGGGAGATCATGTCAACTGATTTTTCATCCATGCCTGACGGGGGTTCTACTTCTTCTACTTGGGGCTCCGTGAACTCAGCCACCAAATCCGCAAGAACCTGTCCCTTAACCGAAGTGCGGGGCATATACCTTATATCAAAAGCCCCTAAGATTGTACCCCACTTAGCAATCCGACCAGTGTAATCGGCGCTTCGGAGCACCACTTTGAGTGGTAGCTGTGTTAGAACGATGACCGTGTGGGCTTGGAAGTAGTGAGGTAGCTTCCACGTGCCAAGCACCACCGCTAGGATAGCTTTCTCTAGAGGCAAGTAACGGACCTCAGCCTCGTGCAGCGACTTGCTTACGTAATAAACAGGCCTCTGCACACCAGAGTCCGATCATATTAGCACTAGGCTCACTGCATAGGGGGCTACAGCGATGTAGGCAAACAGCACCTCGTCGGGCTCGGGGCTGGACATGATGGGTGGCCGAGCCAGATAATCCTTGAGTTGCTGGAATGCCAGAGCACACTCCTCAGTCCACTCGAATCCCTTCCATTTGTTGAGTAGAGAGAAGAAAGGACGGCATCTGTCTGCCGACCTAGAGATGAACCGATTGAGGGCCGCGGTCATTCCGGTCAGTTTTTGGACCTCCTTGGGATTCCGAGGAGCACGTAGATCATTAATGGCCTTTATCTGGTCGGGGTTGACTTCAATTCCCCTGTGGGTGACCATGTATCCTAAAAACTTGCCGGACCCTACCCCAAACAAGCACTTAGAAGCATTTAAACGTAGCTTGTGCCTTCGTAAGGTCTCAAAAGTAATTTCAAGGTCTCTTATGTGCTCAGCTACGACCTTGCTCTTCACCACCATGTCGTCTATGTAAACCTCGATATTTTTGCCCAGCCATGGCTCGAACATCCTGGTCATCATCCTCTGGTAGGTAGCTCCCGCGTTCTTCAAGCCGAACGGCATCACTTTATAGTGGTAGTTGCCAATAGGGGTGACAAAAGCAGTTTTCTTCTGGTCCTCCAGGGCTAATGGTATCTGGTGGTAGCCTTGGAAGGCGTCCAGGAAGCTCATCCGAGGGTGGCCAACAGTGGCATCCACCAACTGATCTATTTTTGGCATAGGGAACGGATCTTTGGGGCATGCCCTGTTCAAATCCGTGAAATCTACGCATACTCGCCACTTCCCACTCTTCTTCTTCACCACCACGGTGTTTGCGAGCCACTCGGGGTAAAAAACTTCTTTGATAGCCCCAGCTTGTTTGAGTTTCGCTACCTCGTCTCTCACTGCATCGGCATGTTCCTTGGATGGGCGCCGAATAGGCTGTTTCTTGGGGGTGATTAGGGGATTCACCTTCAGGTGATGGCATATAAACTCCGGGTCCACCCCGGGGGCTTCGTACGCACTCCAGGCAAACACATCGAGATTTTTCTTGAGGAACTCTATCAATTCCTCCTTCTCTTGAAGAGGCAGCTGAGATCCGACTTGGAAGAACCTGTCAAGATCGTCTCCAATGACCACTCTGGTTAGCTCCTCACACCGAGTGTCTTCATCTGGCACTCCGGAGGGAACTCCTCGGGACTGTAATTGCTATAAATTTCCCCCCGTCACGTCCGAAGACTCGGCCGAGACCTTATGCTGGATGGCAGCCACCAGGCACCGTCGGGCGACGGACTGGTCCCCTCGGATCTCATGTATCTGCCCTTCCGACGGATATTTGATCTTCTGGTGCAAAGTGGAAGGAACGGCTCCAAGCGCATGAATCCAGGGTCTGCCCACGAGTGCCGTGTAGGGCGAATATGCGTCCACAACTATAAAGTCCAACTCTACCACCTCGGAACCAGACTGCACCGGTAAGCGTATCCGGCCTTTTGGGATAACCGGGCGTCCTTCAAAGCTCAAGAGGGGAGAATCGTATGGCGTTAGGTCTTGGGGCTTCAGGCCCAGCCCCTTGTAGAGGTCCGGGTACATTATCTCCACAGCACTGCCCTGATCCACCATCACCCTTTTCACATCGTACCCCCCTATCCTGAGGGTGATGACTAGTGCATCATCGTGGGGTTGGATGGTGCCGATCTTGTCTTCATCCGAGAATCCCATGATAAATGGGGCAACAGACTCAGCTTTCTTCGGTTCTCGGCATGGCTCCCCAGCTGATGGTCGGCCTACCGACATGACTTTCAATGGCCAGGACCCTGTTCTCCCAGGCGCGGCGAGGACGACGTTTATGGTGCCTAGCAGCGGCTTTGAGGGATCAACTCCGTGCGTCCCTGAACCCGCCTGCCCTCGGCCGCTGGAAGGATGCAAGAGGTGTTTCAGTTTACCGTCGCAAACCAGCTGGTCCAAGTGATCCCACAGGCTCCTGCAATCTTCCGTGGTGTGCCCATGGTCTTGATGGTACTGGCAGTATAGATTGTGGTTGCGTCTCTCGGGGTTTCCTACCATCTTGTTCGGCCACCTGAAGAACGATTCATTCTTGATTTTTTCCAGGACCTGATGCACTGGCTCTTTGAACACGGTATTAACCGCTTGAGGATTCGTCGATCCTGATTGCCCGGCAAAGTCTCTCCTTGGTTTGTTGTAATTATAACGGTCGGACCGCGACTCCCTCCTGTCCTGAGAGACAATCTTGTCCTTTCCCTTGCCCTGCTGCCGATCTTCTTCAACCCTCTTGTACTTCTCTATGCGGTCCATTAGCTGTCGTACGTTCGTGACCGGTTTGCCAGATAGAGATGCCCTCAAACCATGGTCGGTAGGGAGGCCTAGCTTGAACGTGCTGAGGGCCATTGCATCATTGTTGCCTTCCACCTCGTTGAACATCTCCCAGTACCTGTCTGAGTATGCCTTCAGTGACTCAGACTCCTGCATAGACAGTGACAACAACGAAGAAAAAGGCCTGGCCACCCTTCGACACGTGACGAAACGGGAGCCGAATGCTTGAGTAAGCTCTTTGAAGGAGTTGATAGAGCCTGCCTTCAGACCATCAAACCACCTCATGGCGACAGGCCCCAGACTGGAGGGGAAGACCTTGCACATAAGAGCCTCGTCTCTGGAGTAGACAGCCATCCTCTGGTTAAATTGACTCACATGCTCTACGGGGTCAGTTTAACCGTTGTAGATGGTGAAAGTGGGCTGGTTAAAACGCCGAGGAAGTCTAGCCCCATCAATCCTGCGGGTGAAGGGTGATTTAGAAATCTGGTTCAGAGCCCTATTCATGGCATCGTTCTCCATGTCTCCACGTGACGGACTCCTACGTTGTTGCTTGCGATGGGACTCCTCCTCATAAGTGTAGGACTCGCTGGCCGGTGTCCTGGATTTGTGTTGATAAGAGACGTCCTGTTCGTCATCAAGATCATCCTCCGAGTATGAGGAGGCCCGTTTCCTCTTCGCGTAGCGTAACTCCCTCTTTAGTTTTTCCACCTCCAGCTGCAAGTCACGGTTCTCCTTTGCATGGGCCAGGTGGCTTCCGCCCTGTGATTGGCTCTGGCTAAGACGCACAGTGTGCACACTCCCCTCGCGATTTTGTCCCCTCTCCAAGTTGACGAAATGGTCCACGTGTTGGGATGCTCTGGATTCTGCTTGTTGTTCGCCTAGTCCTGCCATTGTCAACTGTTGTTTTCACTCTTGCACGTGCTCTTCCCACAGACGGCGCCAATTGTAAGGTCAGATTTGGCGGCCCAAGCCCAAGGAGGGGTGGATTTGGAGCCCACTGAACCCAAAACAATGAATTTTGTAGAGTGTGGGAGAAAGAGCAAGGCGAATAGCAAAAATAACAGTATGCAACAACCACACTAGTGAAGGAATTCGAATTAATATCTGCTCGGATGAATATAAGTACGACGTCCGAAGAGGTGATTTCCCTTGGAGGGTTACAATTCTTGGTGCTATAGTGAACAATACACCTTTTTCTCTGTGAATTTACGATCCCCTTCTAGTAGGGGGCTTTCCTACTTATATAGTACCTCCTCACTCTATCTTGATCGTCCACTTGTTCATCATCCAGACATCCGCTTGAGTGCTTGTCCCATCAAGGGTGTTCCCTAGCCTTAGGTAAGTGGTGATAGCAGGCTGATACTGTTCAGGGGTCTCTTCCACATTAATGCGGCCAGGGAGGTAGGTGTGGTGTATTTAATGCGGTGGTTGAGGTCTGTCTCTTAGATATTTCTCCGATCTAGTTATGTTCCTCCGCGTCCGAGGCCCATTCTGTCACTACATCTGTCGAGAGAATCGCTCGGGCTGCAAAAGGTTGAACGTCAGACTAAGTCTCTTCGGATCCGAAGGTATTGGACTCCTCGGATCGTTGAACACATCCTCGGATCATGAATGTACCCTTCACCAGATGTTCTCTCAGAGCCTCTAACTAGGCTTTCTCATCTCTTCGGGAAGTGGTGGGCCGTAGATAGGGCCTTGGGCCCAATGCCTTTGGTTGGGTTTTCCTCCCCCACACATGTCATTATTCCTATTTTAAAAACTTTGAGGAATTAATAGCGGCCATGTCTATTAAAGGGCCCTCGGTCAGTTGCAGTGAAGAAGCAGAGGCGTTGGCGTGTCAAAAAGCTCTTGAATTCGCTGTGGAGTCAGGTTTTTCTAAGCTGATCATAGAGGGAGATAATGTTGTTGTCATGAACGCAGTAGCAAGCACTTCAAGCGATCTTTCTTTGCTGGGACATGTGTATGAGGACATCAAATGCAGCATTCGTGGTTTGCAATATGTTGATATAAATTGTATTAGAAGAGGGGGAAACC
The DNA here is from genome assembly GCA_030445155.1 of Quercus variabilis. NCBI lineage: Eukaryota > Viridiplantae > Streptophyta > Magnoliopsida > Fagales > Fagaceae > Quercus > Quercus variabilis. The sequence goes on from CP129445.1 coordinate 23,832,155, forward strand.
AGGTTACCCATATTTTGGCCAAATATGCTAGAAATGTTGATAATGAATTGTACTGGATAGAGGACTCTCCTCCTCCGGTTATAGAAGCCTTGTATCAGGATTGTTTAAGCATGAATGAATGAATGAATAAAGGGATAATTACACTTTACCCACCTGTGATTTGCCTCTAATTCTATGTGCCTACCCATGGTTTCAATTTTGACACTTTATCCACCTAAGGTTACTGCCGTTTATGCTCCGTAACCCACCTTTGTTAAAAAAGAAGGGTAAATAAGTCTTTTTACGCCCATTTTATATCTCTCTCCTCTCAAAACAAGAAAAACAAAAAAACCAAAGATTAAAATATGGTATTAGTTCCTCACCATTCACAAACATGAAGAACACGCACAAACATGAAGAACATGCTTCCAGAAAAATAATACAAATCAAATCAAGTAATACCATCAAACATAAATCTATCAAAATACAACCCCAAAATATAGCACAACATTTGATCCGAGGAACTTAAGAACAAATGAATTCAAACCCAGGAACTTAAGAACAAATGAATTCAAATCAAGCATGTATACAATCCCAGGAACTTAAGAACAAATGGATTCAAACCCAGACATATATTTGAAACCCCAATTTCAAATCCAGACTTCTCAAACCCAGAAAAATTAGATGGTAGAAAACGTGACCCGCGGTCAACCAAAGAGAAGAAATGAATCGAGTTGAGTCAGTTGTCCACAGTGGCAGATTGGTTTCAGTTGAAATTGGGAGCAACGACGATGAAGAGAGATGCAGGAAAACTTTTCGGAGATCACAAAATCTCCACCTGGTCGAAGATCAAGAGATCTCCACCAATCTGGGCAGTGATTTGGATGGAGATGGGTTTTCACAGTCGGATTGAGTCAAGTTTGATTTTGGAGGAGACCCACCACTTGACCTGCCATTGTTGAGTTTGGACACCCACCATCGACAGCCAATGTCGTCGGATCAGGCATAGGCGTAGGTTGAGTCGGATCAGCCAATATCCTCTCTATCCTCTCCCCCAGCTTCGTCTTTCACCAGAGGCCATTGGATCTCATCGGCGACACGGGCGAGGACGGCGACGACGTCATCGCCCTGGCGGAGATGGACGACTGTGAGATCGCCGGGGATCTTGATGAGGACCTCTTCGATGGCCTTCAGCGGAGCTGTGGGTGAAGTTTGGTGGTCGACTGTGGGTTCCGGGAAGAGGTTACCGGCGAGATCAATTGGGCTATTTGGAATTTTGAACAACAGTATAACGTAAAAAGATCACACATAAAAAAAGAAAAAAGAAAAAAAGAAAACTGAGCCTTATTTCTTGTGAGAGTGTTTATTGTTATATCTTTAGTCTTTAGTCTTTATTTTAGATTAGCTTGATCTTTTAGTCTTTAGTGTTTATTTCTTAGTCTTTAGTCTTTATTGTTTTGTGATCTTTATTATTTTGGGGATGTTCTTCATGTTCTTCATGTTTAAAATTTGAGTGAGAGTGTTTTGATCCGTCTTAGGGTTTGTTTTTTACCTATTCTGTGTTAGAGTAACGGAAAGTGGAGAGGTGGGTTACGGCACACTCACGGTGAGAATCACAGGTGGGTAAAGTGTCAAAATTGAAACCACGGGTAGGCACATAGAATTAGAGGCAAACCACAGGTTGGTAAATTGTAATTATCCCATAAATAAATATTGGCTTTGTTTTCAAAAAAAAAAAAAAACCCTGAGGAATTTATGTATTTTTACTTGTGGTTGAATTTATGTATTTTTACTTGTGGTTTGAATTGTCAAGTACATACATTACAGTATTATTTACCGGGGGGGGGGGGGGGAAGGAAAGTCGTCCTTAGAATATTAAAATTTGATTTTTAATCATTTTTCCTTTGTCAGTATATATTGAACCAAGCGAAAGATTCAAGGGGAAATGTCGGAGCTATGAGCCGTATTTGGATGAATTTTATGAATGTCAAAGTACTTGCATAGGTTGGGAAATTCATGTGGTGCCCGATGCATAGAGGGGAAGTGCTACTGTATTTGTAAGTTACTCTTTGAAGGTATTTGTTTTTATTCTTTATGATTATAATGGAGAAGAAAAATTTGAATCTTAAATGACTTCATTAAAAATACTAGAAAGTATTAATTGAACTACAAGGCTTTGGCATAAGTTATTCTTGAAATTAAGGAACATATATTGGCATAGATAGAGATGGAGCCAAGAATTAATCCTTGGGGTTAAATAACAAATAAGATGATGATGATAATTATTATTTTGTAAATATATTACTCCTATATTTCTACAAGGTAGAGTAGTATTAAAAAATTACTATAAACCATAGCTATTAAACTCGGACCAGACGTTGACCCAATCAATGAGCTGGGTCATTGGATCACTAGTTCAACCAGTAGGTCATAGGTCAAACCACAGGGTCAAATAACAAAACTTCAACTAGCGACTTAGACCACATGGTCGTGGTAGTAAGTTTCTTGGTCGTGGTAGTAAGTTTCCTACTCGAGGTAGCAATAGGATGTTAGTGGTCTAAGTACCTATTGTGTAAACTTCAATTCTTTCATAGTGGATTCAGTTTTACCTTGAGGATAGCTAGGTTAAATCCTCCTCAGATTTTTTACCGATTTGGTTTTCCTGGGTTATCATATCTTTGTATTCTTTATTTTCCGCACTTTACATTGATTTGATATATTTGTGTTAACCTAAATATGATAATTTGACTAAGTAATCACTTAGATAATTAACTAGGTTAATCTGGTTGTGTTTAAAGGGGTCCAAAAACGTATAGCCACTTCAGCAAGTGTCATTTTTAGGGGGAGGGTTAAGTAAAAGGAAGAATATATATATATATATATGTATGTATGTATATAACGGCAAAAATTAAGAATGTTAGACATTTTCTGTTAAGTTGGATTTCCTTTAGTTGGATTTTCCATTTGTAAAAAACAAGTTGTACTAAAGGTTTTTTTTTTTTTTTTTTTTAATTATTAATAAAAATTGTTATATAGTTAGGTTATGAAACATGAAAAAAATTTCAAGAATTTTGTAACTCTTAGAGGTTTAGAACAAAAAATATTTAAAATTTATAAATACATTAAAAACTATAATTAAGAGGCATTAGTAAAATTGGTTAACTCTCAGCAAAAAAAGAGGCATTAGTAACTTTCAATTTAATGTTCATAGTCAGTAAATGAAAATAAATTGTAAGTTATATTTATCATCAAAACCCCAGTATATAACACTCATCATTGTGACCCAACCTAAAACACAACCTCCTCTTACTTTGTTCTTACAATACATACATTTTTTTTTTGTTATAGTCTTGTAACACGAAGAAGTACTCCCATGGCGATGGCCTTTAAGTGCATCATCTTAGCTTTATTCATTACAATATCTATCTTTAGTATTGATGTTACCCTTGCAACTCGCCATCTTTTTCAATCTTCCCAACCTAGTATTCCAAACTTGCCAGTCATACCCACATTGCCTAAACCAACACTGCCACCTTTGCCTTCATTGCCACCTTTCCCTTCACTGCTAAAGTTGCCCAAGCCAATGCTACCACCTTTACCTTCATTGACAACATTTCCAAAGCCAACGCTACCACCTTTGCTTCCTCCATTGCTAACATTGTCAAAACCAACGCTACCATCTTTGCTACCTACATTGCCAAAGTTGTCAAAGCCCATATTACCACCTTTGCCGCTTCCATTGCCAACATTGTCAAAGCCAACACTACCACCTTTGCTACCTCCATTGCCAAAGTTGCCAACACTGCCGCCTTTGCTTCCTCCATTGCCAACATTGCCAAAGTCAACACTGCCACCATTGTTGCCTCCATTGCCAACATTGCCAACATTGCCAAAGCCAACGTTACCACCATTGCCCGCATTTCCATCTATTCCCACTATTCCAACTCTACCAAAACCAACATTGTGAACTATTTCCTCAATTTGGCAAACCCTAATTACTACAAAGGTCTAGTCTAAATGTCCTCAATAATTACTACGAAATTGAGGATCTCTTGCTTTTTTAGCATCTCAAATGTTACGTGAGGATTTAATTTATGATGTGATATTTGTTTTATTGCGATTTATTATGTATCATCTTGAAGTTTGGATTGTATGTTATCATACTTAATAATCTGTGTTCATAATAATCTTTTAAATTTTCGATTGGGATTTATCCTAATTTGTTGCTGTTGTTGTTAGAGAAATGAGAATGATGCCTATCCATCAAAATTTGTCTATTGACCTTGGCTTATCTTCTACCAAGATTAAGGATTTGAAGGCCAAAATAAGGGGGCAAATAAGAAAAAAAAAATATAAAGTAAGTAAGTAACAAATTTAGAAAATAACATCAAAAGGCTATCTCCATCACTAAAGAACTAGGTCAAAGGGTACAATTTTGATAAAAATTACTCATCACAAACTCCCATGACGCACAACAAAATATTACACAAATTTGGTGGTACATATATAGGCATCATAAATTATATATATATATATATATATATATATATATATATTATTAATTTATTTATTTACTTTCATTATAAAAATCAAAACTAAAAAAAGAGCTTAGAGGTTTTAGGATCAGTAAGCTTCATTCAAGTAGTTGCGTTATCTTATATGGATAGAAGCTCATATTTTCTAAAAAATAAAGTAGTCTCATCAATATGAAACAATGTTGAGCTAGCTCTTAATAATCTATACATCATTAAAATTGTTTGATACACAAAATGGTGATACGTGACCCTTTATCAAAGCCTATAACAATGACATGTGTGGAAACATTTAATAATTATCAAACTTAATAATAAATACATATTAAAAAAAAATTGAAAAGGAAGAGAACCGCTACACCTTTAATATTAAAAAAACATATGAGGTGAAGAATTTGACCAAGAAAAAAAGCCAAAATTAAACGACTTATTTGGTTACAAACTTAATTATATTATTATTACCATATTTATAATTATTATGTTATAAATAAATAATACATTAGAAGTACTCAAGTCTAAAAGCACACTTATAACTCTTCGCAATGACAGCCTAGGCCTTGGGTCATTTAGAGCCAAAGAAATCAGGTCTATTTGAATCTCCCTAGCTACAATGTTGATCATCTTGCCTAGGTTTCAAGAGAGAGGTTGGAGGAATTTAAGGCTATCCTCCCACCAAATCCTCCCCAATTTCCAAATCCTTGTTTTGCATGGTCTCTACCAAATGAGATGTTTAAGATAAACTTTGACAGTGCTGTTTTCTGAAAAGAGAACAAGAGTGGTATCGGGGTCATCATCCGGAATCAAGCTAGTCTTGTTATTACGTCTCTCACTCAGTAACTTCCATGTGCCTATCAAGCTTTGAAATTGAAGCTTTGGCAGCGTCTCATTCTCTTAAGTTTGAGTTAGAAATTCGAGTTGCCATGCTGTTCTAGAGGAAGACTTGGAGCTGGTCATGACAACTTTGGTGGAAGAAGGAGTGTCCATAGCCTCAGTTGATCTGTTAATTAGGGATGTAGTTCACCTTTCTACTTTGTTTTCTAAATTGCTATACTTTTATACAAGGAGAGACAGGAATAGACTTGCCCATAGTTTGGCCAGGCATGCTATCAATGTTGATGGAGGATGTTTTACCACTTTCTTTCTCTGTGTTTTAGGCTGATTTAGCTGCACTTTCTTTGGTTTAATAAAAGCATTTATGGTCTTCTTTCTCAACCACACAAAAAAAAAAAAGGCTAATTTAGCCAGACTTTCTTTGGTTTAATAATAGCATTTAAGGTCTTCTTTCTCAACCACCAAAAAAAAAAAAAAAAACTTAAGGATATAATATTAGTTTCTTATAGTAAATAATATAAGTTGTCGTAAATTATTTTAAATTTAAAAAAAAAAAACAAAAGGGAATCAACATTTCAGAGTCTTTTAGTGGTAACTAAGTAGCTTAAAAGGTCGATAAATAACTTTTGGAATATCAAAACAGTTGTTAGCCCATTCAAACATAGCATTAAAATCACTTAAGCCGTAGACAAAGCGACTTATGGCTATAAAGACTTCCTTTTGTTATTATATTTGGTATAAGGGAGGATAGTTACGGCTAAAATTACTAAAATTTCTTTGTATTTTTGCTATTCTCTTTATCATTGACTTTCCTGCACATGGAAATAAGGAACTTCATATTTATTTTATTTTTTTTATTGTACCTATATTTTTAACCTTTTTTTAATAGATATTATAAAATTTAAACCTATAGTTTGTTAGAGGTAAGATTCGAATCTTACCTATAATAAAAACTCTTTATTATCAAACCAAGACCCCAATCAGTTTTTGGTGTAGGCGGGGATTGAACCCCAAATCTCTTATTCAACCATTAGAGACTTTACCAGTTGCGCTAACTGAAACCCACAATTTTCTTTAGATAATTGAAATTGCCATCAGTGCGATACTAACTCTTTTATTCCTAAGTTCGTACCTTAACTTTAGACTTACCATCTAGTTAAGTTAGACCTATGTGTAAGGGTCAAAATAGTGATTCATAGACCTGTAGTTAAGGGGTAACACCCATCTTCATTATAACCCTAGAGCTAGTGGCATACTTTGGGACTCATGTGTCATAATAGGTCTATACTAAGTAACAAGTTTAGTAGCATTCACGGGTCACCCCTTGGAGCGCCCACAACCACAACAATAGATATTTCATGATTGGTGGACACTCCATGTTTCAACCTTGAAACATGCAAATCTTGCTAAAGGATTGGTTCATATTTCAATAATGACAATTTACACCCTTAAAAAGTTTATATTTGTAAAGTTGTGATTTATAACTATGTTTTATATTGGCTTTATTCCATGACAAAATGTGTTGTAATTACTTTAATTCATTTCCTTGTATTTTGTGGGATTTAATTGTATTGGGTTTAGTATCAAGGTGGTGAAGACTCAAGCTTTATTGAAGATCAGTGGATCTCGCGGGTGTGTCGCTGGAAGCTAACCCGCGAAAGAGCCATGTGAGAAGTACATGACTGGAAGCTGAAGAGTCGTGCCAGGCTGTCATTTTCGCGATTATCTCGCAGGTAAGGCCTTCCCGCGAGACAGTAGCGAAACATTCTGCCTGGAGGTTTTTTAAAGTGACTTTCTTACCCTTCACCCATACTATATATACCCTCATTACCCACAAATGTATGAGAGGCTATTCAGAGAGAAAAACCTTAGATAGGTTTTCTATAACACACACACCCTCTTTTGAGAGAGAGCTACTCCTCCTTAGTGAGAAATCATTGTAGCCTCTTCTTCATCCCTCTCCCATTATCATACCTTGAGAGGAGATTTGTACCCAAACACAACCCACACCTATTCAAAATGTAGAGAGTGCTTTGGAGTTGTTGGGAAGTATTGGAAAAAGCCAAGGATGGCAGATGCAACATGGAGCTTGTTGCGGGATCTGGAGAACTAAGACAAGACACGGTTTCGAGAAGCCTTGTTGGAGTAGGAGCTTGGAGGGCTTAGGTACATCGGGTAGATTAGGCTTGGAGGGTCTCTTGCTAACCCATGTATCCCAACTGATTGTTTAGTGGATCGATTTCCGCTTGGAGGGCGGCGGAGAGGTTTTTCGCCGAGTTCTTTGGTTTCCTCTTCGAGAACACGTCTTGGTGTTTTCTGTGTTTGCATCCTTCTTCCCTACTCTTTTATATTCCATTATACTGCTGTGTTGCTTAGTTTATGGATTAGAGTAGTTTACTTGTTCATCCGCTCGCATTTACACTATTCCGTACTTTGTATTAAGTTTGTGTAAAATCTATCGAGCCGTAATTTTAATTGGGGGTCTAAATAGCTCTTGTGTTTTCAACACATTTTCGAGCTTTCAATTGGTATTAGAGCGGGTACACTTGTTTTGGTTTCATTACCTAAGTGTGATCCTTGACCCCTTGTGTGTTTTGCCATGGATAATGCTTTACATGCTTGTATGGATGTTGTTGATTGTAACATGCCATGTGTTTGTGAAAATGCCTCTATGAGTGTTTATCCTCATGATTGTGATGCCATGTTACATGAATCCTTGGGTATTGTTGATATTCCTAGCACCAAACTCTTTAAGAAAAATGCTAAGAAGTTTCAAAAGAGTTTAAGCAAGTTATTTTGTGAAAATGATGATTTGATTGCTAAGCTCAATGAATCCATCAAATTGGTTGAAAAATATAAGAAACTTGCTGAAAATTCTCTTGAAAAGCTGAAAGAGTTTGAGTGTTTGAATATGGACTTGGATGCTAAACTTGTTTTGTCTAACAAACTTGTTGATGATCTTAAATCTGAAAATGAATCTCTTAAGATGCATGCCAAGTGTTTGATTGTTGAACCTACTGTTAAAAATGATGAAAATATATGTTGCAATCATGTTGTGGTACCCGATTTTATGCCTAATGTGTGTTTTGCCTCAAAGGACAAATCAGTGTACATTCCTCCACATAAAAGAAATCAAAAAGTGAAGAGAAAGACTCTTAAGCCTAAGCCTTTGGTTAGGTCCAATCCTATGGAATTGAGTGAATCTAAGTTTGTTCCAACTTGCCACCATTGCGGTGTGATTGGTCATATAAGGCCTCAATGTTCTAAGTTGAAGAGAGAACAAAACCAAGTTGCTAGATCCATTCCCAAAAAGCCTAATGGACCTAAAGACATTGTTTGTCACCATTGTGGTGCTTTTGGTCATCTAAGACCTCATTGCTCTAAGTTTCATGCTCTTAAAAGAATTAAAAGAAAAGAGAAACTTGAGCCTCTTGGAAGTTGTACTTTGCATGATAAACCGGATTTGAGTGAAAATAGCATGTTGTTAAAGAAAGTGTTTAATGCTCTTAACTCCTTGACTATGTGCATCTCCGGTTCTCATTATCCCAACCCTCGTCTCACTTCTCTTGAGACACTCATTCTAAGCAATCATTCCGTTTGGATGAGGAAGGGTTCTTATGGTTGAGCTTTTGCTCTTTTGGTCCTTGATCTAATTCTTTCGATCTTTGTAGGACCTTTCATGCATTAAATGTCATATCTTCATACATTTGTGCATTTTGCATTTATTTGTATGCATTGCTTTTGTTTTGATCTTACTTTTATGTCTTTGTTTTGTGTGTGTAAAAAATCCAAAACCACATAAAAAGTGAAAAATTCAAAAAATTTGATCGTATATGTTTGAGCACATTTCACATGTGAGTTTGGCCTAGTACTTTCGTACTAATGGCATTGTGCATTTACGAGCTTAGCTTGTTTTGTATGCACCTAGTTCTTTATGGGAGAAATCTTGAATACTATGTGTGATTGTTGTAAATAGATCTTCAAGCTTGTCATGAATGATTGGTCAATAGTCTTGTTGGTCTTGATACTTGCATAGACTTGTGTCTATATCTCTTCCCACTTTATTCTTTTGCAAATAGAGCTCACCAAATGTAAATCTCCAAATGAAAAGAGATATTGAGCTGCAAAAGCCTGTCGCACATACTGGTATTTGACTAGGAAAAAGGGAAAGCGACTCTTTTTAATATGTTTTGTATGGTGCTCAAAAAGCCAAAGACTAATCATCAATGTTGAAATATCATAAATTTCAAGCACCAATCTCAAAATGAGATGTTTTTTGTCCAAACAAAATAAAATGGACCAATTGTTATGCCTTATGCAGAAGCCAAATGAAAAGCTTCTAAGTTTTGTATTCAATGTGTGGGAGGTCATGTATACTCATTTCTATAATGGAGATTGTCCACTTGATTTCGTATCAGTTGTGTATGACCCGATTGAATTGATCATTGAAGCTTCACTCTAGTCTAAGGACTATTCCACACTTGATCCTCACACACAACACACAAGACTTTTGTTCAATGAATGTCTATTTCATTTGTGTGATTGTACGTGTTCAAATGTGATGTGTGTGTGCTTAACCATATGTGGTTCATACCAAAAAGAATTTTTGTTTTTTTTTTTTGTTTGCTTTTGGAAGTGATTTGTATCACCCATGTTTTTCAAAGTTTTTAAAGTGTTTTTGAGTGAAAAACATGTTTTCTGGGTGTTTTCGTGACTTATTTCATGTTTAAGTTCAGTCATAAGTGAAAGGGTCTAATTCGCAAGTTTTTCAGCTTTGGACAGAGAGTTTTGCGACTGTTTCGCGGCTGTTTCATGAGTAAGGCTTACCTGCGAGATACCTGCGAGATACCAGCAAAATTTTCGCAGGATTCTAAGTAGCGAGATACCTGCGAAAATTTCCAGATCAGCTTTTTAAAAGGCATTTCGTGGGTCATTTGTTTTAAACACCTCCCATCTTCTCCCAAACCCCTGTTTTAATGTTTCTACATCAAAACCCAACTAAATTCAAGTGTTTTTAATTCCATAAACATCTCTAAGGTAATCTTTAACTCATTTCATTGATTTTGATCCTTAGATTACGTTTTTGGGGTTTTATGTTCATAGTTGGGATTTTTCTCAAATGGGAGTTGGAAAACTTAATTTTTATCAATCTTTTTGATTGGGCTTTGTTTAAATGATAATTTGCTTTGGATGTTGGCCCCTTGTGGCAAAAATAACATGTATTTAGGCAAGATTTTCATATGTTCTTGCATTGTTCATCATACATGGGTAGTGTGTGCACTCTAAGTGTTTGATAAAATGCCCATATGGCATTTTCTCGTTGTGTTGGACTCCGATGAGTACCAAATTTTGGGGATCACCATAATTATTCATGTTTATCATGTTTTGATCTTTGGTGGTGTGTTTTGTACACTTTGCCCCTTGAGTGTCTTGCTCATGCATTGGTCATGCATCTCACATGCACACTAGATGCACAGTAGTTGCACCTTGTGGCACACACTCTAACACTTGACATGTTTTTGCTTTAACTCATGCTAGTTAGGTTCTTTTAGACCTTTTAGCACATATAACATGTTCTTGTGTCCATGTCATGTCTAGGTTCACATCATGTTCCATCATCCTTAGCATGTCATGTTCTTTATGCTTTGTAGCATAGTTTTAAAATGTTTTTGTCTTATGTTTGAGTTTCATTTTCTCATTCATCGTGCACCCTTCATGCATCGTCTTTTACCCTTGTTCTTATCTTCTTTTCTTTCCCTCCTTCCTCTTGATTAATTTGTCTATTCGTGACAAAAAGGGGGAGAGTATCGTCATTTCTATATGACTCATGTGCACACTCTCAGGGGGAGAAATTCTACCTTGTGCACATTCGTAGGGGGAGAAAGCCATAGGGGAGATGCATATACCAAGGGGGAGAAGACATTGTTTTTGAGAAAACCTTGATTTACTTTATGCTTGTTTTCTCGTTGCTTTATAATGCTTTGTGTTACTTTTAGTATCTATGCTTTGCATCATGTTTTTGTGTTGGAACACTTTTGTGCCCATGTTGCTTTTGTAAGCTTTAAGGGTTTGTTTCATTGCATAGGTTTGTAGGCTTCTATGGTATGTGCCATGCATATTCAATACATTGCTTATGCAGCCTTTATGCTTGTGCTATTGAAGTTCAATGTCATTCATTTTACTTCAGTACAACACTCTTGTGCCCTCGTAGGATTGTTCTTAGATGCAAATACTTCGTGTATTTCGCATTGGTTGAGTGTTGGATGTGCGAATGATACTCTTCAAATGAGCTTATCATCTTGCATGTCCGGATGCTCATTCCTTGTGTGAATGAGCATAGTGATCACTTTTGTATAGTGATTGCTTGTTTGATCTTGCCATGGTCTAATGTTTTATTCCATTTTGCTTGATCGTAGTTTACTTGTTGCGTTATACTTGTCTTTTTATCACCTAATTTACCTTGAGGGTCTAATGTGTTTTGTGCAAGTGTTTCAGGTTACAGGTATACATGTTCCAAGTTCATCACAGCTTCTAGATTTAGGTGTGAGTGAGTTTTGCCTTTGTTCCCAAACTCACGTTTAAGTCTAGAGTTTGTTATAGGGTGTTTTGTCACGGAATAGCCAAAGGGGGAGATTGTAAAGTTGTGATTTACAACTATGTTTTATATTGGCTTTATTCCATGACAAAATGTGTTGTAATTACTTTAATTCATTTCCTTGTATTTTGTGAGATTTAATTGTATTGGGTTTAGTATCCAGGTGGTGAAGACTCAAGCTTTATTGAAGATCAGTGGATCTCGCGGGTGTGTCGCTGGAAGCTAACCCACGAAAGAGCCATGTGAGAAGCACATGACTGGAAGCTGAAGAGTCGTGCCAGGCTGTCATTTTCGCGATTATCTCGCGGGTAAGGCCTTCCCGCGAGACAGTCGCGAAACATTCTGTCTGGAGGTTTTTTAAAGTGACTTTCTTACCCTTCACCCATACTATATATACCCTCATTACCCACAAATGTATGAGAGGCTATTCAGAGAGAAAAACCCTAGATAGGTTTTCTATAACACACACACCCTCTTTTGAGAGAGAGCTACTCCTCCTTAGTGAGAAATCATTGTAGCCTCTTCTCCATCCCTCTCCCATTATCATACTTTGAGAGGAGATTTGTACCCAAACACAACCCACACCTATTCAGAGTGTAGAAAGTGCTTTGGAGTTGTTGGGAAGCATTGGAAGAAGCCAAGGATGGCAGATGCAACATGGAGCTTGTTGCGGGATCCGGAGAACTAAGACAAGACACGGTTCCGAGAAGCCTTGTTGGAGTAGGAGCTTGGAGGGCTTAGGTACATCGGGTAGATTAGGCTTGGAGGGTCTCTTGCTAACCCATGTATCCCAACTGATTGTCTAGTGGATCAATTTCCACTTGGAGGGCGGCAGAGAGGTTTTTCGCCGAGTTCTTCGGTTTCCTCTTCGAGAACACGTCTTGGTGTTTTCTGTGTTTGCATCCTTCTTCCCTACTCTTTTATATTCCATTATACTGCTGTGTTGCTTAGTTTATAGATTAGAGTAGTTTACTTGTTCATCCGCTCGCATTTACACTATTCCGTACTTTGTATTAAGTTTGTGTAAAATCTATCGAACCGTAATTTTAATTGGGGGTCTAAATAGCTCTTGTGTTTTCAACACATTTTCGAGCTTTCAATATTTAACTTAGAAACAAAAATGCATTAGAAATGCAATTGGTCTTGTCATGCTAGAATTACACTACTTTTATTTCAGCTTTTTAAAGGAAGTTATTTTTATGATTTTTTTCCAATATATTTTGTTGATTTGATTTCAAAGTAAGGAATGATAGAGAGACAATACAACACTTTCTTAGCCAGGTTGCATTACCATCATGGCTAATCTAGTGTTTCATTAATGTACAAAACACATAAAAATTGATTGCCACTTAGTACTTGACAAAATTCAAAAGTCTATAATTTGCTATTGGTTGCTTCTGGTTATCATGTTGCTATTTGTTGTTAGTCTCTTCTTGGGACTTGTGGTTGAATCTTAAGTCTTTTGGCTTGTGTGAATTGGATTTGGCTTACCTCCAGTACTTTTTTTTAAAACTAGAATCTTCTTTTGTTTTAATGAAAGATTGCCACATCACCCACTAACTAAATAAAATGTGAAGATTAAAACCTACTACCATTTGTCATTGCATATTTAAAACAAAAAGACATGTCTAGTTAAAAAAGCACCGAAGGTAAGTTAAACCCGTGTGAATTTTGTAATTGTGTATTTCAATAAAATTTTGCTTGATTATCAAAAAAATAAATAAAATCGAGTGGGTATAATCAAGGCTATGCATGTTTCTAGTTGTCATCAAGTTGCAGATATACTTACTAATAAATGACTTGGTCTTCCATTATTTTCAAAGCTTATGCTTAAGATGTGATTGCTAAACATATACTCTTCCTCAGCCTATACTAATTCAAATCGAAGATCCAATTGCTACTTCATCAAGTGTCATTTTGAGGGGATGTGTTAAGTAAAAGAAAGAAAACAGTAAGCTACAAGTCGTGTTATGCATTAAACACAACAACGGCAACTTCACATAAGTAGACATTCATGCGAATGGAACAAGATCAATTTTAGGAGGCGTTTAGTTCGCTGTGATGTGCCCTTGATGTGATGCACATTATGATGATGTGACATTAAGATTTTTGGTTTATTTTATTTTTTCTAACATAATCATAATTTAAAATTATAAAATATATCACATCATCTTAATCTCATCACCTTCTTAAACAATGTAATGTTGTATTCTTGTATTTAGCCAATGTTGTATCTACTTACCTATGATAGTTAAAAGGGTTTTGTAGTGATGGTCGAAATTAAGCATGTTGTAGATTTTGATGTTGATAAAGAGACCAGGTAATTAGGGCATCAGTTTTTTAGAATAAATATATTAAGTGTTAGATTTTTTCTGTTAAGATGGACTTCCATCAGTTGGGTTATCAATTTGTGAAAAATAGGATGTACTAAAGGTTTTTTTTTTTTTTTTTTTTTTTTTTTTTTTTTTTTTTAATAACAATTGTTATATAGATAGCTTACGAAACATGAAAAAAAAAAGTTCATGAATTTTTTAACTCTTAGAGGTTTAGAACAAAAAATATTTAAAATTTATAAATACATTTATAATTATAATTAAGAGGCATTAGTAAATTTGGTTTAACTCAAAGAGGCATTAGTAACTTTCCATGTAATGTTCATAGTCAGTAAATGAAAATAAATTATAAGTTATATTTATCATCAAAGCCCCAATATATAACACTCACCATTGTGACTCCACCTAAAACACAACCTCCTCCTACTTTGTTGTTACAATACATACATTTCTTTTGTTATAGTCTTGTGGTTGAGAAAGAAGACCATAAATGCTTTTATTAAACCAAAGAAAGTGTAGCTAAATCAGCCTAAAACACAAAGAAAGAAAGTGGTGAACCATCCTCCATCAACATTGATAGCATGCCTGGCCAAACTATGGGCAAGTCTATTCCTGTCTCTCCTTGTATAATAGTATAGCAATTTAGAAAACAGAGTAGAAAGGTGAACTACATCCTTAATTAATAGATCAACTGAGGCTATGGTCACTCCTTCTTCCACCAAAGCTGTCATGACCAGCTCCGAGTCTTCCTCTAGAATAGCATGGCAACTCGAATTTCTAACTCAAACTTAAGAGAATAAGCCGCTGCCAAAGCTTCAATTTCAAAGCTTGATAGGCACATGGAAGTTGCTGAGAGAGAGACGTAATAATGAGACCAGCTTGATTCCGGATGATGACACCGATACCACTCTTTTTCTCTTTTCAGAAAATAGCACTGTCGAAGTTTATCTTAAACATCTCATTTGGTAGAGACCATGCAAAACAAGGCTTTGGAAATTGGAGAGGTTTCGGTGGGAGAACAACCTTAAATTCCTCCAGCCTCTCTATTGAAACCTAGGCAAGATGATCCACATTGTAGCTAGGGAGATTCAAATGGACCTGATTTCTTTGGCTTTAGATGACCCAGGGCCTAGGCTGTCATTGCGAAGAGTTATAAGTGTGCTTTTAGACTTGAGTACTTCTAATGTATTATTTATTTATAACATAATAATTATAAATATGGTAATAATAATATAATTAATTTCGTAACCAAATAAGTCGTTTAATTTTGGCTTTTTTCTTAGTCAAATTCTTCACCTCATATGTTTTTTTAATATTAAAGGTGTGGCAGTTCTCTTCCTTTTCAATTTTTTTTTTAATATGTATTTATTATTAAGTTTGAAAATTATTAAATGTTTTCACACATGTCATTGTTATAGGCTTTGATAAAGGGGCACGTGTCACCATTTTGTGTATCAAACAATTTTAATGATGTATATATTATTAAGAGCTAGCTCAACATTGTTTCGTATTGATGAGACTACTTTATTTTTTAGAAAATATGAGCTTATATTCGTATAAGATAACGCAACTACTTGAATGAAGCTTACTGATCCTAAAATCTCTAAGCTCTTTTTTTAGTTTTGATTTTTATAATGAAAGTAAATAAATAAATTAATAATATATATATATATATATATATATATATAAAATTTATGATGCTCATATATGTACCACGATATTTGCGTAATATTTTGTTGTGCATCATGGGAGTTTGTGATGAGTAATTTTTTATCAAAATTGTACCCTTTGACCTAGTTCTTTAGTGATGGAGATAGCCTTTTGATGTTATTTTCTAAATTTGTTACTTACTTAGTTACTTACTTTATATATATTTTCTTAATTGCCCCCTTATTTGGCCTTCAAATCCTTAATCTTGGTGGAAGATAAACCAATGTCAATAGACAAATTTTGATGGATAGGCAACCTTCTCATTTCTCTAACAACAACAGCAACAGATTAGGAGAAATCCCAATCGAAAATTTAATAGATTATTATGAACACAGATTATTAAGTATGATAACGTACAATCCAAACTTCAAGATGATACATAATAAATCGCGATAAAAAAAATATCACATCATAAATTAAATCCTCACATAACATTTTAGATGCTAAAAAAGCAAGAGGTCCTCAATTTTGTAGTAATTATTGAGGACATTTAGACTAGACCATTGTAGTAATTAGGGTTTGCCAAATTGAGGAAATAGTTCACAATGTTGGTTTTGGTAGAGTTGGAATAGTGGGGATAGACGGAAATGCGGGCAATGGTGGTAGCATTGGCTTTGGCAATGTTGGCAATGGAGGCAACAATGGTGGTAGTGTTGACTTTGGCAATGTTGGCAATGGAGGAAGCAAAGGTGGCAATGTTGGCTTTGACAATGTTGGCAATGGAAGCGGCAAAGGTGGTAATGTGGGCTTTGACAACTTTGGCAATGTAGGCAGCAAAGATGGTAGCGTTGGTTTTGACAATGTTAGCAATGGAGGCAGCAAAGGTGGTAGCGTTGACTTTGGCAATGTTGTCAATGAAGGTAAAGGTGGTAGCATTGGCTTGGGCAACTTTGGCAGTGAAGGCAAAGGTGGAAATGAAGGCAAAGGTGGCAGTGTTGGGTTAGGCAATGTGGGTATGACTGGCAAATTTGGAATACTAGGTTGGGAAGATTGAAAAAGATGGCGAGTTGCAAGGGTAACATCAATACTAAAGATAGATATTGTAATGAATAAAGCTAAGATGATGCACTTAAATGCCATTGCCATGGGAGTACTTCTTTGTGTTACAAGACTATAACAAAAAAAATGTATGTATTGTAAGAACAAAGTAAGAGGAGGTTGTGTTTTAGGTTGGGTCACAATGGTGAGTGTTATATACCGGGGTTTTGATGATAAATATAACTTACAATTTATTTTCATTTACTGACTATGAACATTAAATTGAAAGTTACTAATGCCTCTTTTTTTGCTAAGAGTTAACCAATTTTACTAATGCCTCTTAATTATAGTTTTTAATGTATTTATAAATTTTAAATATTTTTTGTTCTAAACCTCTAAGAGTTACAAAATTCTTGAAATTTTTTTCATGTTTCATAACCTATCTATGTAACAATTTTTATTAATAATAAAAAAAAAAAAAAACCCTTTAGTACAACCTATTTTTTACAAACTAAAAATCCAACTAAAGGAAATCCAACTTAACAGAAAATGTCTAAAATTCTTAATTTATGCCGTTATACACACACACACACACACACACACATATATATTCTTCCTTTCACTTAACCCTCCCCCTGAAAATGACACTTGTTGAAGTAGCTGTACGTTTTTAGACCCCTTTAAACAAAACCAGATTAACCTAGTTAATTAGCTAAGTGATTACTTAGTCAAATTATCATATTTAGGTTAACACAAATATATCATATCAATGTAAAGTACGGAAAATAAAGAATACAAAGATATGATGATCTAGGAAAACCAAATCGGTAAAAAACTTGGGGAGGATTTAACTTAGTTATCCTCAAGATAAAAATGAATCTACTATGAAAGAATTGAAGTTACCACATAGCGACTTAGACCACTAACATCCTATTACTACCTCGATTAGCTGCTTTCCTTTGCTGAATTTCATCAACTTTTTAAGGGAGATTGGCCGTCTTGCAGCTTGATATTTTGCTCTGGCTTGAATACATGATGAATTATCGGAGTGATTATCTTTTAGAAGCATCCATATATTCCCATTTCTATTTTTAGATGCACCTCATGAATCTGAAACCAACCCACCTTAATTTAATTGATTAGTGTCAGTAAGGTCTAGAAGGTGGACTACTCGCATGTAGTTGCTATGAACTATGAGAATGCATTGGAAAAAGTTCTCCAAGGATATGCCTTCTTCCTTTGTAGAAACGTGTGGAAGTTTTAGTGCCTCTCTTTATCACAAAATGACAGTCTCTCTTCCTTTCTATATCTTGTTTGGCCATGGTCAGACTGAATGGGTGCATTTATTATATATTGGAACCTTGCCAAATCAGGGGGGTGGGTACTACTATAACAAAATATTCAAATGTTTGAAAATGTTGTTTGAAGCAAGTTGAAGTTTATTAGCCACGTCAAAATCAGTTTTAGGTGTGAAGCCAATTGTCTGGGGCCTATCCTTTTCTGGGCAAAACCTTGGGGGAAATGAAGAAAAAATCATGGGAAACTCTTAAAAATTTTCAGCAATACTATGGGGATTTTAGGCAACTTATTGATATACTTGGAAATGATTGATAAATTTGTAAGTAAATATTTCTTAGAAAATCCGTTTTTAAAAAAAGAAAAAGAAAAAAGACGTTGCTCCTGCACCTTTGTCTCTTCATATTTTATTAAATAGTTTAGTTCCTTTAATTGTTGCATGAGGTTTATCCTATGTTTTCTAGTACCAATTCATTTTATTTTATCAAGACTTCTATTTAATTAAAGGCAACTTATACGCTTGACATTCTCTGCCTGCAAGGAGAGTTTCATAAGACTATTGGTTATAATTTGGCTAATCATATCTGCTAGCTAGGTGTCATTGTATATATATTTGAATTTGAATATGAGCAGTCTATAATTTGAAAATAAAATTCATATATTTGAATTTCACAATGATATTGATTGACTTTTAATTTATTTCCATAAAATTGAATGATATGATAACAGTGACATTTTAAAGTTCTTAAACTTAGATTCTAGTAGTTGATCTCAGCAGTACTTGTTTTGCTTCATACAGCTTAGAAATCTTAGCAAGTTCTATGTGGTTTTGATACTCATTCTTCTTCCTAGCTACTTCCCTGCCAATGATTCCCTCATTTGCTCCGAACATTGAACTGGAGTCCACTCTGCTTCCATACCCCGCTAAAAAGAAAGGAAAAGAAGTGTAAGAAAGTAATTAATTAAACTACTGACATAACTATATACATTCTATTACTATTCTTCTAGTTGATTTGCTTTCCTTCCTTCTCTTTCCTTTTTGGAGATATTGTAAAGTTGTTATTTACAACTATTTGTTTTGTTGGCTTTTATTCCGTGCCAAATTTGATTGTAATTATATTCAATCTGTTGTACCCTGTAATTATATTCAATCTTTGCAAGGGTTGTGTGATAGAGAGAGAGTGTGTGAAGACTCAAGCATTTGAAGATTGAAGATTTCTCGCGGGTAAATCGCGACTTAGCTACCCGCGAAATGAATCATGTGCCTTGCACGTGCTGGAATGCGAAGAGTCAGGCCAGATGGAGACAGTTGTGTCTCGCGGGTAAGGCCTTCCCGCGAGACATCCACGAGTCATTTTGTTTTGCCAGCCTGTCCAGTCTGATACATACTTTCTGTGTTGGGGTTTATACCCTAAAATCCAATTTATTGGCATGTCATAAATAATTAAATTGTTTAGTTATATGAGACTATATATAAATGAACTAATGAGGTATTATCTTAGTCCATAAGATGCAATAGTATGTGATTTAGTTACAGAAGATATAAATCACAAGTTCTTTGTAAACTTAGAATTTTAGTTCGTAGTCGGTGATGAAATTGGGCATTTTATCTGCGAAGACTATAACATATCAACTAAGATGATTTATCTTGATCATGGAAGTGGAGACTTCTAATTGATATGTTGATATGTTTTAAGAGTTAAGACATATTGAACTGGATTGCTGTGAGATTTATTATTCTCTTAACGACTGTCAAATGAATAATAAATCTCACGATTTTTATTTACATCAACTCTAAATCCGGAGAGAATAATGAACCTGATCATGAGGTGTAGGTTACTTTGATATATCAGGAATGAGATCTATAAATTACAGTCAAAACCTTAGTATGTTGGGCAGCCGCATTTAATGTTGATGGAACATATATTCTCAAGATAGAATTCATAATCTCTTAACAGAGATATAAAATATTCCCTTGAGATAAGTTTAAT
Organism: Quercus variabilis; assembly: GCA_030445155.1. Taxonomy (NCBI): domain Eukaryota; kingdom Viridiplantae; phylum Streptophyta; class Magnoliopsida; order Fagales; family Fagaceae; genus Quercus; species Quercus variabilis. The sequence continues at coordinate 23,852,400 of CP129445.1, forward strand.
GGGTTTGGTTATTCAGAGTGTTGGACCCAACCACTTTAGTAAGGAGCTCCTAAAGTATATATTTATGAAATTGGATTTCATAAATATATGATGAATAACATAAAGAATTAAACCGGGTACTCAAGTATTAAGATGTAGTAATCTTCAAAGTGGCAGTATATATTCATGACTTTATATTACTATGAATATTTTAATAAAGGGGTTGTATGTATAATAAAGTCTTGGGATATAATTTATTAATAAGGCTTAGAGTGCAGTTATATTCTTATAGTGGTATTGAATATAATTAATGGTAACTTTGGACTTGTCAAGAGTTGACAGAAAAGCCCAAGGCCCATTGGAGCTAGAGTCTTATTTGTTCCCTTTGGTCCCATTTCAAGCCACAAACTAAAGCCCAATTTGGTAGGCCCAAAAAGCTAACCCAATTAGATAATCAATTATTATTTAATAAGAGTTATTAAATAAAGAAACGATTAGAATAGTTTTAACGTACGTATGATGAAAAGAAAAGAAACCAGTTTTTCTCCACAAGGAGAAGAAGAAGGATTTTTTCTTTAAGAGTCTATGTACAAAAGACTGATTGAGAGACCATACATCTCGGGCACCATGTGGAACTGAGATGAAGATTAAAGGTATTCTCAAGTCATGGTTTTGAAATTCACTGCATCAAGGTATGCTTTCTATTCTTTATTCTAGAATTCATGGTTACATGTTATCTTTCATAATTGAAGTAGACCGTGATTGTTGCTTCCGCTGTGTGTTTTGTATGAGATACAAAACCAGATTTTCCAACATTCTATGCCTACACTATTTATACCCACATTACCCACAAATATTAAGGAGAGATTTTGAGAGAAAATCCTAGCCAAACACCTTGAGAGTTAGAGATTGTTATACCCACAATCCTTTACACATTTGTTTTGGGAATTTCCTCATCTCCTACCTCTCCATTTCCATACCATTGAGAGGTTGATAGGCCAAACACTTACCACACCCTTTGAGAGTGTCAAGTGAAGTTTTGGTGCTGCTGGGAAGTATTGGAAGAAGTCTGGAATGGCAGATGCAACATGGAGCTTGTTGCGGGATCCGGAGAACTAGACAATACACGGTTCCGAAAAGACTTGTTGGATTAGGAGCTTAAAGGGCTTAGGTACAGAGGGTAAATTAGGCTTGGAGGGTCTCTTGCTCACCCTTGTATCCCAACTGATTGTCTAGTGGATTGATTTCCCCTTTGAGGGCGGCGGAGAGGTTTTTCACCGAGTTCTTCGGTTTCCTCTTTGATAACACGTCTCGGTATTATTTGTGTTTGCATATCTCTTCCCTACTCTTGTTCATTTCATTTTTATTGCTGGGTTGCTTTAAATATGGATTAGAGTAGTTGTCTTGCTTATACGCTTGTGTTTACACTATTCCACACTTAGTATTAAGTTAGTGTAAAATCAACCAAGTCGTATCTTTAATTTGGGGGTCTAAACAGCTTGTGTGTTTTCAACATATTTCCAAGCTTTTAGATAAAAACATGAATGCTTACACAGCTTTCTGCTTCCCATGATAGATAGCGTACTTGGGGTTTTAACTAGATGAATGACTGCAAGGAGGGTGAGCTTATCTCTAGGTTTAAGTGATAAGCCATGTAGTGCCCACCCAATTGCGCTTGAACTAACTTCTCTTGATGCATCCTGAATCACCACCACCCTTTGAGCTTCCATGGAAGTAGTTAATAGTTTTGAAACTGTTCACTTGAGCTACAATAATTTGTGTCAAATTTGGAGAGATAAAGAAAACAAATGCAGTATAAGAAATTGATATTCATACTATAGTAGTACATATAGGCTACAGCAAGAGAACATTGGAGTCATCATCATCTTTAGTATTAGAGAATCTTTCTATTTACACTTTTTGGTCTTAGATTTTTGAAGTGTAAAGCAATGTGTGGAAAATGAGCAATCATAGAAATTAAAACTTTTAGTAAGTTAACAAAAGGTTAAAGAAAAATTGAAAATAGCACTGAATCTTGCATAGCTAAATGCCTTTAAAGATTAAAGTTGATAAGGTCAAGTTAAAATGAATATACGAGAATACAAAGAGTGGTGAATCCAGGAGAACATCAATGAAGTTTCAAGCGCATATGGTATATCCGAAGGGAATGAGATGATCGGTTTTAAGGTTGTAGGTATGTAGCCATTGTTAAAATCAAAGCTGAGAATCTTCTTCATTCTTCATAAAAATCATTGTCTTATCCTATTCATGTTACTATTTACAACTGCAAGACAACTAGGGAATAGAGACAGAGAGTTTGGGAAGTTCTGATGGAAGAAACAAAGTTTTCTTGAGGGAGTTCCTTTTTTTAAATAGAATAAGTCAAGAAGAATCCTCGACAATTGCTCATGCTTTCTTACAAATATAGTGACACTGGACTTTGGTTCAAGATTCTATCTCCGCTTGAAGATGCAAATTCATGGTACTTGAAAATGGAAGAGGAGTCATCATCTCGATATAGATGTTGCTTTTTGTTAGCTTTCGTCCATAGTGACTCGAAAACATCATCAGTATGTATGTCAAATGCTAATATTGATAATTAGAATCGAGTTTATTTATTTATAATTTATTTATAATAGTATTTATGTATATGTATTTCTAAACCAAGCTAAAAAAAAAAAAAAAAAACAATCATTCGTGCTCATAGATCAATTTGGGTGCTTAGATTTAGACTAGTTTATTATTAGCTCATGATGATTACCGAAATATTAACACATTCAGATGCAATGTGTATTTGCATCTAAATGTGTTTATCCTAAAATGGTACATCGACATTAACCAGTACGGGCAAATTTCGTTTCTTTAACTAAATTCAAATGGTCTTTGGTATGATATTAGCTCTCTTATTCCTAAGTTTGTACCTTAACTTCAGACTTACCATCTAGTTAAGTTAGACCTATGTGTAAGGTTCAAAATAGTGATTCATAGACCTGTAATTAGGGGGTAACACCCATCTTCATTATAACCCTAGAGCTAGTGGCATACTCTGGGACTCGTGTCATAATAGGTCTATACCAGGTAACAAGTGTAGTAGCATTCACGGGTCACCCCTTGGAGCGCCCACAACCACAACAATAGATATTCCATGATTGGTGGACACTCTATCTCTCACCCTCGAAACATGCAAACCTCGCTAGGGGATTGGTTCATATTTCAATAATGACAATTTACACCCTTAAAACCTTTATTTTTAACTTAGAAACAAAAATGCATTAGCAATGCAATTGGTTTTGTCATGCTAGAATTACACTACTTTTATTTCAGCTTTTTAAAGGAAGTTATTTTATATGACTTCTTTTCCAATATATTCTGTTGATTTGATTTCAACTTAAGGAATGACAGATAGACTATAAATACACTTTCTTAGCTAGTTTGTGTTACCATCATGGCTAATCTAGTATTTCATGAATGTACGAAACACATAGAAAAATTGATTGTCACTTAGTACCTGACAAAATTCAAAAGTCTATAATCTGCCATTGTTTGCTTCTGGTTATCATGTTGCTATTTGTTGTTAGCCTCTTCTTGGGACTTGTGGTTGAATCTTAAGTCTTTTGGCTTGTGTGAATTGGATTTGACTTACCTGTAGTACTTTTTTAACTGGAATTTTCTTTTGTTTTAATAAAAGACTGTCACATCACCCGCTAACTAAATAAAATGAGAAGATTAAAACCTACTGTTCATGTATATTTAAAACAAAAAGACATGTCTAGTTAAAAAAGCATTGGAGGTAAGTCAAACCTGTGTAAATTTTGTAAATGTGTGTTTCAATAAAATTTTGCTTGATTATCAAAAAAATAAATAAAATCAAGAGGGTATAATCAAGGCTATGCATGTTTCTAGTTGTCATCAAGTTGCAGATATACTACTAATAAATGACTTGGTCTTCCATTATTTTCAAAGCTTATGCTTAAGATGTGATTGCTAAACATATACTCTTCCTCAGCCTATACTAATTCAAATCGAAGATCCTATTGCTACTTCATCAAGTATCATTTTGAGGGGGAGTGTTAAGTAAAAGAAAGAAAAACAGTAAGCTACAAGTCATGTTATGCATTAAACACAACAACGGCAACTTCACATAAGTAGACATTCATGCGAATGGAACAAGATCACTTTTAGGAGGCGTTTAGTTCACTATGATGTGCTCTTGATGTGATGCACATTATGATGATGTGATATTAAGATTTATGGTTTATTTTATTTTTTCTAACATAACCATAATTTAAAATTATAAAATATATCACATCATCTTAATCTCATCACCTTCTTAAACAATGTAATGTTGTATTCTTGTATTTAGCCAATGTTGTATTTACTTACCTATGATAGTTAAAAGGGTTTTTTAGTAATAGTCGAAATTAAGCATGTCGTAGATTTTGATGTTGATAAAGAGATCAGGTAATTATGGCATCAGTTTTTTAGAATATATATATTAAGAATGTTAGATTTTTTTTGTTAAGATGGACTTCCATCAGTTGGATTATCAATTTGTGAAAAATAGGATGTACTAAAGGTTTTTATTTATTTATTTTTTTAATAGCAATTGTTATATAGATAGCTTACGAAACATGAAAAAAAAAGGTTCATGAATTTTGTAACTCTTAGAGGTTTAGAACAAAAAATATTTAAAATTTATAAATACATTTATAACTGTAATTAAGAGGCATTAGTAAATTTGGTTTTACTCAAACAGGCATTAGTAACTTTCCTTGTAATGTTCATAGAGAGTAAATGAAAATAAATTATAAGTTATATTTATCATCAAAGCCCCAATATATAACACTCACCATTGTGACTCCACCTAAAACACAACCTCCTCCTACTTTGTTGTTACAATACATACATTTCTTTTGTTATAGTCTTGTAACACGAAGTGCTCCAATAGTGATGGCATTTAAGTTCTTTATCTTAGATTTATTCATTACAATATCCATCTTTAGTATTGATGTTACCCTTGCAACTCGTCATCTTTTCCAATCTTCTCAACCTAGCTAGTATACCAAACTTGCCAGTCATACCCACATTGCCTGAACCTACACTACCACCTTTGCCTTCATTGCCAATTTTGCCAAATCCAACACTACCACCTTTACCTTCATTGACAATGTTGCCAAAGCCAACGCTACCATCTTTGCTGCCTCTATTGCCAAAGTTGTCAAAGCTAACATTACCACCTTTGCTGCCTCCATTGCCAATATTGTCCAAGCCAACACTACCAACTTTGTTGCCTCTATTGCCAAAGTTGCCAGCATTGCCACCTTTGTTGCCTCCATTGCCAACGTTGCCAAAGCCAATACTACCACCGTTGCTTCCTCCATTGTCAACATTGCCAAAGCCAACGCTACCACCATTGCCCACATTTCTGTCTATCCCCACTATTCCAACTCTACCAAAACCAGCATTGTGAACCATTCCCTCAATCCCGCAAACCCTAATTACTACAAAGGTCTAGTCTAAATGTCAACAATAATTTAGTTCAATTACAAGGTTTACAATACTATAAAATAAAAGAAAAAACTATTGTGTTGGATGGTGGTACAATTGTGTTACAAAATTAAGGGCCTCTTGCTTTTTTAGCATCTCAGATATTATGTGAGAATTTAATTTATGATGTGATATTTGTTTTATCGCGAATTATTATTTTCATATCTTGAAGTTTGATTTTATGTAATCATACTTAATAATCTATGTTCATAATAATCTTTCAAATTTTTGATTGGGATTTCTCCTAATTTGTTGGCATTGTTATTAGAGAAATGAGAATGATATCTATCGATCAAAATTTGTCTATTGACCTTGGCTTATCTTCTACCAAGATTAAGGATTTGAAGGCCAAAATAAGGGGGCAATTAAGAAAATATATATAAAGTAAGTAACAAATTTAGACAATAACATCAAAGGCTTATCACCATCACTAAAGAACTAGGTCAAAGGGTACAATTTTGATAAAAATTACTCATCACAAACTCCCATGATGCACAATCAAATATTACGCAAATATGGTGGTTCATATATACGCATCATAAATTATATATATATATATATATATACAAACATATATATATATATATATACATATTATTTATTTATTTTCATTATCAAAATCAAAACTAAAAAAAGAGTTGAGAGGTTTCAGGATCAATAGGCTTCATTAAAGTAGTTGCGTTATCTTATGTAGATATAAGCTCATAGTTTCCTTTATTTTCTGAAAAATAAGGTAGTCTCATCAATACAAAACAATGTTGAGCTAGCTCTTAATAATATATACATCATTATGTGGCCAATGCCCTATATATATAAAATTGTTGGATACACAAAATGGTGACACATGCCCCTTTGTCAAAGCCTATGACAATGACATGTGTGAAAACATTTAAGGCTGGAGGAATTTAAGGCTATCCTCCCTCTGAAACCTCCCTAATTTCCAAAGCCTAGTTTTGCATGGAGGCCTCCGCCAAATGAGATGTTTAAGATAATCTTTGACGGTGCTATTTTCTGAAATGAGAACAAGAGTGGTATCGGGGTTGTCATTCGGAATCAAGTTGATCTTGTTATTGCATCTCTTTCTCAGCAACTTCCATGTACCTATCAAGCTCTAAAATTGAAGCTTTGGCAGTGGCTTGTGCTCTCGAGTTTGGGTTAGAAATTGGAGTTGCCATGCTGTTCTAAAGGGAGACTCGGAGCTGGTTATGACATCTTTGGTGGAAGAAGGAGTGTCCTTAGCCTCAGTTGATTTGTTAATTAAGGATGTAGTTCACCTTTCTACTTTGGTTTCTAAATTGCTGTACTCTTATACAAGGAGAGACGTGAATAGACTTGCCCATAGCTTGGCCAGGCATGCTATCAATGTTGATGGAGGTTGTTTCACCACTTTTTTTCTCTGTGTTTCAGGTTGATTTGGCCAGACTTTCGTCGGTTTAACAAGAGCATTTAAGGTCTTCTATCTCAACCACAATAAAAAAATAAAAAATAAAAAATAAACATACGGATATAATATTAGTTTCTTATAATAAATAATAGTAGTTAACGTAAATTATTTTAAATTTAAAAAACAAAAGGGAATCAACATTTGAGAGTCTTTTAGTGTTAACTAAGTAGGTTAAAAGGTCGATAAATAACTTTTGGAATATTAAAACGGTTGATAGCCCATTCAAAAATAACATTAAAATCACAGGTTTAGCTTACCTCCGGTATTTTGTTAACTAGAATCTCTTTTTGTTTTAATGAGAAACTGCCACATCATCCACTAACTAAGTAAAATGTGGAGATTAAAACTCACTACCACTTATCATTGTATATTTAAAACAAAAGGACATGTCCAGTTAAAAAAGTACTGAAGGTAAGCCAAACTCTAAAATCACTTAAGCCGGAGACAAAGCGACTTATGGCTATAAAAACTTCATTTTGTTATTCTATTTTAAGATGAAGTCCTACATTACAAGGCAATTCAAGAAGTTCATGAAGAACGCCAATGGGAAGGGCTTCAACAAGGACCGTAGGCAATCCAGTTCTTCTCAATTCAAGAGCCAAGACAAAGGGAAGAAGGATGCAAAAGATGGCGGCCAGTACACTGTTCCCGCAGGACCTAAGTGCTTTGGGTGTCATGGCTTCGAACACATGAAACAAGAGTGTCCTACATATCTCAAGAGCATTGGAAAGAGCAAGGCACTTATTGCAACCTTGAGTGACACTGAACCTGAGGATGATTCTGACAATAAGGATGACAGAATCTTGAATGCCTTCACTGCCACAGTGAAGGCATGGCTTTGGGTACTTTGGGTGTCATGGCTTTGGACACATGAAATAGGAGTGTCCTACATATCTCAAGAGCATTAGGAAAAGTAAGGGGCTTGCTACAACCTTGAGTGACACTGAACCTGAGGATGATTCCGACAATGAGGATGACAAAATCTTGAATGCCTTCACTGCCACAGTCAATCCTACTGAAGGGATTGTTGAAAACATGGATGAAGAAGAAGAATTGTTGGATTCTAAGTGTGAGAAGATGGATGATCAAGATAATATCCACACTGCCTATGAGAAACTATACAAAATCTCTGAGAAACACGAGAAACTCTATAGGCTGGCCACCAAGAAACTCAGTGATGTGAAACTTGACCGTGAAGAGTTGTCCACAAAGTTTGATGAGGCTAATTAGACTATTGGAGCACTAGGATTTGAGAAAAATTTCTTGGCTAAGAAGACTAAGAAGCTTGAAGCGGAGCTATTTCAAGTGAGAGTTCAATTGGAGAGGGCTTCAAGTGCGAAGCTTGACGAGATGCTCAACATTCAGAAATTTGCTTCGTATCGAACAGGTTTAGGGTGTGGTCTTTCTTCCTCTAATATTACTTCTACTAGTACATTGTTTTTGTTCCTCTTGCTAATAATGTTGAAATTGAGAACAATGTTGTTAAAAATGAATTAGCTTGTGATAACTTAGACAATGGTAAATCTATCTTAGGAGCACCGCCTAAGCTTGAGAAGAAAGATGCTAAAAATCCTAGGGCTAAGAAGGCTAACTCTCTAAAGCCTAAATAAAAGATGCAGCATCTCTGTCATCATTATGGAGTTGCCGGTCATACTCAACCAAATTGCTGTAAGTGGTTAGCCACTTAACACAGCAACGGCATGATAGCATCTGGAAGCCAGAATCAGTTTCAATCCTCTATTGCTCCTCTTGGAGATCTTCTCAAAGCCCTCATGTTCCTTTCGAACTTGAACAGTTTCGATTCTTCCCCTTTACTGCCGATTCAAGGGTTTAATCAAAGGAAAGGTTCTTCCAAGGTCTGGAAAGAAAAGGGCTCCAAGTGATTCTATCACTTTCTTCTCTTTCTTTGTGTTTTTGTTTTTGTATAACTTGTGTGTTTTGCTTTACTGTTTTGAGTCAGTCTAGTTTTATGCTTTGATTTTCTTAATATGTTTTTGTTTGTTTATTTTCAGTTTTGATTATTTTTTTTCATATAAAAATAAATTTTTTTTTTAAAAAAAATACAAAAACAGTGTGTGTTTTGTGTACATTGGTATTTGTGAACCTTGGATGGCCATTGAAACAAAGTTTTCTAAACTTTGTATCTTTTGTAGCTTAGATGAGCATCTCTATGCACAACTAAGCAAGTGAGCTTTGTGGCTCATGTTTGTGATGAGTAAGATTAAGTAATCTCTTGTACTTAACACTTGTATCACTCTTTTTGATGGGAAGGACTAGAAAATTCTAAGAGAAATGCATAAATAATCATCTCACCACCGTTACCCGCCAATCATGAATGACTGCTATATGCTTCGGCATTGCAAAAGTGCAATGTCAATGACATTTGTGTGCTTCAGCATGGCAAAATTAGAATGTCAAATATCATTGGGTATTTTGTTTCTCTCTCTTATATGCCCATGCATGATATACTTATTAAAAAGAAAAATACGAAAAGAAAAATAAAAAGCAAAAAGATCAAAAAATACTTTAAATATGATTACAAGCGTGTATTCTAGGAGATGTGGGAGTTATAAGATGTACCTAGAAGGTGATAGTTCCCATCAAACAGTTATGATTGTGTATGAGTTAAAGTGATTTTCTCATATCTCAAATCATCATAACATGTATACACTTATGTAATCTTGCGATGTTTTTCACACACAACATGCAATAGTCTTTGCTAATCTTGATACATGTGTAGATACAATGTGATTTGGTCATCACAAGATTTGCATGTGTTAATGTATGCTCACTAAACCATCTTGACTTGTTTTTGAAATATAAAATTAGTTAGACTTGTTTACTCTGTGTGTGTGTGTTTTTGGGGATCCGTGTGCTTAAAATTGTTGTTGGGAGATGATTTTTGAGAGCTTAATATGTTGATTGGATCATTGGTTGAGTTGCATGCTTGATTGCATTCATGTCTATGTTTTTCACTTCTCGAAAAGCTAGCTCCACAGATCCTCAACACTTCTTCGACACCTGGCTATGTGTCGAGCACCTCAGCTTTTTCTTATCGCAATCTCGACGCTTCCTCGACAGCTAGGTGCATCGATCGAGAAAGTTTCTATCCCCTCGATAGCTTCTCGACAACTGGTGGATTGATCGAGTTTCTGTTCTTGTGTCTTTGCTTTGTTCCTTGACACATTCTTAATAGCTTCATCTGCTGACATTGTTTTTCTTAACACCTTCCTTGACAGATTTCTCGACACCTCTCTACACCTCTATCTGTGCGATCTGGTTCTTCATTTCTCTTGATCTCTCTGTCGATACCTCTGTTTGTTCTCCTCCCAAACCTCTCTCAATCACTCCAAAACTTGTTCCTTAAAGTTTCTTCAAGATTTTTCAAGTTTTCTTTCACTTGGTAAGCTTCTAATATCTCATTTTCATACATTTTCATGTTTTGAAACCTAGGTTTTGGGGTTTTTGAAAGTTTTGGGATTTTTCAAAATTGATGAGTTATTGTTGAAATTTTGGGATGGGTTTTACTTAAATGAGTTTAAAATCTCGTACATTGCATCACATTAGCATTATAACAGAATTATCGTGCATTTAGATGTGTGCAAGTTGATTGTGTGCAAGTAGGATTGGATTGGGCTGAATCCATGATGAATTTTCTATTGCATGTCACATGTTCATGCATTTCCCATGCATACATACTCTCTTTTCAAAATACTTGCTATATTTGAACTGTTTTGGAGCTTTTCTGTTTGTCGATTTCTCTCCCTCTCTATTTGTTTACGTTAGTCGTGTCTATGACACCTAAGCATAAATCTGCTCCCTCCCGGAACCCTCCTCGTTTCCGGGGTATCGTTTTCATCTGATCCTACTCCCTCTCATCTTCGGTTCCATGATGAGGATGCTCGAAAGGCTTTCTTGGAGAACTTTTCCTGACTTGCATTCATTCTGAACGCCAAGTCATTCTAGCAGACTTCGCCGACATCGACCTTCCCAATGTCATTCATAATCGGGGATGGGAGTCACTGTGTGACATCCCGGTCACCTGTCCTTCCGTGCTTATATAGGAGTTTTACTCCAATATGCATGGAATTGATTGTTCAGTACCTCATTTTTTCACTCGCGTTCAAGGTACTCGATTTCCTGTCACATTGCAACTTGTTGCAGATGTGCTTCAGATTTCTAAGGTAGAGTTTCCTGACTATCCAAGTTGTGAGTGTCTAAGGACTATGTCCAAGGATGAGCTCATGTCTGCTTTTTGTGAGCGCCCTTTTGATTGGGGTGAGCATCAGTTTACACCATGTAGGCCTTTTGCTAAAGGTCCTAGATTCTTGAACATAGTGATGACTTTTGTTTTGCATCCACTCTCTCATTATAACTCCATCACAGAGCCTCGTGCTCGATTTTTGTTATCACTTCTTGAGCATCTTACTATAGACTTCCCTTCTCATTTTATTCTTTCCATTATAGATGTTCATCTAGATTCGGCGTCCTGTGATAAGCTCATCTTTTCTTCCGCTATCATTAGGACTTTACGCCATTTTCCCATCCCTTTTCTGGTGCCCAACCATTTCACTTTTATGTGTGCCATAGATGCCGCTACCGTTAAACCTAGTGAGGCGCAGTTTAGGTCATGGTTGTCGGCTTCAACAGTTCCTCCCTCCCGTTCGACTCCTTCATCTTGATCTGCTCCATCCACATCTGCCCCTTCCTCTTCCATGGGTGATGTGTCACTCGAAGACACCATGGCACAGCTTTAGCGCATGGATACTCGCCTTAATGCACTCACTACTGAGTTGTATCAGGTGAATGTTCGTGTTGGCCGTATTGTTAGGCGGCAAGTGACCTTGTGTTTTGCATTATTTTTGGATTTGAAATCAAGGTTGGCCAATTTATCTTTACATAACCTACTCGCCTTGATGCACTCACTACTGACTTGTATCAAGTGAATGTTCGTGTTGGTCGTATTGTTAGGTGGCAAGCGACCATGTGTTTTGCATTATTTTTCTTGGATTTGAAATCAAGATTGGCCAATTTATCTTTACATAACATGTTTATGTATGTTGTTTAGTTTTGATGAGCTTATTTATTGCACTTTACTAGTTTGAGCTTTGTAGTGCATGTTGCATGGGAAGATGTTTATAGTTTTTTATCACATGATCTTAATATTGAAGTCACATGTCTTTGATTGTTAGATTTGAACTTTTTGAGAAAAGCATAAATAACCATCTCATCCCTGTTTACTAGCCAATCATAAACACCTTAGTGCATATCGTTAGATTTTGTGCTCAAGAAAGTGTAGCACATGCATAAAAAGAACATAAGGTGTAGCCTCGGTTTAAATGCTAAAATTTATGTGTACATTATTAGGCCATAACAACTTTAAATCAAATAAAATTGGTGTGTACATTATCCCGGCTATTTTTAATAAGTTTCTGATTAAATAAAATTAGTGTGTACATTATGAAGCAAATCAAGAAGCTTACATGATTGCAAGCTTTTATTCTAGGAGATGTGGGAGTTATATGATGTAACTCTTTAGGCGATAGTCTCTTTCAAATTCTATGTGATGAATTTTGTAGAGATTGTGATTGATTATTGTCCACATATCACCTCACATGTATCGCTAGTTTTTGCTAGTTGCACATACTACACAAGTTACTCTTTGCTAAACTTTATACATGTTATTGTGTGTGATTTTGGTTTGGCCAACCATGTTTAAAAATTCCTTGAGTTTTATGCAAAACATGTTTTTTGTTTGAGAATTTAAGGTGAATTGATTGAAAATCTTAATTTTGGGAAAATTGGGTTCAAAACAAGTGTTTTTGAAAAGCATTTCATCTCATACTCATGCATTTTATTCATAATATTCAATGCTTTGAGGAGTTTCTGCATAAAGTTGCTTTGTTTTTCAAAAAAATTGTTTTTTCCAAAATTTTGATCGATCGAACCTGTTTCTCGACCGATTGAAATTGCGATTAAAATTTTGGTTAGCTTCGGTTTGTTTCGATCGGTGCTCGATTAATGTTGGATCAGTCAAAGCATTTTTGATCGATCAAAACTATTTTTCGGTCAATTGAAAGTCGTATAGAGAGTTTTTTTAAAACCTTTGTTTTTCATGTGTTCTATCACTTTCAAACTTTTTCAAAAACTCTTTTCTCTTTCTCTTCAATTGGTCAAGGCTTCAAATCAATTTTTTGTCGTTTTTCCTCAAACTTTTTGCAAGGTTTTTGTCCTCTAAGGCAGGTAAGACCTTTATACCCCTCCTTTTTCATTTATTTTCATGTTTTCATGCATTTTGCCATGCATTGAAGGACAATTTTGAACCTAAGGGAATTTGGGATTTTTGTTGATTCAATCTTTTTCTTTCATGATTGATCAATGGGTTTTTGTTGTGGGATGTCATACAATTGATTTATGTGAATTAATTTGATCAATTTGTTGATTTGTGAAAAATTGCAATTTCTAGGGCTTGAAACTACCCAAATTGGGGATTTTGTTCAATTAGGTTTAATTTGATGAAATTGGCTTGTTGGATTGACTTCTATGATCATTATATTGTATTACCTATCAGGTTTAATGATCAATTGGTCAATTTCTTGAAAATTGTACAAGTGATTTTTCAAAATTTTGGGGTTTTTGATATAAACTCTATGCTCAAGCCAATTTTGTGATTTTAAAGTTAAATTGAACTTATTCTCACTGCATTAGAGCATGCATCATTTGCTTATACTGTTCATGCATCATATAGAATTGTTATTTCTATTTTTTTTTCATACGTTCTTTGACTGAGGTTTATAGGAGTAGTTCTACTACTCATGCTCTTTTTTTCCTTGTTTTTATTCAACGGATTTTGTTACATCTAGGTTTAGATGAGTTTCCAGCGTCTGAGCCAGTTCATATTATCACTCCTATAGGTGCCACCTTTCTTAGGCAGAGGGCTACTCAGATGAGAGCAAGCTCTAAACGTCCAATGGTTGAGACTTCTAGTGTCGCTCCTCTTCCTCCCTCTTCTACAGGTGATACTATAGCTGAGGAGTCTGTTGATCCTATTGCTGCTATTGTTATTGTTCCTCCACCTTCTACCTCGAATGATTCAGACATTCGACGTATGTTGAAGACTGTCATGACCGTTCAAGCGGCTTATGATCAGCTTTTGGTGGACATGCTTGATGAGTTTCGTGCCTTGCGAGCAGATTTGGAGCATCTTAGATGCTCGCCTCCGCCACCTCCTTTTAATGGTGTGTTTTGATTGCCCTTTGGCAATTCATCACAAAAAGGGGGTGTACATTTGTATAGGAGATTTTGTTGTTAGGGGGAGATTTTTGTGTTTTGGAGCTATAGAGCTTTTAGATTGTATCTAGGTGCTTCATTTTGTATCTATCATTTTTGGCTCATGATGTATTTTTTTTTAGGTTGTCCATGATAGGGGGAGATACATTGATTGTATATGTTTCTTGTTCCACATTGCATATTGATTTATATTTATGAGGTTATTCATAATATGTCTTTATTTTGTGTTACGTGAAATCAAGAAGTTATTTTGTTTTACTTGTATTTTCCCCACATGCATTTATGCGTTTGTTGAGTGTTTCAGGAAATATACAAGTTGATTTAGTCGTGTTGCTGTCTACACTTGCAATTGATAGATAGTAGTTAGGTTAAATTTGATATGTTGGGCTATGTTTTTGTAATAGGCTGTTTTTATGTAAACTTTGAGCATTTTGTTAGTTTGTGTTTTTTTCGGATTGCCAAAGGGGGAGTTTGTTAGGTTCTAAGGAATTAGGAACTAATGTATTAGAACTTCAATTTGTAATGCTGGCAAACCATGATCAAAACGTTTTAGTCTTATTTAGACTTGCTCAAAGTATGTGTTTTTATGTAAAGTTGGAATCGAGTTACTACAGGATATACTATGTAAATCTGCCTGGACCGATCGATCAATAATTAGACTCGATCGATTGAAAGTCATGCAGATGGTTTTTTTATGCAAAATTTCTAACCCAACCCTTGCTCGTTTGACGTGCAGAATTTTATGTTTTGTCTTAAATGTTTTAAGGTTGCTCTTTATGATGTGCGTGTGTATCTTTTGTGAGATTTAGAGGTGTTTGCCTTCACACATACTTAGGGTTTCCAATCTCAAGATTGATGTTGAGAGCTTGGTGATCAATTCAGTTGCAGATTCAACAGCTTAAAGATATACAAGTAGGAGTGCTTTTACTTGCTAGGAATCCAAGAAAGAAGTAGTCTGTGAACTCGGAGCTGTCACGTGGTCATGGCAATAAGTTTCCTACTCGAGGTAGCAATAGGATGTTAGTGGTCTAAGTCACTATTGTGTAAACTTCAATTCTTTCATAATGGATTCAATTTTACCTTGAGGACAGCTAGGTTAAATCCTCCCCAGGTTTTTTACCGATTTGGTTTTCTTGGGTCATCATATCTTTGTATTCTTTATTTTCTGCGCTTTACATTGATATGGTATATCTGTGTTAACCTAAATATGATAATTTGACTAAGTAATCACTTAGATAATTAACTACATTAATCTGGTTGTGTTTAAAGGGGTCAAAAAACGTACAGCCACTTTAGCAAGTGTCATTTTCAGGGGGAGGGTTAAGCAAAAGGAAGAATATATATATATATATATATATATATATATATATATATGTATATAATGGTATAAATTAAGAATGTTAGACATTTTCTATTAAGTTGGATTTCCTTTAGTTGGATTTTTAGTATGTAAAAAATAGGTTGTACTAAAGGGTTTTTTTTTTTTTTAATTATTAATAAAAATTGTTATATAGATAGGTTATGAAACATGAAAAAAATTTCAAGAATTTTGTAACTCTTAGAGGTTTAGAACAAAAAATATCTAAAATTTATAAATACATTAAAAACTATAATTAAGAGGCATTAGTAAAATTGGATAACTCTCAGCAAAGAAAGAGGCATTAGTAACTTTCAATTTAATGTTCATAGTCAGTAAATGAAAATAAATTGTAAGTTATATTTATCATCAAAACCCCAGTATATAACACTCACCATTGTGACCCAACCTAAAACACAACCTCCTCTTACTTTGTTCTTACAATACATACATTTTTTTTGCTATAGTCTTGTAACAAGAAGAAGTACTCCCATAGCGATGGCATTTAAGTGCATCATCTTAGCTTTATTCATTACAATATCTATCTTTAGTATTGATGTTACCCTTGCAACTCGCCATCTTTTTCAATCTTCCTAACCTAGTATTCCAAACTTGCCAGTCATACCCACATTGCCTAAACCAACATTGCCACCTTTGCCGTCATTGCCACCTTTGCCTTTACTGCCAAAGTTGCCCAAGCCAACGCTACCACCTTTACCTTCATTGACAACATTGCCAAAGCCAATGCTACCACCTTTGCTGCCTCCATTGCTAACATTGTCAAAGCCAACGCCACCATCTTTGCTGCCTACATTGCCAAAGTTGTCAAAGCCCACATTACCACCTTTGCCGCTTCCATTGCCAACATTGTCAAAGCCAACACTACCACCTTTGCCGCTTCCATTGCCAACATTGTCAAAGCCAACACTACCACCTTTGCTACCTCCATTGCCAAAGTTGCCAACACTGCCACCTTTGCTTCCTCCATTGCTAACATTGCCAAAGTCAACACTGCCACCATTGTTGCCTCCATTGCCAACATTGCCAAAGCCAACGCTACCACCATTGCCCGCATTTCCGTCTATCCCCACTATTCCAACTCTACCAAAACCAACATTGTGAACCATTTCCTCAATTTGGCAATCCCTAATTACTACAAAGGTCTAGTCTAAATGTCCTCAATAATTACTACAAAATTGAGGACCTCTTGCTTTTTTAGCATCTCAAATGTTATGTGAGGATTTAATTTATGATGTGATATTTTTTTTTATCGCTATTTATTATGTATCATCTTGAAGTTTGGATTGTATGTTATCATACTTAATAATCTGTGTTCATAATAATCTTTTAAATTTTCGATTGGAATTTCTCCTAATTTGTTGCTGTTGTTGTTAGAGAAATGAGAATGATGCCTATCCATCAAAAAATTTCTATTGACCTTGGTTTATCTTCTACCAAGATTAAGGATTTGAAGGCCAAAATAAGGGAGCAATTAAGAATATATATATATATATATATATATATATAAAATAAGTAAGTAACAAATTTAGAAAATAACATCAAAAGGCTATCTCCATCACTAAATAACTAGGTCAAAGGGTACAATTTTGATAAAAATTACTCATTACAAACTCCCATGATGCACAACAAAATATTATGCAAATATGGTGGTACATATATAAGCATCATAAATTATATATATATATATATATATATATATATTATTATTAATTAATTAATTTACTTTCATTATAAAAATCAAAACTAAAAAAAAAAGCTTAGAGGTTTTAGGATCAGTAAGCTTCATTCAAGTAGTTGTGTTATCTTATACGGATATAAGCTTATATTTTCTAAAA
Source organism: Quercus variabilis (assembly GCA_030445155.1). NCBI lineage: Eukaryota > Viridiplantae > Streptophyta > Magnoliopsida > Fagales > Fagaceae > Quercus > Quercus variabilis. The sequence continues at coordinate 23,869,873 of CP129445.1, forward strand.
AATAAAGTAGTCTCATCAATACAAAACAATGTTGAGCTAGTTGTTAACAATATATACGTCATTAAAATTGTTTGATACACAAAATGGTGACACGTGCCCCTTTATCAAAGCGTATAACAATGACATGTGTGAAAACATTTAATAATTATCAAACTTAATAATAAATACATATTAAAAAAAAATTGAAAAGGAAGAGAACCGCCACACCTTTAATATTAACAAAACATATGAGGTGAAGAATTTGACCTAGAAAAAAGCCAAAATTAAACGACTTATTTGGTTACAAACTTAATTATATTATTATTACCATATTTATAATTATTATGTTATAAATAAATAATACATTAGAAGTACTCAAGTCTAAAAGCAAACTTATAACTCTTCGCAATGACAGCCTAGGCCCTGGGTCATCTAGAGCTAAAGAAATCAGGTCCATTTGAATCTCCCTAGCTACAATGTTGATCATCTTGCCTAGGTCTCAAGAGAGAGGCTGGAGGAATTTAAGGCTGTCCTCCCACCGAAACCTCCCCAATTTCCAAAGCCTTGTTTTGCATGGTCTCTGGCAAATGAGATGTTTAAGATAAACTTCGATAGTGCTGTTTTCTGGAAAGAGAACAAGAGTGGTATCGGGGTCGTCATCCAGAATCAAGCTAGTCTTGTTATTACGTCTCTCTCTCAGCAACTTCCATGTGCCTATCTAGCTTTGAAATTGAAGCTTTGGCAGCAACTCATTCTCTTAAGTTTGAGTTAGAAATTGGAGTTGCCATGTTGTTCTAGAGGAAGACTCAGAGATGGTCATGACAGCTTTGGTGGAAGGAGTGTCCATAGCCTCAGTTGATCTGTTAATTAAGGATGTAGTTCACCTTTCTACTTTGTTTTCTAAATTGCTATACTCTTATACAAGGAGAGACAAGAATAGACTTGCCTATAGCTTGGCCAGGCATGCTATCAATATTGATGGAGGATGTTTCACCACTTTCTTTCTCTGTATTTCAAGTTGATTTAGCTACACTTTCTTTGGTTTAATAAATGCATTTATGGTCTTCTTTCTCGACCACTAAAAAAAAGGGGGGGGGGGGGGGGGGGGCTGGTTTAGCCAGACTTTCTTTGGTTTAATAAAAGCATTTAAGGTCTTCTTTCTCAACCACCAAAAAAAAAAAAAAAAAAAAAAACTTAAGGATATAATATTAGTTTCTTACAGTAAATAATATAAGTTTTCGTAAATTATTTTAAATTAAAAAAAAAACAAAAAAAGAACAAAAGGGAATCAACATTTCAGAGTCTTTTAGTGTTAACTAAGTAGCTTAAAAGGTCAATAAATAACTTTTGGAATATCAAAACAGTTGATAGCCCATTCAAACAAACTTTAAAATCACTTAAGCCGTAGACAAGGCGACTTATGGCTATAAAGACTTCCTTTTGTTATTCTATTTGGCATAATGGAGGACAGTTATGGTTAAAATTAGAAAAATTTCTTTGTATTTGTGCTATTCTCTTTATCATTGACTTTCTTGCACATGCAAATAAGGAACTTCAGAATTTTTTTTATTGTACCTATATTTTTAACCTTTTTTTAATAGATATAATAAAATTTAAACCTATAGTTTGTTAGAGGTAAAATTCGAATCTTACCTATAATAAAAACTCTTTACTATCAGACCATGACCCCAATCAGTTTTTGGTATAGTCGGGAATTGAATCCCAAATCTCTTATTCAACCATTAGAGACGTTACCAGTTGAGCTAACTGCAACTCACAATTTTCTATAGATAATTGAAATTGCCTTCGGTACGATATTAACTATCTTATTCCAAAGTTCGTACCTTGACTTTAGACTTACCATCTTGTTAAGTTAGACCTATGTGTAAGGGTCAAAATAGTGATTTATAGACCTGTAGTTAGGGGGTAACACCCATCTTCATTATAACCTTATAGCTAGTGGCATACTCTGGGACTCATGTGTCATAATAGGTCTATACTAAGTAACAAGTTTAGTAGCATTCACGGGTCACCCCTTGGAGCGCCCACAACCACAACAATAGGTATTCCATGATTGGTGGACACTCCATGTCTCAACATCGAAACATGCAAACCTTGCTAAGGGATTGGTTCATATTTCAATAATGACAATTTACGCCCTTAAAACGTTTATATTTAACTTAGAAACAAAAATGCATTAGAAATGCAATTGGTCTTGTCATGCTAGAATTACACTACTTTTATTTCAGCTTTTTAAAGGAAGTTATTTTATATGATTTTCTTCCAATATATTTTGTTGATTTGATTTCAACTTAAAGAATGATAGAGAGACAATACATACACTTTCTTAGCCAGGTTGCATTACCATCATGGCTAATCTAGTGTTTCATGAATGTACGAAACACATAAAAATTGATTGTCACTTAGTACCTAACAAAATTCAAAAGTCTATAATTTGCTATTGGTTGCTGCTGGATATCATGTTGCTATTTGTTGTTAGTCTCTTCATGGGACTTGTGGTTGAATCTTAAGTCTTTTGGCTTGTGTGAATTGGATTTGGCTTACCTTCAATACTTTTTTTTTAACTAGAATCTTCTTTTGTTTTAATGAAAGGCTGGCACATCACCCGCTAACTAAATAAAAGGTGAAGATTAAAACCTACTACCACTTGTCATTGTATATTTAAAACAAAAAGGCATGCCTAGTTAAAAAAGCACCGAAGGTAAGTTAAACCCGTGTGAATTTTGTAATTGTGTATTTCAATAAAATTTTTCTTGATTATCAAAAAAATAAAATAAAATCAAGAGGTATAATCAAGGCTATGCATGTTTCTAGTTGTCATCAAGTTGCAGATATACTTACTAATAAATGACACAGTCTTCCATTATTTTCAAAGCTTATGCTTAAGGTGTGATTGCTAAACATATACTCTTCCTCAACCTATACTAATTCAAATCAAAGATCCTATTGCTACTTCAGCAAGTGTCATTTTGAGGGGGAGTGTTAAGTAAAAGAAAGAAAAACAGTAAGCTACAAGTCGTGTTATGCATTAAACACAACAACAGCAACTTCACATAGGTAGACATTCATGCGAATGGCACAATATCACTTTTAGGAGCCGTTTTGTTCGTTGTGATGTGTGTGCCCTTGAAGTGATGCACATTATGATGATGTGATATTAAGATTTTTGGTTTATTTTATTTTTTCTAACATAACCATAATTTAAAATTATAAAATATATCACATCATCTTAATCTCATCACCTTCTTAAACAATGTAATGTTGTATTCTTGTATTTAGCCAATGTTGTATTTACATACCCATGATAGTTAAAAGGGTTTTGTAGTAATGGTCGAAATTAAGCATGTCATAGATTTTGATGTTGATAAAGAGATCAAGTAATTAGGGCATCAGTTTTTTAGAATATATATATTAAGAATGTTAGATTTTTTCTGTTAAGATGGACTTCCATCAGTTGGATTTTCAGTTTGTGAAAAATAGGATGTACTAAAGTTTTTTTTTTTTTTTTTTTAAATAACAATTGTTATATAGATAGCTTACTAAACATGAAAAAAAAAGTTCATGAGTTTTGTAACTCTTAGAGGTTTAGAACAAAAAATATTTAAAATTTATAAATACATTTATAACTATAATTAAGAGGCATTAGTAAATTTGATTTAACTCAAAGAGGCATTAGTAACTTTCCATGTAATGTTCATAGTGAGTAAATGAAATTAAATTATAAGTTATATTTATCATCAAAGCCCCAATATATAACACTCACCATTGTGACTCCACCTAAAACACAACTTCCTCCTACTTTTTTGTTACAATACATACATTTCTTTTGTTATAGTCTTGTAACACGAAGTGCTCCAATAGTGATGGCATTTAAGTTCTTTATCTTAGATTTATTCATTACAATATCTATCTTTAGTATTGATGTTACCCTTGCAACTCGTCATCTTTTCCAATCTTCTCAACCTAGTATACCAAACTTGCCAATCATAGCCACATTGTCTGAACCAACACTACCACCTTTGCCTTCACTACCAATTTTGCCAAAGCCAACACTACCACCTTTACCTTCATTGACAACGTTGCCAAAGCCAACGCTACCATCTTTTCTGCCTCCATTGCCAAAGTTGTCAAAACCAACATTACCACCTTTGTTGCCTCCATTGCCAACATTGTCAAAGCCAACACTACCAACTCTGCCACCTTTGTTACCTCCATTGCCAAAGTTGCCAACACTGCCACCTTTGTTGCCTCCATTGCCAACGTTGCCAAAGCCAATGCTAGCACCTTTGCTTCCTCCATTGTCAATGTCGCCAAAGCCAACGCTACCACCATTGCCCACATTTCCGTCTATCCCTACTATTCCAACTCTACCAAAACCAGCATTGTGAACCATTACTTCAATCCCGCAAACCCTAATTACTACAAAGGTCTAGTCTAAATGTCAACAATAATTTAGTTCAATTACAAGGTTTACAATACTATAAAATAAAAGAAAAAACTATTGTGTTTGATGGTGGTACAATTGTGTTACAAAATTGAGGGCCTCTTGCTTTTTTAGCATCTCAAATATTATGTGAGGATTTAATTTATGATGTGGTATTTGTTTTATCGCAAATTATTATGTTCATCTTGAAGTTTGATTTTATGTTATCATACTTAATAATCTATGTTCATAGTAATCTATCAAATTTTTGATTTGGATTTCTCCTAATTTGTTGCTGTTGTTATTAGAGAAATGAGAATGATATCTATCCATCAAAATTTGTCTACTGACGTTGGCTTATCTTCTACCAAGATTAAGGATTTGAAGGCCAAAATAAGGGGGCAATTAAGAAAATATATATAAAGTGAGTAACAAATTTAGACAATAACATCCAAAGGCTATCACCATTACTGAAGAACTAGGTCAAAGGGTACAATTTTGATAAAAATTACTCATCACAAACTCCCATGACGCACAATCAAATATTACGCAAATATGGTGGTACATATATACGCATCATAAATTATATATATATATATATATATATATATATTGCTGAGACTTAAATAATTCTCCCAAGGGTAGAATTGTCGCAAAGTAATAACTCGGTAAGTTCGAGGTCGAATCCATAGGGAAAGGGAATTGATTAGCAAACCACAAGAGAATAAAACTAAAATAACAAAGTTTAATTGAAGAGATTTTTTATGGTTTAGTAATTTAATTTAAATTAAGAGAAAATAACAATACATTAAGACGCTAAGGTTTAGGGATCCACACACATCACATCTATTGGTAGTCTTAACAATATTTATTTTATAACTCAATAGTAAGCATTTAACGTGCCCAGAGTCTACGATAAATTAAAGGATTATACAGAACTAAACACTTTTCTAGGTGAGTAAAACAATCAAAAACATAAAAACATAAGCATTAAAAGCAATAAATAATTGTTAAGAACATACCAATAAATGGTTGGGTTTCATCCCTTGCCTTAGCAATGCTTCTAACAAGCCATAATACAAATAAAACTCTAAAAACTATAAATAAACTTTGAGAAAACCTAAATTATGTTCTACAGCAGCTCTCTTCTGAATTTGCCCTAAAGAACCTTTAAATAGGCAAGGAATCCTATTACAAGTTGAATTCCCATTTGGAGAAAATCCCAGGTTTTTAGGCTTCACTTAACCGACGTTTGCAGCCCATTTAAATTCAGAATTCAGACTTTTGGTAAACTAAAAAAATTGTAGCCCTTTAAGTTAGCTTTCCAGCCCAACTTGAATCATCCCAATTGGATATTTGAGCCGAAAGTTATGCTCCAAATACTAATTGGTACGCAAGCTGGAATCCTAATCCGAATTGGACTTGGATTTGATGCAAATTTCCTTTGATTCCTTGCTCTAATTGGACTTGAATTTAATTGGGTTAGCCTTCTTTGACTTCATCATGGCCCTTGTAAGATTAAAGTCCATTAGCTTTCTTCTTTGCACAAATCCACTTATTTAATTTCATTATCCTACAAAAGACAAATTCATGCATTAAAATCAATTAAGCACAAAATTGATTATTCAGCATTATTCCAAAATTAACTATAAAATGCATAAATTAACTCAAAATAAGTATGATAATGCTTTCTAATAATGATATAAATATGAAAAATTAAGCTATTATCATACACACACACACACACACACACCATATATATATACATATTATTTATTTATTTTCATTATCAAAATCAAAACTAAAAAAAGAGCTTAGAGGTTTCAGGATCAATAGGCTTCATTAAAGTAGTTGCATTATCTTATGCGGATATAAGCTCATAGTTTCCTTTATTTTCTGAAAGATAAGGTTGTCTCATTAATACAAAACAATGTTGAGCTAGCTCTTAATAATATATACATCCAGGGGCGGAGCCACATAGTGGCTTGGGGGGGTCGTGGCCCCTGCAAAAAAAAAAAAAAAAAAAAAAAAAAAAATCCCAATTAGCCCATGAAGAAAAAATAAGTTGGCCCCTCCAACATTAGACAGCCGGCCCCCCTATCCATTTCTCACATATTCTCCCAACCCAGGAACACCCTCAATCAAAAATTAGGAAAAAAAAAGTATCTGTTCTACTTTCAAGCAAAATTTAAAAAAAAAAAAAAAGAAAAAATAAAGCCCAAAAAAAATTTGAACTAAAATCTGAAAAAAAAAAAAAAAAGAAAAAAAAAAAAGAAAAAAAAGAAAAAAAAGAGAGTAACAGAGGCAAGCCCACGAGCCAAGCCCATGGCAGGCCTAATAGATTACAGAGGTAGCTTGCTCACGGCAAGCCCACAAATTCTCAACCAAAAAAAAAACCACCGATACAGAAAATCAGAAATCAAACCCATCAGTCAGGCCATCACGTCGCTGGCAGAGAAATCCAATCCCTAATACAGCAATATACAGAGCAAAACCAAAACAAAATCCAACAAACCAAAGACGGCCAGCAAACCAAACCCGCGGACCACGATCACGTCGCCGTCGTCGTTGCCCCTCATCGCAAATCGAAGATCGTAGATTTGATATTGGAGATCGCAGATCGGAGCTCTGCCTCTGCTCCGGTGCTCTATGCTCGGTGCTCTACTCCCTCCAGCCCTCCCTCAAGGTATTTCTCTCTTTTTTTCTCTCTAACTCTCTCTCAGTCTCTCTCTCTTTATCTCACTGAAATGAAATTTTTGCAAATCGCCGTCTCTGCTCCCTCCAGTCCGGCCCTCCCTCAAGGTTTTTCTCTCTGACTCTCTCTCAGTCTCTCTCTCTTTATCTCACTCTCAAATGAAAAAATGAGATGAAATTTATGAACGGTTCTCTAACTCTCTTTATTCTTTAATAGGCTATCTCACTAAGTCAGCCAATCAGAGATGAGAGACCCACAGTGGGTCTCTCATCTCTAATTTGCTGGCTGTTTTTGTCTTTTTGAATTTGGCTTTATGCCTTTATCTTATCCCTTTAGGTTGGTCAGTGTGTTGGTGTTGGTGGGAATGGGATATTGATTGTCATTTAGTGTAATATGTGTTGTGATTTGTGATTGGCATTGTGAAATTTTCTGATTGCAGCTGACTATTGTGATTGGGGCACATGTTGTGCTTGTCTGTTGTCTGTTGAGTGGGGACCATGGGCTAGGGAGAGAGTAGATGGGCTCATGGGCTCACGGGGCCGAGTAAACAATAATTAAAGCAATATAATGTGCAGCACATTACACTGTTTTAATTATTGTGCTATACATAGAATGTATAATGTTCGGCTCTTTTAGTGTTATATGTACAAAGGGCTAAACAATATAACAAATTAAAGCAGGATAATTAATGACAAATAAATTAAAGCAATATAGTTTATTGTTACGCTAAACAACAATAATTAAAGCTATATAATTAAATTAACCAATACATTATAAAAGACAAATTAATTAAATTATTTTTGTTTTCATTTGAGGGGTTATTATTAATTAAAGTTGTATTAAAAATGGGTTGACTGTTTAAATTATAGTGGAAAATTTTTTTTCTTCTTGAGTATGAATAATATTCATATAACTAAGTAAAAATTTCAAATTAAAATTTTATTTTTTAAAATTCTTTTCAGGTTAATTTTTGAGTCATATTCTTAAAGCTAAAAGAATTATGAGCAATCGAAAAACAATTGATGCATTCTTTAAGAAAAAATATGTTAGCAATTCAGAAATTAGAACACCTGTGGCTATAGAAACAAATGTTTATACTTTAATGCCTGATGAACACCCCCCCTCCAAATGTCCAAAACTTCAATTTGAAGAGATAAATCATGATCCAGGATCACGTAAATAAATATGTGAATTCTCTATCAACAAACAAGATGAAATTCGACGAGTTTATCTCAAAGAAGGTCCATATCAACCTAAAAATAGAGATTATCCATACAATGATGATACTCATCTTCGTCGATTTCAACCTTCATGGTTTGACTCACTTAAAAATTATATTTAGTATATCTCTGTTACAACCCGACCCCCCCAAGTATTTAATCCTGGCTACGCCCCTGTATACATCATTATGTGGCCAATGCCCTATATATAAAAAATTGTTGGATACACAAAATGGTGACACGTGCCCCTTTATCAAAGCCTATAACAATGACATGTGTGAAAACATTTAATAATTATCAAACTTAATAATAAATACATTTTGTTAAAAAAATTGAAAGGAAAAGAACTGCCACACCTTTAATATTAAAAAAAAAACGTATGAGGTGAAGAATTTGATAGGAAAAAATCCAAAACTAAACGACTTATTTGGTTACGAACTTAATTATATTATCATTAACATATTTATAATTATTATGTTATAAATAAATGATACAATAGAAGTACTCAAGTGTAAAAGCACACTTATAACTCTTCGCAACGACAGCCTATGCCATCTAGAGCCAAAGAAATTAGGTCCATTTGAATCTCCCTAGCTACAATGTTGATCATCTTGCCCAGGTTTCAAGAGAGAGGCTGGAGGAATTTAAGGCTGTCCCCCCTCCGAAACCTCCCCAATTTCCAAAGCCTAGTTTTGCATGGAGGCCTTCGCCAAATGAGATGTTTAAGATAAACTTTGTCGGTGCTTTTTTCTGAAATGAGAACAAGAGTGGTATCGAGGTTGTCATCCAGAATCAAGCTGGTCTTGTTATTGCATCTCTTTCTCAGCAACTTCCATGTGCCTATCAAGCTCTAAAATTGAAGCTTTGGCAGTGGCTTGTGCTCTCGAGTTTGGGTCAGAAATTGGAGTTGCCATGCTATTCTAGAGGGAGACTCGGAGCTGGTCATGACAGATTTGGTGGAAGAAGGAGTGTCCTTAGCCTCAATTGATTTGTTAATTAAGGATGTAGTTCATCTTTCTACTTTGGTTTCTAAATTGCTGTACTCTTATACAAGGAGAGACGTGAATAGACTTGCCCATAGCTTGGCCAGGCATGCTATCAATGTTGATGGAGGATGTTTCACCACTTTTTTTCTCTGTGTTTCAGGCTGATTTGGCTAGACTTTCTTCGATTTAATAAAAGCATTTACGGTCTTCTTTCTCAACCAGGAAAAAAAAACATAAGGATATAATATTAGTTTCTTATAATAAATAATAGTAGTTGATGTAAATTATTTTAAATTTAAAAAACAAAAGGGAATCAACATTTGAGAGTCTTTTAGTGTTAACTAAGTAGGTTAAAAGGTCGATAAATAACTTTTGGAATATCAAAACGGTTGATAGCCCATTCAAAAATAACATTAAAATCACAGGTTTTGCTTACCTCCAGTACTTTTTTAACTGGAATCTCCTTTTGTTTTAATGAGAAACTATCACATCATCCACTAACTAAGTAAAATGTGAAGATTAAAACTCACTACCACTTATCATTGTATATTTAAAACAAAAGGACATGTCCAGTTAAAAAAGTACTGAAGGTAAGCCAAACCCTAAAATCACTTAAGCCGGAGACAAAGCGACTTATGGCTATAAAAACTTCCTTTTGTTATTCTATTTGGTATAAGGGAGGACAATCATGGCTAAAATTACTAAAATTTCTTTGTATTTTTGCTATTTTCTTTATCATTGACTTTCCTGCACATGCAAATAATTAACTTCAAATTTTTTGTTATTGTACCTATATTTTTAACCTTTTTTTTAATAGATATAACAAAATTTAAACCTATAGTTTCTTATAGGTAAGATTCAAATCTTACCAATAATAAAAGCTCTTTATTATCGCACTAAGACACTAATCAGTTTTTGGTGTAGGCAGGAATTGAACCTTAGATCTCTTATTTAGCCATTAAAGACTTTACCGATTGAGCTAACTAGAACCCACAATTTTCATTAATTAAATTGAAATTGTCTTCGGTATGATATTAACTCTCTTATTCCTAAGTTCGTACCTTAACTTTAGACTTACCGTCTAGTTAAGTTAAACCTATGTTTAGGGGTCAAAATAGTGACTCATAGATCTATAATTAGGGGGTAACACCCATCTTCATTATAACCCTAGAGTTAGTGTCATACTTTAGGACCCATGTGTCATAATAGGTCTATATTAGGTAACAAGTGTAGTAGCATTCACGGGTCACCCCTTGGAGCGCTCACAACCACAACAATAGATATATATATATATATATATATATTACATGATTGGTGGACACTCCATCTCTCACCCTCAAAACATGCAAACCTCACTAGGGGATTGGTTCATTTTCCAATAATGACAATTTACACCCTTAAAATTTTAAATATACGTTAGAAACAAAAATGCATTAGAAATGCAATTGGTCTTGTCATGTTTAAATTACGCTACTTTTATTTTAGCTTATTAAAGGAAGTTATTTTATTAATTTGATTTTTTTTCCCAATATAGTCTGTTTGGTTTGGTTTCAACTTAAGGAATGACACTTTCTTAGCCAGGTTGCGATACCATCATGGCTAATATAGTGTTTCTTGAACGTATGAAACACATAAAAATTGCTTTGCACTTAGTTCCTACAAAATTCAAAAGTCTATGATTTTTTATTAGTTACTTCTGGTTATCATGTCACTATTTGTTGTTAGTCTCTTCTTGGGACTTGTGGTTGAATCTGAAGTTTTTTGGCTTGTGTGAATTTTATAATTGTGTATTTCAATAAAATTTTGCTTGATTGTCAACAAAATAAGTAAAATCAAAGTGTATGGTCAAGGCTATGCATGTTTCTAGTCGTCATCAAGTTGTAGACATACTTGCTAACAAAGGACTTGCTCTTCCATTATTTTCAAAGCGTATGCTTAAGATGTGATTGCTAAACATATACTCTTCCTCACCCTGTACTAATTCAAATCAATGAACCTATTGCTACTTCAGAAAGTGTCATTTTGAGGGGGAGGGTTAAGTAAAAGGAAGAATATATATATATATATATATATATATATATGTATGTATGTATATAACGGTATAAATTAAGAATGTTAGACTTTTTCTGTTAAGTTGGATTTGGATTTTCAGTTTGTAAAAAATAGGTTGTACTAAAGGGTTTTTTTTATTAAAAAAAATTATTAATAAAAATTGTTATATAGATAGCTTACGAAACATGAAAAGAATTTCTAGAATTTTGTAACTCTTAGAGGTTTAGAACAAAAATTATTTAAAATTTATAAATACATTTAAAACTATAATTAAGAGGCATTAGTACAGGTGAGAATTTTGTAACTCTTAGAGGTTTTGTCAAGCTAATAATGATGAAGTACAGGTGGTTGCGGATACCCTACAGTTATATGCTGAAGCTTCGGGCCAATGCATTAATCTTGAGAAGTCCTCTGCTTATTTCAGTAGTAATGTGTCTGTGGAGCAAAAGGCATGGATAATTGAAAAATTAAAGGTTAAGGAAGTGGAGAAATTTGATGCTTATTTAGGCTTGCCTACTCTGATAGGAAGAAGAAAATATGAGACTTTTGCTTTCCTGAAGGAACAGGTTTGGAGAAAACTGCAAGGTTGGAAGGGCAAGTTGCTTTCTAGGGCTAGCAAGGAGGTGCTGATCAAAGACGTGGCTCAATCCATCCCCACGTATACAATGGGGGTTTTTCAGTTGCTTGGGAAATTATGTGATGAGTTGGATGCTATGTGTGCTAAATTTTGGTGGGGACAAGTTGGGGAGGAAAGGAAAATACACTGGAAAAATTGGGATTTTTTAACGTTGCCAAAGAAAGAGGGTGGTATGGGTTTCAGAGATTTAAGATCTTTTATTTTAGCCATGTTAGCAAAATAGGGTTAGAGGTTGTTGCAGGATAAAAGTTCTCTAGTATACAGCTGTTTTAAAGCGAAAAATTTTCCACGCTGTGATTTTCTTGAAGCGACAGATTGCCAAAATAGTTCCTATGTATGGAAAAGTTTGTTAGCAGCTTAGCCAATTTTGCGGAAAGGATGTTTTTGGAGAGTTGGTAATGGTGCTTCAATTCGTGTTCTTAAGGATTGCTGGCTACCAAACCACCCAACAAAAAAAATTCTTTTCCAACCGGAGGAGGAGATTTGGGAATGGCGAGTCTTTGATTTAGTTGACTGGCAGAACCACCAAAGGGATAAAGAAAGAATTACGGCTATGTTCCACTAGTTTGATGCGAAAGCTATACTTCAAGTCCCTTTGAGTAGGCGGGTTGTCCAAGATGTGCTGGTATGGTCCTTTTCCAAGAAGGGCAGATATACAGTTCAGACTGGGTATTTTGTGGTAAAGCAATTAAGGAAGGAGGAGTTAAATGCTGGGGAGTCTTCAGAGCATAGAGCTTTTGGGCCACTATGGTCAAGAATATGGAAAGCAGAGGTTCCAAATAAGATCAAAATATTTTCATGGAGGGTTGCCTTAATATTCTGCCCACACAGGATAATCTCATTCGAAGGGGAGTAGTGGAGAGTGCGTGATGTTGTTTCTGTCATAAGGAGACTGATTCAGTTTTGCATGTTCTCTGGAGTTGTGGGGTGGCACAAGATGTTTGGGCTGGGAGTTTAGGAAGGCTTCAAAAATCCTATTTGGAACAAAATGATTTTGTGCAGCTGGTCATAGGCCTTATGGCGAAGCTTTCATCGAAGGAATGGAACCTGTTCTGGGTTATTTGCTGGCAGATATGGCATCAGAGAAACACAGTCATGCATGGAGGTGCGTTTCAGCATCCTTCGAAGTTGGCCCAGCGTTCAATGGATAATTTGAGGGAGTTTGTGGATGCACAAGATCATCTAAGGGTACTTGATCTGATTCATGCTCCAGCGCAGCAGACATGGCAGCCTCCACCGGGTTCATTTTTCAAGCTGAATTTTGACAGGGCTTGTTTTAATGGTGGTGCTTCATCAGGTTATAGGGCTATGATTAGGAATGACAAAGGCGAAGTCATGGTAGCTATAGCTGTAAGGGGAGGTGCTATACGAGATAGTGAGGAGGTGGAAGTCATGGCTTGCCATAAAGCGCTTGAGTTTGCCATTGATGCAGGTTTCACAGAGATTATTCTGGAGGGTGACAATGCTATGGTCCTGAAGATGATTTCTCAGGTTCAACCAGACCTTTCAAGACTTGGCTTAATATACGAAGACATATGGTGTTTGGCTGCGGGGTTCAGGTCCTTTTAATCTAATTGTGTTAGGCGCAATGCAAATAGTGTTGCTCATGCATTGGCTAAATTTGCTAGATTAATTGATAATGAAATTATTTGGTTGGAGGAGGATCCTCCACCAGCGGCGGATGAGTTGTATTTGGATGCTAGTTTTCTAATTTAATGAAATCGATTGGTTCTGACTTCCTAAAAAAAAAAATGGTTAACTCTCAGCAAAAAAAGAGGCATTAGTAACTTTCCATTTAATGTTCATAGTCAGTAAATGAAAATAAATTGTAAGTTATATTTATCATCAAAACCCCAGTATATAACTCTCACCATTGTGACCCAACCTAAAACACAACCTCCTCTTACTTTGTTCTTACAATACATACATTTTTTTTGTTATAGTCTTGTAACACGAAGAAGTACTCCCATAACGATGGCATTTAAGTGCATCATCTTAGCTTTATTCATTACAATATCTATCTTTAGTATTGATGTTACCCTTGCAACTCGCCATCTTTTTCAATCTTCCCAACCTAGTATTCCAAATTTGCCAGTCATACCCACATTGCCTAAACCAACACTGCCACCTTTGCCTTCATTGCCACCTTTGCCTTTACTACCAAAGTTGCCCAAGCCAACGCTACCACCTTTACCTTCATTGACAACATTGCCAAAGCCAACGCTACCACCTTTGCTGCCTCCATTGCTAACATTGTCAAAGCCAACGCTACCATCTTTGCTGCCTACATTGCCAAAGTTGTCAAAGCCCACATCACCACCTTTGCCGCTTTCATTGCCAACATTGTCAAAGCCAACACTACCACCTTTGCTACCTCCATTGCCAAAGTTGCCAACACTGCCACCTTTGCTTCCTCCATTGCCAACATTGCCAAAGTCAACACTACCACCATTGTTGCCTCCATTGCCAACATTGCCAAAGTCAATGCTACCATCATTGCTTGCATTTCCATCTATCCCCACTATTCCAACTCTACCAAAACCAACATTGTGAACCATTTCCTCAATTCGACAAACCCTAATTACTACAAAGGTCTAGTCTAAATGTCCTCAATAATTTAGTTCAATTACAAGGTTTACAATACTTAAAAATAAACAGAAAAAACTATTGTGTTTGATGGTGGTACAATTGTGTTACGAAATTGAGGACCTCTTGCTTTTTTTCATCTCAAATGTTATGTGAGGATTTAATTTATGATGTGACATTTGTTTTATCGCAATTTATTATGTATCATCTTGAAGTTTGGATTGTATGTTATCATACTTAATAATCTATGTTCATAATAGTCTTTAAATTTTTGATTGGGGTTTCTCCTAATTTGTTGCTGTTGTTGTTAGAGAAATGAGAATGATACCTATCCATCAAAATTGATCTATTGACCTTGGCCTATCTTCTACCAAGATTACGCAAATATGGTGGTACATATACATCATAAATTTATATATATACATATATATATATATATATTCATTATCAAAATCAAAATTAAGAAAGAACTTAGAGGTTTTGGAATCAATAGGCTTCATTCAAGTAGTTGTGATCTTATGCAGATATAAGCCCATAGTTTCTTTTATTTTTTGTAAAATAAGGTAGTTTCATCAATACGAAACAATTTTGAGCTAGCTCTAAATAATATTTACACCATTATATGGCCCAGGCCTTATATATATAAAATTGTTGGATACACAAAATGGTGACATGTGCCCCTTATCAAAGCCTATAACAATGACAAATGTGAAAACATTTAATAATTATTAAACTTAATAATAAATACATTTAAAAAAAAATGAAAAGGAAAAGAACTGCCATACCTTTAATATTAGAAAAACGTCCAAGGTGAAGAATTTGACCAGGAAAAAAAGCCAAAATTAAACGACTTATTTGGTTACAAAGTTAATTATATTATCATTACCATAGTTATAACTATTATTTTATAAATAAATAATACAATAGAAGTACTCAAGTCTAAAAGCACGCACTTGTTGCGATAGTGGAGGCCTATTGTGTCCCCGGTGCTTGGTATCAAGACACTCCTTATCTTGAAAAGCAGGAGGCCCATCCTAAACTAGTTGTTAACTTGTCATTCCATTTGCATAAAAAATTCAAAGCGTGATGTTATACCAAAGCATAGCACAGATCCAAAATGATAGGAATTCATTCCTCATGGTAGTGAGGGATATCACATGGCATCTAATTCAAAAACCATTGCTCACTTGCATGGACATTGCATCAGGTTTAAGCATAAAAATCAAAGTTACATATCTTTCATGGCAAGCAAGGCAACATAATATGGGCATTAACCTTAATTTGATGAGGAATGGAAAAACTCATTGTCACATAATCAAATCATGCATTCCCCAAAAAACTGAGCAAATTAAGAGTTTCATGACGACTTTATGGAACAAAGGGTGTCCTACAAAGGTTGTACATTCTCTTTGTCATCCAAAATCCTAAAGCTTAACATAACCAAGAATGGTTCTCGATATGCAAATGGTTTTTTTGGCTTTTTTGACCCAAGTTCAAAAGAGGGGAGTCAAAGACTCGAGATCACCCCCCACTCTAATGTTTTGGACAATGAAGGCTAGTGGTGCACTATGAAGAACAGCTCAAAAGTTATTGCTCACCAAAAGAAGTATCAACAACTTTGATTGTTTGGAGTTGGCTCATATTTGTTATTAAGCGACTGAGTAACCCTATTTTCTCATATAATTGTTATTAGTCACATTCTCCAATAGATGTAAGTGTTAGAAATTTAGACCCCTTAAACAAATTGGATTAACCTAGTTAATTAGCCAAGTGATTAACTTAGTCAATTTATGCAAATCTAGGTTATCACAACCACACAATCATATCAAGAATATAAAGCAGCGGAAATAGAAATAACACAATGATATGATCACCCAGAAAACTACATGGTAAAAACCTGGGTAGGATTTGACCTAGTTATCCTCAAGGTAAACCTGAATCCACTATGAAGTAATCGAAATTCATACAAAAGGACTTACAAGCTCCCCGCTTGACTTCCTAATGCTACCCACCAGTAAAACTTACTGACACGACCACGTGCAAACTTCGAATCCACGAACTCCTTCTTTCTTGGACTCTTCAATCAAGTACAAGCACCCACGCTTGTTATTCTTTAAGCTCCAATGGTAGCAACCTTGTTGATCATCAAGATGTAAATAATATCTCTACCTTGAAAACCCTAAGTTTATGTGAAGGAAAGCTCCTTTAGATCTCACAAGAGATTCACATAAACTGCAAATATAAGTAACAAAGGCTTAGAGAGGTTTAGGTACAAAACACTAAAAATAAAAGGAGGCACACTCTTCTCTCTCTCTAAAAAGCTCTCAAAATCGTGGCTTAGGGTTTCCTTTATATAGTGGGGGAAGTAGATCTGAAACCCTAATCCTTAATGGGCTTGGGCTAAGTTGGAAATTCTGCAGAAAAAACATTCTACCCGAGATTCGATCGATTGAGTCTAATTTTCGATCGATCAAGCCAAGCCAAAAGTCACTAATACTTCTGCAGCCACTCGATTCCAACTTTACATAAAACGCCCACACTTTGAGCAAGTCTAAACAAAACTAACAACCTGTTTTGATCATGGTTTGCCAACAATACACATTAGAGTTTTAAATACATAAAATCCTAAGTCTTTAGAACCTAACAATAAGCACATTGTCAAATCACATAAATTCTTTGTAATGATTTATCTCTTCTTTAATCTTGAGTAAACCAAATTTTCACAATATAATCCTTGCATAATAGTAATAATAATGTCATAATCACTATACAAATAATTGGGGAAATAATAAAGAGGTGATGTGAGAGAGAGAGAGAGAGAGAGAGAGATGATTCATGTAGTGGGAATTAAACTAACTTTCCCTCTAAGTTAGATACATCAAAAACAAAGTTAACTCCCCCTAAATAGAACATTCTTGCATTTTCCACACATATTCCCATCATTTTATCTAAATCTCCCCATTTTTGTCACGAATTGACAAATATAACTCAAATAAAGAGTAACAAAGGTCAAGAGAAAATAGACAATCAAGGGAAGGAAACACAAAACAAATCAACTCTATAGAAAATAGAGACACCTCCCCCTATGAAAAACAAATGTTAAAAACAAGCTACTCCCCCTATAAAAATAGGAAAAACAAAACAAGTTTTGGGAAAAACAGTATGGGGAAAAATAAAGGAGAGGGGGGGGGGGGGGGGTAAATAAAAAGACACAAACCAAGTTTTTAAAACTAAGGTGAGGATACACATGAAGAAAAATATTCTCTCTTTCAATAAATGCAAACTGGACACTATGTGACCCATAAATAGTTGCATGAACAGAGAAAAATATTTGCACATTGATTATCTATCATATCTCTTAAGAAAAAAATTGTCTACAGTTCACACATAAAAATAATCATATACTAGAAAGTACATAGCTCAAAAATTAATCAATTAATTTTTTATCAAGTTGAGTACCCAATGTAGCAAAGTGTATGCATGTGTGAAAATAATAAGAGATATGACTGCAAAACTGCAAGATGGATACAGAAATCAATGCAATGCATGTGAATCCTAAACACAAATGATGCATGAAAAAATTTTGGTCAAAAACATAGAAACTGAAAATTTTTCAGTTTCGATCGATCGAGAATCGATCGAACATCAATCGAGTCAGGTAGACGCAAACCAAAAATTTTAATCGCAATTTCGATTGATCGAAAAACAGGTTCGATCGATCAAAAATCTGGAAAAATTAGATTTTTGAAAAACAGAGTATTTTAATGCAGAAACTCCTTAAAGCACATTGTTTTATAAAAAATGCATGAGTATGAGACGAAAAGTTTTTCAAAAATACTTGAATTCAACCCAGATCTTCCAAAATCAAGATTTTCAATCAATTTGTCCTTAAAGCGCAAACATTAAACACATTTTGCATTAAAATCAAGGAACTTTTAATCTTGGATGGCCAAAACAAGATCACACACAATAAAATGTACCAAGTTTAGTAAAGAGTAACTTGTGTAGTGTGTGCAACTAGCAAAAGCTTGAGATATATGTGAGGTGATATGTGAATAGCAATCAATCACAAAGTCTACAAAATTCATCACATAGAATTTAAAAGAGACTATCACCTAAAGAGTTACATCATATAACTCTCACATTTCCTAGAACATAAACTTGCAATCATATAAATTTCTTGAATTTTGCCTCATATTGTACACACAAATTTTAGTTATGTGATTTGGCATCGAGCCTAATAGTACACACCAATTTTAATTATGTGATTTGGCATCAAGCCTAATAGTACACACCAATTTTAAGCATTAAGCATTTAAACCGAGGCTACACCTTATGTTCTTTTTGTGCATGTGCTACACTTTCTTGAGCACAAAATCTTATGATATGCACTAAGGTGTTCATGATTGGCTAGTGAACAGTGCTGAGATGATTATTTATGCCTTTCTCAAAAGGATCAAGTCTGACAATCAAATAACATGTGACTTCAAGATTAAGACAAAGTGATAAACACCATAAACATCTTTCCCACATAACATGCATTACAAAGTTTCAACTAGTAAAGTGCAATAAAATAAGCTCATCCAAGCTAAACAAGATACATAAACATTTTATGTAAAGATAAGGTGGCCAACCTTGATTTCAAATCCATGATATGTAATACAAAACATAAAAATCCTTTCGGTTCTAAAAGAAAATTTATGACCAAAAATAAAAAGCACATATTATGCTAAATGAACAATGCAAATGCAATGCATGACAGTGCTTAACTAAGCTATAGAGAGTACACAAATAAGAAATATCAATTTCTTAATTAACCCATGAGTACATGTACAAACTAGTACATACTCACACAAAATAAAAAATAGCTTAGCACTTATATAACACATACTATTCAAGTTTCTCCACAATGTCAAGCATGTTCTAAATCAAGAGAGAGATATCATAATTCATGTAATCCTCAAGAAAAATCTAGACACAAAATAAAATATTTTTGTCTTTTTGAAATTTTTCAATATTTTTGGATTTTTTTTAATAAAAAAACTTTAAAAAACAAAACAACCAAAAACCAAAACAAAACATGTCCACAATTAATTGAAAGAATAAAATTAGAGACAAGTTAGCAACACTCACCTTGGAGAACCTTTTCTCACCCATCTAGCACAAGTCTTTGGCTTTGTAGGTGAAAATCCATGTGAAGCAGAGTGTATTTGAGGGATTACACCAATCTTTTGAGAGAGACTAAAATCTTGCAAATTCCTTTCACAAGCCAACAAACTCAAATTTTTCAAAAGAATATGAAACAATTTATATGGACTTATGACAAGAGAAATATCATCACATATCCTAAATTGACATACAGAATGCTTAAATTTCAATTTATGACAATTAGGACGAATGTGACTAGAGACACCACAAAAGTGGCAAACAGGAACAAATTTAGGAACATCAGTATTCTTAACAACAAGTCTAGTCTCAGATTTAGGTTTTTGCCTCAACAAAAAACAATTTGGTCTAATATGACCAACAACACCACAAAGGTGATAGGCAGGCACAAAAACAGATTTCTTTTGCACACTAGCAACAGGTTTAGACATAGGTTTAGAAACTTCAGCGTTAACATCAGAACTTTTACCTTTGTCTAACCTAGCAAAATAAGCCTTCTCTTTATTATTCCTCTTGAAAGGAGGGATATAAAATTTCTCAATTTTAGGCTTAAGAGAAATAGAAACACTTCTGTTATCAACAACAGGCTTGGTACTAATCAAATTTTCAATTTTAGCTTTAGATTCAACTAAATCTTGTTCCAAGCTTTTCATCTTCTCATCTTGAGAGGAAATTTGATTTCTCAAAAATTCATTCTTTTTATTAGACTCATCCAATCTCACAATCAATTTCTCTTTTTCAAGATTAGCTAATTTTAACTCTTTTTTGAATTTCTTAGAAATTTTCAAAGATTTAGATAATTCCTTACGAAGAGTTTCAAAAGCATTAAAAAAATCAACAGAAACAATAGTATCCTTTTTATTCAAATCATCACAAACATGAGCAGAAAGATACTTCAAATTATCCATGACAACAAGGGTCAAGGATCAACTCTTAAATCAAAGGATCTACAGACAGAAGAGCTACCCGCTCTGATACCACTTGTTAGAAATTTAGACCTCTTAAACCAACCGGATTAACCTAGTTAATTAGCCAAGTGATTAACTTAGTCAATTTATACAAATCTAGGTTATCACAATCACACAATCATATCAAGAATATAAAGCAGCGGAAATAGAAATAACACAATGATATGATCACCCAAGAAACCACACGGTAAAAACCTGGGGAGGATTTGACCTAGCTATCCTCAAGGTAAACCTGAATCCACTATGAAGGAATCGAAGTTCATACAAAAGGACTTACAAGCTCCCCGCTTAACTTCCTAATGCTACCCACCAGTAGAACTTACTGACACGATCATGTGCAAGCTCCGAATCCACGGACTCCTTCTTTCTTGGACTCTTCAATCAAGTACAAGCACCCACGCTTGTTATTCTTTAAGCTCCAATGGCAGTAACCTTGTTGATCATCAAGATGTAGATAATATCTCTACCTTGAAAACCCTAAGTTTATGTGAAGGAAAGCTCCTCTAGATCTCACAAGAGATTCACATAAACCGCAAATATGAGTAACAAAGGCTTAGAGAGGTTTGGGTACAAAACCCTAAAAATAAAAGGAGGCACACTCTTCTCTCTCTCTAAAAAGCTCTCAAAATCGTGGCTTAGGGTTTCCTTTATATAGTGAGAGAAGTAGATCTGAACCCCTAATCCTTGATGGGCTTGGGCTAAGTTGGAAATTCAGCAGAAAAAACATTCTGCCCGAGATTCGATCGATCGAGTCTAATTTTCGATCGATTGAGCCAAGCCAAAAGTCACTAATACTTCTGCAGCCACTCGATTCCAACTTTACATAAAACGCCCACACTTTGAGCAAGTCTAAACAAGACTAACAACCTGTTTTGATCATGGTTTGCCAACAATACACATTAGAGTTCTAAATACATAAAATCCTAAGTTTTTAGAACCTAACAGTAAGCACATTGTCAAATCACATAAATTCTTTGTAACGATTTATCTCTTCTTTAATCTTGAGTAAACCAAATTTTCACAATATAATCCTTGCATAATAATAATAATGTCATAATCACTATACAAATAATTGGGGAAATAATAAAGACGTGATGAGAGAGAGAGAGAGAGAGAGAGAGAGAGAGAGAGAGATGATTCATGTAATGGGAATTAAAATCATTTTTATCTTTCAACAACAGAGAAATATCTTGTTAAAATTGGAATCTCTCAATAACATTAAACAAAAAATACAAAACAAATGCATCTAACAAAATTGTGGTACTTTAAATTCTGAGGATTTATGAGAAATCTAATCAAACCCAGCTATTTGCCAACTTACCTTTTACAATGAATCTTACTTGCAATAAAAGACATGTATATCCACATGAACATACTTAACACTATCGTAAAACCCACGTACAGTATAGTGCCCAAGACCTAACATTTATAAAATTTCACCATTTTGACCCTTTAAGTTGAAGGATGATCACTTCTAAAAATATATAATATACAATCATCATAACATAAAAAGAATGATAAACTTTAAGGGTCTCACAATAGCACACGGGAACGTAGTGGATAGTAGAGATGACTGTGTGAACTATGACTCAAATTTTGAAGTAAATTTACAAAGTATTTTTATCAAATTTAATTGAAATATAATACGCCTTGTGCCCATCATCACTTAGATTGAATTATTAGATTATGCGACTTTATTAGCGTTTGAAAGAAAGTATAAACAATATGAAAATGCAATATTGGCAACCGGATTTTGATAGTTGTTTTAGATGGTATATTAATGAGCGAATAATTACGTTGGTTCGGTATTTGTACATATGAAAAATATAACGATTTGCTTAAGTGTGCAGTATTTTGTTTTTAATTTTTTTTTTTAATGTACATGTGGCTTAATAGGAAGTAATTTAGAAATAAGCTTCTGCAATTATATGTAATAATAGACTTGTGCCAAAAAAAAAAATTTGTTTAATGTTTGTTTAATGTATATTATGAATTATGATTATAAATATTTTTTCATATATTTTCCTAATCGGAAATGATCCTTATGCTGAACCTATGATTCAATACCCGTACTCTCTAACCAATTTTATTTAAAATCTAGATCCTGATAACCTTGGTCTCTCATGAAGTAACAATAATTGCAAACTATTATAGGGTTATGTAGTATCTAGTAGACCTAACATGACTCAAGAAAGTAACTGTAAATACTCGATTTTACACTCAATGAGTTTGGGGGGAAAAATAAATTAAAGAAAAAAGAGCAGTGATGAAATCTATGAATTTCTTGTTTCTTATCCATTGGAAATATCACAACCTCACCCTCAAAGGGCAACAAGGAAATTTTTGGGCATTAATTTGGTTTCTTATCCATTGGAAATTCCATGCTACAGTACCTCTAGGTTTGCAATAATCATCATTGGATATATGCGTTATTCTTCTCATAATGTGAGTTTCAGAGGTCATGGAATCTTCTCACAGTGTGTGGGTTCCATAGCTCATGGAATTGACATGTTTGTATTGAGTTTGAGGATGTTGTATGCAACTATTACATAAAAGGCTGTATTTATTTCACACACTACGTATAAATACACATTGCCTAAAATAACTGAAATTTCCGACAATTTCGAAGTTGATAACATAATGCATGTGCATGTGCATGTGCTTGGTAGACAAAAACAATTGAAATGCAAGCCAAATGCTGCTATATATATATATATATATTAATTGTTAGGACATATGTGTTTTCACTTGTCAAGAACATATGTCACTTATTTATGTAAATTGACTAATTCTTTGACAAAACGCACTCTACTTGTAATTTAGTAGTTTTAGGTGTTTTTAATACTTCAAGAAACAAGGTTTCAAGATCAAGTGTTGAAGCCATCAAGTCTGTCCAAGAAAAACAAGCTGAAGTGCAAATTCATTAAATCTCGACACCTGCTCAATAGCTCCTCGACACCTGCTATCTGTCGAGAATTACAAAATCAGATTTTCTGACCTGATTTTCTTGGGATCCGTGAATATGCTTTTGGGCCTTCTTTTCTCCAAACCCTAAACATATAAAAAGATTGTTTTAAGAGCTGTCAAGATGTACATAAGTTGCAAAAGTATTGAGCAATCTCTGTTCAAGCAAATTGTGATCAAAGACGAAATTCTTGACCTAGTTTATCTTCTCTGAAGAAGTTGCTATGTATTTGCACCAAAGAGTTTTTTGACCAAGCATTTTCCTGATCTTCATCATATAGAATGAACTGAAAAACTTTGTAGCCAACCTCTCCTTCTAAGTTGGTGTTTGAAGTTGCGTACTAGGATCCGCGTATTGGTTAGCCATGTACTTGGGAGCCGTGCATCAAAGGTGGGAACTGTTACTACAGATCAAGTCCAATTGGGTATTGAGGTAAGGGTTCAACTGTAGGTTAGTAAGGTACTTGGAATTCCTTTACTTGTAACTGCTTGATTTGATAATAGTGGAGTTTCGGGAATGGTGACCTAAAAATCACCCGGTGGAGTTT
The DNA here is from genome assembly GCA_030445155.1 of Quercus variabilis. Lineage (NCBI taxonomy): Eukaryota > Viridiplantae > Streptophyta > Magnoliopsida > Fagales > Fagaceae > Quercus > Quercus variabilis. Next base: position 23,894,118 of record CP129445.1, read on the forward strand.
TTGCCGTAAAGGTTTTCCCCATTCATAAACAAATCACCATGTTATTTATTTTCCGCTGCTTATTTAGTTTATTGGTGATTTGTTTGTGCTTCCACACGTTTGCATGATTAATTGATTAATTAACAACTTGACTAATTAATTAATCAGTTTAAATCACAAGAGGTCATTCAATTTGTGGCCTATCAAGTGGTATCAAAGCAGACACACTCTGATTAGGTTTAATCTTTACTGTATTGATCCATTGAACCCTGTTTGTCATGGATAGAGGACAATCATTAATCATACATCCTTTATTTGATGGCACTAACTATTCATACTGGAAAGTACGCATGAGAGCTTTCTTGCAATTTTTAGATGAGAAGGTGTGGCAAGCTGTAGAGATTGGTTGGACCAAGCCAAAAGAAGAACCGGCCGATTGGGATGACGCCAAGATCAAGGCGGTAAACTTCAACAGCAGAGCGTTAAATGCCCTATTTAGCGTAGTCACCAATGAGGAGTTCAAGAAGATATACTCAACTGAAATTGCTAAGGAGGCGTGGACCATCCTCCAGACAACCTATGAAGGAACAAAGGCTGTCAAAGATTCAAAGTTTCAGAGGCTCACTACAAGCTTTGAAGAGATTAAGATAGAGGAGGATGAGCCATTTGATGAGTTCTATGCCAAGCTCAAGGACATAGTGAACTTATACTGGAAAGTATGCATGGGAGCTTTCTTGCAGTCTTTAGATGAGAAAGTGTGGCAAGTTGTAAAAATTGGCTGGACCAAGCCAAAAGAAGAACCGGCCAATCGAGATGACGCCAAGATCAAGGCGGTAAACTTCAACAGTAGAGCGTTAAATGCCCTATTTAGCGCAGTCACCAATGAGGAGTTCAAGAAGATATCCTCAACTACAATTGCTAAGGAGGCATGGACCATCCTCCAGACAACCTATGAAGGAACAAAGGCTGTTAAAGATTCAAATTTTCAGAGGCTCACTACAAGTTTTGAAAAGATTAAGATAGAGGAGGATGAGTCGTTTGATGAGTTCTATGCCAAGCTCAATGACATAGTGAACTCAGCCTTCAATCTTGGGGAAACCATCCCTGAACCCAAGGTTGTAAGGAAAGTGCTCAAATCTCTACCTGAGAGATTCCATGCCAAGATTACAGCAATAGAAGAATCAAAAGATATTGACAAAATTCCTTTGACTGAGTTGGTTGGCAACTTGCAAACCTACGAGTTAGGACTATCTAGGATTGGCAAAACGGGTAAAAGCAAGAGCATGGCCTTGAAGGCAAAGAGCAGTGATACAGATGAGTCTTTCGATAATGAAGATTTCAAGATGAAGTCCTACATTACAGGGCAGTTCAAGAAGTTTAAGAAGAATGCCAATGGGAGGAACTTCGACAAGGATCATATACAATCCAGTTCTTCTCAGTTTAAGAACCAAGACAAAGGAAAGAAGGATGCTAAGGATGGCGGTTAGTACACTATTCCTGCAGGACCAAAGTGTTTTGGATGTCATGGATTCGATCACATGAAACATGAATACTCGACATATCTCAAGAGCATTGGGAAGAGTAAGGCACTTGTTACAACCTTGAGTGACACTGAGCCTGAAGATGATTCCGACAATGAGGATGATGGAACCTTAAATGCCTTCACTACCACTGTCAATCCTACTGAAGGGATTGTTGAAGAAATGGACGAAGAAGAAGAACTGGTGGAGTCAAAATTTGAGAAGATGGATGATCAAGATGATATCCATTCAGCCTATGAGAAGCTTTACAAGCTCTCTGAGAAGTATGAAAAACTGTATAGGCTGGCCACCAAGAAGCTCAGTGATGTGGAACTTGATCGTGAAGAGTTGTCCACAAAGTTTGATGAGGCAAATCAAACTATTGGTGCACTGAGGTTTGAGAACAATTTCTTGGCTGAGAAGACCAAGAAGCTTGAAGCGGAGCTGTTTCAAGTCAAAGCTCAATTGGAGAGGACTTCAAGTGCAAAGCTTGATGAGATGCTCAACATTTAGAAATCTGCTTCGGATCGAACAGGTTTAGGGTATGATCTTTCTTCCTCTCATATTGCTTCTACTAGTGCTACTATTTTTGTTTCTCTTGCTAATAATACTAATATCGAGAATACTAATGTTAAAACTGAATTAGCTAATAAAAACTTAGACAAGGGTAAATCAAACTTAGACAAGGGTAAATCTATCTTAGGAGCACCCCCTAAGCAAGATAAGAAAGATGCTAATAACTCTAGAGCTAAGAAGGCTAACTCTCAAAAGCCTAAACAAAAGAAGCAGCATCTCTGTCATCAGTGTGGAGCTGCCGGTCATACTCGACCAAATTGCTACAAGTGGCTAGCCACTCAACAGAGCAACAGCATGATAGCATCTGGAAGCCAAAATCAGCTTCAATCCTCTCTTGCTCCTCTTGGAGATCTTCTGAAAGCCTTCATGTTCCTTTTGAACTTAAACGGTTTCAATTCTTCCCCCTCACAACCGGTTCAAGGGTTCAATCAAAGGAAAGGTTCTTCCAAGGTGTGGAAGAAAAAAGACTCTAAGTGATTTTATCACTTTCTTCTATCTTCTTGTTTTTGTTTGTTGCATTACTTGTGTGTTTTGCATTTTTGTTGAGTCAGTCTAGTTTTATACTTTACTTTGTTTAACGTGTTTTTATGTGTTTACTTTCAGTTTTGTTTATTTTTTTTAATATAAAAATTAAAAAAAAAATTGAAAAATCAGAAAAATACAAAAACAGTGTGTGTTTTGTGTACTTTGGTACTTGTGTACCTTAGATGGCCAATGAAACAGAGTTTTCTAAATTTTGTATCTCTTGTAACTTAGATGAGCATCTCTATGCACAACTAAGCAAGTAAGCTTTGTAGCTCTTGTTTGTGATAAGTAAGATTAAGTTATCTCTTAAACTTAACACTCATATCACTCTTTTTGACAAGAAGGACTAGAAAATCCTAAGAGAAGGCATAAATAACATCTCACCACTGTTGCCTGCCAATCATAATAAGACACCTGTATGCTTCGGCATAGCAAAAGTGCAGTGTCAAATGCTTAACATCTTGAGTATTTCTTTTCTCTCTTTTATATGCCCATGTATGATATGCTTAAAAGAAAATATGCAAAGAAAATAAAAAGCAAAAAGATTAAAAATGCTTTAAATATGATTGCAAGCGTGTATTCTAGGAGATGTGGGAGTTATAGGATATACCTCGAAGATGATGGTCCCTATCAAATAGTTATGATTATGTGTGAGTTAAAGTTAGTTTCTCATATCTCAGATCATCATAACATGTATACACATATGCAATCTTGCGATGTTTTTCACACACAACACGCAATATTCTCTGCTACTTTTGATATATGTGTAGGTACAATATGATTTGACCATCACAAATGTTTACATGTGCTAATGTATGCTCACTAAATTGTCTTGACTTGTTTTTGAAAAATAAAATTGGTTAGACTTGTTTAGTGCGTGTGTGTGTTTTTAAGGATCCATGTGCTTAATTCTTTGTTGAGAGATGATTTTGAGAGCTTTATATGTTGATTGGATCAATGGTTAAGGTGTATGTTGGATTGCATTCATATCTGTGTTTTTCACTTCTCAAAAAATTGCTTTTTAAAACTGGCTTGACACCTCCTCGACACCTCCTCGATACCTTGTTATTTGTCGAGCTTCTCAAGCCTTTTTCTTATTGCAATCTCGACACTTCTTCAACACCTAGTGGATCGATCGAGAAATCTCCTGTCTCCTCGATACCTTCTTGATACCTTGTCGATCGATCGAGCTTCTGTTCTTAGTGTTGGTGTTCATTCCTTGACACCTTCAGCTATCGACGTGCTTTTTCTCGACACCTACCTCGACACCTTCCTTGATACCTCTCGACACCTCAACTGTCGAGAATTACTGAAATTCCTATTTAAAGCTCTGTCGCGATTCTGATCTCATTTCTCTCGATTTGTGCGTGACTGTTCCTTTCCCAAACATGATTTTCTCACTCAAAATCTTCAACCCACTTGATTTTCGGCCCTTCCTTGCTTCTAATCACTTGGTAAGATCTCATTTTCCTTCCTTTTTCATGCATTTCATGTTTTGAAGCTTAGGTTTTGGGGTTTTTGAAAATTTTTGGGGTTTTTCAAAATTAATGAGTTTTTCTTGAAATTTTGGGTTAGGTTTTCACTTAAATGTGTTCAAAATGTCATACATTGCATTTCATGTGCATTAGAATGATACTTACATGCATTTAGATGTGTGTTCTATGTTTGTGTACTGGTAGGATTGGATTAGGCTGAGCCCATGATGCTTTTTAATTTGCATGTTACATGTCCATGCATTCCCTATGCATACGTACTTTTTGTTCAATATATTTGATATATGTGAATTGTTTTAGGACTTTTCTGATTGTCTCCCTCTTTATCTCTTTCTCATTCTGTTTACGTTAGTAATGTCTATGGCACTCAAACGTAAATCTACTCCGGCTCGGAACCCTCTGCGTTTTAGAGCTTCTTTATCTTCTGATTCTACTCCTCTAAATCTTCGGTTCCATAATGGAGATGCTCATAAGGCATTTTCAGAGAACTTTTTTAGACGAGGTGTTCATCCGGAACGCCAAGTTATTTTGGCGAACTTCATCGACACTGACCTTCCCTCTGTCATTCACAGTAGGGGATGGGAGTCACTGTGTGCCGTCCCGGTCACTTGTCCTCTCGTGCTTATTCAGGAGTTTTACTCCAATATGCACGGAATTGATCGTTCAGTACCTCTCTTTTTCACTCGCGTTCGAGGTACGTGCATTCCTGTCACACTACAGCTAGTTGCGGATGTGCTTAGGGTTCCTAGGATAAAGTTTCCTGACTATCCTTCCTATGAGCGTCTGAGGACTGTGTCCAAAGATTAGCTCATTTCTGCTTTTTGTCAGCACCCAGCTGATTGGGGTAAGCGTTAGTACACATCATGTAGACCTTTTACTAAAGGCCCTAGATTCCTAAATATGGTGATGACTTTTATACTCCATCCACTCTCTCACTACAACTCCATCACAGAGCCTCATGCTCGATTTTTGTCATCTCTTCTTGAGCATCTTACTATAGATTTTCCTTCTCATTTCATCTATTCTATCATAGATGTTCATCTAGATTCGGCGTCCCGTGATAAGCTCATATTTCCTTCCGCTATCACGAGAATCTTACGCCATTTTTCTATCTCTTTTCCTGTGTCCGACCACTTCACACACATCTGTACCATAGATGCCGCTACCGTAAAAGTAGTGAGGCTCAGTTTCGGTCGCGATAGATAGATTCCACTCCTCCCTCCCGTTTAGCTCCATCCAGATCTGCTCCATCTACATCTGCTCCTTCTTCCTCTACGGGCGATGTATCTCTTGGAGACAGTATGGCGCAGCTGCAACACATGGATGTTAGTCTCGATACACTCTCCTCTAAATTGTATCAGGTGAATGTTCGTGTTGGTCGTATTGCATGACGGTAGGCGACCATGGGTGGTTTTGCTCTTGAGGCTAGTTCTACTGATGAGATGTCTACATGACACTCTACCCTCTGTCACTCGTGACAAAAAAGGGGGAGTAGTTTTGGGTTATGAGAGTAGTCATCTTAGGGGAAGAGTTAGTATAGGACATTTTTGATAGGGGAAGTGTTGATATTTTGAGGGATGTAGTGAGGTTTTGATGTATCTTTTTCTTTTTTATTCTTTATAGATACATTGATCTTGTATATAAGGTCTTGTGATCAGTTTTACATACATTGTACTTATTTTCTCTATATATGGATGTATGTTTCTTTCACCTTTCTCTTCATGTGTTATTTCTTCTCTATCTTTATACACATGTTCATTATATTTGTATGCAATTTATTATTTCTGTTTCACACAAGATGCCTTGATGAGTTTTGTTTAAAGTGTTTCAAAAATACAGGTTGTCAAAGTCTACTTGCCATAAACTCTATTCTTGCAAAATTTTTCAAGAGTTTATGTTAGGATAGATTTTATTGTATTCAATAAGTGAGTATGAGTTGAGTGATTTATGACTTCTCTCATATGCTCATTTGTTTGTTATGGTTTTGTCACGGATTTTCAAAGGGGGAGATTGTTAGGACATATGTGTTTTCACTTGTCAAGAACATATGTCACTTATTTATGTAAATTGGCTAATCATTTGACAAAACGTACTCTACTTGTAATTGGGTAGTTCTAGGTGTTTTTAATACTTCAAGAAATAAGGTTTCAAGATCAAGTGTTGAAGTCATCAAGTCTGTCCAAGAAAAACAAACTAAATTGCAAATTCATTAAATCTCGACACCTGCTCAATAGCTCCTCGACACCTGCTATCTGTTGAGAATTACAAAATCAGATTTTCTGATCTGATTTCCTTGGGATCCGTGAATATGCTTTTGAGCTTTCTTTTCTCTAAATCCTAAACATATAAAAGGATTGTTTTAAGAGACGTCAAGATGTACACAAGTTGCAAAAGTATTGAACAATCTCTGTTTAAGCAAATTGTGATCAAAGACGAAGTTCTTGACCTAGTTCATCTTCTCTGAAGAAGTTGCTGTGTATTTGCGCCAAAGGGTTTTGTGACCAAGCATCTTCCTGATCTTCATCGTGTAGGATGAACTGAAGAATTTTGCAGCCAACCTCTCCTTCTAAGTTGGTCTTTGAAGTCGCGTACTGGGATCCGTGCACTGGTTAGTCATGTACTTGGAAGCCGTGCATCAAATGTGGGAACTATCACTACAGATCAAGTCCAATTGGGTATTGGGATAAGGGTTGAACTGTAAGTTGGTAAGGTACTTAGGATTCCTTTACTTGTAACTGCTTGATTTGATAATAGTGGAGTTTCGGGAGTAATGACCTGAAAATCATCAAGTGGGGTTTTTGCCGCAAGGGTTTTCCCCATTTGTAAACAAATCACTGTGTTATTTATTTTCCGCTGCTTATTTAGTTTATTGGTAATTTGTTTGTGCTTCCACACATTTGCATGATTAATTAATTAATTAACAACTTGGCTAATTAATTAATTGGTTTAAATCACAATGGGTCATTCAGTTTGTGGCCTATCATTAATGAAAATCAAGAAAACCTAGAAATCATACAACAGTTTCAAAATATGGAAAAATATTTAACTAAATTAATTAAGTTTTTAAAAAATGAAGAACAATTCATGTATGATAGATTTTGTATAACGATTATATTAGTTTACAATTTTTTAGTTATTAATATTGATTATTTTGTTTTTATCTAATCTCCCTCAACTAAAATCTTGGCTCTAGTTTGGCAATTTTGCCCTGCCCCACCCCACTTGACTCGGCCCTCCCCGCTTTATCCCACACGGGTTTTCCCAATCCCGCAAAGGTGGTGGGGCGGGGATGGGGTGAGATTTTAGTCCTGCACCATGAGGCGGGGTGGGGATAGGTTTACACCTTTTAGACCCAACTCGTCCCATCTCCGCCCCGCCCCACATTGATAAGGGTTAAATTGTACAATTTTCATATCCTAAAACCTACAATTTAAACAAACATATTATGAGCTTATTTTATTCTACCCAACAAGGATTTCTACCCCTCTTCTTTTTTTTTTTTTTTTTTTTTTGGTAGCAAGGTTGGAAATAAGGTATCAATTTTAACATTTTCTTTTGTCTTTATTATAAACAAATTTATAAATTATTGAATCATTGATTTTGTATTATGAGATTTTTGTTTTTGTTGTGATATTATCTTGTTAAACACTTTAATAATACTATTCAATTTTTTCTAAAAATTAGTTTGATTTGATGGGATAAATTTATTATTAATTTCAAGTATATTTTTATTAACGAAAAAGGTTTGATTAAAAATAATTGCAATAGTTTGTGGCAAACTAACAAGAAGTAGAGTTTTACTGGGTGAGGCAGGGCTTCGCTGGGCCCCAATGGGTGAGGATGGGGCAAGAAAATTGTGTCTGTCATGTGGGGCGGGGCAGGGATGGGGTAAGACAAAACCATGCGGGGTGGGGGCGAAGACCCCATCCTTTGGACCCGCCCCACCCCATTGCCATCCCTAGGCTCTAACATTGAACTAGAATATCACATAGCACGATAGCTTATAATATATCATTACTTAAATTCCAAACAATCCCATCTCTCTCTACCACTCTCATTGAACTTACATGAATCACATAAAAACTCCCTCTACCAAAGCATGTTAGCAAAAGTAAAACAGTATATTACGTAAGTAACGAAACTTAAATTTCTTTTTCTTCTGGTAAGTAAAATTTTTTATTTCAGAAACTTGACCATTTAAAAAACAAGCTCCCTTCGAAAGACTGCTATTATTGGTCTTTCTTACTGTATCATAACACACATTGATGTTGCCACATCAAGTAAACTCATTTCTTCATACAAGATATGATTCCTCTTATTAAAAAAATTTAGTTTTATAAACAAGGTGAATCTATCAGCTAGAAGAGATCCAAACTGTCATAAATGAAACTCTCATAACCATGGGTTTAAATAATAAGACTACCATCAAACATGTAAAGTTGTAATTTACAACTATGTGTTTTGTTGGCTTTTATTTCGTGCTAAATTTAATTGTAATTTCTTTCAATCTTTTGTACCCTATATTTAATGTGAGATTTGATTGTAAGGGTTGTATGATTGAGAGAGAGTGTGTGTGTGTGAAGACTCAAGCACTTGAAGACTGAGGAGTTCTCGCGGGTATCCCGCAACTAACCATCCCGCGAAGTGAGCCATGTGCCCTGTACATGACTGGAATGCGAAGAGTCAGGATAGATGGCAACAGCTATGTTTTACGAGTAGCTCGCAGGTAAAGCCTTCCTGCGAGACACTCGCGAGACATTCTATTTTGCCAGGTTGTATTATCTGATACACACTTTCTGTACCCACACTATATATACCCACATTACCCACAAATGTTGAGTAGTGCTTCTAAGAGAAAACCCTAGCCAAACCACCTTGAGAGTTAGAGATTGTTATACCCACAATCCTCTACACATTTGCTTATGGAATTTTCTCAACTCCTACCTCTCCATTTCCATACCATTGAGAGGTTGGTAGCCCAAACACCTACCACACCCTTTCAAAGTGTCAAGTAAGGTTTTGGTGCTACTGCGGAGTATTGGAAGAAGCCAATGATGGTAGATACAACATAGAGCTTGTTGCAGGATCCAGAAAGCTAGATAAGACACGGTTCTGAGAAGCTTTGTTGGAGTAGGAGCTTAGAGAGCTTAGGTACATCGAGTAAATTAGGCTTGGAGGGTCTCTTGCAAACCCATATATCCCAACTAATTGTCTAGTGGATCAATTACCGCTTGGAGAGCAGCGAAGAGGTTTTTTGCCGAGTTCTTTGGTTTCCTCTTTGATAACACATCAGCGTATTATCTTGTGTTTGCATCTTTCTTCCCTACTCTTTTACATCCCATTTTACTGCTATTTTGTTTAGTTTATGGATTAGAGTAGCTTGTTTGTCTATCCGCTCGCATTTACACTATTCCGCACTTAGTTTTATGTTAGTGTAAAATCTATCAAGCTATAACTTTAATTTAGGGATCTATACAGCTCTTGTGTTTTCAATACATTTTTGAGCTTTCAAAACATCAAATAAATTCCATTTTTAAATATATATGTAATGCATGAATTTTTTTTTTTTTTTAGTTTATAAAGTTAATTTATAGGTAATACATGAATAAGAGCATTGAGAATCCATAAGTTCTGCCAACATAGGGGCATAGTAAAAAGGTATAAATAGTTAAATACTATCATTGCTCCAAAAAGATATAACCTTGCCGATAGAAACCAATGATATTGACAAAGAAATCCAAGTATTTGACTAAAAATCCTTATTCTATGAATTAGAAACAGATTCAAACTCTTAACAAACAAAAGGCTCACTTAAGCACAAAGATGACTTTTAAATATAACTTCATCTTAAATTATGTTGATAACGCACAAATAATGAGCACACACCATTCTATTTGCTTGTATTTTTTTGGGATTAGTAAAGTTTTAAGTATAAATACAATTGCCACAAAAAGCTAGGAAGCACTTGCACGGATTCTAGGTATAAATACAATTGCCACAAAAAACTAGGAAGCACTTGCACGGATTTTAGTACGGGTACGGGTGTGATATGGCAATACAGGAAGTTTTGAAAAAGTAAGACTCGGGTGTGGTGAGAGTTTTATTGATAAGGGGAGTTTTGTTCTTGTTTGGAGCCTATGGTGATTAGATTGTATCTAGGAGCTGCATTATGTATTTACATTTGTTTGGCTCTTGATGTATTTTTGTTGGGCTATTCATGTTAGGGGGAGATACATTTATTTTGTTTCTTGTTTCACTGCTTATTGACTTATATTTTTTAGTTATTCATTGATATATGCTTTTATTTTGTGTTTTGGTGAAATCAAGAATTTATTTTGTTTACTTGTATTTTTCACACATGCGTTTATGTGTTTGTTAAGTATTTCAGGAAATATAGGTTGATTCAGTCGTGCTGTTGTCTATACTTGCAACTGATGAATAGTAGTTAGGATTGAATTTGTTATAATTAGCATTTTTTTTGTAAAGGGCTTTTATTTGTAAACTTTGAGCTTTTAGTTTGTGTTTTGTCACGGATTGCCAAAGGAGGAGTTTGTTAGGTTCTAAAGTTTTAGGAATTTATGTATTTAAAACTCTAATGTATAATGTTAGCAAGCCATGATCAAAATAGGTTGTTTAGTCTTATTTAGACTTGCTCAAAGTTGGTTCTTTTATCTAAAGTTGGATTTGAGCTGATGCAGAAGTTATTGTGCATTTCGGCCTGGCTCGATTGATTGAAGCTTAGGCTCGATCAATCGAAAATCGGGCAAATGCGTCTTTTCTACAGATATCCAATTCAGCCCTAACTCCTAAAATGTTTATGGTTTTATGTTTTTGCCCTAGATATATAAGGCAAACCTTAGCCACGTTTTAGAGGTTGCTCCTATTGCTGTTTGTGTGAATCTCTTATGAGATCTGAGAGGAGCTTTCCTTCACATAAACTTAGGATTATCAAGAAGGAGATTTCTTCAAGAACTTAATGATCATTCAGTTGCTGCCATAAGAGCTTAAAGATACACAAGTGGGAGTTCTTGTATTTGCTGAAGAATCCAAGAAAGAAGGAGTTCGTGGTCTTGAAACTTGCGCGTGGTCATGTCAGTAAGTTTCTACTGGTGGGTAGCAATAGAATGTTAGTGGTATAAATTCTATTGTAAAACTTCAATTCTTTCTATAGTGGATTCAAGTTTACCTTGAGGATAGCTAGGTTAAATCTTCCTTAAGTTTTTTACCAGTTTGGTTTTCCTGAGTGATCATATCTTTGTGTTATTTATATTTCCGTTGCTATATATAATAAGATTATTTGATTTTGTTAACCTAAATCTGAAATTTGAACTAAGTAATCACTTGGCTAATTTACTAGGTTAATCCGGTTGTGTTTTAAGGGGTCCAAAAACATACAAGTGGTATCAGAGCAGGTAGCTTTTTTGTTTCAGATCTTTTGATCTCTGAGTTGATCCTTGACCCCAGTTGTCATGGAATACAGACACTCTCTAGTTATTCCTCCTCACTTTGATGGGAATAATTATACTTATTGGAAAGTAAGAATGAAAGTATTCCTGAAATCTATTGATAAGAGAGTCTGGAACTCTGTTGAGTATGGATGGGAGAAACCCACTACTCCTGTGAGTGAGTGGCAAACTTCTCAAAAAGAAGCAGTTGGGCTTAATAGCAAAGTTATAAATACTACCTTTAATGCTATTTCTATAGAGAAATTTAAGAGAATCTCTAATGTAGAGATGGCTCACACTGCTTGGAAAATCTTCCAGATTGTGCATGAAGGCACAAAGGCTGTCAAAATAAATAAATTACAGCAATTAACTTCTAAGTTTGAGAGCATTAGGATGTCTGATGATGAATCCTTTGATGAATTTTATGCTAAACTTAATGACATTGTTAATTCTGCATACAACTTGGGTGAAATCTATGATCAACCTAAAATTTTTAGGAAGATTCTTAAATCTTTAACTGAAGATTTTAGACCCAAAGTGACTGCCATAACTGAAAGTAAGGATGTGGACTCCATTCCTATTGATGAACTTGTAGGATATCTTCAGTCCTATAAGTTGGACTTACCCAAAACTAGCAAATCCAAGTCAATGGCTCTTAAGTCAGTTGATTATGTTCAGGTTGGTGGATTTGATGATGAGCTCTCTGCTACAGAGATTACTTAACTTACCAAGAACTTTAGAAACTTTCTTAGAAATAGTAACAGAAAGGCAAGAGGTACAAACACTACTGAACCTAGAAACTTTAGGAAGAATGATCTTACTAAGGTTAACAACAATGAAAAACCTAGAGAAAAAGTTGGTCAATCTTCAAATAATTCTTTGAGTCCTCAGTTTTTTGGATGTCAAGGGTATGGTCACATGAAATCTAAATGTCCTACATACTTAAGGTCTAAGGGGAAGGCTATGGCTGTAACCCTTAGTGATAATGAAGTTTTTGATGATGAGTCTGGATGTGACAAGGATGGAAACTTCATTGCTTTCACTACTACTTCTGTAGTCAATGAAAGTGTGTCTGTTAAAGAGAACCCTTTTGATAGGGAACTCTCTGAGGATGCAGATTTTCAAGAAGCCTATAATAAACTTTGCAAAGTTGCTGCAAAGGATGTCATGAATGTTGAATTAAGCTTAAAGAAAATTGCATCTCTTGAGCTTAATAAAAAAAAATTGCTTGTTAAATTGTTTGATGCTAATGAACTTTTGAACAATGTGAAAACTGGGAATATGATTTTGCTTGATAAAGTTAAATCTTTGGAACTTGATTTATCTGTTGCTAGATCTGCTAGTTCTAAACTTGATCAAATGCTAAGTGTTCAAAAGTCTCCTTCTGACAAATTTGGATTAGGTTTTGTTGAAAGCATTTCTGTGTCTGCACCAAATTCCATAAACTTTGTTCCTTCTTCTTCCTCTAAACCCCCTGTGAGTGAGGTTGTGAGTGAGACTGCTAAACCTGTAGAGGTCACACCTCCTAGGAAGATTAGGGTTGATCTGAAAGAGTCTAAACCTAAGGAGTCTACCCTTTCTAAGGACAAGATGCATGGTAAGGTTGTTTGGGTTTGTCATTTTTGTGGAAATCTGGACACATTCATCCAAAACACATAAAAATTGATTGTCACTATAGTTCTTAGAGATTTCTCATCCACTAAATTGATCTTCGAAAGGATTTTGGCCTGTACCACACTGGTGCCTTTTGTTTGATCCTTGTGTCCTTGTTCTGCAGGTGTCTATTAGCGCAATTTGGAGCCAACAACTCACTAACAATTTTCATGCATCATCCATATATATGTGTGTGTATGTATATATATATATAGGAGGAGTCTTTAGTATATATATATATATATATAGGAGGAGTCTTTAGTGTTATATATACATATCGGTTCAATTCAAAATAGCCAATGTTGTATTTACTCCCCTTCCCCTGTGATGGTTGAAAGGGTTTTGTAGTAATGGTCGAAATTAAGTAGATTGCAGATTTTGATGTTGATAATGAGAACAGGTAATTAGGGCAATGGTGTTTTGGAATATATATTACGGTATAAATTAAGAATATTAGATTTTTTTCTATTAAGTTGGACTTCCATTAGTTGGATTTTCAGTTTGTAAAAAACAAGTTGTACTAATGGTTTAAAAAAAATTATTAATAACAATTGTTAAATAGATAGCTTACAAAACATGAAAAAAAGTTCAAGAATTTTGTAATTCTTAGAGGTTTAAAACAAAAAACATTTAAAATTTATAAATGCATTTAAAACTATAATTAAGAGGCATTAGTAAATTTGGTTAACTCTCAGCAAAAAAAAGAGGCACTAGTAACTTTCCATCTAATGTTCATAGTCAATAAATGAAAATAAACTATAAGTTATATTTATCATCAAAAGCCTAGTATATAACACTCACAATTGTGACCCAACCTAAAACATAACCTCCTCCTGCTTTGTTGTTACAATACATATATTTTTTCTGTTATAGTCTTGTAACACGAAGAAGTACTCCAATAGGGATGGCATTTAAGTGCTTCATCTTAGCTTTATTCATCACAATATCTATCTTTAGTATTGATGTTACCCTTGCAACTCGCCATCTTTTACAATCTTTTCAACCCAGTATACCAAACTTGCCAGTCATACCCACATTGCCTAAACCAACACTGCCACATTTGCCTTCACTGCCAACATTGCTGAAGCCAACGCTACCACTTTTACCTTCATTGACAACATTGCCAAAGCCAACACTACCACATTTGCTGCCTCCATTGGTAACATTGTCAAAGCCAACACTACCATCTTTGTTGCCTCCATTGCGAAAGTTGTCAAAGCCAACATTACCACCTTTGGTGCCTCCATTGCCAACATTGTCAAAGCCAACACTACCACCTTTGCTACCTCCATTGCCAAAGTTGCCAACACTGCCACATTTGCTTCCTCCATTGCAAACGTTGGCAAAGTCAACACTGCCACCTTTGTTACCTCCATTGCCAACTTTTCCAAAGCCAATGCTACCACCATTGCCCACATCTCCGTCATTCCCCACTATGCCAACTCTACCAAAACCAGCATTGTGAACCATTCCCTCAATTCAGCAAACCCTAATTACTACAAAGGTCTAGTCTAAATGTCCTTAATAATTTAGTTCAATTACAAGGTTTACAATACTAAAAAATAAAAGTAAAAACTATTGTGTTGGATAGTGGTACAATTGCGCTACAAAATTGAGGACCTCTTGCTTTTTTAGCATCTCAAATGTTATGTGAGGATTTAATTTATGATGTGATATTTGTTTTATCGCGATTTATTATGTATCATCTTGGAGTTTAGTTTTTATGTTATCATACTTAATAATCTATGTTCATAATAATCTTTTAAATTTTCAATTGGGATTTCTCCAAATTTGCTGCTATTGTTGTTAGAGACATGAGAATAATGCCTATCCATCAAAATTGGTCTATTGACCTTGGCTTATCTTCTACCAAGATTATGCAAATATGGTGGTACATATATAAGCATCATAAATTTATATATACATACATATATATATATATATATATATATATATTTGTTTATTTATTTTCATTATCAAAATCAAAATTAAGAAAGAGCTTAGAGGTTTCAAGATCAATAGGCTTCATTAAAGTAGTTGCACTATCTTATGCAGATATAAGCCCATAGTTTCCTTTATTTTCTGAAAAGTAAGGTAGTCTCATCAATACGAAACAATGTTAAGCTAGCTCTTAATAATATATACACCATTATGTGGCCAAGTCCCTATATAAAAAATTGTTGGATACACAAAATGGTGACACGTACCCCTTTATCAAAGCCTATAACAATGACATGTGTGAAAACATTTAATAATTATCAGACTTAATAATAAATACATTTTTAAAAAAATGAAAAGGAAAACAACTCTGAAACCTTTAATATCAAAAAAAATGTCTAAGGTGAAGAATTTGACCAAGAAAAAAAAGCCAAAATTAAACAACTGTTTTGGTTGTGAACTTAATTATATTATCATTACCATATTTATAACTATTATGTTATAAATAAATAATACAATAGAAGTACTCAAGTCTAAAAGCACACTTATAACTTTTCGCAATGACATCTTGGGTCATCTAGAGCCAAAGAAATCAGGTCCATTTGAATCTCCCTAGTTGCAATGTTGATCATCTTGCCCAGGTTTCAAGAGAGAGGCTAGTGGAATTTAAGTCTATCCTCCCACCAAAACCTACCCAATTTCCAAAGCCTAGTTTTGCATGGAGGCCTTAGCCAAATGAGATTTTTAAGATAAACTTCGGCAGTGCTGTTTTCTGAAATGAGAACAAGAGTGGTATCGGGGTTGTCATCCAGAATCAAGCTAGTCTTGTTATTGCATCTCTCTCTTAGCAGCTTCCACGTGCCTATCATGCTCTTGAAATTGAAGTTTTGGCAATGGCTCGTGCTCTCAAGTTTGGGTCAGAAATTGGAGTTGCCATGTTGTTCTAGAGGGAGACCTGAAGCTAGTCATGATAGCTTTGGTGGATGAAGAAGTGTCCTTAGCCTCAATTGATCTATTAATTAAGGATTCAGTTCACCTTTGGACTTCATTTTTTAAATTGATGTACTCTCATACAAGGAGAGACGGGAATAGACTTGCCCATAGTTTGGCCAGCCATGCTATTAATATGGATGGAGGATGTTCCACCACTTTCTTTCTCTGTGTTTCAAGCTAATTTAGCTAGACTTTCTTCGGTTTAATAAAAGCATTTAAGGTCTTCTTTCTCAACCACCAAAAAGAAAACAAAAAACTTAAGGATATAATATTAATTTCTTATAATAAATAATAGAAGTTGTCGTAAATTATTTTAAATTTAAAAAACAAAGAATAATGCTAAAGATACAAACTATTTCACAAAATTTTTTTACAAACTTTTGATGTGGTGAGTGATTATTGGTAAATGCAAAAGTGATATTATTGGTGGACCTATATGAAAATCAATAAGAGTGACCACATCAACATTTTGTAAAAATATTGTTAAATAGTTTATGGCTATGACATTACTCAAAAACAAAAGGAAATGAACATTTAAGAGTCTTTTTAGTGTTAACTAAGTAGCTTAAAAGGTTGAAAATGGTTGATAGCCCATTCACAACTTAATAAACATAGCATTAACATCACCTAAGCCAGAGACAAAGCGACTAATGGCTATAAAGACTTCTTTTTATTATTCTATTTGGTATAAGCGAGGAAGTTATGGCTAAAATTGATAGACCAAAAACATATTGACCCCTTGTGATAAAATTAATTGATTAATTAGCCAAGTTTATTAATTAATCAAATTAACATGCAAATGCGTGGTAGCACAAACAAATCACCAATTAAACTAAATATGCAGTGGAAAATAAATTGATACGATGATTTATTTAAGAATGAGGAAAACCTACACAACAAAAATCCCACCGAGTGATTTTAAGTTTACCACTCCTAAGAATACACTATTATCACAACAAGCGATTACAAGTAAAAGAATCTCAGTACCTTATACCAATCTACAGTTGAACCCTTACCCCAATACCCAATTAGACATGTTCTGTAGTGACAATCTCTCCTTTTCAATGCACGGCTCCCAGTACATGACTAACTAATTGCGCGAATCTCAGTACGCAACTTCAATCACCAACTAGAGAAGGCTGTTGGCTACAAAGTTCTTCAGTTCATCACACAATGAAGATCAAGAAGCTCCTTGGTTACAAAACCATACTGTGCACAAATATAGCAACTTCTTCACAAGAAAGATGAACTAAGGCAAATTCTGTCTCCAGTCACAATTTACTTGAACAAACTTTGCTTAAACAAACTTTGTTCAACACTTGTGCAACTTGTATCACCTTTGATGACCCTTAAAATAATCATTTTATATGTCTAGGGTTGTGAGAAAAGAAAACTCAAACATACAATCGCGGATTGGATGAAAAACAGATCAAAAATGTCGAGTTTCATAAACCTTGACAGATACCCTATCTGTCGAGCTGCTGTTGAGCCACGAGCTGGAACAGCTCTTCAAGGCTCGATAGATTGCTAGCTGTCAAGCTTTAAGGAACAGCACTTTCTGCATTTGAATCTTGGACAGACTTGCGTGTCTTTAACACTTGATTTTGAAACAAGGTTTCTTGAAGTATTAAACGTATCCTAGATCTACCAAAATACAAGTAAAGTGCATTTTGTCAAAAGATTAACGAATTACATAAAATAGTAACATATGTTCCTAACATATGAAACACATATGTCCTAACAAAAATTACTAAATTTCTATGTATTTTTGCTATTCTCTTTATCGATTCTCTTTATCATTGCCTTTCATGCAAGTAAGTTCAAATTTTTTGTCATTGTACCTATATTTTTAGCCTTTTTTTAATAGATATAATAAAATTCAAACCTATAGTTTAGTGGAGGTAAGATTCGAACCTGGATTTCTCATTTGACAACAAAAGATTTTATCAATTAAGCTTATTGGAAGCCACCTATATGTAGCCATTCAATATAGTTTTAATTTCAATTTTGGCAAGCCACAAATAGTCATGTTACTATTTGGCACGTTATATCATTAATAGTTTTTTGGTTATATTTCAAGAACTTACGTAATTTTACTAGTGATTTGAAATGTATTAATTTACCTTACATTTTTTAGAATTCCTATTTAAAATAGTTTGAGAAACTTACCCCCTAAAGGGATACTCCTGTGGTGGGCTCATTAGTTTGGGCATGATGTAAACCCAAAAGTCCTAAATTTAATCCACCACACTATTGATCGATGAGATTTTCAATGTGTCTTATGGGTAGGGAGTAGAATAATCTGACCAAAAGCTAGGGCACCACTACATTAAGTCATAAAAAAACAATTTGAGTAACTTATGTCATGCATATACTAGAATATTATTTTGGGGAGGGAAAAATAAAAGGAAAAGCTAGTATTGCATTTAAATTTGAATTTTAATCATGTTGCCTTCCTTGTGTATATTTGAATGTTCAAATAGCATTGAAAACACTATGAGCATTTAGACCCCCAAATAACAAATTACCAATTCAAGCTTTATATCAAACAATATATGTGCGGAAGATGATAACAAGCTTATAACAGAATTGAAAAACAATCTAAATTATAAATAATCACAATTACAGCAGTAATTAAATGGTAAAGATAAAGGGAAGAGAGATGCAAACACAAAGACAATACACGATGTGTTATTGAAGAGAAAACCGAAGCCTTCGGCGTAAAACCTCTCCGCCGCCCTCCAAGGGGTCAATAATCCACTAGAAAATGTAATTGGGATACATAAACAGCAATAGACCCTCCAAGCCTAATCTACCTAAGTACCTAAGCCCTCCAAGCTTCCTGCTCCAACGAGGTTACGCCGAACTTTTTTCTTTTCTAGCTTACCGGATTCCGCTATAAACCATAGCATCAACCAATAGTCATTGGTCCCTTCCAAGCTGCTTCCTTTAACACTAAAAGAACCTTCTCACAGACGTAGGTATGGTGAGAAAAGGATTTGGTCAAGAACCTCTCAAGGATATATCAATAGAGAGGAAGAGAGTAGAGGAATTTGAAAAGTCTCTTAGGTGAAGATTGTGGATGAGGCAATCTTGTTTTCTCTAGGGTTTCTCTCTCAAAATTCTCTCTGGAAGCTCTCTACATTTCGTGGGAATGAGGGGTATTTATAATAGGGTGAGAATGGAATGTGAAACGTCAGTTTTTCCCAAACAAGGCATTCTGGCGACTTGACCTCGCGACTAGGTTGAGTCGTGAGTTCAAGCCGCGAGTTAACTGCCTGGCCAGCTTGGGACTTTTGTCCTATAGTGCAACAACTGGCGCGACTCTGCTTGGCATGTGTGCACCTTCTGGTGACTTGCAAGCCACAAGCCACCCGCGAGATCCAGTCGCGAGTCCCTGTTTCTTTGCACAATCTTGAGCATTTCTTCACACTCTCTCACTCACTACCCTTACAAGATTCCCACCTAAATACAAGGTTACTAAATGCTAAAATACAGGCAAATTTAGTACGGAATAAAGCCAACAAGATGGTTGATTAAATTCAACCTTACAATATTAAACAGAATTTTAATCATGTTGCCTTTCCTATGTATATGATTTAACTTAAAAGGTTGATAAAGAGTTAGTCATGATTGTTTTATATAGGATTAAAAAAATTTAATGCATTTTTTATGGTATTAAACTTAGTTAACCCTTTGGAATATAAATGAAGGGTTAAGTTAACGGATGTCCTTAGGGTAATTATTAATAAACCATAACAGGAAAGTTTTGATACCACTTTCATGGAAATATAAAAAGTTGTCAGCAACATTTTTTTTTTTTTTTTTGGAGAAGAGTTCACAAAGCGACCTATGCTATAAAGACTTCCTTTTGTTATTTTATTTGGCACAAGCAGGGACTGTTATGGCTAAAATTTCTAAATTTCTTTGTGTTTGTTATTCTCTTGATCTTTGCCATAATTGCTAGTCAAAGTAAGAAACTTTAAATTTTGTGTTAAGAAGAATAAAAGAAATTTTTGTTGTTATACACTCATACCTATATTTATCCATTCAATATAGCCCTTAAGTATCTCTCTCTCTCTCTCTCTCTCTCTCTCTCTCTCTCTCTCTCTCTCTCTCTCTCTCTCTCTCTCTCTCTCTCTCTCTCTCTATATATATATATATATATATATATAGGTATAAATTAAGAATGTTAGACTTTTTCTCTTAAGTTGAACTTCCATTAGTTAAATTTTCAGTTTGTAAAAAACAAGTTGTACTAAAGGTTTTTTTTATTATTAATAACAATTGTTATATAGATAGCTTACGAAACATGAAAAAAAAAGTTCAAGAATTTTGTAACTCTTAGAGGCTTAGAACAAAAATATTTAAAATTTATAAATACATTTATACCTGTAATTAAGAGGCATTAGTAAATTTGGTTAACTCTCAACCCAAAAAAAAAAAAAAAAAAGAGGCATTAGTAACTTTCCATCTAATGTTCATAGTTAGTAAATGAAAATAAATTGTAAGTTATATTTATCATCAAAACCTTAGTATAAAACACTCACCATTGTGACCCAACCTAAAACACAACCTCCTCTTACTTTGTTGTTACAATACATACATACATTTTTTTTGTTATAGTCTTGTAACACGAAGAAGTACTCCAACAGTGATGGCATTTAAGTGCTTCATCTTAGCTTTATTCATTCCAATATCTATATTTAATATTGATGTTACCCTTGCAACTCGCCATCTTTTACAATCTTCTCAACCCAATAGACCAAACCTGCCAGTCATACCCACATTGCCTAAACCAACACTGTCACCTTTGCCTTCACTGCCACCTTTGCCTTCACTACCAACATTGCCAAAGCCAATGCTACCACCTTTACCTTCATTGAAAAAGTTGCCAAAGCCAACGATACCACCTTTTCTGCCTCCATTGGTAACATTGTCAAAGCCAACGCTACCATCTTTGCTGCCTCCATTGCCAAAGTTGTCAAAACCAACATTACCACTTTTGCTACCTCCATTGCCAACATTGTCAAAGCCGACACAACCACCTTTGCTACCTCCACTGCCAAAGTTGCCAACACTGCCACCTTTGCTTCCTCCATTGCCAACATTGCCAAAGTCAACACTGCCATCTTTGTTGCCTCCATTGCCAACATTGCCAAAGTCAACACTACCACCATTGCCCAAGCCAACGCTACCACCATTGCCCACATTTTTGTCTATCCCCTCTATTCCAACTCTACCAAAACCAACATTGTGAACCATTCCCTCAATTCGGCGAACCTTAATTACTACAAAGGTCTAGTCTAAATGTCCTCAATAATTTATTTCAATTACAAGGTTTACAATAGTAAAAAATAAAAGAAAAAACTATTGTGTTTGATGGTGGTACAATTGCGTTACAAAATAGAGGACCTTTGCTTTTTTAGCATCTCAAATGTTATGTGAGGATTTAATTTCTGATGTGAAATTTGTTTTATCGCAATTTATTATGTATCATCTTGGAGTTTGGATTTTATGTTATCATACTTAATAATCTATGTTCATAATAATTTTTTTAATTTTTTATTGAGATTTCTCCTAATTTGTTGTTGTTAGAGAAATGAGAATGTTGCCTATCCATCAAAATTGGTCTATTGACCTTGGCTCATCCTCTACCAAGATTACACAAATATGGTGGTACATATATAAGCATCATAAATTTATATATCCATATATATATATATATATATATATATTTGTTTATTTATTTTCATTATCAAAATCAAAATTAAGAAAGAGCTTAGAGGTTTTAGGATCAATAGGCTTCATTCAAGTAGTTGCACTATCTTAGGTAGATATAAGCCCATAGTTTCCATTTTTTTTTTTTTTTTGGAGAGGTCCTCGCGTTGGCGCCCGACAGTACCTCGAAGGATTAGTCCTGGGATAAAAACCAAGGAATACCTTGGCGAACCAAAAAAAAAAAAAAATTTGTTGGATACACAAAATGGTGACATGTGCCCCTTTATCAAAGCCTATAACAATGACATGTGTGAAAACATTTAATAATTATCAGACTTAATAATAAATACATTTTAAAAAAATGAAAAGGAAAAGAACCGCCACACCTTTAATATTAAAAAAACATCTGAGGTGAAGAATTTGACCAAGAAAAAAAGCCAAAATCAAACAACTTAATTGGTTACGAACTTAATTATAATATCATTATCATATTTATAACTATTATGTTATAAATAAATAATACAATAGAAGTACTCAAGTCTAAAAGCACACCCTTGGTGCGATGGTGTGATAGTGGAAGCCCATTGTGTCCCTAGTGCTTGGTATCAAGACACTCCTTATCTTGAAAAGCATGAGGCCCATCCTAAACTAGTTGTTAACTTGTCATTCCATTTGCATCAAAAATTCAAAGCGTGATGTTATAACAAAGCATAGCATGGATCCAAAATGATAGGAATTCATTCCTAGTGGTAGTGAGAGATATCACACGGCTTCTAATTCAAAAAACCATTGCTCACTTGCATGGACATTGCATCGGGTTTAAGCATAAAATCAAAGTTACACATCTTTCATGGCAAGTAAGGCAACATATTAAGGGCATTAACCTCAATTTCACGAGCAGTGGAAAAACTCATTGTCACATAATCAAATCATGCATTCCCCAAAAAACTGAGCAAATTAAGAGTTTCATGATGATTTTATGGAACAAAGGGTGTCCTACAAAGGTTGTACATTCTCTTTGTCATCCAAAATCCTAAAGCTTAACATAACCAAGAATGGTTCTCGATATGCAAATGGTTTTTTGGCTTTTTTGACCCAAGTTCAAAAGAGGGGAGTTAGAGACTCGAGATCACTCCCCATTCTAATGTTTTAGACAACGAAGGCTAGTGGTGCACTATGAAGAACCGTTCAAAAGTTATTGCTCAAAAAAAGAAGTATCAACAACTTTAATTGGTTGGAGTTGGCTCATATTTGTTACTAAGCGACTTAGTAACCCTATTTTCTCATATAGTTGTTATTAGTCACATTCTCCGATAGATGTAAGCACACTGTCAAACCACATAAATTCTTGGTATTGATTTATCTCTTCTTTAATCTTGAGTAAACCAATTTTTCACAATATAATCCTTGCATAATAATATTAATGTCATAATCACTATACAAATAATTGGGGAAATAATAAAGAGGTGATGAGAGAGAGAGATGATTCATGTAGTGGGAATTAAAATCATCTATCACTCAACAACAGAGAAATATCTTGTGAAAATTGGAAGCTCTCAATAACATTAAACAAAAAACACAAAACATATTCATCTAACAAAATTGTGGTGGAACATACTCTAAATTCTTAGGATTTTTGAGAAATGTAATCAAACCCAGCTATTTGTCAACTTACTTTCTACAATGAATCTTACTTGCAATAAAAGACATGTACATCCACATGGACATACTTAACACTATCGTAAAACCCACATACAGTATAGTGCCAAGACCTAACATTTATAAAATTTCACCATCTTGACCCTTTCAGTTGAAGGAAGATCACTTCTAAAAATAAATAATTTACAATCATCATAACATAAAAAGAAAGATAAATTTTAAGCGTCTACACAATAGCACATGAGAACGTAGTGGATAGTAGAGATGAATATGTGAACTGTGACTCAAATTTTGAAGTAAATTTACCGAGTATTTTTATCAAATTTAATTGAAATATAGTACACCTTGTGCCCATCATAACTTAGATTAAAATACCAGATTAAGCGACTTTATTAGTGTCTGAAAGAAAGTAGAAACAATATGAAAATGCAATATTGGCAACATGATTTTTTGAATTTTGATAGTTGTTTTTGTTTGTTTTTAGACCCCTTAAAACACAATTGGATTAACCTAGTTAACAAGGCAAGTTATTACTTAGTCCAAATTTCAGATCTAGGTTATCACAATCAAACAATCATATCATGCATAGCAGCAGAAAAATAAATAACACAATGATATGATGACCTAGGAAAACCAAACTCGTAAAAACCTTGGGGAGGATTTAATCTAGCTATCCTCAAGGTAAACTTGAATCCACTATAGAAAAAATTGAAGTTTGTACAATAGAACTTAGACCACTAACATTCTATTGCTACCCACCAGTAGAAAACTTACTGACACGACCACGTGCAAGCTTCGAGACCACGGACTCCTTCTTTCTTGGATTCTCCAGCAAGTACAAGCACACCCGCTTGTGTATCTTTAAGCTCTTATGGCAGCAACTAAATGATCATCAAGTTCTTGAAGAAATCTCCTTCTTGATAATCCTAAACTTGTGTGAAGGCAAGCACCTCTCAGATCTCACAAGAGATTCACACAAACAGCAATATGAGCAACATCTAAAACGTGGCTAGGGTTTTCTTTTTATACCTAGAGCAAAACATAAAACCCTAAACGTTTTAATGAGCTAGGGCTGAGTTGGAATTCTACAGAGAAAAAAAAATTCTGCCTAATATTCGATCGATCGAGTATAAGCTTCAATCGATCGAGCCAGGCCGAAAGTCACTAATACTTCTGCAGCCACTCGATTCCAACTTTACATACAACACACACTTTAAGCAAGTTTAAACAAGACTAACAACTGTTTTGATCATAGTTTGCCAACATTACACATTAGAGTTCTAAATACATTAGTTCCTAAGTTTTTAGAACCTAACAAACTCTCCCTTTGGCAATCCGTGACAAAACACAACTAAATGCTCAAAGTTTACAAAGAAAAGCCCTTTACAAAAAAATGTCCATTATAACAAATCCAATCCTAACTACTATCTATCAGTTGCAAGTGTAGACAGTAACTCAATTGAATCAACCTACATATTTCCTAAAACACTAAACAAAATGCATAAACGCATGTGTGGAAAATACAAGTAAACAAAATAAATTCTTGATTTCACACAACACAAAATAAAGACATATATCAATGAATAACTCATAAATATAAATCAATAAGCAATGAAACAAGAAACATGTAAAACAATAAATGTATCTCCTCCTAACATGAATAGCCCAACAAAAAGTATCAAGAGCCAAAACGGTAAATACAAATGTGAAGCACCTAGATACATACAATCTAATCAACTCCACAAGCTCCAACAAAAACTCTCCCCCTAAGAAGAAAAACCCTCTACAAATGTCCTAATGTCCCCCTTTTTTGTGACGAAATGCCAAAGGGCACTCAAAATCCATCATCAAAAGGAGGTGGCGATGAGGATCGTCAAAACTGAGCCAACTCTGCTCGCAAGGAACAGATCTTATCAAGCACGTCCACCAAAATCTATCCATGAGCCGCCTGAATAGTCAAGAAATGATCCAACGTACGTTGAATGTTTGAAGCATCTAAAGTAGTCAGTGGAGGTACATCAGCATCAACAGCACCACCACCAGACGCCTCAGCCGAAGCAACACCTGTAGAAGAGGGAGGAGGGGGTACAGTATCAGAAGGCTCAACTCAAGGAGCTCTCATATGAGCAGCCCTCTGGCTAAGGAAGGTGGCACCTATAGGAGCTATGACATGTACGGGCTCAGAAGCGAGGAAGCCATCTAAACCTAAAAACAGCAAAATCCTATGAATGAAAATAGGATGAACAAGAGCATAAGCAACTGCTGAACTCCTATAAACTTCATTCAAAGAACAAAGAAACAAATGAGGAAAACTGATAGAAGCACCAGAAACAAGTGCGTACAAAAACACACATTGCTCAATAGGGATGGTGTGGAGGTGAGAAATAGGCCACAAAGAATGACATGCTATCCAAAGGAAAAGATAAGTAGTCTCAGGAAGCTCAGCGGACGTGATCCGAGGATCAAAACCCCACTAAATAGAAGACCCAGTGATGTATGACATAACATCATCAAGGGGTGGAAACTCCGCATAAGGATAGACGGGCTGCCGAACAATCGGAACACCAAAAGCCTCAGCCACTACCCTAGGGGTAATGGTGAACTCTACACCTCATATCCAACTCCAAACCAAGGTGTTGGCATCATAGATGTGACAAGAGAGGTTCGAGTAGAACTCTTTAATCAGGGCAAACAAGGGTGGATGATCTATCTCTAACAAAGACAACCAGCCCCTACTTTCAAAATTTGCCCTAAACAGATCTAACTCATCTAACACAACCTTCCGCTCAGCCCAAATCTTACGCTTATTGTTCAACTTCTCATAGGCCTCTCTGCTTTTGTCACTCTGAAACAACTCACTCCTAGAGGGAGACTCAGAAGAAGTGGAGGGTGTCCTATGAGCTCTAGTCTTCCTAGGCATGGTGCTAGGGTAAGCACAAAGACATAGACAAAGACAAAAAGAACAAAAAGAAAAACCAAGGGTAGACTGCAAGTTAGCACAAAAAAAATATAGAAATATCAATCTATATGATGCATGAATAGTTAAATGTCATGATGCATGCTCTAATGCAATGAGAATAAGTCCAATTTAAGTTCAAATTCACAAAATTGGCTTGAGCATAGAGTTTCTAACAAAAACCCCAAAATTTGAAAAATCCACTTGTTCAATTTGTAATAAATTGACCAATTGATCATCACACAAGTTAGAATACAGATTATAATGATCAATTACATCAATCCAACAAATCAATTTCATCAATTAATCTCAATTTGAACAAAATCCCCAATTCGGTTAAATACAAGCCCTAGAATTTTCAATTTCTCAAAATTCAGCAAATTGATCAAATTAAACCATCAAGATCAAGTTTATAACATCCTAGAACAAAAACTCATTGATCAATTTCAGAAAATTTGGCTTGAATCATCAAAAATCTCAATTTTGCATAGGTCTGAAAATTTACCCAAAAACCATGAATTAATGCATGAAACATGAAATAAAATCAAAAGACATAAAGGTCTTACTGGCCTTGGGAGAGGAAAACCTTGCAAAAAGAATGGAGGAAAACGACAAAAAATTGATGTTAAGCCTTGTCTGATTTGGAGAGAGAGAGAGAGAGAGAGAGAAGTTTGAAAAACTTTTGAAAAGTGAGTTTGAATAAGTCAAGATATGATTTTTAAAAACCTTATTCATGATTTTCGATTGATCAAAATTTTAGGTTCGATCGATCGAAACAGATAGAGGCTCTCATAAATTTTTAATCGCAATTTCGATTGATCGAAAAATAGTCTAGATCGATCGAAATTCTGGAAAAACAAAATTTTTGAAAAACTCAGCAAATTTTGTGTAGAAACTCCTCAAAGCATTGGATTTTATAAATAAAATTCATGAGTATGAGATTAAATACTTTTAAAAAAACACAAGATTTAAACCCATTTTTCCCAAAATGAAGATTTTCAAACATTCTTCCTTTAAATTCTCAAGCATCAAATATGTTTTACATAAAACGCAAGCTATTTTCAAACTTAGTTGGTCAAACTAAAAACACACACAATAACATGTACAAAATTTAGTAAAGAGTAACTTGTGTAGTGTGTGCAATTAGCAAAATCTTGAGATACATGTGAGGTGATATATGAATAGAAATCAAACACGAAGTCTACAAAATTTATCACATAAAATTTAAAAAAGACTATCACCTAAAGAGTTACACCATATAACTCCCACATCTCCTAGATCATAAGCTTGCAAACATGTAAGTTTCTTGATTTTGCCTCATATTGTACACACCAATTTTAGTTTTTCAGAAACTTATTAAAATAGCCGGGATAATATACACACCAATTTTATTTATTTGATGTAGCTTTAAGTCCAATAATGTACACACTAATTTTATTTTAGAGCACAAACCAATTTATTGACATGTCATGAATAATTAAGTTGTTTAATTATATGAGACAATCTATTTATAAACTAATGGAACATTATTTTAGTCCATGAGATGCATAATATGTGATTTATGTAATTTAGTCACAAAAGATATAAATCACAAGTTCTTTGTAAACTCAGAATTTTAGTTCGTAGTCAGTGATGAAATTGGGCATTTCATCTGTGAAGACTATAACATATCAACTAAGATGATTTATCTTGATCATAGAAGTGGAAACTTCTAGTTGGTATGTTGATATGTTTTAAGAGTTAAGACATATTGAACTGTACCACTGTGAGATTTATTATTCTCCTAATGACTATCAAATGAATAATAAAGCTCACGACTTTTATTTACATCAACTCTAAATCCTGAGAGAATAATGGACCTGATCATGAGATGTAGGTTGCTTTGACATATCAGGAGTGAGATCTATAAGTTATGGTCAAAACTTCAGTATCTTGGGTAGCCGCATTTAGTGTTGATGGAACATATATTCTCAAGATGGAATTCATAATCTCCTAACAGAGATATAAAATATTCCCTTGAGATAAGTTTAATAGGTTTGGTTATTCAAAGTGTTGGGCCCAACCACTTTAATAAAGAGTTACCAAAGTATATATTTATGGAATTGGATTTCATAAATATATTATGAATAACATAAAGGATTAAACCGGGTACTCAAGGATTAAGATGTAGTAACCTTTAAAGTGGCAGTCAATATTTATGACTTTGTATTACTACGAATATTTTAATGAATGGGTTGTATGTATAATAAAGTCTTAGGATATAATTTATTAATAAGGTCTAGAGTGCAATTATATTCTTATAGTGGTATTAAATATAATTAATGGTAACTTTAAACTTGTTAAGAGTTGACAAAAAAGTCCAAGACCCATTAGAGCTAGAGTCTTATTTGTTCCCTTTGGTCCCATCTCAAGTCACAAAATAAAGCCGAATTGGATAGGCCCAAAAGGCTAACCCAATTAGATAATCAGTCATTATTTAATAAGAGTTATTAAATAAAAAAAACTATGTGAATAGTTTGGACGTACGTAATATGAAAAGAAAAAGAAATCAGTTTTTCTCCACAAAGAGAAAAAGAAGGATTTTTCTTTGAGAGTTTATGTACAAAAGGACTGATTGAAAGACCACAGGTCTGGGACACCATGTGGAATTGAGATAAAAATTAAAGGTATTCTCAAGTCAAGGTTTTGAAATTCACTACATCAAGGTACGCTTTCTATTCTTTATTCTTAAATTCATGGTTATATGTTTATCTTTCATGATTGAAGTAGATTCATGTTTTTGTTGCTTCCGCTGCGTGTGTTTTGTTTGAAATACAAAACTAAATTTTTCCAACATTTTAAGCTTTTAAACCGAGACTACACCTTATGTTCTTTTTATGCATGTGCTACACTTTCTAAAGCACAAAATCTTACGATATGCCCTAAGATGTTCATGATTGGCTAGTGAACAGTGGTGAGATGGTTATTTATACCTTTCTCAAAAGGTTCAAGTCCGACAGTCAAAGACATGTGACTTCAAGATCAAGACAAAGTGATCAAAAACCATAAACATTTTTCCCACACAACATGCACTACAAAGTTTCAACTAGTAAAGTGTAATAAATAAGTTCATCCAAGCCAAACAAGGTACAAAGACATGTTATGTGAAAATAAATTGACCAACCTTGTTTTCAAAAACCAAGAGAATAAATACAAAACACGATTTGCTTCATTTCCCCCCCCCCCCTTTTTTTTTTAGTTTGAAAAGAAGAAACAAAAAATAGTTCTAGAATGAAATGCATGAATGTTATGCAATGCAAATCCTAAAAACAAAAAAAAAAAAACAAAAACAAAAACCAAAGAACAATGGTCACAAAGGGCAGAGCAATGAAGCACAAGGACCAAGAAAGCCAAAGATGAATAGGGACACAGAATCACACCAATCACTTGACGAAGTGTTTCAAACTTACTTCTATCAAGAGACTTGGTGAAGATGTCAACATTTTGACGTTCACTAGGGATATATTTAAGAGACACAATCTTTCTTTCAACAAGATCCTTAATGAAGTGATATCTAATCTCTATGTGTTTAGTCTTAGAGTATTGAACATGGTTCTTAGAGATATTGATAGCACTAGAATTATTACAATAAACAACCATGGTATCTTGTGATATCTCATAATCACACAAAAGCTTTTTCATCCAAAGAAACTGTGAGCAACAACTTCCAGCAGCAATATATTCTACCTCTGCAGTAGACAAAGACACTGAATTTTTCTTTTTACTCATCCAAGCAACAAGATTAGCTCCAACATAAAAACACCCACCAGTGGTGCTTTTTCTATCATCAGCATTACCAGCCCAATCAGAGTCAGAAAATCCAGCAAGAAACAGATTAGACTCTTTGCTATAAAATAATTCATAATCACAAGTTTCACATACATATTTTAGGATTCTTTTAACAGCATACAAATGTGAAACCTTAGGATTTGACTGAAATCTAGAACAAACACTAACACTAAAGGCAATACCAGGCCAACTAGCAGTCAAATACAAAAAACATCCAATTATGCTTCTATATAATGTAACATCAACAGACTCACCTAATGGATCGTTCGTTAATTTTGCATTTGCAGCCATTAGAGTTCTAGCATGGGTAGCCTTGTCTAGTCCAAATCTCTTGACTAGATTTCTTGCGTACTTTGCTTGGTTGATGTAGATTCCTGAGTCCGTTTGCTTTACCTGCAATCCCAAGAAATAAGTTAGTTCACCAACCATGCTCATTTCAAATATTGCTTTCATTTCATCTGCAAAAGAATGAGCAAGAGAATCATTAGTAGCACCAAAATCAATATCACCAACATAAATTTAAGCTACAACAAAACCATTCTTATCCTTTCTTATGAAAAGAGTAGTATTTGCAGATCCCCTTTTGAATCCATGCTCAGTGAGATATGCAGTCAATCTATCATACCAAGCCCTAGGAGCTTGTTTCAAACCATAGAGAGCTCTCTTCAACTTGTAGACATCATCCGGTCTGTGAGGATCAACAAAACCCTTTGGTTGTTCAACATATACCTCTTCTTGCAGCATCCCATTCAAGAAAGCACTCTTGACATCTATTTGATACAGTTTGAAATTCAGATGGCATTTAATGGCCAAAAGTATCTTGATGGATTCCAGTCTTGCTACTGGTGCAAAGGTCTTATCAAAGTCAATCCCTTCCACTTGTGTGTATTCTTGAGCAACAAGTCTTGATTGATTCCTGATAACAGTGCTATGTTCATCTGACTTGTTCTTAAAGATTCATTTAGTTCCAATCACATTTACTCCCTTTGGTCTAGGAACTAATTCCCACATATCATTCCGAACAAATTGATGAAGTTCTTCATGCATGGAATTTACCCAATCAACATCTTGAAGTGCTTCATCTACCTTTTTCGATTCAAATTGGGACAGATAGCATGAGTAAGTAATCACACTTAAGGCTTTAGATCTTAATCTCATGTTATCATTCAGACTTCCCAATATATTTGTGGTAGGATGATTTAGCCTTACTCTAGAGGATGGACCTTTAATTAGAGATGTGGAAGTACCTTTTTGTTTCGATGAAGGACTAAACTCATGTTGTGCTTGTTGAGTCTCATGAACTGGTGTGGATGGTTCTAAACTTGATGGCACAGAAACTGCATCATTTAGCACCATCAACTCTTCATCACTGTGCTTCCCCACATAATTAGCAAGAAGTGAATCATCAACTTCCATAAACTTATCTTAAATCGGAGCAGTGTTTTCTGAATGTGCTTTTACATATACTTCAACATTGATCACAACATTTGAGGATTCCATGACTATTTTGGTTCTCAGATTATACACTCTATATGTTCTACTAGTAGAAGAGTATCCCAAAAAATATCCCTTGTCACTCTTTGCGTCAAACTTTTCTAGGTTCTCTCTATCACGTAGAATGTAGCAGTCACTACCAAATATCCTGAAATATTTGACAACAGGCTTCTTTCCTCTCCAGAGTTCATAAGGATTTTTCTTGGAATCAGGTCTGAAATATACTCGGTTGAGTATATGGCAAGTAGTGTTAACTCCTTCCCCCTAGAAGGATTTGGGCAACTTTTTATTGTGTAGCATGACACGTGCCATCTCCTGAACAACCCTATTCTTCCGTTCCACTATTCCATTCTGTTGAGGTGTCTTGGGCGAAGAGAACTCTTGATGTGTGCCTTGATCATTACAGAAGGTAGTCAGCTTGGTATTTTCAAATTCTCTTCCATGATCACTTCTGATTCTGGCTATCATAGAATCTTTCTCAACCTGCAATTTCTTGCATAGATGTATTATCTTCTCAAGAGCCTCAGCTTTATCTTTCAAAAACACAACCCAAGTATATCTAGTAAAGTCATCCACAACAACTAGAATATACTTCTTTCCACCTAAACTCTAAACTCTGGCAGGACCCATAAGATCAATGTGCAATAACTCTAAAGGTCTTGAAGTTTGAACACTAGCTACAGACGAATGTTTGGATTTCACTTGTTTACCTATTTGACATGGTCCACAAATGCACTTATCTATCTTCTCAAACTTAGGTAAACCAATAACTACATCACACTTGGAAATCCTCTCTAATTGCTTATGACTTGCATGTCCCAACCGTTAATGCCACAAATCAACTTGATCTATCTTTGCACTAAAACACTTGTTGCTTATACTTGGTGTTATACCATAACAATTGTCAGCTATCCTTACACCAACACACATACAGTCACCTCCTCCATCAAGTATCTCACATTCATACTTTGTAAAGAGAACATTCAGTCCATTGTCACAAATCTGACTGATGTTGGGTAAGTTGGTATTCAATCCATCAACCACCAAACATCTTCAAAGACTGGCAATCCTGGAATGTCCACAGTTCCAATGCCTCTAATCACAGATTTGCTTCCATCTCCAAAAGTGATTGTCCCAATCTTTCCTTCAAAGAGTGTCTTGAATAAACCTTTGTTTCCTGTCATATGCCTGGAACAATCACTATCCAAATACCAAAGACAAGAATCTCGTGCCTTTAAGGCAGTTAAAGCAGTATAACACAAATAATTATCATCACATGTGATTAGACCAAGATGCTCAAGGAAAAATTTAGCAAAAGCAACAAGAGACAAAAACAACAAGTATGCAAGTTGATATATAAGCGAAAAGATTTTCCAAGAATCCATGACAACTGGGGTCAAGAATCAGCTCAGAGATCAAAAGATCTACAACAAAGAGCAACCTGTTTTGATACCACTTGTAACAACTGACACGACTACGTGCAAGCTCCGAGACCACGGACTCATTTTTTCCTGGATTCTCCAGCAATTACAAGCACACCCGCTTATGGATCTTTAAGCTCTTATGGCAACAACTGAATGATCATCAAGTTCTTGAATAAATCTCCTTCTTGATAATCCTAAGCTTATATGAAGGCAAGCACCTCTCAAATCTCACAAGAGATTCACACAAACAGCAATATAAGCAACATCTAAAACGTGGCTAGGGTTTTCTTTTTATACCTAGGGCAAAACATAAAACCCTAAACGTTTTAATGAGCTAGGGTTGCATTGGAATTCTGCAGAGAAAAAAAAATTATGCCCAATATTCAATCGATCGAGTATAAGTTTCGATCGATCGAGCCAAGCCGAAAGTCATTAATACTTCTGCAGCCACTCGATTCCAACTTTACATTCAACACACACACTTTGAGTAAGTCTAAACAAGACTAACAACTGTTTTGATCATGGTTTGTCAACATTACACATTAAAGTTCTAAATACATTAGTTCCTATATATTTGTTCTACTTTCAAGCAAAAAAAAAGCCCAAAAAAAAAATTTTGAACTAAAATCTGGAAAAAAAAAAAAAAAATTGTAACAGAGCCAAGCCTATGGCAAGCCCAACAGATTACAGAGAGCAAACCCACTAATTCTTAAAAAAAATAAATAAATAAATAAATAACCCAATACAGAGTAAATCCCTAAATCAGAAATCACTTCCATGCCTTAGAGAAATCACTCAATCACTAAAGGCCTAAAGCAAACCTAAAGACAAAGCAACTAAGCAACGCGCCAATGCCTCAGAGGAGTTAGAGCAACACCTCAGCTTGCTCGCAGCTCACTCATTGTCGGAGATTGGTCACGTCGTCATGTCACTCACAGCTCGCTTGTCATCAGAGATCGCCCCTTGTCATCGTCACTTGTCGCTCGCCCCTCATCGGAGATCGCACAACTTCAGGCCTCCCTGCTCCGGTGCTCGGTGCTCCCTCCCTCAAGGTATTACTCTCTTTTTTTTCTCTCTGACTCTCTCTCAGTCTCTCACTCTCTCTCTCTCTCTTTATCTGAATACACAAATGAAATGAAATTAATGAATGAGTGATGAGTCACTCTCTATTCTTTTAAGAGTAAAACTCTCTCTCTCTTGAACTGGCTGAATGCTTTATTAATATTTTGTTTTTTGCCTATTTTTTGTCTTTTTGAATTTGGTTTTATCTTATCCGTTGGTGTTGGTGTGTGTTGGTGTTGGTGTTGTGTTGGTGGAATGTGTATTGTGATTTGTGATTGTGAAATTTTCTGATTGGTAACTAGCTCTTGTGATTGGGGGCATCACTACATCAGGCATGAGGCATTGAGGCTTGTGCTTGTCTGTGACTCTGTTGAGTGGGGTGGGGTTAGATGGGCACATGAGCCAGGTAGCACAATATAATTAATGACAAACAAATTAAAGCAATATAGTTTATTGTTAAGCTAAACAATAATAATTAAAGCAGTATAATTAACCAATACATTATAAAAGACAAACAAATTAAATTATGTTAGGCTAAACAATAATTAATAATTTTATAATTAATGAAATAACAATATTACAAATTATAATTTATAAAAGACAAACAAATTAATGAAACAACTAAACAATAATAATTAATAATTTTATTAATATTTCAAATGAATTTATAGTTTATTGTACAAATATTTGTTCATTTCTTTTCTTTTCTTTTCTTTTTTCCTTTTGAGGTTTTCCGATGTACAGAATGCAAATTTGTTTTGGTTTTAAGAACTTTTTTTTTTTCCAAATTTTGAATTTCGGCCGGTATTTACCGAAACATCCCGAAACACCCAAAATAAACCGAAATGACCTAAAAATTTTTCAAAGTGGAATAGGAACGCCCTGGACAAAATTCCTAGAGTCGCCACTGGTCACATGGTCGTGGTAGTAAGTTTTCTACTCAATGTAGCAATAAGATGTTAGTGGTCTAAGTCGCTATTGTAAAACTTCAATTCTTTTATAGTGGATTTGTTTTACCTTAAGGATAGTTAGGTTAAATCTTTCTCAGGTTTTTTACCAGTTTGGTTTTCTTAGGTTATCATATCATTGTGTTCTTTATTTTCCGCATTGTTTACTTGATATGATTTACTTGTGTTAACCTAGATTTGAATAATTTATCTAAGCAATCATTTGGCTAAATAACTAAGTTAAAAAACTTGAGTTTTAAGGGGTCTAAAAACATACATAACAGATCATTACTTAAATTCCAGACAATCTCATCTCTCTCTACCTCACTCATTGAACTTACATGAATCACATAAGAACTCCCTCTACCAAAGCATGTTAGCAAAGCAAGTAAAACAGTATATTACAAGAGTAACAAAACTAAAACTTCTTTTTTTCTGGTAAGTAAAATTTTTTATTTCACAAACTTGACCATTTAAAAAACAAGCTCCCTCCGAAAGACTACTATTATTATTCTTCCTTACTGTATCATTACACATATTGATGTTGCCACATCAAGTAAACTCGTTTCTCCATACAAGATATGATTCCTCTTATTAAAAAGTATTTAGCTTTATAAACCAAGTGAATCTATCAACCAGAAGAGATCCAAACTGTGATAAATGAAACTCTCTCAACCATGGGTTTAAATAATAAGACTACCATCAAACATCAAATAAATTCCATTTTTAAATATATAGGTAATGCATGAATTTTTTAAAAAAAATTTATAAAGTTTGTAGGTATAACCTTGCCAATAGAAACCAATGAAATTGACAAAGAAATCCAAATATTTGACTAAAAATCCTCATTCTATGAATCAGAACCAGATTCAAACTCTTAACAAACAAAAGGCTCACTTAAGCACTGACATGATTTTTAAATTAAATTTCATCTTAAATTATGTTGATAATGCACAAATAATGAGCACACACTATTCTATTTGCATGTATTTTTTTGGGATCAATAAAGTTTGAGTATAAATTCAATTGCCATAAAAAGCTAGGAAGCACTTGCACGAATTCTAGTACGGGTGCGGGTGTGATATGGCGATACAAGAACTTTTGAAAAAGTAAGACTCGGGTGCGATAGGATATGTTTATTAATTAATTATTAAATATATTTTTATTTTTATTTTCTATATATTGCAAGGCATTTTTTTCATATAATGGTAAACATCTATCGATTATTCATTATTATAATAAAAAAATTAATAATTATTATATATATCACTCTTAAAATATATGCTAAAAAAATAAATAAATTATGAAAGTGGAGGAGAGTGGGTCACATATCATTAAGTTAGTGTATCACTTAATAAAATAAATAAAAAGGAAAAAAAGGGGGGAAAGCATGTAAAGTTGGCATCCACTACAAAGTTTAAGAAATTAAATTTTAAAAAAAAAATGCACTTGACTATCTCACATATGCTACACATTTCTCACCCACCACATCAAGACATGATAACTTGAGATTTTGGATCTAGTTTCAAATTCATTCTTCTATTCTCATTTATTCGGCTATTCCCCTCTCTCTCTCTCTCTCTCTCTCTCTCTCTCTCTCTCTCTCATTTCTTTCACTCTTTGTTACTGTGTACATGTCACCGTGAAGAGCTGGTTGAGCTGGATCGAAAGCTTGAAGAGTTGAAACTTAAAAACTTGTATCGAAAAAAAAAAAAAAAAATTGCGTGGGACACACGTGCAACTGTGTCCAGGCTCACAGGCTGAACCCTGCGTCCCAAACCGCGTTCAACACAAGTGCGACTACCATTTAGCCGCACCCATGCTTCCCAAACAGAAAGTAAAAATGCCATGCCACTGGTATTAAATTTGGTTCAATGTAAAAATTAGCAAATACTACCAAATTTAGCATCATTCCTCACAAAAGCATTCCAACAAACAAAACCCAAAACCTTGCCAGGGAAAAGTAAAGATTAAGAAAATATACTAGTACGACAATTTCTTAGATGTTACCTTGGTAACAAAACCCACTACAATGAACACAAAATGCAAATAAATTAGTATGTCCATTACCGTCATAGTAAATTTAGTTCAATTTAGAAACTAACAAATACCCATTAAGCAATTCGTCAAAATAG
Organism: Quercus variabilis; assembly: GCA_030445155.1. Lineage (NCBI taxonomy): Eukaryota > Viridiplantae > Streptophyta > Magnoliopsida > Fagales > Fagaceae > Quercus > Quercus variabilis. The sequence goes on from CP129445.1 coordinate 23,931,466, forward strand.
CAGCCCAACCAAATTAATAAATAAATAAAACACATAAACTTCTCTCAAAAAAACAATAAAAATTTTAGTAGAAATGCTACCAAACTTCTAGAAAGATATAACATTGGCAATCAAAATTCAAAACCCAATACAATTGACACGAAAAGTAAGAATAACATCAATTATCCCTTATTTTATTGATAAGTAAGGTGATACAATTTTATTACAAAAGCTCAAAGGGGACAAGGACAACTGTAGGGAACATGCCCATCATCACCATTAAAAAAAATCCGGGAAGATGGTTGAGATGGGTTGGGCTCCTCAAGTTGAACAAAATGTCCAACGGGCTAGAGCATGTGCAAAGCCATTAGAGACCCAAAACAAAAACTGAAATTGACATCAATAAAATGGGGAACACCAAAGTTTATACAAAAACAATAAGAAAGCTCAAAAAAAGACAACCTTGGAGAGGAATCAAAATATTTGATACGAAACCTGTAAACATAATTAGATATCTACGAAGTCAAACGGACAAACAAAACCCAAAATCTTAAGTAGAAATACATTTAAAGTTCTAAAATGACAAACTTGGCAAGAGAACCAATGCAATTGACACAAAAAGTGTAAATATTGTTACAAATTCATATCATCATAGTAAATATAGTTCAATGTAGAATTTAGCAAATAATCATCAAGAAGTACTCTTCACCACAATAAAGCAAAATACCAAAAGAAATAACCTTCGCAACTGATCCCAACATCAATTGACACAATAAAAGTGAAACCAACATCAAATATGGATGCTATCATGGTAAATTTAGTTCAATACTAAAAAAAAAAAACAAGCATTCATGATAAGTTCTGAAAGTAACTGAGTGCAAAATTATAGATGGTAAACAAAGAACAAATCATCCATGAAACTCCCCAAAGTACTGAGTACAAAACAAATATCATCCTTGATAATAGCGATAACTGCCTAAAGTAACTGAGGTCTAGCTACATGCCTAGAGTTACTCTCTCTCTCTCTCTAAATCGGGTCGGTGACTGGTTTCCCATCTTCTCTTTTTCTTACCCAATTTTCATAGTCTGCCAGTTCTGCCTCAGGCTTGAACTCAATATAATTTCATTCAGTTGCGTTGGACTAAATGTATTTGTTTCCTATGTTGAGGCTCCTTTGTTACTGTTAATGTGCATTTCTAACAGTTACCATGTTGTATTTTTAAATTTGTCTATATCTGCCTTTATCCCATAACATGTACCACAAACTATATGATACATGATAAAAAAACATATAATTCATTGACCAAAAATCCATTTGGCAAAAAAAAAAAAATTATATATATATATATATATATATACACTTATATTAGAAAACATTAATAAGTACCAAAAAAAAAAAAAAACAACAACAACAACAAAGCATATAAAATGTGTAATAGGAAAAGGAATATTTGTGTTGTTAATAAGTGTGCAGTTGTGTTTAGTTTGTTTGGAAAATCTATATTGTTCACATATATTTTTTTCACTCTACAGATATCTTATATATCCACCCCTACCCCACAAAATTCACTTCTCACTTGATATAGAAGGTTGAAGAACAACTACAATCATAAATTGATGAAGACAAAGTTGGATTGAAGATGAGTGTTATGGTGAAGAACGACAATCCTTTTATGTTTACTTGTACATGACTAAAATGATAGGCTACAAGTCATTCTACTTATTATTATATATGATAGGTTTGTGCAATAACAAATTTCTTTGTAATAAACTTTAGATATTTTATTGACAGCCTTCATGCAATGATATATTTGTTGTTGCAATAAATAATTTACTATTACGAACTTCATGAATTTTATTGCAATAAATTGCAAATATCTAACAAAAATAATATAAGTTAAATTATTGCAATGATATCTTTGTTGTGATAGATAATTGTTTCATGTTTATTATTGCAATAGATTTTAAAATAATTGATATCAGATTATTATAATAATATTTTCGTTGCAGTTTCATGTTTGTCACTGCAATAAATTGTAAAATAATTGATATTTAGTTATTGTAATTATACACTCATTGCAATAAGATATTACTTTAAAATTTTCATTGTAATAGATTGTAAAAATAATTGGTATCAAAATATTACAACAATTTCACAAATTTAAGTTACTACAACAAATTTCCCTAGTGCAATTTTATATTAAAGCCTCTATTGCAAATTAAAATTATAATTTATTGCAACTAATGCAATTTTATATTAAAGCCTCTATTGCAAATTAAATTATAAATTATTACAACTTATTATTATTAATGTAATAATTTACCACTTTTAAGTAACTATTGCAACGACTTTTTACTTATAGATATAATATTGTGTCTTGTGACTAATACCACTACTCTAATTTTTTTCTATTAACACTTGATGTAATAGACTTATTTTGATATAGTGTACAATAATGAGAGCAACAGGGATAGTAGTTAACCTCTCTATGGTTAGGTTGAGGATCACGACAACTGCGCTTCTTCTTCAACATCGCAGTCTCTAGGTCTCTCTCTCTCAATGCATTTCTCTCTCTTGGTATCGCTCTTTCTCTCTAAAAATATCACTTTGGCTAGTCAAGCTTTCTATGTTGCTATGTCTTTGCGCATGTAAAGTTGTGATTTACAACTGTGTTTTATGTTGGATTTATTCCATGACAAAAAATGTTGTAATTGCTTTAATTTTGTTCCTTGTATTTTGTGGGATTTTATTATATTTAGTTTAGTATTAAGTTGGTGAAGACTTAAGCTTAATCGAAGATCAGTGCATTTCGCGACTAGCTTGCAAGAAGTTCACGAGAAGGGTTCCCACGAAAAGGGCATGTGAGGAGCACATGATTGGAAGTTGAAGAGTCATGTCAGGCTATCGTTTTCGCGAGTGTCTCACAGGTAAGGCCTTCTCGCAAGGTAGTCGCGAAACATTCTGCCTGAAAGATTTTTAAGAGTGACTTTCTTACCCTTCACCCATACTATATATACCCTCATTACCCACAAATTTGAAGAAGGTCATTCAAAGAAAAAAACTCTAAAGAGGTTTTCTACAACACACACACCCATCTTTTAGAGAGAGAGCTACTCATCCTTAGTGAGAAATCATTGTAGCCTCTTCTCCTTCCCCCTCCCATTGTCATACCTTGAGAGGAGATTTGTAACCAAACACAATTCACACCTATTTAGAGTGTAGAGAGTGTTTTGGAGCTTGGGAAGCTTTGGGGATTTGCCAAAAGAAGCCGGTGAGGCTTGGTGGATGCAATCAAGCATATTGCGGGATTCAGAAACCTAGACAAGAACTGTTCCGAGAAGCCTTGTTGGAGTAGGAGCTTGGAGGGCTTAGGTACATCGGGTAGATTAGGCTTAAAGGGTCTCTTGCTAACTTATGTATCCCAACTGATTATCTGATGGAACGATTACTGCTTGGACAGTGGCAGAAAGGTTTTTTGCCGAGTTCTTCAGTTTCCTCTTCAATAACACATCGGCGTTTTATCTTGTGTTTGTATCTTTCTTCCCTACTCTTTTACATTTCATTTTACTACTGTGATGTTATAAATATGGATTAGAGTAGCTTGTTTATTTATCCGCTCGCATTTACATTATTCTGCACTTAGTATTAAGTTAGTGTAAAATCAATCGAACCGTAACTTTAATTTGGGGATCTAAACTGCTCTTGTGTTTTCAACACATTTTTTAGTATTCAACGTGATCCAAAATTGTAATTAAAAAACATTACCTAGAGAATAGGTTTAAATGAAATAATAGTTAAGTAGAGTAAAAAGTAAAAACACTTACTGTATTAATTAAACTATGTATTATTGATATGTTGATGTGGCACTCAGGTCAACGAGACAAACTAGTCCTCCTAAGTAGTCCCAACCAATAATAAAAGGCCACCTATTTAAAAAAAATGCTGACTTAGCTTCCTAAATGGCAAAGCAAAAACCAAACCCATGTTAGATTTAATTACACAAATTAAACTCTAATTAAAAAGAATTAACCAGGAAAAAACACACATGAATTTAAAAACCTTTGTCTCTCCAAAGAGAGGTCTTTCTCTCTCAAAAACTCTAGATTAGTTTTCCTTCTTCCACTCCACAACCATCGTGTAGTCTCAGATGTTCTACAGGATGATGTCAAAGAAGCAACACCATGAGTCTAAGGCTCTCCGATGATTGTTATATTCGATAGTGGGTTTGCTTTAAGCACATTGGTTCTATTGTGATGTGCCTTTCTGGTTTGAAATTGTAATGTTTTTGGCTTATTAGAAGGTTGCTATTAAATAATGAATATATTGAATATAAAGAATCTGTATAGAAGAAAGGAGTCTTGGATATATATATATATATATATATAAAGGGAGAGAGAGAAAGAGAGATGGGTTCAAGTTACACCTAATGTAACTCTAAACAATATTATATTATTTAATAACTTGTTATTAAATTTGAATGTTCAAAATGTGTGTAAAACACCCTTGAATGTTTAGACCCTCAAATTACAAATTATCAATTCAAGCTTATTGACAAACAATGTACGTGCGAAAAATGTAAATAAGCTAAATCAAAATTGATAACATAATCTAAACCAAATAAAATCACATCTATAACAGAAATTAAATGGTAAAGATTAAGGAAAGAGATATGCAAACACATAGACAACACAGCGATGTGTTATCGAAGAGGAAACTGAAGTCCTTAGCATAAAATCTCTCCACTGCCCTTCAAGTGGTTAACAATCCACTAAAAAATGAAGTTAGGATACATGAACAGCAGAATACCCTCCAAGTCTAATCTACCTAGTGTACCTATAAGCCCTCCAAGCTTCTTGCTCCAAAGAGGTTACGCCGAACTTTTGTCTTCTTTAGCTTACCGAATTCCGCTATAGCCTATAACATCAACCAATATCCATTGGTTTTTTCCTAACTGCTTCCTAAGTACCAAAAAGCCTTCTCACAGATATGGGTATGGTGAGAAAATGATTTGGCTAAGTGTACCTCTCAAGGATGTAACAATGGAGAGGGTGAAAGTAGAGGAATTTGAAGAAACAAAGATAAAGATTATGGATGAGTCAATCTTGTTCTTCTCTAGGGTTTCTCTCTTAAAATTCTCTCTAGAAACTCTTTATATTTCATAGTATAAGGGGTATTTATACTAGAGTAAGAATGGAATGTGAAGAGTTAGTTTTTCCAAAACATAGTGCACTGACAACTTGGCCTCGCGAGTTGACTGAGTCGCGAGTTCAAGCCGCGAACTAGCTAAATAGTCAATCTGGACTTTTTGTCCTATAGTGCTCCAGCTAACGTGACTATTCAGCTCCTCTGCATGCTCCACACTTTTGGCAATTTGCAAGCTGTGAGCAAGCTGCGAGATCCAGTCGTGAGCCATTTGCTGAGTGTACAAACTTGAGCTTTTCTTCACACTCTCTCATACACTATGCTTACATAATTTCCACCTAAATATAAGGTTTCTAAATGCTAAAATACAAATAAATTTGGCATGGAATAAACCCAACAAGATGGTTGATTAAATTCAACCTTATAGAACTCATATTTTAAAAGTCTAACCGTTGAATTATATGTTCTATATATTCTTAACATACATGCCAATTTTCATGCCAATCCGATGTAATTTGTCATTCGATTCATAAACTCATCTTTTATGTATTATTTTAAATTACAAAAATTTGAATTTAAACAGTTGATTGATGACATAACTATTGATCTTTGATCATCTATAAATTTTGTAAGCATTGAGAATATACAAAGATAATGTAATCTAGCTTCAAATTACATTATCTTCATATATTTTCCATGATTGCAAAATTTCAAGGTAATCAAAGATTTATAGCCATGTCATCAATCAATTTTTTGAATTTAAGTTTTTGTAATTTAAAATAATGCATAAAAGATTAGTTATGGATTAAATGGTAAATAACATCCAATTAACATGAAAATTTAGAACATATAAAACATGTAATTCAATAATAGGATTTTCAAAATATGAATTTTATAACAAGTTATTAGATGGTGTAACTTGAACTCAACTACCTATACATTTGATGGTTTTTATTTCCATGCTTATAATATACCATGCTACTTTCAACGCCTGTGGAAGGCACGAATTTCGAGACCTCCATCTATATGAAGATTAATCATTGTCCTGTAATTGACAGTTTTGTTTTTGTTAGCCATTTTGAACTCGAAACAGCCTAACAAGGCAGCCGAGGAGATCTTCATCTGCCTGTAGGCAAACTCCTTTCCTACACAAATTCGTGGCCCTGCCTTTAAGCCAATAGAAATTTAATTTTGGTTTCTCCGACAAGCAGACAACAGTCTTTAACTTTCTACCCTAGAGGTGACTTTGCATCAAAGGAAAATTGTATATATGTAATTTTTGCAGTAAATTTGTACAGTGACATTTTTATGTTACTTCAAAGACAATTCAATGTTAGTCACAAAACTAAAACATGTCTATGATGAAGATGAGCCTAAAGCATGAAAACAGAAAAAGTAGAAATGCAATATGTCCCAACACAATTTCCACTAACCTGGAAGGCTGTGAACTTGAAAGGGCTCTCTGGCTGGAATATTCCTTCTTCATTGAGCCACCTCACTAGTTTGAATTCTTCAGTGTCATATATCACCCCGTATGAATTTCATCCTACCCATTGCATAAGGTTGGTAAGCCACCATATTTACTCTGTTCACACTGTATCCATCTAGTAGAGTATCATCTAAAAAGCGTATCTTTGCATTCTGTAAGGTTTAGAATTACATTTGGGGGGAATCATGTGAAACTAGTGGGAAGCTACTAGGAAGCAGCTGTCAGACATTTGGGAAACTAATGGATGCAATGTACATGTCCTTATTAGTTAATAATCATGAATATGTAGTGTTACTTTGTAGTAAAAGGAAGAACAGTGTGATTCTAGATATTGAAAGAATTTGGTGAACCATTACTCTGGAATCATGCACATAACACATTCGTCTCTAAGATGAAATATTGAAGAAAAGACATGCAGTATTTCATATGCAACTATGAAATGCTGACAGTAGACATAGTCAAATTTCATTGCCACAAGGACTACAGGATAGAGTCTGAGAGTTTCAGTGATTTCTGCATGGAGATATTGCATCTTTTCTAGAGCTTCTTCATTAATACTGGCTACAAACTCTGCATAGTTTGTGATCTCTTTCATGTTAGTAGCTTCCTTCGCTACTTTTGCAATTTTCAACTGCACAACAGGATGCTTGCAGACCATGTAAATAAACCAAGCAATTTGTGGTTGCTGTTGTTTCTTTTCTAGCTATGATGAAGTTAAGAATTATATCTCAAGTATGTTGGATCAGTGTCTGTCACTTGCAGAAACCTTAATAAAATGTATTCTCTCTTCATCTGTCACTATTTGATAAGTAAATAGTAAGGGCTAAAATAAATTTATCTCATGGCTGTTTCAACTAATATGAAACAGGAACTTTTAGCTAAAGTCTACCCACGGAAGATTCGTCCTCTGAATTCTTCATTTGCTCGATCTTGCTGTAGATTAGCTTAAACACGAAACTGTTAACAAGTTTGGTGCTTCATTTTATGGTTGCTTCTGATCCGATATTTAAAAACTTCTTGATCCTCCAAAAAATATCAACATAGCGCCAAAGGGTCATAGCACTTGAATCATTAAAGGCATCGCAGAAATTCTAGCCTTCTTCATTTGATCCACACATGCTGTCTAATTCAATTCCAAATCCAAATGCAACTTGGAACAACAAATCCATAGTTGATTTCATCAATAGATCCTACATGAATAATTAGAGTTAGACAATGCCAATACCATAAGGAATTAATCTCTTTGTGAATGCTGAATTGTCCAAAACTTACTTGAATATCCAATACGCGGTTGGCAGTCGCTGCTTCAGACACTAAATTAGCAAATTTTGCAGCATTTTTTCAGAAAATCTTACTACTAAAGTCCCTCAACACCTTTTTGGAGAACTCATGGCTTGTTCAGACCCCAATTTTTTCAGATTGCTTTTACACTAACTTAACAAAGTGTGGAGCAAGAATAAATATACGCAATAAACCAGTAACACTAATTTTATTGCATGATTGTGAATAATTGTATTGCATGATTTTAGAAATGATTGATAAATAAGTTGTGTAGCATACTTAAGGTAAAGATTTTTTTTTTTTTTTTTTGGGAGAAAGAAGTAAAGATGTAATTGAAACAAAAGTTTATAAGAAATAACAGATCCGTGATGCTTCTTATTAGAAACCTTGAAAATTTAAGATAATTAGGAGAGTTACTTTCTTTTTTTTTCCTCGTAACAAACCACTAAATGAATGTCACGCAAATGCTAGCGTTTACTTAGGTCATTACCATGAATTGACCAAGATTAATGGCAAATTATGGCCCAAATTGAAGATCTTATATCCTTATATTATTTTTGTAATATATATATATATATATATATATAGCTAAAGCTCAAAGAAAATCCAATTAGATTTTAATTGAATTCTCAATTTTGTGTCATATGTCCCATTTAATTTTTAATTTTGTGCCAAGTGAATTATTGAATATAAAAATCGAAGAATCCAAATTCAATTAGATTCTAAATTGGATTTCAATTAGAGTTCAATTTTCCGTTGTTAATGCCCATTTTTGACAAATGGCCCAATAGCAGAAGAAGCCCAACAATAAAGAATATGAGAAGGAAATGAGGGGCAAAATGGTAAAAAAATAAGGAAACAAGCCCACCGGGTTAAAGCAGCAAGATTGATGGCCAGCAGGCCCATGAAAATAAAAGAGGTAAAGAATGAGTAAATGGGCCAAGGAGGCCTAAGGAATGAAGTGGCAAGCCCATGGGAATAAGAAGAGGTAAAGAAGAAGTAAATGGGTCGGGGAAGCCCAGGGAATGAATTAGTAAACTCAATGGGCTAGCTTAATGGCCAATAAGCCCAAAAGGGTAATAAGATGTAAAGATGTAGTAAAAGGGCCGAGGAAGCCCAAGGAATTTAGCAACAAGCCCATGGGAGTAAAAGAGGTAAAGAGCAAGTAAATGGGCCAAGAAAGCCCAAGGAATGAAGTGGTAAAACGGGCTGACATGGCAAGAATGTTGGCCAACAAGTCCAAAAGAGGTAAAGACGTCGAAAGTAAGCAACTTGAAATGATGAATTCAACTCACTTTCTAAAAAAGTATCACAATTTTCAAATAAATTTCAAAATACAATACTTGCAATATGTTATCTATTTATTTATTTTATCGAAATATAATTTCCATTCAACCCTTATGTTTTAACACCAAGATATTCCAAAATTATGACCGATTTCACACTCCTTTCACAATTATCATACATGTTAAACTGATAATTGTAGTCTGAAAAGTAAATTATATTAGATTGCAATTAATAGTTTGACACTTTCACATAGACCCACCACCCTTTTTTCCTATTAACGTGGCTTTATATAATTTGTGAAAATATGTGAAATAAATTATGGGCGCTATAATTTATTTATCTTTTTATCTTTTTGGGTATGAAAGGTAGGATTTTTTTAAAAAAATAACTATAAAAGCCAAACTATATTATTAGCTAGCCAAGGTTTGAAACTATTTTGGTATCTAAAAAATCAAGTCCAAAGGACTCGATTTTGGGGTTATAAATCAAGTATATTGTACTCGGTTTTCCTATTGCACCAACAGCTGAGGTAGTTGTCCACATAGGCCTGAAAATTGAGTCTAATGGACTCGGTTTTCGTTCATGGAAATCAAGCCCAAAGTACTCGGTTTTCGTTCAGCCAACATCACTCAAAACATCACTCAAACTCAAACACGCTCAACAGATCACTCAAATACACTCAAACCCAAACATTCCGAGTCCTCATAGTCTCTCATTCTTCAAACCCTCACTCTCACTCTTCAAACCTCACACCACTTTGAGTCCTCACAATCTCTCACTCTCACTCTTCAAACCCTCACTCTCCTTCAAACCTTGCACCACGCCATTACTCAACCTCATCACTCTTCAAACTCTCACTCTCACTCTTCAAACCTCGCGCCACTGCTCAACCTCAATCTGAAGGTAGGTACCCCTTCTTAATCTGCTTGCTTTGATTAGATCAAAATTATTTTTTTTATTTATTAATGCTCCAAATTTATTTATTTTTTCTGGGTTTGCTTTAAATACATCATATATGTGTTCTTGTTACACTACAAGCCTTTTTTTTTTTTTTTTTTGCTTTAAATTTTGTAGTGTTAATTACATTTCATTGGAAATGGAAAAAACCCACCCAATGAAAGTGGTCCCCAGTGATTGTAGATAGGCATTCATAACAAAACCATTTTGATTGTGATGAGCCTATAGTGGAGGTGTGAATGTGATGAGGGGAGTATCAGTATCATGCTGCAATGGAAGTTGGTGGACATTCATATATCAATATACTCTCTCTATGAAAGCTATACTTTTTAGGCGGCTTGGAATCTTGTATAATATGACTGCCAAGAAATTGAATGGGATTTCAAATAGAATAATTGTAATTACCTTTAAGCAATGCACTTTATTGGGTTATTGTTTAGTAACAATTGATATGGACAATATTTTAGGGTTCTACACACTATTTCTATAAGAAAAGAGGAGGATGATTATGAAATACTACCAAATTCAGAAAGTTAACTTGGCTTGTCAGTGGAGAAATATATTGATTAGTTTTTAAAAAGTTTCAACCATTAAAGGGTGTCCAAAATGATGTACTAAATCTGAAATCTTAAATCTTAAATAATATTTCGTAATCAACTCATTTTTTGTTTATTGGTAATGGATGATTTTCTGTTGGCATGCATTGTACTTGATAGATTTTGTCACACAAATAGTGAACAGAACTATATGTTTGCATATGGTGATAGTCTTCCTATTATTGTTGTTGTTATGATCATCTATATTAAAATCATAGTTGAAATTTCCTGTACAGATTGTTATGAAAACCAAAAAACTGTAATGTTCTGATAATAAGCTCTGCCCCATTTCAACTCTTTCACAACTTCCTCTATTACTCTAAATCTAAATGGTCCTCACCAAGAAAAAGTGGCACTTGCAGCATTTTTTTTTTCTTTATTGTATACTTTCAGCTATTCTCAAAACGTAATTTATTTTCCAGCACTAAAGTAGGTGCCATATTTTCTTTTGGCCCAATGAACTCTAGCCCAAATGACACCTCCTCACCTTGTGAGATCATGAAGGAGGCTAAGAGTAAGACCCACTGAATTTGTGTAACTTATCAATTATCAATAAAATTAAAAGTTGTCATCTTTTTTATTTTCTTAATACATATGCTCAGTTTTAATGGTATGCTTGTACTATGGTTCATCATTTGCACACGAAAGAGTTTGTACAAAGTTATGTATAGCTGATAGGCTGTTTTTTTTTTTTTTTTTAATGGTGGTCATACTCTGATTTCAAGGACCACTCCATCTTGATTCAAGTATTTACTCATATGAAAAAACAGCTTATTTAATGACAATGTTACCACGGACTACTATTATTTATGACACCCCAACAGCATGTGGGGTGTCAAGAATATTGTAAAGAAAATGAAAAAGGATTTTGAATGCTTCTACAAGCATAATAAGCAACGTTCTTGATTTGTCAAAGCATTGCTCTAACTCCTCAAAACACATTTGAATGAAAATGGAGAAATGTAGATGGCTTAATTAATTTAGCTTGTACTGAGTTTTTAGCAGCATATTGAGTTTTTTATATGTATCTTTATTCCCTATGTTTGGTTGTCATACTTATCATTTGTGCAAGAAATTAGGCTATGCATTGAGATCCTTGCCAATTTATCTTCAACATGTGCTTATATTACTCTTGACTCCCTAAACTTCGTGCAGTATGGCTGCCGTTGTTGCTGAGATCCCTGATGAGTTCGATCTTAGTCCCATGGAGGGTTCGGAGTTAAGGTTTCTAAAAGAACATCGATCATGCGTTGTTTGGGAAGGCGAGGTAAAATTAAAACCGACCACCTGCTGAATAGTCATTACCAATTTCATATTCTTTTAAAATTCCAAATCATTCTAGGGGCATGACTTTCATAACCCATTCAAATAAGTTATGATGAACAAAAATATTATACCAACCAATTATCCATTGAAATCTCTATTACAAATCTTAAACAAATATATCTTGAAATAATTTATGGTAAAAAGACTACAAATACTATCTTAGGTACCAAACTCATAATCCATTTCATACCCATGATAAAGACCTAAAAGTACTAAATATTCCTAACATTGATCACAATATTTAGTACTAAATATTCCCTATAATTAATCACAATATTAAAAATTTTTTAAAACCTAGCATATTATTAATCACAATATTTACACTAACAATATATATATATATATATATATATATATATATATATATTCCCAATATGTTGTAATAACATAATTAATCACAATATTTGGTACTAAATATTCCCCCAATACATATTCCCAATAATTAATCACAATATTAATTTTTTTTAAAAAACCTAGCAAATAATTCAATCACAATATTTACACTAACAAAAAATAAACAAATATTCCCATATGTTGTAATAACATAATTAATCACAATATTTGGTACTAAATATTCCCAATAATTAATCACAATATTAATTTTTTTAAAAAAAACTTAGCAAATAATTTAATCACAATATTCACACTAACAAAAAAAAAATTCCCAATATGTTGTAATAACATTAATCACAATATTTAGTACTAAATATTCCCAATAATTAATCATAATATTAATTTTTTAAAAAAAAACTAGCAAATAATCACAATATACTAACAAATAAATTAATCACTACTAACAAATAAATTAATCACAATATTTACACTAAAAAAACAAAAACAAAAATTTTCCTAATCTATTCTAATTTTTTCTTTAAAAAAAACCTAGCAAATAATCACAATATTAACTAACAAAAAATATTCTCAATATTGTAAAAACATTACCTGTGAGATGAGTGTTGTGTGAGAGCTTAGGAAAGTTGTGAGTGAGTGAAGAGAGGGTCTGAGAGCTGAAGAGACTGAGGGAGACGAGTAATGAGGAAAACAAGTCCTAGCTAGGACTCACATGCCACACATGGAGGGCTGGGGACCATTTAGTAGACTCGATTTCCATGAATGAAAACCGAGTCCAGTAGATTCGATTTCTACGAACAAAAACTAAGTCTATTAGACTCGATTTCCAAGCCTACATGGACAGATCCTCTAGCTCAACTGCTAGTGCTATTGGGAAATCGATTATGATGTACTCAATTTATAATCCAAAATCAACAATAAAACACTTGATTTATTAAATATCAAAATAGTTTTAAACCTTAGTTAACTAATAAAATAGTTTGGCTTTTATAATTATTAAATAAATAAAAAATAAAAAAAAAAATCCTGAAAGGTAACGAAGGCGGTAAAAATTAATTCCTTACTCGAGTCACATTGGAAAGAGAATAGTCTAGGTTGGGTAAGGGGAATATCCGTTCTAGGGTTAGCGAATAAATATAGACACTATAAATACTCACTCATATCGCCCCGTACACTCCTCTCTTTAGCTTATCTGCTTTTTCTCATTTGTTAAACTCCGCCTCCCTCGTAAGTCGCATCGTCCAACTGAACTCAAATCAACTCAACTCCAAACTCAGATCAGATCAGATCAGATCGAAACCAAATCCAATGGCTATCACTTTCTCAGATCTCCACACCGAAGCAGGCCTCAAATCTCTCGATGAGTTTCTTTCCGGAAAATCCTACGTTTCCGGAGACAATCTCACCAAGGATGACATCAAGGTATACGCTGCCGTTTTGGTTAACCCCGGTAACTCTTTCCCCAATGTTTGCAAGTGGTACGACGCCGTTTCTTCCCAACTCGCTGCAAGGTTTGCTCTCTTCTCTCTCTCTCCCTTTTATTTTTATTAGTTAATATAGTTTTGATTTTTGTTAATTGTCAATTGTTGTTGTTGTTAGCTTCCCTGGAAAAGCTGTTGGAGTGAGAGTAGGTGGCAAAGGTGCCCCAGTTGTTGCTGCTCCTGCCAAGGAGGTATGTTGTAACACTTTTCCAAGACTTGGGTCTCTTATGTATTTTACAAATAGTAATTCTGTGTAGTGTGGTGTGTTGTGATGCGTGTGTTTATGTGCTATGCCTCTAGAATAAGATTTTAATAGACTTATGGTTATAAATCCCGGAATGGAATATGTTGCATTTACTATAGTGTGTTAGTGCGTTTAGTGTGATCAGGTCAGTCAACAGATTAGTCAGGGATCAACAAAAGAAAGATTTTTGTTAGCTCGTTCATGGGCGTTAGCGCCTTTAGAGTGATCAGTGTATAATGATTTTCAATGTAAAAGGAAGTTAAAATAATTTTTATTTTTGGTAAGAGCATTTAGTTTCAATTTCGGTCTTTTGTTATAGTTTTTTTTTTTTCCCCTTTTTCTTTAAGGATTTTGTAACCTCTCCCTACCTTAGAAACTTGATCCAATTCCACAAGAATAGAAAATGAGAATAAATGTGAATACTGCAACTGGGTCATAAAAGTGTCACTACAATTGTTGTTGGTTTCTCATTCATTCTGAAAATTTGTATTAAAGTTGAAAGGGGTTTTAAAAGTTTATGTCTTGGTTAAATACTGTTACCCAATAGCCTTTACTTATTTGTGTTAATGGAGCTGGAATTTTCTTTCTTTTTATGCATTTGTTCATGTATTGCTCATTCTGTGGTTTTGCTGTTCCAGTTTATGTTGAAAGCTGTGCTGTGCCCATATTATCTAACATAAAAAAAAAAAATAGAAAAATTAAAAAAAAAAAGGCTGGTAACTTCAATCAGAATGTTTCTTATTCCCATGTGAAATTTTCAGGAAGCTGCTGCTGGAGATGATGATGACCTTGACCTATTTGGTGATGAGACAGAGGAGGACAAGAAAGCTGCAGAGGAGAGGGAGGCAGCTAAGAAGCCAGCCAAAAAGAAAGAGAGTAAGTTTTATTTGTTAAATTATCTGACTTACATGAAGTACTTATCAATAATGAATTACAATAAAATTGCATTATGTTCGTGTTGATGTTATCAATCATGTAGTCTCGCCTAACATAACCTTAACTTGACTTTTGCTTACCTTATTTCCTGCCAAAACTAATGACATTACCTGCAGTGTTGTTTTATGCCTCTTCATTTAGTATTTTAACATTTAATCATTATAGGTGGAAAGTCTTCTGTTCTTTTGGATGTGAAGCCTTGGGATGATGAGACTGACATGAAGAAGCTGGAAGAGGCTGTTCGGAGTGTTGAGATTCCTGGTCTCTTTTGGGGAGCATGTACGGTTTAATTCTTTATCAATATATATGGCTTCTCCATAAAGGTGCTTCTAATTTCCAATTTTCTAATGTGAATACTAATACATTTTCTTTGTTACAGCAAAATTGGTTGCAGTCGGTTATGGGATAAAGAAGCTCCAGATCATGCTTACCATTGTGGATGACCTTGTATCTGTGGATGACCTAATTGAGGAGCGTCTTACTGTCGAACCTTGCAATGAGTATATCCAAAGCTGTGACATTGTTGCCTTCAACAAAATCTAAGAAACTTCTTACTGGTTCAGGGTAGTAGCCATTTTCATTCGGCTATATATTTTTTTGTCGTTAGTTGTCATCTGCAGTTACTGGTTTCTTTTTTCGATGTGCTTTCGTTGTGGTTTTGTTTTCTATAATGGTGAGAGATGAAAATTGAACGTTTTGAATCTCCTTGTCATCGTGTCTACCTAATGATATACTCTAATTGAAGCCTTTGTAGGCATGTATGGTATGTCTTCTTCTATCCATCGTGAAAGAGCGCCCCCATAAAAAAATATAGATCTACATAACATGGGTTTTGCTGGGTTCTCATGTAAGCATTATGTGATTGTGGAAGTCTACTCTTCTTTTCCCCCAACCAAAGGTGTTTACTGTTTAGTAATGTCATTTTTTCAGTGGAAAAGAAAATTAAACCATTTGGGCTAGAATAGGGTTTCTTAATGCTTTACTAATTTGATTTTTTTTAAATAAAAAAAAAATACTATACTTTGCCTATTTGGTTCTTTGGATGGGATTTTAATGTTGGCTATTCTACTTGTGTGAAAGTTGAATATCGGTGTTTAAATAATATGTCATTCAATAGATTTTATTGTTTGATGAATATTGATTTTTTTTTTAAAAGAATTAAAAGAGTTCATTTGTTAATGGATTTGGATAGAATTGGACCAGATTGATTCATTTTGGTAGAGGGATTATATTGACAAAAATTAAAATTTTTAAGCACTAATTTGACAATTGAAGTAAGGGATTCAAATGAATGTCAACATTAAAAAAGAACAAGTAAAAACGTTCTCTCCCTCCACGCCTTCACTTCCTCTCTCTCTCAATTTGTTTTGCCACTTCATGGCAATGTGGTGTTGAAGGGGCTGTTATTGGGTATTCTCTCACATAGGAGTGGTTACTATGGTGTGATCTACCTTTATATGAGAGGGAGGGAGTAGATTTTCGAAATACCCAATAAATTTTCTTTGCAGGGCCAAAATGACCAAATACCACATTTTTTTTGAAATTTTTAGCAAAAAACACTGTTCTGGAAATAAATGGCGATCTACCACTTTTTCTAGTACTCGAGTCCATGACACTTAATTACCCTATTTTCTATTCCATCGTGGCACGGCTGACGTGGAAATTGGGCGATAAAAAAAAATAATGTGGTACTCGAGCTTGGTATACTCGAGTACCAACACAGTACTCGAGTATACCCAACTCAAGTACCTTTTATAAACAAAATTCTGTTTATTTTATTTTTACAGTACTTGTGCTTTCCAAGCTCGAGTACCTTGTAACTTTTTTTTTTGGATTATCAACAAATAAACATAAACATAAAAATAAGTAGTTTTTTTTTTAATGTTTTTATTTATTTAAATAGAAGCATTGTAAAATATAAAGATTTTAATTTCAAAATATGAATTTAATTTCTACATTAAGTAAAATTGTTCACTATTTTCTCGTAAAAATTGTTTACTGTTTTTTGCATAAACTATTTCTAACATTTTGCATAAAATTATTTTCTATTTAGCATTATTTAAAAAATTATTTACTCCATTTTCTGCGTAAATTACTTTCTGTTCACTATTTAAAAAATTGTTCCATGTTTTCTCATAAAATACCTAGTGAAATCATGTTTTCTAAATTTAAACGCCAAATCTGAAAGCTTTTTCATTTTTGAATTTCACAATAATCGAATCTATTTTTTTGCATTGATAAAATCTGTTTCTACATTAATAAAATTTGCTCTTTACACACCATGTTTACTGTGTATTCGAATTTGCTTACTACATTCATAAAATTTATTTTTTGCATTAATTAAAACTGTTCACTATTTTCTCATAAAAATTGTTCACTGTTTTCTACATAAACTGTTTCTAGCATTTTGCATAAAATTATTTTCTATTCAACATTATTTAAAAAACTGTTCACTCTCTTTTCTACGTAAATTATTTTTTGTTCACTATTTAAAAAATTGTTTACTGTTTTCTCATAAACTATTTCTAGCATTCAGCATAAAATTATCTTCTGTTCAGCATTATTTAAAAAAATTGCTCACTCTCTTTTCTGCGTAAATTATTTTCTGTTCACTATTTAAAAAATTGTTCGCTGTTTTCTCGTAAAACACCTAGTGAAATCATGTTTTCTAAATTTAAATGCCAAATCTGAATGCTTTTTCATGTTTAAATTTCACAATAATTGAATTTGTTTTTCTGCATTAATAAAATCTGTTTCTACGTTAATAAAATTTGCTCTCTACACATCATGTTTACTGTATATTCGAATTTGCTTACTACATTCATAAAATTTGTTTTATGCATTAATTAAAACTGTTCATTGTTTTCTCATAAAAATTATTCACTGTTTTCTGCATAAACTATTTCTAGCATTCTGCATAAAATTATTTCATGTTCAGCATTATTTAAAAAATTGTTCACTCTCTTTTCTGCATAAATTATTCTTTGTTCACTGCATAAATTGTTCACTGTTTTCTCATAAAAATTGTTCACTATTTTCTGCATAAACTATTTCTAGGATTTTGCATAAAATTATTTTCTGTTTAACATTATTTAAAAAAATTGTTCACTTTCTTTTCTGCATAAATTATTTTATGTTCATTATTTAAAAAATTGTTCACTATTTTCTCATAAAACACTGCCTAAAATCGTGTTCTCTAAATTTAAAAGCCAAATCTATATGTTTTTTCATGTTTAAATTTCACAATAATCGAATCTGTTTTTCTACATTAATAAATATGTTTCTACATTAATAAAATTTGCTCTCTGCACATCATATTTACTGTATATTCAAATTTGCTTACTGCATTCATAAAATCTATTTTTTGCATTAATTAAAACTATTCACTGTTTTCTCAAAAAAAATGTTTACTGTTTTCTGTATAAATTGTTTTTAGCATTGGCGCAGCTATTGCACTTAAATGGTTTTTGTGTTTTTTTTTTTAAATATGTAACCATATGAATAATGGACAAACTCCATGAAAGAAAAATGAATGATTCGTATAAATCACATAATGGTAAATGCCTCAAATAATTCGAATTTGTAAAAAAGTTCGAATTAGTTTAATGTAGAAATTCGAGAAAAATCGATGAAAAATCAATGAACGTACCAAATCGTGAAGGTGTACATAAGATGTATGAAATAATGAAAATTCAATGGAAAAGTAGGTACGTTAGATGTACAGATCGTATGAATTTGTTTAAAATTTGAATTCGTTGAATGTACAAAACCGTGAAAACTCAAGGAAAAATTGTGTACATTAGATTAGAGATGGCAATGGGGTGGGGTGAGGCCAAAGGATGGAGTCTTCATCCCCACCCCACATGATTTTGTCTTGCCCCATCCCCACCCCACCCCGCATAACGGGAAAACTTTCTCACCCCATCCCTACCCCTTAGGGCCCTATGAAACCCCGCCCCACCTCGTAAAACTCTATTTTTTGTTAATTTGCCCTACAACTAGTACAATTTTGTTAATGAAACCTATTTCATTGATAAAAATATATTTGAAATTATAACTAAATTTATCCCATCAAATCAAATCAATTTTTAGAAAAGAATTGAATAATATATCCAAGTGTTTAACAAGACAATCATTAAAAAAAAAAAAAAATCTCATAATATAACACATAACAAAATAAAGGTAAAGAACTACATTAAGTAGAATAAAATAAGTTAATATTGATATGTTTGTTTAAATAGTAAGGTTTTAGGGTATAAAGAAACTTACAATTATAACTCTTAGCAACACGGGGCGGGGCGGGGTGGGTCTAAAAAGTCTAAACCCATCCCCGCCCGCCCGGTAGTGCGGGGCTAAAATCTTGCCCCTCCCTACCCCACCACCTTTGCGGGGCAGGAAAAACTTGCGTCGGGCGAAGCGAAGAGGGGTGGGTTAAGCGGGGCGGGGAAAAATTGCCATCCCTACATTAGATGTACAAATAGTACAAATTTGTTAAAAAACTCAAATTTGTTGAGTGTGTAAAATCGTGAAAATTCAAATGAAAATTGAAGAACATACCAAATTGAGTAAACTCAATAGAAAATTAATTACATTACATGTACAGATCATCCAAATTTGTTTCCAAATTTGAAGTCGTCAAATATACAAAATCGTGAAAATTCAATTTAAAATTGTGTACTAATGTAGTGATCATCTCTGAATTTGTTGAAAAATTCGAAATCGTTGAATGCACAAAATCGTGTAAACTCAATGGAAAATCAAAGAACATACCAAATCGTTGAGCAGCACATGCAGCACTACGAACATCAATGTAGCAATGGTGGACAGCTCACCCCCAAAATTGATGCATAAACTTTCTAGGGATGCTCTGCATCCTTGAAAACGGTGCACTACAAAGGGTTGCATATCTATGTATTCACGTGAGTGTGGATGAGTACTTCTGGCCAGGGCTCAACAGTGCCGAGCTGTTGAGCAGCACATGTAGAACCGTTTATTATCTTTCTTCATTTTCAAGGATGCTAGTCAAAACGCTCTTCCCATAATCCGTGACTACTGGTTAGAAGTAATAGCACATGGAAAAGCCATCTTGAACCCTGAAACTGAGCTGTCAAACAATCACATCTCATAAATATGTACATTAAAAGCATCACTTTACTCTTAAAACCATCACTCTTACAAATTAAGCAGCCCCACAACCTCAAACACTGAAATATCTCTTGTAATCGTAGCCAATTACTGTTATGCTACAGATTTTGAATACATATTTACTCGATTGTTCGATTAAACATCATGGTCATATATGTTTGATTGTGGGGGCTAATGGTGGACACAGCTCACCCCAAAAATTAGTGCATAAACTTTCCAGGGATGCTTTGCATCCTTGAAAATGGTGCATTGCAAAGGGTTGCATATCTATGTATTCACATGGTGAGTCCTTGCTTTAGGAGTCATACGGTTTTTTTCTGAAAAAGTGGTTGGTCTGTGTGGTTTGGATGAGTTTGTATGTATTGAATCTATTAAATTTTGCTACAAGTAATGTACAATAAATCTAATTTGAGTGATAAGTGTTATGTGTGTAATATTTCAAATTACACAAACAGAATAGTGGAAACATCAACATATCTAACTGGAGGCATTTCACTTCCTAAGGTGTTTCCTACGTTACAAAGTAAAGGACATTATCCAACCAAAGCACAAGAATCATATGTAGCAACAAAGAACAGGAGGAAAAAAGTAAGTAAGTGATTTCATATAAACTTAGTCAAAACTAATGAACAGTTAATCTTTAAATTTGCAAAAGTTGAATGTATCATCAATTGTCAAACATTAACAACAATATTTTGTATTGCATAGAACGTGTAGACATTAACAACAACGTCTAATGTTTGTAGGAAAAAATTTTTGGAAATCATAATTGCTTAAATATGAGATGTCTGAAATATATCTTTCATCAGGGACGGAACCAGGATTCATATCTGAGGGGGGCTAAAGCTTAAAACCAAAAAGAAAGTTATGAAAATAAAAACTAACATCTATTTCATATTCAACAAAATACTACATACAAAATAAGTATTTCTTAAACATTTTATATTATAAAACACATCAACAAAGTATAACATACAAAATAAGTATTCTTTTATTTTGTGTGCAATTTTTGTTTAGTCCATATTTATTTATTTATTTATTTTGTTTTTGTAGTTGAAGGGGCATAAATTTTATTTTTTATATTTTCTTGTAGGTCAATATCTAAATATTTTAGAAAATGAGAGACAAATATATATATCTATATAAGAGCAAATCTTAATTTTTTTTATACTTTTTTTTTTTTTAAATTTGTGTGTGTGTGTGTGTGTGTGTTTTGGGGGGGGGGGGGGGGGGGCAAAGGCCCCCCTCTGCCCTAGTGTAGGTCTGCCTCTGTCTTTCATCATCTAACACAGTAACTTCATTAATAGACTTAATGGCTCACTCTTGCGCCTTCCCCTTTAGATGCTTCCTAGCTTTTTGGATTACATGATAACAGTCTAATCGCCTTTGCATTTGATTGTTCTCTTGTTCAAGACGAGCAAGTATGTTGGCAAGTTCATCTCTAGGTAACTCGGCTGAGCATGCCTTAGGAACTCGTAAGCCATGCCATCGACAATACACTTCCAACTCACACCTCTTCCCGTATAGGGTTAACCATGGTGGTTCTGCTACGGTGAACTCTATTGCGGAGGTATTTGTACTTAGTTTTGTAGGTTTGTCAACCATGATGTGCCCGACGCGTCCAAGACTCTCATACGTGTATATTGGCATATTAAGAAAATCTCTCTTCTTTCCAACCCATTTCCCTCCATAGTGATCAATTTATGTTTGTAGTTGTTGATCTGCTGGAATTTGTGATAATCCATTTGTTGAAGTAGATCCAAACTTGTTTTGCATTGTATGATTTGATGTTGAGGCGTTGCGACTCACAGTTTTAATTAATGCAAAAAACAGATTTTATGAATGCAGTAAGCAGATTCAAATATACAGTAAACATGGTGTGTAGAGAGCAAATTTTATTAATGTAGAAACAGATTTTATCAATGCAAAAAAATAGATTCGATTATTGTGAAATTCAAACATGAAAAAGCATTCAAATTTGGCATTTAAATTTAGAAAACACGATTCCACTAGGTGTTTTATGAGAAACAGGAAACAATTTTTTAAATAGTGAACAGAAAATAATTTACCCAAAAAAGAGAGTGAACAATTTTTTAAATAATACTGAACAAAAAATAATTGTTTGCAAAATGCTAGAAATAGTTTATGCAGAAAACAGTGATCAATTTTTATGAGAAAACAGTGAACAGTTTTACTTAATGTAGAAATTAAATTCATATTTTGAAATTAAAATCTCTATATTTTACAATGCTTCTATTTAAATAAATAAAAACATTAAAAAAAAAACTACTTATTTTTATGTTCTCCCAAAAAAAAAAAAAAGGTTACAAGGTACTCGAGCTTGGGAAGCTCAAGTACCGTAGAAATAAAATAAACAACATTTTATTTATAAAAGGTACTTGAGCTTAGTATACTCGAGTACTGTGTTGCATGGTACTCAAGTATATCAAGCTCGAGTACCACATTTTTTTTTTTATTGCCCAATTTTCACGTCAGCCGTGCCACGATAGAATAGAAAATAGGGTACTCAAGTGTCATAGACTCGAGTACTAGAAAAAGTGGTAGGTCGCCATTTATTTCTAAAACAGTGTTTTTTTGCTAAAAATTTCAAAAAAAAGTGGTATTTGGCCATTTTGGCCAAATTTTCAGTGTTGAAGAGTCTAATTGGTAGGCAATTTTGGACTTGTGGTATTAGTTGTGATTGGTTGTGGGTAGCTTTTTAACCTTTTAATCAGTGGTTATTAGTTACTACTTATTGGAAAAAGTTAACAAATGCTCTAAGAGCATTAGTTTAAAAAATATTTTTAAAAACTTTTTTATTGGAAAAAAAAAAAAAGTAATTAATTTTTTTAATGGTTTTTTTATATTTTCCATGAAAGTACTGTAAAATTTTTCCTAAAATGATTTATTAACAATTATCTTAAAAGGCGCTTGTTAACATGACATTATTGGTTGATGGGGCGTTTCTTGGTAGGGAAAGGCAATCAAGTATGGACTAGGTTTGATTGGGCATTTATTGGCAATAGTATTAGTAATGGGATTAAATCCCTCCTTTCCTCCAATTGGGGAAAAAAAATTTATGGTAATTCATTTTTATTTTTAATAGTCTCCTAGTTGGAAAATTGGTGATTTTATTAGTTTGGGTGATTTGTATTCTAGATATCTCAATATATTGAAAAGTATCACTTGAAGTATAATATAAGTTATAAGACTTGGTTATCAAAAAAAAAAAGTTATAAGACTTCGAATAAGT
Source organism: Quercus variabilis (assembly GCA_030445155.1). Classification (NCBI taxonomy): domain Eukaryota; kingdom Viridiplantae; phylum Streptophyta; class Magnoliopsida; order Fagales; family Fagaceae; genus Quercus; species Quercus variabilis. Next base: position 23,954,934 of record CP129445.1, read on the forward strand.
CATTATTTAAGAAATAAATTTGTAAAATATGAACTAGCTCGCATTCACACCTTGTCGTATAGGAATTTGAATCTTCTTCTATTGCCCTAAGCATAACTTGACCTCATGATGCTTACCTCGTTTTTTTAAAAATTATTTATGATTTAAACTGTATGCTTGACAAATCTTGGTACACCAGTTTCCCTTGTTTTGTAGTAAATTCTTGTGATATTACGGTGAAATGAGCTTAAAGATTCGCAACACGCAAGTACTAGGTGGATTCCAAGTTGCGTAATCGGCTAATAAAATCGTTGTTTACCCCATTTGACTGTTATAAATATACTACGTAGTACGTAGCTTCGCATTTAAAAAATTGAGAAAATAATTATTCATAGTTCAGAAAATAAAAAATGTTAAAGTCGAATATGTTAGTATTTTTTTTTTTTTTTTTTAAAGTCAAAAGCCTTCTGGTTTTCCCACCCAATTGTTTTTTTTTTTTTTTTTTTTCACATTATTTGTCTAATAGATTCTTTCATTTCACATTATTTCTCTAATAGATTCTTTCATTCACATGCAATGCAATATAATCTATTTAGTTTGCTAAGAGTCTTGTAGTTTAACTAGTTAACAACTCATTGTATATCCAACAGAAACATTCAAGGTTTATTACTCTTTTCCCAAATTTATGGGGTCTATGAGATCTTTGGTTTAAAACCTCTTACTAATATTTTGGGGCTACCTTATGGGATTCCTCCCTATAATAACCTCGTGAGCGTAGAGAGACTGCATACACTCAAGAGAATAATCAGATACTCAAAGAGGTTTGGATACCCTCATTCGTATTTAAAAATAAAATAAAATAAAAACTCTCTTTCCCTTTGTAATTATCAAATTATCAAAAAAGAAAATCTGTTTAATTTAATTTTAGAGAACATCATGTTTTGTTGCCTTAAATATAGTTTCAGTTTAATTTTGGTCTCAATTTTAAAAAGTTTTTCTTCAATCATTTAAATTTTAAAAGCCAAAATGTATTATCACTCCATGGAGTTTGGGTTGATTTTTAGGATACTACTTTTTTTTCATACACGTGTATGTATATATATATATATATACATATATAATTATTATGGTAAAAAGACAGCTTCATGTACAAGGAACAAGAGGAAGTGTAAAGTATTACAAAAGGATATAAATGTAATTATGTACAAAAAGAAAAAAGAAAAAAAAAATATTCTATGAACTCTAAAATAGAGGTGTTATTAGTGAGACCTTTAGAGCATTCACAGCAGCTGTGGCATAATTTATGTTATTTTGCCACACCAAAGACCTACTTTATTATTTTACCACATCATTTTATAACATCTCATTTATCAGATGTTTTGTCATTTAATTCTATACATTAAAATAATATTTACTACACATTAATATAATATATTATCTCCTCCCTATCATCACCATCATCAACAACAACCCATACTGGCAGATCAACTGCCACAGCCCATAACCACCGACCACCCCCACTGATCAAAAACCGACCACCAATATCAACCACTGCTACCACCAAAAAAAAAAACTCAAACAAACACTACACAGCCACAAATCTCACACCCATAACCCAATCTCACTCCCATAACCCACAACCTGATCTGAGACCATCCCAAATCTCATACCCATCCCGAATCTCACACCCACAACCCGATCAACCTACCACCATCAACCAAAATCAGCCAACCACCAACAATCAAAACAACCAACCACCAAAAGAGAGAGAGAGGGAGAGAGATCAGCGAGATCGACAATGACGAGGGCTCGTGGTAGCCATTACAGTGACCGGAGAGATCGACGATGACGATGACGATCAGCGAGATCGAAGAGATCGGCGTTGATATTCTTGTTGCCGGTGAGAGGGAATCGATGAGAGGGAACCGGTGAGAGAGAATAGAGAGAGGGAATCGATGAGAGAGAACAGAGGTGAGAGAGAAGAGAAAATAATAAATTGAAGAGAGAGGAGAGAGAAAAAAGAATAAAAAAACATTAAAACTTACACCATTCTTCATTCGTACCGTTGCAAATTTGCAACGGTACTGTTCACATGTGGCAAATTTTTTGAGATTTAGCACATATGATAAAAGTGGTTTTTGGTGTTTGGTGTGGGATATGTGCCAAATATTTAGCATTTGGCACATATCCCACATCTGCTGTGGGTGCTCTTATACACGAGACTAATCAAGTAAAGAACCTATAAACATAGCTAACAATCAGGTACCTATATTTTTCACATCCTCAAACATATGTCAGTATGTTCCTTGTAGATCGTCCACATCAAGCATAACTACAATAAGTTTCAAATTTTCGACAAATGCTTACCAACCCAATTCCTCCAACCAAACAATAGGTCAGTGACCCTCCTTAAATACACTCACTCAATCTCCAAAAATCAAATGCAGTATTGTAGTCTAGTCACTACCTCCCCACTACACCGACACATACAACACTACCCTATTAATGTATAGTTTTGCTTAATGAGATTGTCACACATATAACCTTCCCCCATGCCAAACAAAAAAAAAGAGAGACCTAGCATGGCACCTTAACACTCTAAATACTATGATTAGTGTAATGGACAAATCAATCCCTCCTTTATAGTTTTGCCTATTGTGTATATGAAGTTGCTCACGTGGTTTGCTTGTTAGGAAAGTGTCTTAATAAAAGAATTTATAATAAGAAGAAAAATCATCACAGATGACAGTTTCTCCCTTTGTAGGGAATTTCTATGAACAGTCTTACATATCTTGCGGGACAATCTCATTGTCACCACAATATGGATGGATAAAAGTATGCACATAACCCCCTTAAAATTTAATTATCAAAATGAGGGGGGGAGCTTAAATCCCTTGGAAAGACATATTCCACATCACAACTTGGCGAACTTGGATGGCTCTAACAAGAAGGTAGTGGAAGGACAAAATTTGGATCCTCCAAACATTTTAAGAAAAATCAAATCACTATCAATCGAGTTGTATGTGCAAGTTAGATTTAAGCTTATTTATAGGAATAAAATAAGTTATCCAATAGTACATTTACATGAAAAAGCTTCTAAGTGACAAAGATTCTAGCTTTGACATGAGACATGTTAGAGAAGAAGAAAGTGATAGTGAGAAAGAGAAAAGGACACAAGATGTACGTGGAAAACCCCAATGAAGGGTAAAAAACCATGGTTTGAGCAAGAACGCTTAGATTTGTATTATATGAAGAAAAGAGGTATCTCTTGTACAATAGAGGTGTTCTTCCTTAAAGAGAGACTTTGTCTTCTATCTTATCAACTTTCTACTCTCTTCTCTCCAATATCTCCTTAGGTTCTTACCCTCAAAATATAGCTACATGTTTCTCTTATAAGTTAAGGAATATGGCTGAGTACAAAAACAGGTGTCAAGTCATCATTTCCTTATTTTGGACATTTTCACGGTTGTGATATTATCTGTTGACTAGAGGATAGGAATTGCACCAACGTGGCACTGGGACCCGTGGGTAGGTGACTTTGCCATGGCTTGGGAGACAAGCCTTGGGTGTTAAGAGAGACATCAAGAGTACTGTGAGTGATACACATGTCTCTGAAGTGGTCCAACATGCATTCAACCAATAAGGGGTGTCCTCATAGTTGCTGATCTTAAAAAGACACTATCTCCCTTTTTGTGAGTGCTTGAGTATCATGCCAAGTGCATATCTTACTTCCTTCTCAAGGTAGTCACGCCTTTGGCACAGGCCAATAATAGGATCTTTTAGCCAACGCTTCCTCTTCCTTTGCTCACAGCTGTTCCACATGTAGGGTCCAAATCTATCCACATATGCATTCTCCCATGCCTTAGTGGTGTAACGTACACGAGTTGTCCCATGCATTATGATTGAAAAAGGCAATGCTTAAGGATGGCTGCAAGTTCATTGGATGGAATACACCACCTTTGGATTCCTTCAAACTCAACACTAATGGCTCAATATATGGGAATTCAAGCCAAGCAAGTGTAGGAGGTCTAACAAGAGATATTAGGGGTCTTTGGGTAAGGAATTTCGCTAGATACATTGGATGCACAAACAAAGTCATAGGGGAATTTTGGCCTCTTAGAGACGGGCTCCAATTAGCCCATAGAATGCAAATTCGAAATATCATTTTAAAGTGGAAGCAAAATTAGTAGGAGATATTCTATTGCAGTATTCTAATGTAGATGACACATACCACCCTTGTAGTGCCTTAATTTCTTATTGTAAATCACTCATTTAAAATTTTGAGGCTCAGCAGCTCTAACACACTTATCATTAAGAGAATTTTTGTGTATATCTTTTGGTGAAGGTAGAGGGAGTAGTTATAGGGAGTCTTTTAAATTGTTTTTAAATCCTCTTTCTCTTATTGTAAGCCAATTATTGGTTGATGCAAGGGGTGTTTATTATCCTAAAATCCATTGTTATAATTAAAGTACTTAATAATTTCTTTAATTATAAAAAAAAAAAATAAAATAAAAAAAAAGAGATGTTTTTGTTATATGGATTGGAAGGAAGTAGGTTTGTGTTTTTTAAAATTTTGTACTACATAAAAAGTTTGCAAAGCTTTATGGGAGCATATAAAGTAACACAAATACTTCCAAATAAATAATAAAGGCAAATCTATGGACACGTGACCCTAGATCTCACACACACACAGTGTGTAGAGACACGTAGCTCATACGAGTATGATGATGTGTGTGATCAAGATTGGACGATAATTTTTATTTTATTGAAATAAGATGAGATAAACTGGATCATAACGCATAGAAATAATTTCTTAAAATAGAACAACTAACTTTTAAAAAGATAACTATTTTTGAAGGGTTAGGAATTAATATGAATGAACCCACTCTCTTTCAAAACAACACCTAGACCACCATCGAAACCAAACCACCCACACCGTTGAAACCCATCCACCACCATTGAAAACCATCACCATAGCCCACCACGTTACTCTCCACCAATCTGTGCATGAGAGAGAGGGAGAACAATTTTTTTTAAAAAAAAATTTGGATTGGCAATGAATAGTACTCAATGAGTCAATAACTTGAGCGAGGTATTGTTCATTTGCTACATTTTTCTTTTTTTAGTATTCTATTGAGCCAGTTGTAGATTATTTTTGGATTGGTTAACCAAATTTTTTTTTTTTTGCTACTTTTAGTATTCCAAGCTTTTAGCAAGAAATATATGGAAAAAAGATGGATAAAAGATGGTTCCCTTTTCCAATTTTTTTTTTTTTTTAAAAAAAGGGAATATTGTTGGAATAAAAAGGAGAACTTTTTTCAACTTTAAAAGATAAAACATAAAAAACGGATTAAAGTCTAGAAATGCATAGACCCCATATTTGAGGGATAATTCCCATCATTGAATTGAATTATATAAATATAGGGATTAAGATTTTTCCAAATGAGTAGGTGACAAAACACACATGAAGCATTTAATAAGTTTAGTAAAATAATACGTATATTAAAAAAGAGTGGGCAAAATCAAAGGCAAAAAGGGTTTCCAATCAAAACACAGAATACAAGAATACAAAGAGAGACCATAAAAAATCTTAGAGGTCTTCTTCCTCCCGCACAGTCATCACTCACAACTCACAGCCTGTAGACTTGGTCTCCTCTATCTCTCTCTCTCTCTCTCTCTCTCTCTCTCTCTCTCTTACATTCTCTTATTACTATGAAAAAGGGTTTCTGAAATTCCCAACCTTTGAATTCAATTCTTCTCCGCTGAGTCGTAGACCCTGTTCTCTCTCGGTACGTGCTTTTCAATCGTTTGTTTTGTTTCCGATTTGATTTTCGTTTTTGATTTTGTTGTGAAGATTAATCAGTTAATGGGTCTTGTTTATTTTGTTTGAATTTGAACTGCTGCTGTTGTTTTGTGGGTTTTACATAAATTGGGTGTTTATTTATTTATAATTTTTATCTTGCTTATGCTGGCTATTCAATTTCACTCAAGTGTTATTATTATTATTTTTTCCTCTATATAAGTGGGTTTTATGGATTTATTATATTTTATGTTTCAGTTCTGCTTCATATTTTTCCATGATTGCATTTTTTTTGGGGGGGTTGTGGTTGTCAATTTATTTTATGCTTATGACTTTTGAGCATGTTGAATTTGGCTTTAATAACAATCAAAGCAATTGGATTTTTGCTTTGTTATTGTTCTTGCCTTATTAGCAATAGTATGAGCAGAATTGAAATATTCAGCGGTGGTGTGTAGTGTTAGGGAGTTATGCAATTGTTCTTGCTTTGATTAATCAGTTTTAAGAGTTCTGTTTAGCTGTAAATATTTGATTTGGGTTGGAGATTTGTTGGCTTGTGTGGAGATGGAGTGACACACAGCCAGGTGCGCACGCACACGCGCACATATATAAAAGTTGTGCGGGGTTTGGGAGAGGTGGCTGAGAGGCAGTCTTACCCTCAAATTTTCATTTGTTTGTTTGTTTTTGGAAGGTCTGATTTCCAGACATTTTGAGAATAAATGGCAGAGTCTGGTTTCCAGACTTGAACCTACAACATGCTGCATTGGGTGTAAGACACTTGCCATTGCACCAGGACCCGACCTCCACACACACACATACATATAATTGAGCTTTTAATTGGCTTGTGTTGCTTATCGAAATTTTAGCAATTTTAAATTGTTACTAGGTTGTTGTTGATCTTCTGTTGACTATTGCCAGGGTGCACAATAAGCAGGCAGATTAATACATTGTAATCCAAGGATTTTGGTATTACACTTCATTAGAAAGAAGATATGTCAAATGTTGGATACACACACTGGTGCTACCAATGCCGTCAGCAGTTAAGGCTTGAGGGAGTAAGTGCTTGCCCTTACTGTGGTGAAGGCTTTGTTCAAGAACTCAGTGAGATATCAGAAGATGTCCTACCCAATTCAGAAGATGATTCTACTCATCCAATACCCGATCTATTTGAACTCATGTACACATTGATGAGGCAGAGGAGTCCTGACCCAAGATTTGAACTTATGGATGTTGTTAATGGCTTTTTGAGCCAGAATAGAATGACCGGAGGAAACACTAGTATCGATGTTAGGGGGAGAACTGGTTTGCTTCCTGAACAGGGTTGGAACGCTTTTGGTTCTGGTCAATATGTTGTATTGAATCGCATTCCCAGTCCATCCTCTAATGGCAGTCCAGGAAGTGGACCTAGGCGAGCTGATTTTGATGACTACTTTATGGGCCCTGGATTTGAAGCATTCATCGAACATCTTTCTATGAATGATCGACGGGGTCCACCTCCAGCATCTCGTTCTTCAATTGATGCGATGCCCACTATTAGGATTACACAAGCACATATGCACACTGACTCACATTGTCCTGTCTGTAAGGAAAAATTTGAGTTGGGCTCTGAAGCAAGGCAGATGCCATGTAACCATATTTATCACACTGATTGTATTGTTCCTTGGTTGGTTCAGCACAACTCATGCCCTGTTTGCCGCCTTGAGCTGCCTCCTCAAGGGAATGATAGTACTCGTGGTAGTCGGAGTAGGGGCACAGGGAACAATGTCAGCAGCAGCAGCAGCAGCAGCAACAGTGATTATGGTGGCTCTGGTAGTCGGCAGAATCAGGGAAGGAGGAATGCATGGGCAAATTTTTGGCCATTCCACTAATCAAAGTCAAATGCTCATATGGTGCTGAAGTAGAGGAAGCACGCCTCAGCCACTCATCAACAGAATAATGAGAGGAGTTATCCTGATTGGCCTTATGATTGGTTGGCTTTCCTTGTCAAGTGTGCTTGGTTACCAATTAAATGTAGTGAAATGAAGTGGGTGAAGCAGAACTGGTTTTGGAGAGTGGTTTATTTCAAACTTTAATGCATGATTGAAAGGTAGCTGGAGGTCAATAGGAGTTTGATTAATTCACACTTCTGTATATGATACTGTGCTAGGTGGAGTGGAACTGGTTTTAATAGTTTAATATATTATTGTAAAGAAATTACAAATTCAGTAGTACTTTTTTGCATCTTATTTATGCCAACTGAGTTAGTGCTTCTCAGCTTCCCCTTTAAAGAACATGGCGTGTTCATGGTTTCCTTGCATTTGTAAGTCGGCTTTATTTCTCTTTTCTTGCCTTTATTATCTATAGCTTGCTGCAAATAGTCAGATCATAAAAAAAAATTACATGAATTGTATGTTGATTTCTTGAGTTGTGCCACTACAGTACACTTCCCGTGTACTTGGTTTTTTAAAATGAAATTTCTTACGTTACTTGTAAAAAAAATGAATTGTATGTTGATGATATGATGTTGGTCTTGAAATCTACTTGCCTCCTTGCACTATTGCATCCCCAACCAAGACCACTGCTGTCACTACATCACCACCATTGCTACTGATCATGCTTCAGTATCGCCTGATTTGTGTGTATCCATAATTTGCCAACAATGTAAGATGAAGGTCTACCTCCTTGAAAGCCTCTACTTGCCTCCTTGCACTATTGCATCCCCAACCGAGACCACTGCTGTCACTACATCACCACCATTGCTACTGATCATGCTTCAGTATCGCCTGATTTGTGTGTATCCATAATTTGCCAACAATGTTAGATGAAAGGCTACCTCCTTGAAAGCCTTTGCGCTTGTCATACTTATTCATGGCTTTCCTCTTTAAAAAAGAAAAATTATGCTCCTGCTTTTTTCCATCCCATCCTCCATGTGTTTTTGATGAGCTACCCTCTTTTATGATTTTTTTTTTTTTTTTTTTATGTGATATCCAGATAGCACAGTGCCTAGTCTGATGGGTATGTTGTCTTCAACCTTACCCATTCCACCGTTGGTGTGGATGCAGCTTGATATATTTTCAACTTTTACTGTTAGTACTGGTCATAACCTTATAGATCAGCCCTAGGGTAAACTGGTTGGGGCTTTTGTGCTTGGATGCATTGAAACAAATTTGAATGCATGATTAGGGATAAAGGAGTTGGAATGTAATGCAGAATAGTTTTAGATTTTTCTGATGAACTCTAGCTTGATTGGCACCTCCTTGTCCTTTGACAAAGAGGTTAAGAAAGAGGTACATGGTCGCATTTTGGTTTGGGCCCTTTGGGGTACCCTTGAATTTCAAACCTCCAAAGAAAAGGTTCATGGTCAGGGGATGCAGGATGGGTGGAGTGTCGATTAAAACTCAGAATTGACATAGGTCAAGCCGACCTGTCTTTAACCCATCCTCGGATCCACCACAATGGCTGAACGGAGTTCTATATATGTGATGTGACTAGAGGCTTTATTAATGGGTTGCCAAGATCGTAGTATCCTAAGAAAGGAAAATCAGGTTTTGAGTATAGTAGAAACTTGATCCTTCCAGCCTATCGTGATTTAAACGCTCTGAAGCTACTGGGATTCTTCATAGTCCCCAAAATCCAAATGTTGCTTCCCTTCTAGGGGCTACTTCTTTAATTAAAACAGAACAATCAATGTTAACTGAAACCAAGTGGTGTTTATGGGATGTTAAGCATATTAGTTTAAACCATCTTGCTTGTTAAGTTTATTGATGGAGACGGATGAACTTGGAAGGCAGATCTTGTTAATAAGCTGTACCATTTTAAGGACATGTTGGTGTGGCCTAATTCCAAATCAGGTCAATATGTTGTAAGTAGAGGTTATCATCTGCAAAGAAGACAACTTGATGACGAGCATGGTTGGTCTAAAGGTCATGTGTTTTCTCAATTTTTTTTTTTTTTTTTTTTTTTTTTTTTTGGGGAACATATTGTGGAAATTGAAAGTACCATTTAAATGTTTATTATTTTTGTAGATAAATTTTTTTGAATGCCTTACCTGTTAAAGCAGAGTTGCATAAAAGGAGAATAGCAATTGCTACTGTAGTTTGCGTGGTGAGGATAAGGAAACTATTGACCATCTTTTTTAGTTATGTCCTATTGCAAGAGCTGTGTGGTTTACCTCTGAAATTGGTATGAGAACAGATCTGTCATAGCCTTATTCCATAGGTCTTTGGATTGTACATGTATTAATGAATTTTATGAGAGAGGGGCTGCCAGTACTGACTTTATTTATGTAGTTGCTGACATTTTATGGACATTTTTTTAGTAAATTTTGAAGGGTGGGAAACTTCAACTGTTTATGTTGGAGTCTATTGTGAACGAAGATGTAAATTAATAGTGTAGTCAATTTAAGATGACCAATCTCCTGAAGTTGAGAGAGGTAATAGACTTTTGAATTGATTTTCTACGTAGTTTTTATTAATGCATTTAGCGTACATAAATAGCCAAGATGAGATAACCTCATCAACAAATCCTAAAACACAAGAACTAATCCTATCCTAAAACATTAAAATCAATTTGAATACAAACAAATAACATTACTAATCTACACAAATCCTAAAGCATAGGAACTACTCCTATCTAAAACATAGGAATCAATTTGAATACAAGCAACTAACACTACTAATCTACCCAAATCCTAAAACATAGGAACTAATCCTATCCAAAAACATAGGAATCAAATAACACTACCAATCTACGCCTACCTTATTTAGATAAGATCTATCACTAAGCCTAAATTAAATACTTCTAATTCAAATACAATTTATCCAGCACATCATCTTGGGTCATAACTCATAACAGAGTCCCTATATGGCTATAACTATAGAGAAGCATTATAGGATGACAGGAATGTAACTCTCACTGAGTAAAGGGAAGGTAGACTAATTTTGGCACTTGTATAGTATGACAGGTAATTTGCTTGTTCTACTTCGGTCCTTCTTGTTGCTTTGTCAAGTGTCAAATTTTGATTGGCTTATCTTTTAGTTTTAGACCTCGGTTCTAATTGGGAAAATGGAGTCACAATGGAAACTAGTTTTGCCATTTTTCTAAATGTGATGTACAAAAGCTATTTGTGTCGAAATTAATGAAAATTGAGGTTAAGTAAGATGGTTTAATGCTAGAGCTTGTTAGGCTTTGTAGTAATGCAAAAGTATCATAAAAACCTTCTAATAGAAGTGAAATGGTATTATATGTACAATGTATCCACCCTCTCACATGGGGTGAGTCCCACAAATAAATGAGTAGATACATATATCGAATACATTATAAATTTTCTCCTAGTAGAAGGTAAAAGATGATTCTAGTAAGTGGGTTTTGACAAAATTGGAGCCTTTGAGTAGTCGGATTTGTGAGAAAACGAACTAATCTAGTTTTATACCGAACAAGGGAATCTGGTTGGTTTTTAGTCTTATGCGTTCTTGGCTTATTCAAAAGAAGAATTCCTCCATTATCCTCCAAACCGCAACTCTTAAATTTTACCATGGCCCTGTTATGTGGATTTGGACCATATTTGGAGAGGATGAAAACTTTATCACGGGCTTGAGGCCCGCCCATTCAACAAGAACCGCCAAACGATCTTTGTCAATTCTATGGCTGGGCCAGTCACTCTGAAAAGCCCATCTCGTTTGGTGTGTTGAAAATTGGGCTTTTAATTGCATTTTGGACTCAAGGCATGTGGATTGTGGTGGTGTTTTCTTTCTTGACCCAAATATTTTATGCTTGTTGACAAATTAGCCACGAACACTTGGTTGCATGCACAGTGGTAAAATCGGGTAATTTTAGGGTCACACCATTTTAGCAATTGTGACTAATTACTTGTTAATTTCATATAAACTTATCATTTTTTCTTCATTACTCATAACTTGTCATATTAGAGTTGTGGTAAAGTTGTAGTACAAAAAGTTGTGGTCCTAGATTTTTTTTTTTTTTAACCATAAATTATATGGCTAACAGGCTAAATTTCAACAATGCTACAAATTTAAAAAATAACAAATTTCACAACTTTTTTCGCATGTTATAGACGATAAATTATTATCAATGCAACATCACTTTCACAAAAAATCATCATTAACATTACTTTAACTAGACCTCAATTAAAACCTCCCAACTCAATTACTCATATTATGAAAAAAAGAAAATTTGTGAAATTTGTTGTGTGGTGGACTTATTGAAAGCACAATAGTTTTAACTTTAGATCTAGCTCACTTTTGTTGAAGGGCTATAAACGAAATTCTATGAAGCATTTAGACGTGTGGTCTTAACTCCCAATTAATTATAAGCTTGGTAAAATATGAGTTTATTTTTCAAGCTCATAAATCAGTCAAAATTTGGCTTCTTTTTTATTGAATTCCATTGTTCACAAGCCTATTTATGAACAAATTTTTTTGTATTTGGGCTCGACTTATTTATTAAATAAGCCTAAAATTAAAAGTCAAGCTTAACTCATTTATAAGCAAACAAACATGAACGAACCTTTTATTGAATCAGCCCGAGCTATTTACGAACAACTTGGTTTATTTACAACCTTAGCTACTGGGACAAAAATACCGAAGTAGCCCCGTGGCTTAAAAGGACCATTATGCCCCTAAAAGAATTCAATCTGCCGCCATATTTTCCCTCTCATCATCTTATTTATATATATAACACCGAAACTTTTGAAACTCCCACAATTTTCCATGTCAACATTTAATTTTTTTTTAATTTAATTTAAAAATAAATCTAATTTTTCCCCCACCAAATACGCGTTACAAAACCCGATACCTCTTAACAACCAAAAAACGAAAAAATCTCTCTTCTCTTCTTACACACTAACATCTCCTTCCTCTAAACCTCTCTCTCTCTCTCTCTCTCTCTCTCTCTCTCTCTCTCTCTCTCTCTCTTCTGAAATTTATTTTTCTGTGCACAACTTTTGGATTCAATTCTTTCTTTTCCCATATTGATATAAATGTTGGCCTTCCATTGTATTCACAAAATCCTTTTGAGTTGTCATTGATTTCTTGGCTTGGTTTGTTTGCGCAAACCAGCAGTTTTGCCGCTTTTGGGATTTTGTATATATATGTTGATTTTATTGGTTTATTTGTTGTTCAATTCTAAGATTCCAACATAATCAAACAAAGAAATATATGGCACTAGTATGAAACTATGAAATATTGGCACACCTTTGAGGTTTGTAAGTTGGAATATTTGTAGTTGTAGTTTTTTTATTGACAAGATTTTACTCAAAAAGATTTGGCAAGTTTTTATCACCTTGATTTATAAAAAATAAAAAAGAAAAAACCCCTCTTTTTTTGTTGTCTCATGGTGGAATTGATAACTATTAATGCCTATTTCTTAATTTTTTTAATTGTTGAAATTGTTTTAGTTATTGGACTAAAAATAAATAAATTGTTTTAGTTATATATGGAGATTTTTTAGTTCTATACCTTCGAATTAAATTAGTTTTAACCTCTATCATATTGCACTCAACTAACTTGCATACTTAAGTACTGTGTAACTAGGGATATTTTTGACACCTACACTTCGATATATGGATTTCATAGAGAGTTTGTAATGGTTAAATTGTTAAGGAGATGTTACATTTACTATTCTTTTGATCTTTTATTTAATTTGATTAGTACTTAATGCATTTAATCATTTGTTTAAATATGTTTTGGAAGTAGATTAGAACTTGATTTTAAAGTATGATTTTTGTGGAGTAGAGGTTTGCTTAGGTTTCCAATTGATCATGAAGGCACTTTTCTACTTTATTTCACTAAAAATTTGATCATCTCAGTTGCTTCATATTTATATCCTAACATGTGCTATAATTTGGTTGATAGTTTTGGTATGTGGCCATATTTATAGGCTCTAGAAGTTATTTTTTGCTATGTGGATAAAACAAAGTTATGAAATTTAGTAATTTTGTTGTTAATTGCTGGTGTTGAGATGTAATTTTTCTTAACTCTCTAGGATCTTTTGTTTTTTATGTTTCTCTTCTGAGTTGTAATTTTGTTGTTGTTTGCATTTTTGATGTGTCTTTAAGGTTTTGCTCTTAGGAAGTTTTGTTGGCTAAGTGCATGACCTATGTTTATATTAAACATGTTGGTGAGATCTTGCTTATTTACATTAAAAAAGTTTTGTTGGGTAAGTGTTTGATTTGTGGTTATATTAAACATGTTGGTGAGATTCTGCTTATTTATATTTAACTCACATTATTGTCGGTGGAGGAAGTCACATTATTTATACATTAATTTTTTCATCTTTGTTGTCTTTCAAAATTTTAAATTATTCTTCACATTTGAGGGAAAAATAAGATAAAAGGATAGGAAAAAAATGCCATTTCTTCTCCTGCAAAAATCTGAGTTGGATCATATGTTGTTCCTTAGAATCAAATTTTGGCTTGGAATTACACTTTGCTATATAATTTGCCATTGATTATGCTACTGATATTTGTATTCCAACTTGCAATTGATGAGTTTGAATGTAAAGCTTAACATCAAATGAATTCGGTGGTCTACAATTTGTAGAAGGATTGTCATCCCTTTTATCTCATGGAATGTTAGATGTTGTAGGTTGTTTCTATTGTCATGATCCAAGGGGAAATGGTGTTTATCATCATCCCAAATTATTTTCTACAATAGCCAGCACTTTAGTGCATAGCAAATGAAAAGAGTCCAGCCTCATCACCCCTAAGTGTTTGTGATGCTACCTAAGCCAAGTTGAAGTGTTTCAATTATAGGAGAGAGTCCCTTTTTTCTCCGACTCTTATTTTTTTGAGTTTGGGTTGCAGGGAATGATGATAGTGCCAATTATTCACTCCCACCGTCAAGTGAAACCTAGCAGAGGGTGTGGTTTCCTTCAAAGAGAAGTGCTTCTTTGTCGTCTATTGGACAAGTTACGCATTATGTAATTATGTTTATATTTTAATCTAAAGTCAGAAGTTGCCTATTATTTCATAGACATGTTTCCTTACCTTCAACTCAGACCTCGCTATAATGCTATTAATTAGCTATCAGAATATGCTCTGCCATCACACAAAGAAAAGTAAATGAATATGTCATCTGATAGTTCCAATGTTACACTTGACAAATATGGGTTAATAATAGACCTGACCTAACTACCTTATATAATCAAGGTTTCATTTAATTTTGTTGATTTTAATTTAAAGGTGAAAATATGTTGAAGAAGTTAATGGTGGTCATTGTAATGGAATGGTACGTTGGTTTCTCTCTAAACTAATAAACATGTTCGTTACGTTGTTTCTATATTATTCTATTCTTAGTTGGTTATCTTTTTGGCATGATATACAATCTGTTAGATTTGGGAGATTTGCAGACTATGGCTTGGACGTCAGGAGGTTCACTCTTTATTTCTCAAGGGAGTAATTGAATTCATGTTTGAATAAAGCAAATGATATATAAATTTTTACTGCAATGTGTGGAGAATTTGGCAACCAAAAACCAACAATGAACTAAAATTACAGAGCATCCACTATGGTCCATGGAGCATCTCACTGTGGGCACAAGAATACTTGATAAAGTACATTGGATTAAGAAACATAGCAAATTGATTTATGCCTTTTTTTTTCTTTTCTTTTTTTTGGTTTAGTTTCCGTGAAAGCCAATAAAATACAGAGTAATTGGGTGTGATGTAGATGTAGGGAAATCATATTGACGGTAAAGTTGTGTTATTTTATATTTATTTTGTTACAATTTTAATTATTCCTCACTACTAGAATTTTGTCTGTTTGATTTCTTAGCTAATTAGATATGCTCTCTATTTGTTCTTTATTCTAGATTTGTTCTTCTTTTTTTCTTGCAATAATGTAGAGTACAACTCCTAGCCTCATACTCATATTGGATTATGCATTATAATAATTCTCTTGGTTCTATTGTGGTGTAATAGAATTTTGTTATTATATCTAATTTTAATTTTCTCTTTTTACATGGTTTTAGTTCCGATTTTATGTGATACACTACAATTGTGGGGCTAAATTTTACTCAAGAAAATATAAAATAGTTGTCATCTATCTTAACATTTACCAAGGAATTGTATTTGTGTAATAGCACGTTATGATTATGTAATATATTACTATATAAAATTTGAATGTTTTTCATTTTTAACGATGTTTAAAATTTTGAAAATTTGTCGTACAAGGTGTTTAATTACTTTCTCCCCATTTTATATAGGAGATTATTTTACTTTAAAATAGTCAAAATTAGATAAATATTTAAACTTGGACATGCTAACATTTTGAGCGAAAAGTTACCTGTGCATCGCAGGGGTTAACGATTAGTATTCTCAAATCTCAAATGTCCAGACTCAAATCCCAGTTCCAATTCTCTTTTCTCTCTCCCCCACATTAAATTTCAAGTTTTCAACCCGATTGATGCTGCTGCCTAGCCCAGCCTATCGACGAAATAGTCAATCGCCCCACTAACTATCCGGTAGTTTTCTCTCATTTCCCTTACAAATTTCTCTCTCTGCAAATACTTTAATCTTTCTGAAGTGGCTTATTTCATTCTTCTTCTTCCTTTTTGTTTTGTAAAACTTTGGACTTTTGGTCAACCACACTGTACAGTTTTAGAAATATTCCAGGTTCTTTTAAAACTTTTCCAAATAAGTAAATTTTAAATGCCAAATGCCTCATCAATTCTTACTTCTTAGCTTAGTGTTTCTTTCAAATTTTCAATGCTTCTCACAATGTATTTTGTTAACATATTATTTTTATATTCTGAAGGTGTAATTTTTTGATTTTGAAAATAATATGTTATGTTCTTTGGTGCCCATTTGTGTGATTTTCTTTTTTTAGTTGATTATATGTTTTCTACAAGCTAATGTATGAAATTGCTAAACTTTTTCCATGCAGGGCTTGGTTCATGCTTTTGGTTATATCTGTTTTCTTTTGAAGTTTTGAAAGAATTTTGTAAATATCTGGTTACTGATTGAGTTATCCAAAAAAAAAAAATGATATTTTGATACTGGGTGCAAAACCCATTTGAGTGTGCGTGTGTTCATAGCTGAGGACTAGCAGTTTATGATTGTTTATGCAAATTGCAATACTCTTTTTCATGATTTGGTGTTAGACCACTGTGATGGATTTGTCAAGATATGTACTTGATGTGGTTAGGGACAATGATGAAGGAGAAAATAATGAGAATGTAATTTCAAGAAATGTACTTGATGTGGCTGGGGACAATGAGGAATTTGCTCTTGCATTGCGCATGAGTGAGTTATGTCATTTGGGGCACGATCTTATTGTGAAAGCTTCATTGACTGATTATACGACCAAAATTGTTATGAATGAGCTAATAAAGTTTTCATGGGAGCTTGATAAGATGATGTCGGCTATGAATAGTGCAAAAGATGTTGGCAAAGAATGTCGTCAAGAAGATCTTGTGAATGATGATGGTTTGCAACCTTGTTTAGTTGGTGATAAACCATTTATTGATCAGACACTTTTGAGAAAGAAAGGGATAGCCAATGCTAGTATAAAAAATCAGCTGAAAAAGAGGAAAAGGAAAGAAGTCAAAGGTGCAACCACTTCTCAAGTTCTACAACCTAGTTCAATGGTGAATGGTAAGTTCAATTCTATTATTTGAAATATTTTTTTTGTTACTTTTACCTGTTGATTTTAACCCTTTGATTCTGTTTCTTTTTTTCCTAGGAGATGCTCAAACATCATTTTTTCCACCTGAGGTGTCTTGTGATTATCCCATGGCTCTACACAATTGAATCAAGTACTTTATAATTTGTGTAGCTTAAAACTTTAACATGTGCTTTTATTTACTACTTTTTCTAAGATTATGATATATAGTATATAATTATGTAGGACCATGCCACATCAAAGGATGATACAAACTTTTGAAGGGTTTTTGCTAAAGCATATTGGACCTACTTTTGGATAGTGTGATGCACAGTTGTGAGGACAACTTGGACAGTTGTTTGCACAACTTGTAGCAGCTTTTTGGACAGTTTCTGTATTGGGAAGCTATTTAAACGTGTTGCTTTCTATGTGATATGTTACTAGGATTATGAAAATATGTTTTAAGTCTTATTTTCTAAGTAATTGCTTGGAAGTCTTATTTGTGTGTGTGTGTTTCTTTTTAAGTCTTGTTATGCTCTGTCAGTAACACTAAATGCAGCATCTAAAAGCTTTATCATATGATAAGGGAAAGCTCTTTGGTTACTTGTGCTATATTAATTTCTCTATGTCAAAGTCAGAAATATAAACTAACTATAAAAGACTTCCTTTATGGTAGCAAAATATACAAGACAGGGTGTAGACCAGGCCAAACAATATGGTGCAAGGCTCTCGTTTGCTTTTGGAAAAAATGGAAGTGAATGATAATCAAGTTGGACATAACTAACTCTAAGTATAGGCTTTTCAAGGCTTCCAATGATCATATCCAACAAAATTATTCTCATTCTTGATACTAGGGGTGCCCAAAGTTTTCAAGTATTTCTGACAAAACAACACATCCTGCCCCTCCAATGATGAGTGAAAGAGTTACCCTTCCTCCTGGAACCAGTTGTGGCAGTTTCATAGATGGGGATGAATTTGAGTACCTTTCTGACCAGGACATTGCTGCAGGGAGAACTCCAAACAGCACCAATACTAACAAAAACATGAAACAGGGAACAGCCCAGCCATATTAGGTAAAATCAAAATTTATAATGCATAAATTAAAAAATAGAACCCAAATTGAAAATTCCTTTTTATTGTTTTTTTTTTTTTTTTTTTTTGCCTTAATTATTGGGATGGGTGGCCCCTGGACCATTTGAGTCAACTAAACATACAGAAACAATTACTCAAAAACATAATATCATGGCTTTTTAAAAGGATTGCTATAGTTTGAAAGGGATAATCATCTTGTAGCTGTTTTGCAAGGTGTAAGCCACAGCTATGATCTTCCAATTCGAGATTCTGTTAAATAGGTAGAAATTTATAATAGTGGCCAACAAGAGAAACAATATACAACATAGAAGTACCTCCATATGTTCCAGCAAAATCCAAGGCTTTGAAAAATATTTCTGGGTCCAGCAAAGATAGTGCCAGTGGAGGAATCAAAGTTAAGAGGTATGGTAGAGGCCGGCTCTCTCCCGTTGGGAGTTTCAGCACTGAACATTCACCAATTGAAAATAGTAAGATCTTTAAGAAACCAAATATGGATCCTATATTCTATCTTTAACTCAAATAGATAGATAGTTAGGAACCAACACGCTCAGTGATAACTCTACCTCTAATAATTTTTTGACTAATGGCAAAGCCAAGAAGTGGCTTCTAATGCCAATGGTTTCGTTGTCACTGAATACAGGTTCAGTGATGCATAGACTCAGTTCAGAAGCAATATGCCAACAATACATTGCTATCTAGAAATGGACATGATCTTAGGTTAATCAAAAGGGATGTAAAGGGCACTTACAGTCTGCAAGAAAGTCAGCCAGACCCAAAACAAATCCAATATATGATGTAGCAATTGCAAGAAGTGAGAACACTTGAATAATAGGCTGCAGATATAAATGAAACCAGGAAAAAAGAAAAAGAAAGGATATCATCACTTTGAATTGCACATCATTTTAAATTCTGACTTGAAAATTTAAAAATGTTTCATGCTTTACTTACTCCAACAACCCCGTTGGTAGATTGCAATTGTTGTAATGGGTCCATGATGTTACCTGAGCCCATGGCATTATTTGTAATGCTTCCCAGAATAACAGCATTCCAGACAAGAAATAAAACAAGCGGTATTGCTGTGCCTAGAACTATGGCAGACCTGCAAAATAACAATTTGATGTTAAACACACAAATTTTTGAACAACCATTTCAAAATAGATAAAACAAACGCTATACAACTCATCAGACAGGAAAGAATTGAGAGGCAGTTAATTCTCATTTATAAATGACAGCCTCTATGAATTATGGCTAACTAATAAAAATCATATGTTAAAAAGCAAATGAGGAAGTCAAGAAAAAAAGAAGAGACTCCAGTTAGTTCCTTACACATCTGACTGTCAGATTTGTCTGTTTTACACAGATCTTCTCTCTTTTGGAGCTTACCCTTGTCAACTTGTGTCTACATGGGTATGGCAAGTTGAAGGGTCTGGGTTAGACTTACCCTGCAAATCAAGACCTATGACCTTTTACTACTGCACTACAGACCACTATGGCAGTGCTCAAGAAAATAAAGAAAAGGTACCTAAGATCTTGTCCCTATGAAGCAAACAGTATCTCAGACAAGTGGGTGAAATATTACAACATCAGCAACTAAGCTTACTTAGAGAGCAGAAACATTATGCTACTTAAGAGTATGTTATTTAGTCTTCCTACTTATTTTCTATTATTATTCACCATTCCTACTTATGTGGCTAATAGAATTGAAAAGTTGCAAAGGGATTTTGACTCATCTGGTAGAATGGGATAAAGTTTGTGCGCCAATAGCCAACGGTGGTTTAGGTATAAGGAAACTTACGACTTTCAATAAGGCCTTATTGGGGAAATGGCTATGGTGGTTTGGGAAAGAGGAGAATCGGCTATGGAGAAGGGTGGTAGCTTCAAAGTTTGGGGAAGAGTGGGGGGGGTGGGGGGGGATGGACTTCTAAGCTAGGTAGGGGAGTTCATGGGTGTGGTTTGTGGAGAGGTATTCGTATGGGCTAAGTGGATTTTAGCAAAAATACTCAATTTGTTGTTGGGTTGGGGAATAGAGTGAGATTTTGGCAAGATGGGTGGTATGGGGAACAACCTTTCCAATTGGCTTTCCCAAGGCTGTATGGTATTGCTATTGACAAGGAGGCCTCTATAGAAGCTTCTTTGTCAAGGTAGGGGGCGGAGGATAGAAGATTTTAGGATGTTCATTTTATTCGAGAATTCAATGATTGGAAGATGGATGAAGGGCTACATTTTCATCGTATCTTGGGAGCCAATACTCCTTTAATGGATATTGGAGACCGGTTGAGAGGGAAGTTGAAGCCTAATGGGGTCATATTATAACAAGTTGCAGGATACTCCCTCAATTGTCTTTCCTTGGAAAGGTATATAGAGAGTTAAGGCTCCTAGGTGTGTTTCTTTCTTCATTTGGTGTGTAGCTTGGAATAAGATCCTAACAGGTGATAACCTGAGATTGAGGGGCTTGGATTTTATGGACTGGTGCATTATGTGTCAACACTGTGGGGAGACGATGGACTACTTACTTCTTCATTATGAGATGGCTTATCGGTTGTGGAGCTTTGTTTTTATAACTTTTCGAGTGTCGTGGGTCATGCCTAGATCGATTCCAGATTTGCTTTTTGGCTGGTGGAATTAGTTGGGGAAGCATTCGTCTCAGATCTGGAATTTGTTTCCGTTGTGCATACTATGATGTATTTGGAAGGAACGAAATCGGCGGACTTTTGAGAATTTGGATAGTTCTGGTGATCTAATGCTTGCTTCTTTTAGTTGAACTCTCTTTGATTGGTCTTGGGCTTGGGGACTCACGACTAGTGATTCTCTCCCTTTTTTTCTTAGCTCACTTTCTCTTTTGTAATTAATCTGTTGCTTGGTTTTTTTCTATGTATTTTCTCTATTTTTTTCTTCTTGTAATTTTCTGGTTTGCTTTGTGCTTTTCATGCATAGAGTAGCCTTTTGTATATATATCATTCTTACTTATCAAAAAAAAAAAAAAAAAAAAAAAGACAAGAATATTTTGGCTCTCCCTTTCCTTGTGTTGGCCCCATAGCTGGTCAGGTGGGCTAAATATGCGTGAGATTCCTTTGTGGGTTTATGTGTTAGGTGGGGACAAGTTTTGTGGATTTAATCCTAAATCCAAGTAATACTAGCCCCCAATTTGACCTGGTCCTCAAACATACTTACTCACCAAGCACACACAGAAAGGCTTTCATTGACATATCTGAAGCTGATAATGAAGACATTTGAGAACCAGTGGATAGTGTTTGATGTGTAATGCATATTCTCTTCGGTGTGATGTTTAAAAACTAGGAGAGATGCCAGGGGACTTTAGTCTGATGCTGGGTTCTTTCTATTTCTTCTTTCTATATACCAGATGTGTTTTAGCTTCCAGCCAGCATTTTAGCCCATTAATACTACAATAGTCCTAACCTTTTTCTTACTTGAGAAAAAAAATTTGTTCCTCACACCAGCCTAAAAGATGGTATTTTCTATTTAAAGGATGTTGCAAGAGATTTAGAATTAGATCTTTATTTTACATCACCCATCATTTTGAATAATAGTTAAATAAAAAGAAAAAGAACCAAAAAAAAAAATGACAAGCAGCCTTTGCGCATAAAATAAATGTTTCATTCTTCTTTGGAAATGCTGGTCCAGAAATCTACATCTTGAAGTAAAAACTTGACACAACTACCCACTAACATATGGATATCTACATTTGCAGGTTTCTGTTTAGCATGCATGTACTGCTGATAAGACAAGCTCAGCCTATTACTTGAGGATGCCAACAAGAACATTGTGTCTTGATACAAACACAGTGACTTCTGAAAACCTAGACACAGGGACACAGGTATGCATGCATTTGTGAATTCATTATATTAGCCATATATTTATCCCTGCTTTGAGTGTTTCTTGCGTGCAGAATATTCATGAACAGGAAAACAGTTATGCATACATTTCTTGACAAGAATGAATTAGACCCTCAAACTTATGTCCACTAAAAAATTGTCAGATAAGCGTTGAAATGAGGCACATGTCCTCAAGTGCCTCCATGTCCAATTATCTATAACTAAGTGCCATACAAATCATAGGTTCAAATTCATTTATGAAAGGATTAGTCAAATGTGAAATTTTCTCTCTTCTCTGATATATCCTGATTTAAAACAAACCACTTGATATGCTGACGTTTGTAAGCCTCTTCCCTGTTATACATGTATTATAACATTCATCTTTTTAGAATGATGTCTGGCAGCTTATGCTCTATGATAATTCAATTTAGTACTAAATTTGAAAATAATCCAGACTCCCTAAGTTTAATAGAGAATTCTCCATCTCTTGAACTAAAAGAGAGTCATGGTGTAAAAAAAAAAAAAAGAATCCATTCTTCAATCCAAGAATAGTACGGAAAAGACATGGACATTAGGACTACAGTGGTCCATTACTGTAATCAGTGACATAGAAGAAAGTTGAAGAAAATGTACTAGTCATGAGAAATTCTTAAAAATTAAAATTAATGAGTAACCTTACTAAGATTATATGACAAAGTTGTCCTTTTTGTTAAGGTATACAGTCTCACTCGTACGCTATTCGATGATTTACTAATGGTGATATCCCCATCATTGTTGTCTTACAGTGATTTTTAATAAAATTCTGTGAAATATAATGATGAGGAGGATTTCTGAGCTAACATGTTAATATTATAGATACATCATCAGAACAAACCAAATCTACAATTGTTCAAAATAGTACCAAGAAAATGTGTGCTATATTGTTGTGTTACAATTATAATAAAATTTTATTTAGAATGTATGACATTAGACAATGTTAAATTTAATATCAAGCAAAACGGTGATGATAAGATTTATCACCTTACTTTTGACAGGTTTCCTTCAAGATCCGTACAAATAACAGGTACTACATTCTGAAAAAAATAGATATGAAATGTCAAAACTGCTTCAGTGTTGAATTACTGTAGGTTTAGTGATATTACCTGGTAAACAAATGAAAGTGCAATTATGGGTATACTCATAGGAACCGCTTTAAAGTTGGCTTTCAGAAGTGCATCCCACTGCAGGTCTCCACTTGCAACAGCCTGACAAAAAAATTTATTTCCTGCTTAGTGTAATATGCACAAAAGTAAACTCACCACCAAAATACGTCATTTATGTGTATCTATGCATAGAAACTACGGTAGATACACAGAAGCACAAACAAGTAAATGGATGTGAGCAACTAGGCAAAAGAGATTTTTTTTTATTTCCCTTATTCTAACTTTAATATTTTATTATTTTGTTTCTATTCTCCTTTTTCTGTAGAGAAAAAGGGGGGGGGGGGGGGGTTGGATTGGTTCATTTTGATAGTGATATGTACTATCTTATGCTAATTCCTTACAACACAAGCCAAATTATAGAAGTTTTAGTCTTAAATAATGCAATTACTAGAGTTTAAAATTGTAAAATTTAAGATAAACCTGCAAATTTTGCAATAACAATATAATTTCATTAGTCTTGTACCCATGCAGACACCCCTATATTTCTTGGTCCTAAAGTTCGTGCATGCATATATGCTGATAGATATATGAGAATGGACGTCTAAATCATCTTCAGCACTCTCTAATTCACTGGATCAAGTGATTTTTATTTTTATTTTTTAAATTGATTTGCCCTTTTGGTTGTCCTATGGAATTTGAATGAGCCTATCATATTTTGTCAAGGATCTAATAAAAAAATTCAAATGAAACTACTTAGGAAAAATTCCAAGTCATCCGAAGAGAGAATTATTCAAAGAATTCATAATATTGCCCTGTTTCAAATTCTTAATGAATAACTGTTAATCTTGAACTGCCCAACTTAAGTATATAATTAGTTGAAGCGTGATTTTGGAACTTGTCTTCTTTGTAAAAACTCCTACATCACAAAAAGGGTGCAGTATCATATAAAATCATATTATAAAGAGAAAGAATTACCACAAGAGCTGCAAAAGAAATGATGATTCCAGATACAAGAACTCCATTAATGGCACCAATAAAGCGCTGGCTACAATTGAAGATTAGCTGACAGTCAATTTCAAGCCCCAAAGAAAAGAATGTTAAAAGATATTTAAATTTCCTTACAGGAGCTCTGGTTAATAGGTTTAATTTATTGGTAGTTTAATGATGAGTTTTTAAAATCTTAAAAGATACTATATCAGTCTACCATTGGAGCTACTGCTCTACATCACCAACTAAAGGAATGTTTCTGTTGGACTGAATGATTTATATACCTAATAAAAATTTTAGCATGGATGAAAGGTAGTGTTGTCTTTACCCTAACACTTATGCTTAGAAGTTATACTAATAAACTTAGTACATTATTACACGTTTACCCCTTACCCTTAGTATGTAAACCTCCTCAAAAAAACCTTAAGCTGGGACATAAATATCATAAAATCCTAGCTTGTACATAGTAAATCCATTCTAGTCTTGTACAAGGGTTTAGTAAACAAATCTGCAATTTGACTCTTGTAGAAACATATGGGTAGCAATAACTCTTCCACATTTTTCCAAATAAGATGACAATCCACTTCTATATGCTTAGGCCACCCATGAAACGTTGGATTCGAAGCAATATGGATCACTTCCTAGCTGTCACAATACATAGTCAAAGAGCCAATCTATTACCATGAAAGCTAAGGTAACTGGTTTTGGGGAGGTCAAAGACCACTATCTTGAATATCCTTATTTGAAAAGATTGTCCAGTCTTTACAATGTGGATAGTGGGCTGTCTATCCAGTATTCATGTTAAAAGATGGATTTGATTTCGAAGGATTTAATTTGTGTTCCTAAATGCTCTTTAAAAGAGAATTTACTTGTGGAACAACATAATTTGGGTCATTTTGGTAGAGATAAGACCCTAGATCTACTCCAAAGTGACTGCTTTGTTCATTGAAAGAAGCATCTCTTAAAGGAAGGACACCTCGTGTAGGTGGTTTTTACTTTTTAGTCAATAAAGACAACCTGCTAGATCTTAGAAAAGTAGGTCATTGCAAGGTCTTGAGCAGAGTCAATGACAATGCTTACCAACTACCAAGTGCAGCTTTCACCCCACTTCAACATTTCAAATGTCTTCAATGTGAAGCACTTACTACCTTACTATGCAGCTGAGGAAGATTTCTCTGACACTGTCCAAATTTGTGGACAAGTTTCTTCTATAGGGGGTAATTACTAATGTAGAATGGACAATTCACAAGTCTAAAACCTCCTGTCTTGCCAAGTTGTCTAATTGTTGTTGTTAATTATTATCTGTTGTTACTGCATGCTGTCCATTAGTTGTTTGATAGATGGTTGTTAACTGTTAAGAGGCTATAACTTGGTTAAGCAATCAGGGTATGAGGGTTGCATAACCAATTACTGGTTATATGAGTGTATAAATCGACAAGTCCTAGCCATTTGGTAATCAGTTTTGAGTTGTAATAAGAATTTTACTTCTAATACAGAACAGAGATCTGATTTTCTCTTTTTCTGGACCTGCTACTTTTCTCTAAACTCAAATCTCGCTCTTTCTTTGAAATCTAAAATTTAATTTGTGTCAGTTCAATAATAAACCAAGTCTGATTTGAATTAGTTCTTAGGTAAATATCTCAACTTACAGAAGAAATTGATAGACTAAGAGAATGGGAAGAAAGCAAAACTAACCTTCCGAAGTAGCATATGCATCCAAAAATCAATGAAAACATAGTTGCACTTTCCCATCTGCAACCATAATGCTGCCATCAACACCTAAATAACATACAAAATGTACTTGAACTATAATACATAAAACTGCCACTCAGAGAACCACATATTTGGAAAGCACAAAAACATATGCAACCTTTAGGAAAGCAGAAAAATAGTTTATTCGTACAATGGAATGCCGAGAAAGTTTGTCAAAATATCTGAGGAACGAGCCACATAGGCCACAAGAAGGGCATAATGTATAAAGATGTAAGACCAACTGCAAGACAACAAGAATGACCATAAATTTTGATGAAATAATGCACATGAATAGATTCATCTTTAGAGAAATAAAAGGCCACAAGGAAAAGAAGAGCCACTTAAATTAAATAAATGCCTTAAGGAGAAAAGGGAGCTGCTTAAATAATATATATTTCTTGCTAATGTTGATTGACTTTGTCCATTCTTTGCTATTAACAATTAACTGAAGAAAATGAAATTTTAAAGACCATTAATTAAGACCGTTTCAGCATTGTAAGGACATAGTAACATGGCTCAAATAGGTTTGACATTAATTATTATGGCTTAAGAACATTTTGCCATCTATAGTTTGGGGTAAGTTTCAATCCAATTTAGATCTTACATTTCTATTTTAAACAATGAAGTCCCTAAATATTAATATTTTCAACTGTGGCAATCACATTTAATCAAAGATCTAATGTTAATGAAATTGACAAAATCTGATGAATTGGCTCCCTGTAAAACCTTTTTATTGGAAATAGGTAACACGATATCAGTGAAACATCCATAAGTCTGCAATTAATGCAATATAATTCTTGGACTATTTTAGACTTGTGTCACTATTAAGAAGTGAATTTGTCTGAAACCATCTAAAAGACTACAGGTTTCATCTAGTGTACCACTGCATACTTGACGTAGATCCTCTTCATCCAGAAACTTATGAAAAAAAAAAAAAAAAAGGAATCTATAACCATCAGGAGCCTGATGCTGTTGGTGGCGTCATAATATCATTATTTGTTAATTTTCTCCGCATTTCCATGGATGTCCCATGCAGGTATACATTCCAACAGAAATTGTAATATTTATAAATTATCTAAAAGTTGTTAAATGTTGACTAGTTTGCAGATGCTAATTTATTATCCTGGAAATGCACCATTTTTTTTTTTGGAAATTTGATCAGTATCTCAAAATTTTCTCGTCAACCTGAAGCCTATTTTGCATGATCAAGCTTTTGTGGAAAAGCAAAACCAATAGTATAATCGTAGCAAGATTTCATGAAGATATTAATATAAAGAACATGTAAAACTTTAAAAAATTACTGATACAAAGCTAGAATAAGAGTAACTGATCAACAAAATTACATGGCTTTTAAATTCCTGTCTTTTGTCTCAGTTTTTTGCACATTGGCTTACAAAAATTAGCCACACGCACATGCACACACTCACACATGAATTAAAATTTTAAAGGACGTATATAAGCCTACCAAGCAATTTGAACTCCTGCTGTCCCCAGAGTTCTCATGGCCATTGATACCTGAAATCGCTCACAGGGTGAATAAACTACATCGGCTTTAAAACTTATTAAATTGATACACCGATAATTTGTTCATGGCAATGGACAAATCAAAACTGCAATGTATGTATGTATTTGTGTGTGTGTGTATATATACATATATAATTAGAACTTCAAACCTGCACCATCATATATTGAACACATAATATTTCATAAAGAGAAAATACAGTCAAAACTTTGTTATTTATAAAAAAAAAATACAGTAAAAACTTCTGCCAGCTATCTAGAACTGGAATACAAGACAATTAAAAGAAGGGCAGGGGCAACCTGCACACATTGCCAGAAGCCTATTCTCCCCATTTAAAGAAAAAAAAAATTATATATCAGGAGAAACCATTAATCAGCATTTGTTAAAAGCAACCCAACTCGCACTACAAAGATGGTACTGAAAGAAGTTGGAAAATTACCAGTAATTTTTTTGGCAAGTCTAACCCCAACTATTAAGACTTTTTAGAGAAGACATGTAATGCTTTATTCTCCTTCTGGTATTGCAACTTATTAGCACTATGACTTGCATAAATGAAACTCAATTGCAATGGCATTTTCAATCACACTATATGATATGGGTTTTCACTCCTGAATTAGTTGACTCATCACAAGGTGACAAATCAATCCTAAACATATAACCTTGCTTTCCGTCTGACCACATAGTGTGACTGTTGCATGATGCAGAATAAAGCAAACAAACCCCAGACCATCTAACATTGACCAACAGCTCCAAAAACCAAAACTTGCATACGGAGTAGATGGTGACCTAAGTCAGCTATGCCGACCAGGCACAATCACATGTTCACCTATTCTTATACATGAAATACACATAACCCTCCTTTTTTTATTTTTTGAAAAGGACTTTTTTTTTGTTACATGCCCAAATAGGTATACACCACAATTTGGTCAAGAATAATATTTTAGTCTTGTAATCATGTTGCACACATCATATTTGCAAATTAATCATTCACAACCATTCTGCAAGAAATGCTAGAAGGAAACAAAGAATATAAATGATAGGTTGATATTCCACACTGAATTAAGTTATACAAACAAAGAAATCCATGCAATAAGACTACCAGATATTCATGGGAGCTGTAAAATGAAAATTTTTGAATATCAAATTTGGTGAACTTAATGTGCTTAAACAGTAAGGAGATGAATTCCTTTCACATTCAAAGGCATGAACTCCAATCCGTCTTTTGAGCAAATAAACCATCACATGCGGTCTCGATACAGTATCCAGCTTTGAAAGTTACAACTCACGTAATGTGTATCACATAACACTATTTTTCACATAATCCATTCATAAGAACTTATCCTCATCAGATAGGAATAGAGGTGCACAGGTTAGCTACAAGTCACTAAATTTATGTGTATGCATGCATCATTTTATTTTTTATTTTTTATTTTTTTCCCCATTTAGGAAGGGGAACATATAAATATAGAAGTATGGGAACTGATTGCAAGTTATGTTAAATAGAAATATAACTTACTAATGATACACCACCAGAACCCAGCTCACACATAGTGTTGACATTTACTTCAGCAACGAGCAGCCCCGTCACAACCTGGAGTGACTTAAATTTCTCACAAACTTCCCTATTTCATGAGTTCTAACACACACACACACACACACAAATCCTAAGGGAATTACCATAAAAGCCCAACAAAGGATGCATGTAACTGCAGAGGCTAGAAATCCAGATTCTTGTGTCACAGCAGGGATTGCAAGGATTCCCGCACCCACCTAATATTTGTTAATTAATAGCATTGAAGATAATTTATGGTCAAATTAAACCAATATGTTGTTTGAATTAGTAGAAATCAAGCCAAAACAATGAGTAAAAAGTATAAGTGTTGAGAAAAAAATCATGAAAAGAATAATTAAATTTAAGAGAGAGTTTGATTTAAATTCTGTAGGCTTTATTTGAAAGCTGATTTCAAAGAACCAATCTACAGGCTATAATCTTTGAGAGCAATAAGTACATTTAGTCCTTAAAAGTTTATCTAGTTTTCTGATTTCATCCCTCAGTTCAGAAGTAGCAAATGTTGATCCAATTTTATTCTTACAAGTTACACCACACCAAATGTTGATGTGTCATATATCCTTAGGCACGTTATACACTGCCTATGAAAATCTAACATAGTTTAAGTGCAATATATATATATATATATATATATTTTGTGGTTAAAAAGGTGCTTACCGTGGTACCCGCAACCAGGAAAATTGCACTAGTTAGACTTCCTGGAAATACAAGGAAAAATAAAATAAAAATTAGTGAACTTAAGCCCAACGAGCAAGAGAAAATGTGAGTGTAACAAAACAAATAATTGCACTAGTTAGACTTCCTGGAAATACAAGGAAAAATAAAATAAAAATTAGTGAACTTAAGCCCAACGAGCAAGAGAAAATGTGAGTGTAACAAAACAAATAATAACAATATAATAGTGGTGTGCATTGAAATTTTGTAACATTAATAGTAAAGAAACCAGGTTCTCTCTTCAATGTGGCTTGGTTGAGGTTGGAGAAGAGGCGCTCGAACTCAAATTCTTCATTCTCTTCTTGTTGGGTGGTGGACTCGGACTCAGTTTGCTTCTGCTTCTGGGAGAAGCATTTGTGATTGTGATGTGTTGTTCTTGACCTGCCAGTGCCAGTGCCAGACAATTGGAATTGAAGTTGAGAGGAATAATGGTTATAGCGGTGTTGGTGAGTGTGCAGCTGCAACCATTGTTTTCTTGGCAGAAGAGAGTTTGGAAATTTGATACTACTAGCAGTAGCACAATACACTGCCATTTTACGTGTCTCTCACTCTGTCTGGACCTTCCTCTGGCTTTTAAGAAACTGAATAAACAGAACAACTATTCTATGCTTGAGATTTGAGATAGAAGTATGGTTTCCTTGTTTCCACAAAGATAATGTGGACCACAATAATTAACAGCGATATGTTAGTTGAAACAAAACAGTCGTGTTATGTATGCGCACAAGTCATATGTCATTTATTAAATAGAAACAATAAGTATTGTCAGAAAAATACTATGTCTAAAAGATTTTCACAACAAATCATAGATGACAAATTATTACGAGCTGTTACTAGTGGGAAAAAAAAAGTAATTTCAATGATAAGTTTAAATTAAAACTAATAACAACTTACCACCTATGATTTGTTGTGAAAGCGTTGTGAAAATATTGTAAATGTAGTACTTTCCTATTTATTATACACAGCTAGTTACACACGGTCATACTACTTGTGAAATCATGTTTAATTTCGGTTATAATTGTGAAATGGTGAAAACACAATTTCACAATTTTGTGTTTCCCATGCACAATATGTACTATCACTGCACATTAGAGCACTCACATCTGTGCTTAAGAAAAATAACCACATTTCATCCCAAAATTTACTTATTAGTCTGTTTAAGATCCGTTTATTTTGTTGAAATTAAAAACTTTTTGTTAAAAATATCAAAGATAAAAATAAAAATTAATTATAATGTGACTAAAAATAAATTAAATAGTAAAATAAGTTGAATTTTTAAGTTTCGTAAAAATGGATATTGATGCTTACTACAACCAACCCCCACAATATGCTAAATTTCTCCTCCTTCCACAAAACCGTCACTGCTCAACCCAGTGCACAGCAACTCACAATAAAAGCCCAATGAAGAAGCCCAATTAGAAGACCTTTTTGTCCACAACCAAAAAAAAAACAGCCCTACACGACATGAACCAAGCACCATGTGAGAGTGAAGAGGACAAGGATGAAGAACAGAAAGATGAGTGTAAACTAAAGAGATTGATGCCTTATTTATTCCTTCCCTGTTCAAATTTCGGCCTTTAAAAAGTCAAAAAAATACGTACTGATTCGTTGAGCTCTTAAATGCACAACTCCAACTAGAAAGGCCTTACCTTACTTACCCTCACAGCCCAGTCCCATCGATGGCTTCCTCTCATTTCCTCTGTAGTCACCATGTCTTCCTCCCTTCTTACAATTCCTTCAAGAAGAGCCAGAGCCAGAGCCAGAGCCATCTCTCTTTATTTAAGCCAAATGGGTCATCTTCTTTTCACTCAAACTCACAGTTCAAAAGGATCAGAGCCATGGCTTCTGATTCAAACACTCCCACAAGAAGAAAAGTAGAGGTGTTTTCTTTCATCACTATTGTTATCATGCTTTCATTCAAGTTTTTTTTTTTTTTTTTAATAATTAAATTGTGGGTTAGTTGCTGGGGTAATTAGGTAGTATATAATCCTGAAGAAAGGATAAACAAGTTAGCAGATGAAGTGGACAAGGAGGCACCCCTTTCAAGGCTGACTCTCTTCTCACCTTGCAAGGTAATCACCTTCCATTGCTTTGAGTTGAAGTTTTGAGGCATTTCAGTTTCAGTAAGACTTAGCTACTGTTCTTTAGATGCTAAAACTTAGGTGCCCAATTAAATTCAATCATGAGGTTGTGTTAACCAATACAACAAAGCCGGGGTTATTTTTTTCGAAGACAATTAAGTTCAACCATGGGTTCATTGGTCTATGCAACCACATGGTTGAATATGGTAACCTATTTATGTGCTAAGGTACAACACCTAAGAAAAGTGTGCTAAGTTTTGTGCTTCTCAATTTATATGTTGAATTTAGTGGTCTATGTATGTGCTTCAGGTTAATGTTTTCCTAAGAATAACCAACAAGAGGGAAGATGGCTTTCATGATTTGGCATCTCTTTTTCATGTAAGTTAATTTTAAATTAAAGCTATTAGCTGCTTAAATGCTCTACTGCGAATAATAATAAGTTTATGTTAAACTCATCTTTATTGCAAATTTATGTTGATAGGTTCACTTGTATTTTTCACAATTTTATGGCCTGTTGTTCCATAAAACTCACATTTTGTTCCCTTTTCTTCCCCCAGGTTATAAGTCTAGGAGATATACTGAAGTTCTCTTTGTCACCATCTAAAACTAAGGATAGTTTGTCAACCAATGTGTCTGGAGTTCCCCTTGATGATAGAAATTTGGTAAAGTATAAACTTACACTGTGTCTTTTAATATTCTCATGTTCTTAATCTTGCAAATATTATGCAATGGAACTTTCCTTTTGCAGATTATTAAGGCCCTTAACCTTTACAGGAAGAAGACTGGCAGTGAAAAATTCTTTTGGGTAAGAAACAATTTACTTGATTCTTAAATATTTTGGCTATAGGTCTCAACATTTGTTTGTATATTGTATGTATGTATAATTCCCATTCAAAAACTGTTGGCAGATTCATCTTGACAAAAAGGTGCCAACTGGGGCAGGGCTTGGTGGTGGAAGCAGCAATGCTGCAACTGCACTGTGGGCAGCTAATCAGTTTAATGGTTGTCTTGCTACTGAGAAGGAACTCCAAGAATGGTCCAGTGAGATTGGTTCTGATGTTCCCTTCTTTTTTTCTCAAGGAGCAGCATATTGTACTGGTCGAGGCGAGGTATGTATTTATTTCATAAAAGTGCAGTTCAGAGATGTTAGTCTATTTTCTTATCATGTACCTATCGAGCCCTGTGATTTCAGTTTTCATTAATGCGTAAGGACACACTAGGCTATCCTCAAAAGCCTAATGATTTCAGTTCTCTTCCTCTGGTGACTGTTAGCTTTGAGTTGAATATGATTGTATAAAGGACTTCGTTAGGAGTCAAATATTGGAAATTATGTATTCTAAGAAAATCTTGGGGTTTTACTTAATACCTCTGTTCTAGATGGATGCATCATCAAATTATTGAATCAATCAGGACATCTGTTCCTCTTTGGAGAAAGCAATTCTTATATTTGTACACTGTGGGTTCTGTACTCTTCTTGTAGAGAGCTAAAACTCCATTCTTTTATTTGTATTCTCTGGCTTGTCTCTACTTTTATAATTTATACTATCATTGCACTACTTATTCCCACAGAAGGGCTTGGCTAAGTACACTTTACATCACTGAATAAAAATCATTCTTTATTCATTCTCTTCTGTTACAGCTTGGTTAGGGATCCAAATTTCGGAAGGTTAATACCTGGAAGTCTAGCTCTTCCTTGTGTTCATGCTGTTTCAAGAAATCCTCTTTTAGAGGTTCTAGGATGGGTTGCTGTATAGAAATTAAACCCATGGATTACCAATTTTTGAGAGAGCACTGGTGGTATTACCATAACTTTAGTCAATTTGGTACCACACATTTGCAAGGTTATTTTTTAAAGTTATGTAATAAACACATGTTAATATTATTTTAGCTATTAAAGGAAAATTTTGTGCCTTATGAAAAACCTTTATCTAAATTGAATGTTCTTGTGATCACACCACCAGATATTGTCAGATCATCTTGTCATGGACAAAAAGGGAAACTCTTGACCTTTTCCGGACAAAAAGTCTGGATTCCTTCTTCCCCCGAGCCTCTTGAACACAAACATATTACAAAAGGAAATTGAAATGTATATTTTATTACTGGACTTGCTTGAATGTGAATTTCATAGTCTGCTGCATTTCCCTCTAAATATTTACTTCAATTTATCAAGGTTGTTCAGAATATTCCCCCACCAGTACCTCTTGACATTCCAATGGTTCTCATAAAGCCCCAGCAAGCATGTTCCACGGCTGAAGTTTACAAGGTAGGGCAGATTTGAAGGTAATCAACAAATTACAATTTGCACATATTTTATGCAGTCATAATTTTCTAAGACAAGTGTTGATGTTTCAGCGCCTTCGGTTGGATCAAACTAGCAAGGTTGATCCTTTAACATTGCTGGAGAAGATCTCAACAAACGGAATATCTCAAGATGTTTGTATAAATGATTTGGGTATGCATGACCTTCTGTTTGCTTTCTCTCTCCCCACCTCCCCTCTTTTTTTGTTCCTTTCTTTTCCCTTTACATTTCCTCCTGCCTTGTATAAATTTACCTTCCTTGCTCCATTGAAAAAATTCAGTTTAGGCTTCTAATTTGGCTCATTTAGGGACCGGTTATACTTTGAAATATTTAAGTATATAGGCTTGTACATCAAAACAATCCTTCTGCCTTTCTGATCACATCAAAGTGGTTGTGATTGTTATAAACGTACCTATCCCAGATTCAGCTGAAGTAGGTTCTGATAGTATCACAATAAGGTCTGAATTTAGGATGTTGTTGCTATTGTTTTTCTTATTTATTTATAGTTTTTACAATCTTTTCTTCTTGTTTAATGTTGATGCAATACATATGAGATTTAGAGAATAAACAATTTTAAGAACGAATGTCAGAGATCTAATTCTACTTATTAAATTAGCAAAAGCACTGCATTTTAATATTTTATCCCTAAAAGAAAGGGAGAGAAAAAGCCAAAAATGTTGGCTGAAATTCCATTCAATAGTTCTCCAAAGCTGCTGTTACAACTTCCAGGAATCTTTAAATAAGAAAAAAGAATGTTTCCCTTGCAAATAAACCATCACTACCTCATATTCGGATTTAATCTAAAGGCTCTACGTCTGTCCTGCAATTGTCACATGATTTATTACATAAAAGACTAAAGTAGCAAACATGTTAAGTTTAAGAGACAAAGCAGCAACAAAAATAAAAATAAAAGATTGATCACACAAGCTAACTTATGGATGTCTAGGCTTCCTTGTAGTGTTCCTCTTTAGATGTTCAAGTTGCAGTTTCCTCTTCAACAAGTTTTGATCAAATATGTGTTTCTTTGCAGAACCTCCGGCATTTGAAGTTCTCCCATCTCTTAGAAGATTAAAACAGCGTGTAAATGCAGCTAGTCGTGGACAATATGATGCTGTTTTTATGTCTGGGAGGTAAAAATTTGGCATACCTATATAGATCTTCATTTCCAGTCCCACAATTAGCATTATTTTGAGAAATGATGTGTGTGTGAGTGAGAGAGAGAGTTTTGTTTTTTTCATAGTAAAATAAGATTGATAATCTTGCACTCAAAAAAATGAGATATATTATGGCTTTGTCATTGATAAGTAACATTGTTCTGACTATTCTATCACTATAATTTCCTTGAGATATGTAAGAGTAGAAAACTTGTGGTCACAATGATAATTTTAAGTCTTAAGTTACTTCCATAGAAGCCCAAAAGAAAACAATACAGAATACAGTCTTAAATCCTGTCAATCACTCACATTATTTTCAACAGCATCTATAGTTTATGGTCTTCGATTTAAGTTATAGACTAAGAAGCATGGACACTAACACAACACAATGTGAGACACAATGACACAGCAATTCATGAAAAAATAGGACATGACGCATCAAGAGCATGGCAAATAATTAGCAACTATAAAGTCTTGGTCCCAAAAATTTTGGGGACGTGACAATTAATAAATAAACAAATAAATAATTATTTTCATGCTATAGATTTTTAGATGTTTTATGTTCAGTTTATTTTAGGTTTTAGTTCTCATTGTTAATGAGTGCGTTGATAGTAGGATAAAGAGTAAGATTCCTTTTCAAATTGAAGGGAAAAGGAAATACATAATCATAATAGTGGAACTATTAGCCTACTATCATTTCCAAAAACAAAGAAAGTATGATTGGAGGTATTCACAAAAGGATT
Source organism: Quercus variabilis (assembly GCA_030445155.1). Taxonomy (NCBI): domain Eukaryota; kingdom Viridiplantae; phylum Streptophyta; class Magnoliopsida; order Fagales; family Fagaceae; genus Quercus; species Quercus variabilis. The sequence continues at coordinate 23,991,192 of CP129445.1, forward strand.
TTCAAAACCTCCTCAATAATATATATATATATATATATATATATTTTACGTTTTCAAAAAATGTCAACAAAATGGATTTCTGGGTATGAATTAAAAACTAGTTATATCTAATATATTGAGAAAGCTTATGATCATGTGAATTGGGAGGCTCTTCTTGATTTGTTAAAGAGAATGGGATTTGGGGTGAGGTGGTGTAGGGGGATCCGCACATGCATTTTTACAACCCAATTCTCTGTCTTGTTTAATGGGTCTCTAGTTGATTTTTTTGGGAGCTCAAGGGGATTGAGACAAGGGGATCCGCTATCCCCCATGTTGTTTCTGGTTATGATGGAGGTCTTTAGTAAGATGATGAAAAGAGCTGAAGGGGCTGGTTTGTTTTGAGGCTTTAGGGCTGATGGTGGTCGGGGTGGAGGGGTATGTGTCTCGCATCTTTTGTTCGCGGATGATACGATTCTGTTTTGCAATGTTGATGAGGAGCAGATTCTTCATGTTCGGTTGCTTCTTCTTTGTTTCCAGGCAGTGATAGGTTTAAAGGTGAATGTGCTGAAGAGTGAGATGGTTCCCATTGGGGAGGTTCCTAATATCTAGGTCCTGGCAAAGATTTTGGGATGCTAGATTGGGTCTTTGCCTATGACCTATCTTGATATGCCATTGGGGGCGTCCCACAAGTCCCCTACTGTTTGGAATCCTATCTTGGAGAAAATTGAGCGTAAGTTAGCTAGTTGGAAGAAGCTCTATTTGTCAAAAGGTGAAAAATTAAAGTTGCTTAAAAGCACTTTATCTAGTCTCCCCACTTATTATTTGTCTCTTTTTACCATCCCTGCGCATGTGGTCAATAGAATTGAGAGGGTGCAAAGGGATTTCTTGTGGGGGGACTCCAAGTTACATTTGGTGGGATGGGACAAGGTGTGCGCACGTTTGAAAAACGGTGGGTTAGGAGTAAGGAAATTAACTACTCTTACTTAAACCTTACTGGGGAAGTGATTATGGCGATTTGGGATTAAGGAGACAAGGCTCTAGAGAAGGGTTGTAGCTCTCAAGTTTGGGGAAGAATGGGGGGGATGGACTTCCAAGCTAGGTAGAGGGGTGCATGGGTGTGGAGAAGTATCCGCATGGGATGGGAGGATTTTAGCAAGAATATTCGCTTTGAGGTAGGGGTGGGGGATAGAGTAAAGCTTTGGACAGATCAATGGTGTGGGGATTCTCCACTTCAATTGACTTTTCCGAGTGTGTACGGGATTGCCTCCAATAAAGAGGCCTCGGTGGCCTCTTCTCTTGAACGGTTGGGGATAGATGGGCGGAGAAGTTGGGGTGTTCATTTTACTCGAAGACCAAATGATTGGGAAATGGGTGGTGTGGAGGATTTTCTCCGTACTTTGGTCTCTAATCTACCTCCTACTAAGAACGGAGATCGTATGCAATGGAAGTTGACAAAGAAAGGGACTTTGATATTCAATCGTTTTACAATAAGTTGAGAACCCCTTGCCCATTATTTTTCCTTGGAAAGGTGTTTGGAAGGCTAAGGCTCCTCGGCGTGTTTTCTTCTTTGTGTGGATTGTTGTATGGGATAAGATCCTTACAGGTGATAATTTGAGGGGTAGAAGGTTGGATTTTGTCAACTGGTGTATTATGTGCTGTAGTAATAGGAAGACAGTAGATCATTTGTTACTACATTGTGGAAAGACTTATCGACTGTGGAGTTTGGTGTTTAGATCTTTTGGGTTTTCGTGGGTCTTGCCAAGATCGGTTGCGGATACTCTATTCAGTTGGTGGAATTGGCCTGGAAAGCATTTGTCTAACATTTGGAATTTAGCGGCTTTATGTTTGATGTGGTGCCTTTGGAGGGAGCGAAATAGGAGGACCTTTGAGGACATGGAGAGCTCAGACGACCAGTTATTGGCCTCTTTTAGTGGCTCTCTGTTTGATTGGTCTAGGGCTTAGGGACTCACCTCTAGTGATTCTCTTTCTATGTTCCTTAGCTCTCTCCTATGTACTTAGTTATCTTTTCCTTTCTTAATCTTTTTACTCTTTCCTTTCCCTTTGTACTTCTCTCTCTGCCTTATGTTTTTCTGCATAAGGTAGTGTTCTTGAATATATATCTTTATTACCTATCAAAAAAAAAAAAAGAAGTAAAATGGCCATCAAAATATTTGAAAACGTATCTAAAAGAGTTTTAAAACTAAAAATCAATAGTGATGCAGCGAAAGGGTTGTAAAGAAATGTGTGTAGAGATTTGGAAAGAAAGAGCATAACCAACCTTAACCACCTAAGGCTACTTGGAATCACCACCAAGCTAGAGAGGAAAATATCAATTCAATTTTATTCATCAAATTAAACATGCCAATAATGTTTCCTCTAGGGTCTATAAATAGGGTTCCAAATTATGTAAAATAAGTAAGGAAAGTCAAATCATACTTAAAATAGCAATCAAATCCCCTTACAATCCTCAAAATAAATTCAAATTCAAATCCCATAATCTCGACCAAGGGAATTTGTTATCTTTAATCCAGTGACTGTACCAAGTCTCCCAGGGTGGGAGAGACTCGACCCCATTGAGTATAGCTATGAGAACTCTTGCAAGTCAGGGTCAAGCTACTGCAATTATGTCGTGAATGGTGACTAAGTTCACCGTCAGCACAGATAGAGGGTTAAGGCTCAGGTTTGTGGTTTGAGGTTAGGTGGTTGGAGTCACAGGGTGAATTCTTGCTGGATTGCCTGCATTGGTGACCAGTATAGATTTCTTTTATGCCTTTGATACCATGTTCTTGGGAAGTGTGTTTAGGGTTCATTAATTTACGCTGACATACGTATATATTATTTATATGTGGAAAATTGCACTAATATCACAATATTACCCCTATTACATACATTCTTATAACAAACCTTTTTTTGGTAAATAACAAACTTTATCCTTAAATGTAACGGAAACTATTTCAAAAGTTTTCTAGCCATTATGTTATTACGCCCCTGTGGACATCAATAGGTTGTTCCATGGCACCAACTTCCCCGCATACTACAAAAACATTGTACTTGGATTTAAGCTCAAGCATTGGTTCCTGCTCAGTTACCAATGCCTTTTGAATCCTCATCCACACCACAGTATTGTTATTAGTAAAGAATTCCCAACAGGTTATCACTGGGTTTCAACTCCCATCTTGAAAGTGTCTAACAATCCTTGGATTTCAATGCAACATACCTCCAATCCATTCCAAATAATCTGCAACTATTTCTCTCTTATTTACAGCTATAGAAGTGATTTAGGAAGAAGTTTTCCGGAGGGGCCTCCCTGCAAGCCTGTAAAAAAAGAACCTCCTCTCATTCCCACCTGAACCAAATATTTTCAACAAATTCAACCTACCTACTTCTAATGACTTTCAGTAACTAACCATGTACTCCTTACCCTACTTGTAGTCCACCCTGCCCTCCCTTCCCCATACTTCTAGTGCACCACCCTCCTCCAAAGGCTAATCTTGGGCCTTCATAATGGGGCCTTCCTGGGGACAACCAATGTCCTAATTGCCAAACCTCCCATCTGGATAGGAGAGCAAAGTTCTCCTACTTAACTAAGTGATATTCCTTTGTTGAATGCACAATTAAGTATCTCTCACATCCCATATTTTGTCTCACTACATATTTCCCACTTACATAATTTTTTTTTTCCCCTACTTCTTTTGGCTGTTCATTTGAAGATTTCTTGTGGCAAAGTGAGCTATTGACTGCACATGCTTCTATATCTGTCATTCAGCCCCAGTCAAAATGTTATGCTGAAAAAAAAAAAAAAAAAAAAAAAAGGAGAAGATTGCTTTGTTTAAAATTTTCACATAATCAACTGTGTCATTGAATAATTTATTAGATCTTTATTGTATTTATTTTTTTCATTGCTTTTGTATATGTAGCTCATATTAAGAATATTGCACGTCAATGATTTGAAGTCTTGCATTTAGAAAAGCAGATGTTGACATTTTCATCTTCTTTATTATCACAAACTCATTTTACCTTTTGCAATATATTTGATGCAGTGGAAGCACCATTGTTGGAATTGGTTCCCCAGATCCTCCACAATTTGTATATGATGATGAAGAATATCATGATGTGTTTTTGTCAGGTGAGCCTCGGAAAAGAATGCCTCATAGTTGAACACTTGTCTTAAAAATGTTTTTATAGCCTTAAGTCAATACCTAACTTCTATGAAGTACAAAAATTCATCTAAAATTTTTTTTATTAAATCATTTTGAGGAATATGCTCAAGCTACCACATCAGTTATAGGATTCATCTTACATTGTTGAGTTTCATATAAATAAGGGTAGATTTATTTGAAATCGAATTAGATGAGTTTTTTATCCCAGGATATGGACTTGTGTATGCATTTATATTTGGGTCAAAAATGGAACATGTGTTGAACTTTGACATAGTGATGTGATGATCCAGATTATTAACTATGAACACAATCAATCCTACTGTGATTGGTGAAAGCAATTTATTCTTCACACTTTTTACCCCTTTTCTTTTGTGTTTTTGTGCAATCATACATGGTTTCTCATGGATACTCTCAGATCCATTCTGTTTCGAACCTCAGTTAAATTTTTAGTGGGGTTACTGAAATCTGCTTGCTTGTTTGATAGAATGATGGCCAAGCCTCTTCATGGCATGATACAGCAAGCTTTAATTAGTTGTATGCTGGTGTCAGCAATGTAATGACTCATACACTGACATCCTATTGTTACAATATTTTAAGAGGTCCATTTATTTCTCAAGGAAAGATGTGAGAGGAAAGTGTATTTTTACAATGTACATTTACACTCAACTTAGAAAAGACAACTGCTGAAACGGAAATTTGTCACTTCCTGGGCAGCTTGTTAAATCAGAGTTCCCGATAGACTTAAATAGTATGAGCAATTTCCAATGTTTATGGTTAACAAAATTGAACCAATATCCTAAAATTTCCCTTCCCTCTCCAGTTGTTTATATGCTTGCTTAAGAAGATGGTACTTAATTCAGTGTTCTTTTTAAATGCAGAGGCAAACTTTCTTACTCGTGAAGCAAATCAGTGGTACAGAGAACCTGCATCAACAAGTGCTAGTACCTCACCCTCCAATTTTTCCCGGTCTATTGAGTAAACAACTTTTTGTAAGATGAGAAGAAAATCATGATATTTGTATCAGTTAATAATGCAAAACTCTAATTTGTGTTTGCCTTTCTTCTGTAAATGTTGTTTGGTTAAAAATGACTTTGATCATGCATGAGTGGTAACAGTAAATGTTTGAACCGTGCATTGGTCATCTTGTATAAAGGCATACCAAAATTCAGTAGTGGTTGCATTCCTGTACTTTTTCTCTCTTCTTTTTGAGAAGTGACTGTCTTGTCTGATTTTTTGATGGGTTGTGTCAACCTTGTACCATAGACCATTGAGAATATGTACTGTAAATCTGATTACCAAAGGAAAAACAGAATTAAGACATCAATAGCAGCTTATCAAGGAAAACTGAGTGTTCCATTCAACAGAATCTGCAATTTCAGGGAGCATGATGAAGGCATTTTGGAGCCAGTTGCCATACCCTTTTTCCTTTGTTTGGTTAGTAATCTGCCCTCCACTCATAAGGCACCTAAGGCAGACAATTTATCTAACTCCACAAAAATTCCACGAATGCTTCCAGGTCGAATGGTATGGGACAGATGATGAGAGACTCTTGTTGAAATAGGGACACAAGAAGGTGAAAGAGCGGACTCCAAAGGTGCTTTTATTTCTGCGCTGTTTCTAGTTCGTCAAAGGTCAAGTGGGCATGTAACAAGACTGGCCAATGTAATTGCTGCATACAGGGGTATCTGGCAGCAAAAAGAAAGAGGCTTGTGCTCAAGGATCATGTGCACCAAGTGGACCTTAGATGCTTATCCCTTTCTTTTTGCTGCCACATATCCCTATATGCAGCAATTGCTGATACTCACTAATCAATATTTGTATTAGTGAGGATGTGTACTTGGGATGTTCAACATCTGTTCAGTTTTTTTTTTTTTTTTTTTGGTTTGATAGGATCGTCTGTTCAGTTTTTTATCCATTAATGAGGAATCGTACGTAAGCCTCTATTAAAGGTTTTATTAAGGCTCTAAGAGAGGTTTAACGGCAGTTCTAGATACTGAAACTGCTTACGTTTTTTTTTTTTTTTTTAACGGGTTTAAGCTCTCTCTCTCTCTCTCTCTCTCTCTCTCTCTCTCTCATTTGTTTGTTTTAAACAATGCAAGGGAAAATAAAATCAAGCAAATGATGCTTTGATGTTTTCTTTCACTAAAAGCTTATCCACCAACAATATAACAAACACCATAGCATCGTAAGAACCAACAATGATCAAATCCACGCACATATTTTTTTGGGTCTTCCTTTTTTTTTTTTTTCTTTTTTTTTTTTCCATTTTATTCATTAAAACCCTTTCCCCTCGCCCATTACAGAGATGGAGAAGAAACAAACCGTCTGGATAAACTAAAAATATCTTTCCCTTCAAAGGGGGAACTCCACTCCCTAGAACCAGAAGCAGATGTATCAGATGTGACCACTCCACTGTCCTGCAACCCTGCTATTGACACACCATTTGTGATAGGCACTGATCTCATGGCTGGCTTAGCACTAATTCCTGAAGTATTTGAATCATATATGTGGGAAGTATTTGAATCATATATGTGGGTATTGTTCCTCGTAAAAGAAGGCATACCTAGCCACAACCCATTGGGACCTGGAGTAGACAAACCTCTATCCAAAGTCCAGTCTATGCTTGAGTAATCCAGGTGCGACATTAAGCCACCAGTGCTCCAGTCTACCGGAGAAGATGCCCCTGAAGAGCCAGTTGAACCCAACCCAGAGAAGAGTCCAAGAGACGAAGCAGCGGCAAGTGTAGGAGATGCACCTGTTCTACTCCATAAACCATTCCCTCGACTGGATCCTGGGGAATCTACTGGGTTACTGCTGGGAATATACTGTTGCTGTTGCTTATATTGAAGTTGATGGTACATCTGATTTGAGCTCAGATTGTTTGGACTAAGACTTCTAGTGCTAGGAATTTGCTGCAAAAAGCCATTGGGTTTCATAACTTCGACGCCATTAGTAGGATACCAACTGGCAGCTGTTCCGGGAGGTGATGAGCTCATGCTAGTGGTTGGAATCTGCTTTGTATTGAGAGGCTGTGGCCGCTGCATCATTTTAACTGGTTCCCTCACTGTTCCAGGCTGAAGATTCTTGAATTCATTTCCAATGGCCACATAGCGGGGTTCTGTCTTGGCTGGCGGAGTTGACACCTGCAATGGCGATGCCAAAGAATAGGAAGCTGAAGGATTTAATCCACCATTTGGCCACCTTTTCTCTGCTGGCATCGCAATTTGTTGGGGTTTTCCCCAATCCAACTTTGGTTGACTTCTCTTCAAAAGCTGCTGCACATTTTTGTTCCCAGGTTCTGAAGACCCTACAACTGTAACTGCAGCTTTTGTGTAGTTGAAATCCTTGTCATCTCTTTTCTGTTGTATTGTAGGAAGATTTGGTTTCATTTGTAGTCTCATGTTAGCAGCAGCAACTGAAAACTTGCCATTAGTAAGAGTAGGAGGATCACCAGTTTCTTCTGGTTTAGGTGGAGCGGATGGTGGATCTTCCTTCATTGCTTCTAAAGTTTCTGCCGCCTTGTCAAGATCACCCTCACAGGTAACAACAGCTCTTTCAACTTCCTGCTTTGAGCACTTGTACCTTGTTTCCAAATCTGCAATCCGAGCAAGCTCTTCTGATATGTCAATTTTCAGATTACTCCCAGCAAGATTTTGATCCCTATGATTTTCTGCTTCTTCACCACCTTCAAACAGCCAATTTACCGACTGCTCTACTTTACCTTCATTCAGTATGAGGGCCATTGTTGCCCTCTCGTGTGGAAATCCCATTATCACAAGCTGTTGAGCAAGTGCTTCAAGCTTTCTGGACATGAGATAGCCACTGCAACGTTCATGCAATTCCTGAGCTCGCCTCTCCTTTTGACGCTGATGCTTCCTTTCGTTCTTCTGGCGGATTTTCTCTCGTTTGTCACCATCAGCACCTGGTATTGTTTCTTGCCGGATGGGAAGATTTGATGATTTTTCTTTATGGTCTTCTGACTCGCCAGACCAGCTACCATTATTGGAGACAGAGTCGTACTCAACCCCAGCTACAAGCAAGCCTCCAGGATGCTCATCTGTCTCATCTATGTTCCCAAAGCGACCATTAGTGTGAAGAGGTGAAGCTGAGGATGTTGGTGACATTTCAAGGTTGTGGAATGTTCCCAAGAGTGGATTGTATGCACTAGCTGGGATACCACTACCTGCATTAGCAGGTACCGAAGACTTTGCAGAAGGCTTCTGGGGTTCCTTGCTGGCCTTTTTGTCCTTGGACTTAGATCTGGAAGCTGGAGACATCTTAGGAAAACAAGAATATTCCTGCAATGGTCAAGATAATAATTTATTATGAAGCAAATTTTACAAATTTATAAATTACTTGCTCCAAAGTTCTTGCAGTACCAACAAGATTCACGACATTAGTGCAGTGTGTGTGAGGGAGACGATGCGGAGGACGAATTCGGGGATCAAGAAGGTGCCATATATCAAATTATATAATTTCTCTCTTCTATTGATACTGAACCATATATCCACATCGGTATGAACGCATTATTAAAGCATCCATACAAAATCAATACTTGCATATGAAAGAAAATAATTCTGGAAAGTACCTTCATTCGTGAGTTAGTCTCACTCCAAAAACAAAACAAAACAATTTGAAACCAGTAATGATTTTTTCCCCTTTCAGTCAGAGTAGTAACGAACCTGAACTCCCCAAAAAAAGACAAATTTCTTCCATGACATAACCTTGAATCTTATCTAGACTTATTTGAAGGGTTAAAAATAATTAAGTTTCATATGAGAGATGTCCCCTAAAAAGGGGACATTCCCCTTCTGCATTGACACAACACAGGTATAATCAGTTTTTTTATAGGTAATTGAAGAATTTAATTGAATTATTAAGAACAGTATACACCCCATGTAGACAGGGAGTGTGCTAGGGATGCTAAAAGTACCATCGAAAATGACATAAATCCAGAAATTCCTTCAATAGAAAAGGAGTTTCCAATCAAAGCAGCCATCGAATCATACATGAAGCAGTGAAAAATCAGTTCTAACTCTAACCGCAAACTCTTAATCCCTTCAAAGGTATGTTGGTTTCATTCTCTCCAAATAGTCCACATGAGGCATCATGGAATTTCCCCCAAGTCTGTAAAACAATGTCTGCCAAAACTGCCTTTCCAACAACCCAACAAATCCACTACCCTCTTAGGCATAACCCACTGGAGTCCATACAATTAAAATACCAAAAACCATAGGCTTTGCACATAATCACCATGAAGAAGCAAATGGTCGATAAACTCCCCATTGTTCTTACACTATTAAACATGCAACACCACTCTACAATACAAATATTTCTCTTTAGCAAGTTATCCATGGTATGAATGTTTCCACTAGCAGCTGTCCACATGAAGAAAGCTACTTTGGTAGGAACATTAACACTCCAAATGCTTTTCCATGGGAGAAAAATGAGGGTTTTCAAGAGCCTTGTAATAAAACCCCAAACATATTGCTCCTAGTGTGAGTCTAACACATCCAGTCTTCCCCACCCCTAATAATTTTAGTGGAATAGGGAAGGCTAAGAAAGGATTGTAAAATGACAACTCCCAGTCATGGACAGCTCTAGTGAACATATTGTCCCAATGAATAGCTCCACTAGTCCATCTGGCCTACCACAGAAGCCTCCTCATCTCAGGCTATTCAAAATCGGTCAGGAAGAGCCTCATTAAGAATCCCCTCCCCACACCATGGATCATGCCAAAATACAAAAACAATTGCTCATTTCAAACTTGATTAGTTTAGGAAATCTGTCCCAACCATTGCAAATATGTTTCCAGAGGGACACCCCATAGGGTTCATTGGTTACCCCCGAAACACAGCTGCCACACTCAAACCCAAATTTTTTTTATCTATCAAAGTTCTCAATAATGTGTCTTTTTCAATGGCATAATGCCAAAGCCACTTCCCAAACAAAGCACTATTAGGACATCCAAAACTTCTAATGCAACTTCCATATTGAATTGGCTCACAAACTATCTTCCAATTTACCAAGTAAAACTTAAAATCATCTCCTATCCACCCAACAAAAAATCTCTTTGTAATTTCTCTAAGCGGCTAGCAATGCTAACAGGGATAGAAAATATGTGGGCAAATTTGAGAGCGTACTCTTTATTAAGGTGATTCTATCTCCTTCTGACAAGTAAAGCTCCTTCCATCCTTCTAACTTCTGTTCCCATATCACTTTGGACTTGCAACTAGCCCCAAATAACAACCCCAAGCATTTCGTAGGCAGAGCAGATATCTTGCACCCATTAATGTGAGCCCAAACTGCTATCTCTAGAACCTCTCCAATTGGGATCATCTGAATTTGCTTAAATTAATCTTTAAACCAGATACGGCTTCAAAACACGACAAAGCACATTTCAAATGGCAAAGTTATTCTATATCATTCACACAAAATACCAAAGTATCATCCGCAAATAAAAGATTTGAAATCATCAGCAACTTGATTCTCCTTCCAGCCACTCTAAAACCCTGAATACACTGCCCATCTACTGCCTTTGTTATCATTATCAATTATTTTCCGATTAGCATTATAGTTGTTCAGAGATAAGTTCCTTTTACAATATAATAGTTTATCACAACTAGACCTAATACTGCAAACAGCCTTTATGTTTCACAGAATTTCAGCTGTCCATAAATTATACTGCTTCCTACTTCATGTTTTAATATGAATCAAACATATCTTCCAAATTTTGTGAAGTACATAATTTGATCAATGCCCAACAGATTAGCTTCCTCATGCTTCGCTGGATTAATCAAGTTAACAACATGGAAAGTATACTAACATGCCATGCACTATTAAGATAACACAAGCTATGATGAATATTCGAACAAAAAATGAGAACTCGTCTTACCCAAATTTAAAAACCATAATACTGAAGCATTTTGCCTAAACTATGTTTTAAGAATTACAGAAAAAATAAGTAGATGAATTCCAAATTGTAGAAATAACCTTTCAATGTCTTTTTTAATCAGTAAGTTACACACGATCTCAGTGGGTCTTGAACCTACGACCTCAACCTCCATCCCATTAAAATGGGAGAAGGAAGTGCCAGTGGAGATATTCATTGGCCAAAAAAAAAAAATCCTTTCAATATCTATAACTCATTTATCAACTTCTGGGGAAAAGGATCACCCTTTTAATGATAAAATAGCATATAACAAATGGGAAAAAGATTTTCTAAAGGCACTAAAGAAGCAAGAACATAGTGATACACTGAGGTCGCAAAGGCTAAAAGAGAATAGTTTGTTGTGGTCCCAACTCCCAAGGGAAGGAGAGAGGGAAGATTTAAACCAATGACCTCCCCTAAAAAAGAAAAGTATAAAAGAGCATCCTATGATACTACTGAAAATAGGGGCAATTATCTTGCTAAAATTTTCATGGTGCAAGGACATTCAAAGTATAACCCACTGAAAATTAATTACCAAAGTCTCTCTTTGCAGACCCTAAGATATAGTAAGGAACATAAAAAGGGAAACAATAAATCAACGCTGCCTGTCTTCATATTAACCACTGATCAAAACGCATTTGCTCTCAAAATATTTTTATTCCATCTAATCTATTGATAAACTAGTCCGTGTAAAATGTGTGCGCATGTGAGAGAGAGAGAGAGAGAGAGAGAGCTATACAAAAACTAGCAATCAGTATTCAGTAAGAGAGATATAAAGTTGAAAATTATTAACATAAATGTCAAATCAATCTACTACGGTACGACCACTCAGACTAATTTCCATAAGTCAACAAACAGACATAGCTCTATTTATATTCTTTATTGGTATGATTAACCAAATAGACCAACAACCCCTGCATAAACAGATGTTCTAAAATTATCTATAATTGGAAAGATTAGGCTAAGACCTAAACCCCACACCTTTATAAATGAGAACCTTCAAAAATATTTGTCGCATAATAATTAACTTCTTAAATTCTTATCCCATGCTTAGGGATACATATGAAGATTTACGCAAGTGTTCTCTAGTAAAATCCTCTCGTCAACAAAGCAGCATAATTTTCATTCCTGGGAGTCAGGCCAGAACATGTTTTAAGAAATGGTTTTACTTGCTAAGCAATTAAGATAATTGAGACCCAACAAGCTCTAACTCAAATGGCAACCCGTCCCCTTGCAAGTACAGGGTGAAGGGTGACGTAGAAAATTCCAAACCCAACAAGTGCATAAGGTAATTGAGCATCCATTTGAAAAAAAAAATAGTAATCTCAAAATACTCAACATCATGTCTGCTTCTCTTATTCTGTTTTCAGTTGTTTTTGTTTGCTGTTTTTTGTGTTCACCATCATGAACACCTGTGATGGCTGTTTGCGTTTTTCTTGTTGAATAAAAGTCTTATTACTTATCAAAAAAAAAAAAAAAAAGATGGACATACAACACATGCAATACAGGTATGGTATACAGCAACTGCTAACTAAATTCAAAGAAGCAAGTCACAGTTCTAAGTGAGCACTTCTTAACCTGAAGCGTTGCTCTTCTTGAGGTCTAATATGTTGTTCATGTTTCATTAAATCAACTCCCCAAAAGCGTCAGGGCAACTTGTGTGTTTGGATCAGTGTAATTTTGTTAGCTTATTTTTGTTTAAAAAATTGGCTGTGTAAAATACCTAGCCAAAATAAACTCATCCAAAAATTGGCTGTGTAAAATACCTAGCCAAAATAAACTTATCCAAACATAAAGATGCCCAAGTTGGTGATATTTTGATTAATCATGTTATGATAAAATTGTGATACACAACTTTGATCAATAGCATGGCAACGCTCAAATATGTAAAAAGCAGGGTCCAAAGACCATAAGAAGGTACCATCAGTACTAAGAACTCAACATACACAAACTTGTGAACACCCAGCGACATACATACACAGACTTCTCACACTAATCATATAAAAATCAGAAATCTCAGACCAACACTCACATGGCCTGACTAGTTGCTGATGTTTCCTCTTCCACCATAAATTTGTAATTGACAATCAAATACTCCATCCAAGTGGTCAAAATCTTCTTGTGGCTGCTCATTACCAGTAAAAGCAGCAACATCTATGGACCGTTGACCAAGGTCATGAAAAGGAACATTCCCAAATTAGGTACGACAAAAATAAACTAGGGTCATCATCAAAGTAACAGAATCCCATACCTTGAACAACTAATATACAGACCTCATAGCATCTGCTTTCAGTGTCTGCCAAGCATTACATTGGTTGAAATAAAAGTTTCAGCATACTCCACTTGTGTGAACAACCAGACATACTTAACACACCTTAAACAAGATATTATATGATTATTCACTCATAAAACAACAGCTTGTTGCAGCAAGATGTTTGGAATTTCTGAGGATAGATTTTATAGCTTACCCAACCATGGGTAAAAAAAATTGAAACAAAATAGAAACGACATCTACTGAAAATTTTGACATGCAACATTATAAAAGTTGTCGATCAACCAAGGTGAGGGACAATGGTTAGCTACTTCAGGCTTAGGTAGCAATATTCTTTACCCACACAAAAAAAAAAAAATCATGTGCCATATAACCACATTTTAGGAAACACTAAGATACCAACTTAGCAACTTTTGGATAAATTTTTCTAACAAAGAATTGAAAATGATAAATGCTACATCCACAACATTTTCACAACAATTTCACAACAAACCCTAGGTGGCATGTTTTTACTGGTTCTAATTTGGGCCGACCACTTAAATTATTTTCTTGCCTACCAGTAATTGCCAGGTTACCACCTAGGATTTGTTGTGAAATTGTTGCGAACGTAGCATTACTCGTTGAAAATTTATTCTTTCGCAAAAACATTCGTGCCCTATAAAAATATGTTTCCATAAATTCCTAAAAGGCACTAACACTATAAAATACGACTTGAATCCTTTACTACCAACCATGTGGCTCGCTACCAATATCAAGAACTTATAACAAACAAATAATTGGAATTATATATCTAGGCTTGGAGTGATTGCCCGTTATTTTTATTAATAAGCAGAGTATGCACAATTGCAATATCCAGAATCATATTTATCACAAAAAAATAATAATAATAATAACCAGAATCATAATAATTGAATAAAACAACACATGTTTGGTTATTTGGAGACATTGCCAAGAACATACAAGTGAAAATAAGCAATGACTACTGAGTCTGTCAGAGTCGGCCAATTCAAGAAAAAGCTAAGAATATTTCACGCAGGTAGATCCACAGGAACAATTGAAGTCAATTGTCAAAATCTCAAAGAAACAAAATCAAAGAATCGAACACAAGCAAAGCGGAAATTGAAAAAAAAAATTATAATAATAAATTCGAAATTTTCATTAATTCATTTAAATTAAACGACATGGAAAACGAATCGAAGAATTTAGAATTTACAGAAAGAGATCCAAAAAAAAAAAAAAAAGCGATTTGGTGAGAGAGAGAGGGAAACGAAGCAACGAACCTGTGAGTTTGGTAGCAGATCGATGTAGGGATCGCGGTTCACTGGTTAAGAGCTTCTTCACACACAGAGAGACCGAGCGAGCGAGCGAGAGAGAGAGAGAGAGAGAAAGAGAGAGGGAGATAGGTCTTTCGAGGCTCAAACTGTCCGTAATAGAATTAGGGTTTTTGAAAATAATTAAAAAAAAAAAGGGGAAAATGAAAAAAAGAGAGATTTTGCGATTGTCTGAAAATACGTACTGGTATGTCTTTTCACTTTTTATTCAAATTGCCACCTCGCCTTTCCTTTTTTTTCCCCTCTTTTTTCTACTTTTTCTTTCCTTTTTTTATAATTATTTTATTATTGATCCAATAGCGAATAGCGCGTTAGTTAATAAATCATTTTAAAAAAAATTTATTCTACTCTAGAAAATGTAAAAAAGTGAGGCTTGTATCCATTGTCATTTTCATGTCAAATTCGTATCGTGTCTAGTGCAAAATGGCACTAGACACAAGCGATATTCTATCTGTAAAAAAAATAATAAAATAAAAAACTGAATAATTTTTTTTCCTAATAAATTTTAAAAAATATTTATTAAATCAATACTTTTAAGACATCTGTTAATTTTTCCCTTTTTATTGTTTTATTGTTATCTATACTACTATTTAAAGTTTTTCATTTCTGGAGTTTAACTTTCAAATGCCAAAAATATATCTATCTTAGTCATTTACAAGTTTTCAATTAACAGAATAAATACGTAAAATAAAATCCAAACTTTAACGACCCACAGTTAGGGGCAGCTCCACTTTTAAGTTAGGATGGTTATAGGACCACCTAACTTACAAAAAAAATGTTTATATATATATATATATATATATATATATATGTATGTATGTATGTATGTATGTATCTATACACACCAAAGAAATTATATACTAAATTAACCTATTTTAACCACTACGACTTAAGAATCACAAGAATTTGAGTTCAACAAAAATAAGAGTAATGTTATATTCATAATATTTTCACAATAATTTCTCAACAAATCATATATCGTAAGTTGTTACTAATTCTAATTTGAGCCTAGTATTGATATCACTTTTTTTCCCACCAATAACAGTTTATTACATAAGATTTATTGTGAAAAATATTATGGATGAAATATTATTCCAAAAATAATTTTGACCCCCCAAAACATAATCCTTAACCCTTTAAAAAAATAAATAATAACAATAAAAATTAGCCCAAATAATAACAAAAATAACCCAAAAAAAAAAAGACTAAATCGAACACAAGTAAACAAATTATTCAACAAAAAATTTATTCAAAAACAAAATAGAAATCCATAATCATTCAAATTTGTAACTTGTTTAACCCATTACCAAAAAAAAAAACTCTAATTTCTTTTTTTTTCTTTTAAAAAAATGTATCAAGAGAAACATTGTGGTTATGAGTTCTTCATGGCGTTGTCGACAATTTTGCCCTCTTTAGCTTTAAAATCACAACAATTTGCTCTCTTTAACGACTCAGTTCACATTTGTAGCAAATATCATCTCTCTCTCTCTCTCTCTCTCTTCATTTTTTCTCTTTTCTACTATCATTTTAGACTCTCTCTCACTCTATAACTTTCATCTCAGTATTCTCAGTTCCGCTTTATCTCTTATCAATCCTTTTTTTTTTTAATTTTATATTTGTTAGTAAAAAGAAATTGTATTACTTATTTTATTTGCATTTTTTTTTTGTGACATTGATATAATCAAATTATCTTTTTATTAGATATTATATAATTTAAGCCTTATTGACCACCCTAAAAATATTTCTAGAGCTGCCACTGCCCATTAACCCACGTTTGCTTCGGTAATTTAAAAGGCATTTTTGCCAATTAAGCTAATTTTACAAACATATTAGTTATGTGACTACTTTTTGGAACTTGAGTCCAATGTGAAGAACTCGAGTTTTTGAAACTCAAGTTCCACTAAAAACTTAAAAAAATAAATAAATAAAATTTATCTTATGATTTTTTCCATGGAACTAGAATCTTAGAGTTCCAAAAATGGTCACACAACTAATATGTTTCAATTTTGGTTAGATAACTAAAATATTTGCAAAATTAGCTAACGGGCTAAAAAAACCTTTACATCCCAATATCCTCCTCATCTCTTAATCCTTCTTTGTGTTTGTTTACTGGGTTGAGTTTGCAAAGTCATCCAATATAGTATTTCCTTTGCACGACTTATTGTGCCAAATTCTCTTCATTTTTTTTTTCTATTTAGATTTTAGAATTTTGTCATATAATTTTTTGAGAAGATTGTGGCAATTGGGAATAGCCTCTGAGTTTGTCCATTGGTTTTGTCCATTTGTTCCTATAATTCTCTGAATTTTTATTTTTAAGTTTGTGTATTTTGAAAATTCCAAAGTTATTATCATGAAGCAGTTACTATGTTATTCTGTTTCTCCACATCCTTATTCCTGACATCTCTTTGTTTTCTCCAAATGGGGAATGTGCATTTTTTTTTTGTATGGCTTCTACATGTTCAATTGTAGAGCGCTGGCTGTAAAACTCTAATCAATATAGAAAATCAAAGGAGCAAGACCTGCAAGCGTGTTGATAGTGTGCTTTCATTGTTACACCCACCTGTGCTTACATCTATGTTTTCCTTTTTCATTACTTGGTTTCAATTTGATTAGTTCTTTGTGTTGCAATTGTTTCTAGTATTTGTTTTGATTTTCTCTCATTCTTTGAACTGCCATCTCCTAGAGTTTGCTACACATTTGCCAATGTGCTTAAGAGGTCTGTGACTGAATTCACCCATTTCAGGATGCAAGGGAGATGGAACGCATGGTTGCATGCACTCCAAACAACAAGATCATCAATTGCTATCATAAAATTTCATAGATTGCCACCCAAAAAAAAGCACACACACACACACACAAATATTTCTCCTTCCTTTTTCTTTTTCATTAACTCACCCCCCCAATTTACATGTTAAAGTGGCCAAGTGAGAAAAAAAATGGTTGGATTCATGTGAATGTAACTATACACCACTTCAACTAATTCTAAGTTATGTAATTAAGTGTATCAGTTATATTGTTTAAAAAAAAAATTGACAATTGCTGGGCCAACAAATAAGATAATGGCCCAGCTGGAAGCCAAAAATAATGCATAATATATAGTAGGCTCTTCCACATTCCTCGATTAAGCGTATCACATGCCTTTTTTTTTTCTTTTTTCTTTTTTCTTTTTTTTTTCTTTTTTCTTTTTTTTTTTCTTTTTTTTTTCTAAAGATCAATATTTTTCATTGATCACAATTAGGGTTGATACATTTTCCAATCACAAAATACCTAAAGGTGTAATAAGAGAAAAAAATTAATTCAGCCACAAACACATACATCTCATCACTCCCCTAAATATTTTTTTGTGACTGGAAAATGCATTAACTCTAAATTATAATGAATGAAAAGTATACGCACGTACTTCTGTGAAGCTAATAAGTGTGCGGATGCTCTAGCGCGTAAAGGTCTGGGCCTTCAGCAAGATTTTGTTGTATTTGAGAGTTCGCTTGTGGACATTTCTTTGCTTTTGTATTTTGACCAAATTGGCATGTACTATGAGAGGATTCATTCTCAAATAGTTGGTTTTCTTAGTTAGTTTTTAATGCAATTCTCTTATTTTCCAAAAAAGAAAAGAAAAGTATACGCACGTGAATACTTTTTCTACGTTGAGAGAGAGAGAGAGAGAGAGAGAGGTCTAAGGTCACCGCCACCATCAAACTACCGTACCGCCACCAATTTATTTGATTTGGAAATTCAATCTTAAATGATACATTTTACAATGATTTTTTTTACTCTATAAACCTAAATGGTTTTGTTTGAGAGAAAAAACTGTAGGATTTGTTCAATTTATTTAAATTCTGAAATTTGAAAGTATAATGTTAATTTCTTTAAACATTTTGGTAGAAATTTATCTTTTAAGCAATGATTTTGCTGTTCTCAGTGTTGGATTTTTTTTTTCCCTTGGGGTTTGCATGTTTTAAATTGTCAAATTTGAAAGTATAATGTTCTTTGTAAAGCTCATTTTCTAGGTTTTGGTAGAGATTTATTTCTTAAGATATTTTGTCGTTTACACTTTACAATGTCTAAATAAACATTGAGCTGCATAGGGACTCTAATGGTTCCTAAATCTTCCTATAGAGCTGTTGGGAAATAACTTAAATAAGGAAGATCTCATAATCCTAACATTTGTAATACTATTAAAAAAAAAATTTAAAAGGATACAAACGTTGCCTTGGAAAATTCAGCTCCCCTACAAGAAATTTCTTTAAAAGAAGAAGAAACATGTTTCCAGTCCACTTTTAATGCATACATTTCCCCCCTTTTGTTTAAGAAATTAAAGAGGAGAGAGTAAATCATCCTTGAAGACCTAAGCCATGAACACAATCTGGGGAATTGATTAAAGCATTCCACAGTAGCCAATTGTGGGGGGTTTGGAAGTGGCACCATTGTCAAAACAAGCCCAAGGAGTGACCGTACCCAACCCACCTCCAAACTAGGCTTGACCCAGCTGAGATACCCAATATGTTCTATGAACAAGTAAACCCGAGGAGTATTCCACACTCGAGAAGACACCATAAAGGGTGTTCCATGGGAGTTGAGGGGGAAGCCACCTAAATTGAGAACCAAAGAACTGAAGAAGGCTGCAATGACAAATGCAAGTGAGAGGGAAAGGAAGCTTCCAATAAAGCAACCATTACCTCTGCATTAAATACATTGTAACAACCCAACCTGCCACATTAATGGTACAATGACACATAAATAGTGCCCACACAACCTGTGCCTTACTTAGCCACCACCAGCAATGCAAGGATGGGAAAAGTATCTAAGGAAAGATTAGCTGCCCTCTAGTGGAAGGCTAAGGCTCCGTTTGTTTTGGTGGTAAATGATTTCAGGAAATCATTTACCACCTGACCCATGTGTTTGGCAAGCAAAGGAAAATTCAATTTCCGGAAAATATGCCTTATCTTTGACCAAATTTTCACCTTTGACCCGGAAATGGTTTTACGTTCCTATTTTACCTTCAAACCATTTCCGGGTCTCACGCAGCAACACAGACATGCAGAGAAGAAAAGAGAGCCACTGCACTTGGTGAGAACGAAAACCAGCAACAACACGATCAATAGCCAAGAACGCAAAAAAGAAAGAGAAATCCAGACGCAGCAGTCTGATCCAAAAAAAAAAAACCAAAGCCAGAACAACCTAGAACGCAGAACGCAGCAGTCCGATCCAAAAAAAAAAAGAGAAACCCAGAACGCAGCAAGAACCCAGCAAGAACGCAGTCCAATCGACGCAATCCGATCCAGTCCAAGAACCCAGTCCGATCCGATTCAGTCACAAAACCCAGTTCGATCCACGCAGCGAGAAAGAAGCTCCGATCGCTCTGCCTCCACGCATCGAGCTCCAGATCGCTCTGCCTCCACGCATCGATCGAGCTCCTATCGCTCCGATCGAGCTCCGATCGCTCCGATCGAGCTCCAGATCGCTCCGATCACTCTGCCTCCACGCATCGATCAAGCTCTAGATCGTTGTTGTTGTTGTTGTTTTTTTTTTGGCTGAACGGATTGTTGTTGCTGGAATTTATTGTGTTTGTTGTTGTTGTTGTTGTTGTTGTTGTGTTGTGATGTTGCTGGAATTTGTTGTTGAATTGGGGTGATGTTGAAATTTTTTGTAATAAAAATTTGTTTGGATGTTGAGAAAATGTGAAAATTTTTTCGGAAAATAGCATTTTTAGAATACATCCAAACACATGAAAATATTTTCCACAATAATTTTCACTATTCAACCAAACACTTAAAAATATTTTCCTTTTCCGGAAAATAACATTTCCGAAAAATATGTATTTTCCGGAAAATGTTTTACGCGAAACAAACACAGCCTAAGATGAAAACTGGATGGTTATAAAAGGGGAAATATCCCAAGTGAATAGGGATAAAAAAAAAAAAAATAAATAAAAAACTAAAAATAAAAAATAAAAAACAAAAAACAAAAACTCAAACTCTTAGAACATAGATTGTTAATTTCTCTTAGTATAAAGGTGGTCCTTGACCAACTCGAGGAGAAAGATAAATAAGATTTTTTATCTCTTTATACATCTTTTTTGTTGACAAGTCATGGATTCAAGCTTTTTCTTTTATTCTCCAAGCTAACAGTCTAAGTCAGGAAACCCAAGTCTAAGTGTTGGTCCGCATACTCATCTCTATAAACAAATTGTATTGGGCCTAAATCCAAACCTAAACGAGCATAACAGGCCTCTCAACTTTTAGCCCGTACGCCAATAATGCATTTGTATAAATTATTATCATGTCTAGGTAGGGGGTGTGATAACTAGCTACCGTAAATGCTTGACTACTTAAGATTATTTTTTAAATTCTTATAGTATATAAACAATCAAATCAAGTGCCTTGCATAGTTGCATCTGTCCTAAATAAGTTTTGTGAGTTTGTGGGTCTGGCACTCCTATCCTATTTTGAGAGTTGGATAATACTACACACTTGGTCGCAAGACAAGTTACCAATACAACCACCACCGCGTGATTTGGTATGATAGTATGAGTCCTTGTATCGATTTACATGATACTTGACAAGAACTGAGCGGTATGAGTATTGGCATTTTAACGAATAATTGGGTCCATGATAATAGCCCTATCAAGGCCCAGTGATACACCAGAAACATTTTTTATTCAATAATAACAATAAAAAATAAAAATAAAAAACCAGTACAACGAGAACAAGAATATTTTGTCATCAGGAAAGGCATGCTAATCTACATAGACCTGCTTAGGAAATAATTTCCACGGATGCATGCATATAATACCACGCAATACAAATAAATTCTCACATTTCATGGTAAGCATAATAGCTCAACCAATGCCATATAAAAGTGAGAAAAAAAATAATGGAGGAAAACAGTGTGTGTTGCAAGTCTAGCCTCCATGACACTATCAATGACTCAAGTCTAAACAGATCTTTAATAAAACAAATCTAAGTGCATCAGTTGCTGTGATGCAATAAATATCCTTCACGGCTAATTTTGTATTTGGGTCAATCATGATTAATGGCATCATAACAAGGTCAAACAAAGCAACCTAATGATTTCTCTCCTATGTGCAAGTCAAGCACTTGTACTTCCCCTTCTATGAACTGGTTTGTAAAGCACAACCGTAACAAATTTTTGACGGAAACGGTGAGTGAAACCGAGAGCCACTACCGATCGTGGGGCTTCCCTGTTCTCAATGTAAAGATGGTTGAGAATCACATTCTGTGGTAATGGAATAGTTCCAGCAGGATCTCTGCTTGCTGGGTAGCTAAGCAAGGTGTTTTGCAAATGTGGAGGGACAACAGGTGGGTCCCGTGCCTCATCTTCATTACCAGGGTATGCATTGTTGTAACTTGAATCTGGTGAGTTTGGAACTTCGAATCCTGCAACAGTTGCTTCATCCTGCACAAAGGATTTAATTTGTTTAAGAGTCTTTTGATATTAGTAATCAAACACCCAGGTTCCATGGCTTACATGCTCTTCACCGTATTGGTTGTTCATCTTGAAACAAGAACCCAACTAACAGCAGAAAATCATCAACTGGGGAAGATTATGGTGACTGTTGTACTGATGAGCCTGGAAAGAGGGCAATTTATCTTGTAAGCATATCAAGATATACTGGTAGTGAATTGTACAATATTTACATAAACTATTTTCTACAACCAGCATATCCATTCCATTCAGCAAAACTTTCTATCAACTATTCAAAATAACCAGACAGAGATATTTGTGTTCTTGTTAGAATTTTTTCTCATAAAGATCAACACAAGGTTATTTGCTAGTGGTTTGCGTAAAATAACTTTCTTCTTTGTGTTAGAAACTTTGTTACAAAAATATATATAAAAATTTTCACACAGCAAAGGTGGAGTTCAATTGCATCCTATTATATAAAGGACATGCTATTTCTGCACTTATATTGTCTATTTCCATACCCACCTCTCACATGGAGGGTCCCAGCCATTATGTTTCTAGAAATTGTAGTTCCCTAATATAGTTTGCAATAAATTTGGTCAAAAAGCAATTAATATATATATATATATATATATATATATATTTTTTTTTTAATAATTCAATAGTTACAATGGGGGACGGAAGATTTAAACTTTAGACATATCCATTGGAAACACCAGGAGGCCCCAGTTGAGCTACAAGACACTTGGCTAAAAAGCAACTAAACAATTTTACATCATGGGATCAACAGCATTAAATCCCAAGCCCACATAACAAATCATATGTTTCTTCCCCTAGTTTGGTGATTATCATAAACAAATCAATATTACTGTAGGGAGAGGAACTTTGCCTCGCATTAGTTTTTCTTCAAACCCCCAATCTGCTCTTGCTTGCCGCTACTAACAGGGTCTCGGCTGATTTCCCTTCCTTTAGCTACTCAAATGTTTCAGTTCGCTAAGTTTGAAAAGTCCAAAGAGCGCAGACTAGCCACAGAGCTTGGATACGATTTCCCCATCAAAGATCCATGGATCACAGACGGTATCTCCCCTAGCCTTTCGCCTCTGTCAGCGTCCTTCCTTCTCAATGCCCGGGCATCCATCCAATGCATTCATTTTGATCTTGTACTAAGGTACACAGAACACCAACCCCATCTCGATGAAAAAAAGAAAACTACAAGCAACTACATCAAAAACCTCTATTCCTGATGTGAACAGATGCTTTGTCATTAGAGTGTTATAACCTTAAATAACGAGAAAGCTTTTTTGATTTGTTTACTCAACTCGTAAAGGCAAGGAAAAAAGGGACCCGCCTCGAATCAAAACGATTTCTCCTTTCTTTTCTACGCTACGAGATTTCTTCTCTTATGAAATTTCTAGTTTGATTGAGGGCGGTACACTTCTCCCCAATATGAGATAGGTTGCAGCTATAGTCAGAACTCCAACTGGGCCAATTGCCTAATGTTGACCTGAGGTAGCGAATGAGACAGCAAATGGATGGAAATTCTCCACTTAATGGCTGCTACTTCTAGCTCTAGCGCTCTTAATATCTCGAAGGTCTTGGTAGTATTCTTATTTGCTGGCCCTGCCCTTTTCTTTCTTGCTTAATGGCATCCCTTGCTTAGTTCTGCAAGCTCCTTCCTTTGTTGAGCTCTGTCATACTGCTCTTCTATCTCATTCATTGGCGCAATCATCTTTGAATTCAATAAAGAATCGCAATTTACTTTTATGAAAGATATCTCCTCCCTTTAATCTAATCAGTATATTACTAGAAGGTAAACAAGAGTTAGAGGCGGGCGCAATAGAAAGGCAGTTGGGGGCAGGCGATAGGGAGGTGCGATAGGCTTAGATCAGATGCAAGCAAGCTCAATCTCAATATGCGCATCAGAGAAGGGGGGAGTGAAGTTAGGGGGATATTGCTGATTATTATAAACAATATCAGCTTAATTCTGTAAAAATTCTATATAAAAAAAAAATTATTAGAAAATTATAATTATAAAAAATTATTAAAAAAAAAAGATTAGAAAATCACTATATTTTCCATGATAATTGGATTCATTTAAATGATTTATTCACATCCTTATCTTGAGATATATGACATTGATTGGCTCTATTCCCTTTTGATAATTTTTAATTTCTGTGGGACCATCGATCTAGCCAAAACTGCACTTTTGATCCATCTCCAATTTCATACAGAATAAACTGAGATAAAGAGGGCCACCCTCTCCTAATATTTTTCCACAAACTAGCTCCTTCTCTGCACTTTTGATCCATCTCCAATTTCATACAGAATAAACCGAGATAAAGAGGGCCACCCTCTCCTAATATTTTTCCACAAACTAACTCCATATGGACCAGAGAAGGAGCTAGAACACCAACTACCCCTATCATGACCATACTTCACCTCTATCACTTGACGCCATAGAGCATCCCTTTCTTGCCCAAATCTCCATAACCACTTCCCTAATAAAGCTACATTGAAGGTTCTCAGGTTCCTAATCCCCAAACCACCTGAAGAGAGTGGAGCACAAACCATAGACCAATTAACAAGATGAAATTTGGACTCATCCCCTAGGCCACCCCATAGAAAGTCCCTCCGAAGTCTTGCAATTCGGTTGGCCACTGAAGCAGGAATAAAGAATAAAGAAAGAAAATAAGTAGGAAGGTTTGAGAGAGTGCTTTTAATTAAAGTGACTCTACCTCCCTTTGATAAATATAACTTTTTCCGACCTGCTAATTTTCTTTCCATCTTCTCTAGAATTGGATTCCAAATTGTCTTGTCCTTGAATTTTGCCCCCAAAGGAAGACCCGAATATTTCATTGGAAGAG
Source organism: Quercus variabilis (assembly GCA_030445155.1). Lineage (NCBI taxonomy): Eukaryota > Viridiplantae > Streptophyta > Magnoliopsida > Fagales > Fagaceae > Quercus > Quercus variabilis. The sequence goes on from CP129445.1 coordinate 24,016,154, forward strand.
ACCCTGCTTACAGCCTAAGACAGCCACCAAATGTTCAATGTTATGAACTGCCTCCACAGCCACCAGTTCAGACTTACCCAAATTTACCTTCAAACCTGACACAGCCTCAAACCAAATGAACACCATATAGAGAATCAGCTTTTGATCAATATTAGCATCACAAAAAATTAGAGTATCATCAGCGAAAAGGAGATGAGAAACAACCAAAGATCTTCTCGCAGAATCACCTACACGAAAACCTGACAAACAACCTTCATGGACAGCCTTATCCAACATTCTACCAAGGGCTTCCATAACCAACACAAATAACAAAGAGGACAAAGGATCATCTTGCCGCAACCCCCTTGAACTCCCAAAAAACTCATGGGGAGAACCATTAATAAGGATAGAAAAACGAATCGTTGATAAACAAAATGAAATCCATCGCCTCCACTTATCAGAAAAGCCACAACGCTCAAGCAAGTGAGTAGAAAAGCCCCAATTCACATGATCAAAGGCTTTCTCTATGTCCAATTTACATAACAACCCTAGCTGACTAGACTTTAATCTACTATTAAGACATTCATTTGCAATAAGAATGAAATCAAGAATCTGCCTATTTATAACAAAGGCATTCTGAGGTGCTGAAATGATATCTCCTAAAACCATGCAAAGTTGAATAGCCAAAACTTTAGCAAGTATTTTATAAACCCCCCCAACAAGGCTGATAGGCCGAAAGTCCTTTACTTCCACTGTTGCAGTTTTCTTAGGAATAAAAGCAATGAAAGTTGCATTCAAGCTTTTTTCAAACTAACCTGTAACATGGAAATGATGGAACACAACCATGCTATCTGATTTGAGATCGAGAATCCCCTAGCAAGCTTGAAAGAATGCCATCGGAAAATCATCTGGCCCAGGTGATTTATCCCCATTAAACTCCTTGATGACTTCAAAAATCTCAGTTTCCTCAAAAGCTCTCCCTAACCAATCCACATTATCCCCTGAAATCCTTGGAAAATCCAACACATCCGGGAAAGGTCGCAAGTGTTGGATTTTATAAAGGTCCAATTGTCATTCTAGACACTCCTTTCAATGAGCCTTCCCCTCATGATCCATTTGAAAACCCTATAATCCAATAGCACTAAGCTATTTTGTATTAACAAATTGTTCTCACTAAGAACAGAGGAGTTCAGCACTACCTAGCTCATTGGAAGGGACAACCAAATTCCAACTGCAGTAGCTAGCCCTAAGATACTAGAGTATTACTCAAAGCTATACTCAATAGAGTCAAGTCTCTTTCAGACCATGAGTTTTGGTGTGAACACCAAAATTGTTGCTAATTTGAATTTGATTTCCACTAATGTCACTTAATTAGGACTTAGGATTATACAGAATTACGCTTATGGTTTAATTAATCTTTTTTATTGATGTTTCTTGGAAGCCTATTCAAAAAGAGGCTCCAGTAAACCGTAAAGATAAGGGACACAGATGATTGATGAATAAATTTTTATGTTGGAATTTTCTAATGGCTGGGTGCTGATTGTTGACAAATTAGGTGTTTACTAGGTTTCCTGCTTAGTGCTTCTAAGCACCTAAGGGCTGATTCCTAGGCCTCTTTTTCGTTTTCTTTGTTCTATTGCCTCTCCCAATTTCCTTCTGAGCTTGTGCTGCATTGCATCAAGTACCGAGGAGGAGAAACTTTATTCCTAAACATTATTCCAAGACATGGGTAAAATAGAAGGAAAAATGAATCAAATATAGTGACAAAGAGAGGGAAGGGGGGGGGGGGGGGGGGGAGGAGATATGCATAAGTTCAATAGCATCAAGAGTAACAGTCTCCTAAGAGCCACATTTAAAAAAAGAAAAATAATTTTAGCCATTTCAAATTTCAACAGTTAACTTATCCATGCAAAATTCAGAATAAATCTAATTTAAAGCATAGTTTTTGTGGAACTGTATTTGAATTCTACCCAAATCATAGTGTAACCTTTGACGCTATCTTTGGAGCAAAAGGATATTCAATCAAGAAAGTAAAAAAGGAGTCTCCAAAGCCCCAGGTCAATTTGAAGGATAACTTTTGAATCAATAGTATTTAAAGTCTATTCAAATCAGTCTTTGAAGCCTCCTCTATCTCTTTTCTGAGATCATACAGCCCCCCTTCAACAACCCCCACAGCTCTCTGTTCCTCTCTATCTCTCTATTTGCTATAAAGAATTCCTTAGAAGAATGTGAGGTGGTGAGAAGGGTCAGAATCAGCACCCATATATATTTGAAAAAAAAAACACATAAGAAAATAAAAGAAACATGCAACAAAAAAAGCAGTCACTCATTACTTATCAAAAATAAATAAATAAATAAATAAGCAGTCATTCATGCTTTAAGTGTTGACATTGTCCACATGAAATACTTTAAGATCCGATCGTCCTTTAGTTTTAGTTGTAACAAAATCCCATGCTTGCCTTTTGATTTGGAGAGTGATAGAAAACTGCGATTACATCTTGGGGAGCAACTGATGTAAGAAGATGGGATCTATCTTGGTTTCAGACTTTGAAGAAACTTTTTCCCCCTTTTCTCAGTCATCAGAACTCCATGTCAGTTTGCCAGAGCATCCTATCCCACCATCACAAACACACCAATCACACACCCTCCTTTCCTTCATAAACCCAATAAGTTCTCTATCAACTACTCATCTAAATCCATTTATGTTTGAAAATCAATCACCAAATTCGATCACATTCATGGGGATTGTGTTAGCATGGAGGGCCTTTTCCTTAAGCATTTCATTTTCCATATAAGGTCAGGGAAGGACCTGAGGAAAAAACGGCTTTCTTACAAAGAAATTAGAAAGGAAAAAGGAGCTGCTAGTCCAAGGAAAACAAAAACTTTGGTAGGCAAGAAGCCACCAGGTATAGGAGATGGGGCGATTGGCTTAGTAAATATATCTCATAAAGAAAACATCATAACCCCAAAGCCATAAACATGTAAAAATAAATAAATAAAAACCTAAAACCATGAAATAGGGAAGAAATCATATATGAACACAAAAATGGAATTACATATTATTTTATAACTAAAAATAATTCTATTCAAAAGAGGAGATAGTTCAAATACACATGATATACATCTATCCACTCCCAAAGAATTAAAACTCAAATTCAATAAATCTAAAAAGCTAGTACTAGGTGCACAGGGTTCCTGCTTCTACTGGGTTTGGGAACAATAGTTGGTATGCTACCTTACCCCGAATTTTGAAGAAGCCGATTCCCAAATTCAAACCCATGACAAATCCCTTGCATGGATGGCACTTGCCATTGCACCAAGGTCCAACCTCCCTCAAATTTAATACTTATCAAAAAAAAATGGAACTACATCTATTGTTCAACAGTGCTTGGATAAACTTCGCCTCCCCCTTCCCTTATTTTAAATGAAGCAGAAAGTCTTCACTTAGTAGTTGGCATTCTACAAGCATTCACCATTTCATTTTCTTTTTTGCAATTACAAAAAAGAACAAGGCAAATAGAGCATCAACAACAGCAATGTATCCTTTAAATTTTGTTATACATTTTTTTTTTTTTAAGAATAAAAAGTGAAGCTGAAATGACTGGCTTCTTGTTTATTTCAAGATCCTGTTTTTTGATATAAAATAATATGGGTGCAGTATGATCCCCTCCTTCTCAAGAGGGCCAGACAAGAAAGATATTAAAAGCATTAACTAAAAGATGAAACCAGGGGTTTCGTCCTTGAAAATAAGAGAATTTTAAGAACTGGAATAGGATTGCAACTAGCACCACCCTTACAATCTAATGGAAGAAGCTCCATTATTAAATAGTAGCTCCATAACAAAATAAGTACAAGAAATGGAGTAACACAAACTAAAGGCTAGCCACGGTTTAAATTGCAAACTTGTAGGTGCTTGGTAGGACACACATTTATTTAAGCTAATGAATCAACCTAACCTCCAGTAAGAGTTGATTTATACAAAATAATCGCCACATTCTCTTTAAAGTACTTGAAGGAAATCACTTATAAAGTAGGCAAAAACACGTGAAATGTAGTGTGGTTGGTATGTTGTTAAATTTCTCAATTCTTACAGAAAAATCCAAAATCTGGAGTATAAGTTAAACACAACCTGAATATCAACATGGCTTTGGTGTAAGCGACACAACTCAACTAAGCCTTAATCCCAATTAAGATGGGGTTGCCTCACGAATCAATGTAAGCAATCTTCTTAATTGCACATCACAATTTTCTTTCCAAGATTCAAAACAACATCCTCTTTCTGGTTTTATAAATAAAGAAAACCCACTTACAAATGTGCATCAACAATGAGAAATTGAAAGGAACATGTAGAGTAATTGATCCAGAGAATTCCTACCTCCCTTAAACAAGATTCAGCTTCCATGTATCAGAATTCCTAAGCAAACCTAAATATCCTCAAAAAAGCATGCACAATCTCTCAAAGTAATCAACTTTGGAAGCACAAAGATTAATCTACTCCAACCACACAGAATACAAAAAAGCTACAATATGCTAAACATTAAATTTTGTAGTGAAGAAAAGAAAAAAAGAACACTGACCAGATAGGACTGCAATTACCAACCAATAGCTTCTGAGTGCCACACTCCTCTACAAACAGAAGAGCTAAATTCCCCAGAGCAAAGGCTTATCTGCAAAAATCAGTGAAACCCAGATGAAATCAAACGCAACGCATCAAATAATTCAACAAAACAAAGTCTCCAACGGTCTTAAACCCTACCAATTTCAAGCCAAAACCTTAATTTTGTCAAAATAGCAAACGAAAGACCATAACTTTAGGAGGGAAAAACAAAAACAAAAACTAAATAAAGACCCCCCACTCCCAAAAAAGAAAAAAAGGGATTTCAATATATTATGCTTAAAAAAAAAAAATTTTAAAAAAGGTAAAAGTAAAAGAAGGAGACCCAGATATTATAATGAAAAGTAGAAGAAAACAAAAATCTTGCCTGACAATTCAGAGATGGTAGTTGAAGAGGAAGAAGAAGGAGAGGAACCAATAGTTGAGACTGTTTTTCCTAGGGGAATCCGCAAAGTGAATCCGACATATTCATGTTTTTTTAGTTTTCTTAAATCAGTATTCACTATTTCACTTCAGTACAAAAACGAGGAGTAGAAAACAATGTATGTAGCGACAAATTTTTATTTTTTTTCATTTTTTATTATGTGCAAGGTAAGCACAAACATAAAAAAAATGTGATAGATGCTGTACACAATTATAAAAATGAAAAATATTGCACATTCATTTATAAATTTGTATAACATTTACCACTTTTGATGTATTTAACTTTATAATATAAATTTACATTGTATTTTCTCTATTTTAAAATCTTTGGAGGCTGTTTGTCACATAATTTTAAACATATGTTTTCAGTTTTCAAACAACATTATATGCATTTTCACACATTTTTTCACTCACATATATTTTCAAAAAAATTAAAAACTGTTATTTAAACACACGTACCAAACAGGCACTAAATATGGTTGTTTTGTCTTTAAACTCTTTTTTTCTTGTAATTAATGTTTAAATTGAAAATATTTTGCACTCAATAGCTATAACTCCCCTTGTTTTTAGTTTGAAAGCAGGGGTGGCTTGAAGCAATTGGGGTTTAAGGCAAAAATGAGTTATTTTGTTTTAAATGCAAAATTACTATTAATTAATATGAATCACATTTTTTTTAAGTCTATAGACATAAAAAATTTGACAAAACTTTATACACTTATTGATGTTGCAGATTGATAGCAATAAGTAAAAGAGTGATGTTAATAGTAGACCTAGATAAGAACTAGTAAAAATTTGTCAACTTAACTATTATGAAAAAAGTTGTGAATTTTTTTGTGTATTGCTCTTTTGTTTGTTTTTTTTTTTTTTTTTTTTTGAAGTGCTACATTCACAATATTTTTCATAACAAATCCTAAATGTTAAGTTGTTACTAATTCTAATTTGAACCAAATAGTAAAATTATTTTTTGCCATCAATAACAACTTGTTATTTAAGATTTGTTGTAAAAGAGTTGTGAAAAATGTTATGGAAAATATAAGTCAATCTCTCCATATAAAATAACCTCACACACACAATAATTTTCACAATAGTTAAGTTGACAATTTTTATTAGTTTTGATTTGAATTCATCACTAATATTACTTTTTGTATCTTCCAATAACTACTTATCAACTTTAACCGTTATAAAATTTTTAGTCTCTACACTTGTTATTCAAATGAATTGGATTGATTTGAGGGCATCTATGAATCAATTATCAACTAATTTTTTACATGACAACACTCTAAATATAACATGTATCATATATATATATATATATATATTGGAGAGATAACGTGGATCAATTTTTTTTTTTTTTGAGAGTGTTGGGGTATATTTCTTTACACCTAATATTATTTAAATAACACCTATTTATTTCTTTTCAAATTTCACAAACAAATTATTGGGCACGCCTAAATATTTTTCTAACTATCACAATGCTAGCCCACAACCTTTTTTTTTTTTTTTTTTTTTTTCGCTAGGTAAATGCAGAGACTCGAACTCCCGAGTAATAGGTTACTTACAAACCGGGTACCAACTTGCCTGGAAGTGGCAATGGTTAGCCCACAACCTTTCTCCTCTCTATCACAAAACTGGGCTACAAATGCAAAACACTATGGGACCTAATATTCTCTCGATTTATGCCCAAATTATTTAGTGAGTGAAATAAAATCTAATCCTTTCTAAGGCCTAAGAATTTTATACTTAGCAAATATTCGAAAAACCCATGATGCAAATTCATGGCAATACTATCTTTTCCAATGGGATTCAATTCCATGATCAAAACCCATGATTCAAACCCGTGGCAAATTATTCTTCAAAAAATCTCAGTTTCCATTGGCAATATCAAAAACTCAATTTACATTGGCAATACCACTGGCAATATCAAAAGCCCAATCTTCATTGATAATATCAAAAACCCAGTTCTCACTATCAATATCCAAAGCCCATTTTTCATTGGCACTATTTTATCAAAGAGCCCAAGATTATTAACACTTGGCAAAGAAAAAAAATATCATGGTATAATCGTTGCTTAAATATTACTATGACAATTGTCTTATAAAAACTCATTGAGAGTTATCTTGAAGATTATGATCTCATAAACCCATGAAGTGCATGATTGTCGTTTGTGTCACAACATCCATAATATATACCTTCAACACTCATGGTAAATATTCAAATTCACAGGCTCAACATTTAAATTAATGATGCAATTATTAGAAACCGCGAGCATTATTTACAATGTTGAATTCACAGTAAATGATTTACAAAGGCATTTTGAAACTTGTCCTATTGTTTCAAATATTACAACTAATTGCCCAAAGGCCCATCACAAATGTCTATGAAAAAACCCAAAATATTTACTAATAAAAGTCCATGAGGAATGAAAACTCATGGCAAACATGTGTTGTTAATGTCCATTTTGTAGGATGCACACAACCCAGTCCAAAGGAACCAGCCCTTGTCCATCCCTAACCAAAGAACAATTGGAGGCCTCTACAAGAGAACCAAGTCTTTGAGGATGAACTAGAGACTGTCCCATCAGTTTTCTGTCACCCTTTACTTGACGTGAACAGTACCCGAGGGCTATCATATCAGCTGAAGTCTAAAGGATGATGGAACTCCATCATCTTCCTCAAGATTGTACCTCCAACGGAAGGGAAGCTGAAACCAAATTATCCAAACCTTAACAAATTGATACTATAATTGTTAAAAACGTTCAAGATATGATTCATGTGCCAAGCCTATGAATCCTAAAGGGGAAAATTTAGGAACATGTGGTTTGGAAGGTATAAAGGGATCTCCAGCGAAACCCCCTGAAGTGGACTTAGAGTTTGACACATGGCTTGGGGTGTTGAATCATACTTTTTGAGGGTATAAATCTCAAATTGCAGCATTAGGATTCATTCTTGATACATGCCTTAATCTCATTAGTTAAGCTCAGCCTCAGAAATCCTGGCATTTAATGCAAAATACTCCAAAATCCCATCATGTGTCATATATTACTCAAAGAAGCAAGGCAACCCCTAAAGTAAATCTCCTACTTCTGGCCAAATCCTAGGAAGATTAACCTTGATTCACTGCCTCTGATCAGTCCAACGTTTTTTGGATTCTTGTTAATTAATGCTTCTCTAAGACCCCATTATAAAAAACATAAGCACCTCAGCCCACAAAAGAACAAGGACTCCCTCTGAAACTTTGGATTCGTTTTCCATTTTTGCTGGTGGTTTAGCTCTCCTTAAGCTCACCACTCATTCCCCTTAGACCACACTCACTTAACCTCAGATATTCCTTTCACCCCGCTACACAATCACAATTCATAAATATCTCTCAACTAGTCACAAACAACTCACTACTCACTATAAGTTTTAATCTCAGTATTAATCCTATCCCACTCACTCAATACAGCCCACATTTATCTCGTTCATGCCTTATAAACACACACTCACCAAAATCTTAGTTTAATACTCGCTGCACTGAGTTGGGATCCCTCTCTCCTTTCACACCATGCCAATTAATCATTTTCTTCTTCCTATGGAACCTTTAATTTTTACTTTTTATTTTACTGTTGAAGGATATAATGTATTTGTAACAATCGAACTCTTCCCTCACGTTAATGTAATGATGGCTGGAAGCACAATAAATTCACCTGACCAAGACATGCAGGGACTCTCAGGAGTTAACACTTTCCTAAATTTATTTAATCATTAACTGCTAGACTGTGTAATTTCACTCTTACCATTGGAGAATTTATTTTTTTGGACTTAAGTGTAATTTCGCCCTTACTACTAGAGAAATTATTTCCCTTGTACTATCAGACCATGACCACTAACGTATTAATTAATTATTGTAAAGTGTTTTCTATTGGGCTTTTGTTGTTGTTTTATCAAGTGCAACCTTTGTTTCTTGCTTGGATAGGCTTGTCATCACATCGAAAGCCTTTGGGCACCATCTCAAGAGCTCATAATCGAGTTTCGGCTTGGCTTCCCAACATTTTATTCAAAGGCATCAAATTCTCCCTTAATAGAGAGAGAGTTTCAACTTATGACGTCTGCTCTTGATGATAGCTCTTTATCATTAAACCAAGACAACAATCAATTTTTGGTGTAGGCAGGTATTTAATTCTAGATTTTTTTATACAACTATCAAAGATTTTACTAGTTGAGGTAACTAGAACCCATGATAACGTGGATCATATTGTTAGTAGAACATAATCAAAGGCGGACCCATGAAACCTAATATTATTTAAATAATAATGACGGTTAGAAGAGCTCAATAGCTCATGATTGTTTTCTACTTTTTAAAATTGGGAGTCACTCCATTTTTTAAAATTTGACTATTATATATATATATATATATATATATTTGAAAAAAAAAAATTGATCCCAAATATTATAATAAAACTAGCTTGTAACCCATGCATATGCATGAATACACTTAAAGATATACAATAAAAAGTATAACATAATTCCTATATACATAATTTAAAATATTATTAATAGTCATTTTTATATTTTGTTAACTCTTTAAAATTTTTTATAAGGATTTTATTAGGTATAGAATGTAAATTGTTTATTTTTTTTTTAAATTATTGTGAATCACTTTTTTTGCGATTAATTTATTTTAGACTCTTTGATTTTTGTACTTAATAAATCACTTGAATGAATATTTATAATGTGGTCCCACATTTGATTCGAAAATTAAGAAATAAAACTCTTTAAAAATAAATAATATAAGACACATAGCGCAAAATTTGAATTTGAGTTATTCTTAACTTTACCTATTATATATATATATATATATATATATATATTTGACTTTTATTATGATGGGAATACAGATAAGAGTATAAGGGTTTAAAACACACATAAACACAAATTGCGTGTTTTGTTTTTGGTTTTTTGTTTGAGACAAACATTGCATGCAAATATATTTAAAATATATATATATATATATATATTTATATAGATTGTAAATACATTGTTAAGATTTAAGAAGCCATTGAGCACTATATTTCATGGCAATTTTTTTTTTTTTTTGGTTGTTGGCTGAATAAACATACTGACCATGACATGGTCACTACAATATGGGCCCGTATTTATTATGAATAGTAGTAGCTAGGATTGGTTTCGAGCCCAAATAAGCCCATAAATGGGGTCATGAATCAACTGAGCCCATATATTGATACCGAGGCCTAACATAGTAGTCAGCCTGCCAAGCTACTAGGAATGGGCTAGCAAAGGTCAAAACTTTGTTCCTTTATGCTGTAAAGGCAATGGATCCCTATGGAATTCACTAGTCTACAACAACGGGCCTCCCTTATTCGGCATGGGTTAAGTGTAGATTCCCCCGAGGAAGGGGGTAGGGATCATAATTTGTATTGGCTAATCATATTGAGATTGGAATACTCCACTATAGAGGTCAATCCAAACATAACCCATTTAATAATCACGTTAAAATCTCTCAACATTAATATGACTCGACATGACCCATGTTATATATTTAATAGATAGGTTGTATATGAATTGACAATTATGTTTCTCGTTTTAACTTGTTTAATGAATAGATTATGTTAGGTTGACACAAAACCAACTCATTTCAATCCATTTAAAAATATATGATCCAAAATCATTTATATTCTGTAAGCATGTAAATTATACTAACTACATACAAATAAATTCTATACAATTTGTATATCATAATAACATCAATTAAAGTACTAATTACATATAATTTAAAACTTCTCATTTCAAATCAATGAAACTCCACCCAAATTTAGAAATACTTATCTAAAAAAAAATGAAATGAAATGAAAGCCTTTTTCTTTTTCTTTTTTTTGATTGCTTTTTGGTAAAGGGAATGGGACTTCGGAGTTTTAATAATGAATTTAACAATATAACTATTACAAATTTTTTAATTACTCAATTTTATATCTAAAATTCAAATTTATATTAGAAACAAATAAAGTTTATTTATATGAGTTAAATGGGTCTGTTTCAAGATGGGCCAACTCGCCTTGACACGAATAATAATGAAATGAGTGACCCAGTTTGATTGTGGATTAAGCATGCCAACATGAAATTGACATATTTATTACTCATGTTAAAGTGGGTTGACTTGTTTTTTACATGAGTCCATTTATATTAGACACTAACTTATAAAAAATAATATGCTATGTCAAATATTATATATCACCCTCAAACATGAACAACTTTATGCCTCCAAGATTTGAAGGCAATAATTTAACTTTGACTTTTCAGCATCCTAATTCCTCACATTTATAATTTTATCCTTTTCAAACCTCATTTTTTTATTTTTTGGCTATGACCAATGATTTGCCAATTATTTCTTATAAAATACTACTAATATGTGACTAATGCAAGATTTCAATTTTAAAGCCCAAAAAAAAAAAAAAAAAAAAAAAAAAAAGCTACCCTTCATTGCAAACCTTAGAGCACTAGTATTGGTGGTGCTAAAAAGCTATATTGCTATTTTTAGCACCACCAAATACCAAAATATGACTACATTGGTGGAGCCAAAGCCATATTTTTTGGCTCCACAGCTATAGTGCACAACTACTTTTGGCTGTGCACTGTAGCTCATAGTTAAAAATAATAATATTATTATATTTCTGTGTTCAAACTGTACTAATATTTAAATAATTTCTTATTTTTCTTCATCTTCTCTAGAGACTTGCCATTTCTCTCCTATCTTTTTTTTTTTCCTTGCAATGGCTATGGTGGTGGTTTAAATTTTTATTTTGTTTGTGACTGGGGGTTGTGTTTGAAATGGTGATTTGGTGGCTGTGTTAGCGATGGTTTCGTGTTTGATTTTGTCTGTGGGTTTGATTTTGGCTATAGGTTTGGTTGTAGAAGTGGGTTATGGTTGTGGTTGCCGTGGACTGTGTTGTGGTTGTAGTTGTGGCTGTGTTGGGTTTGGTTTTTGTCCTAAAAGCAAGAAGAAGAACCAGCTACAAGCATCAAATAAGAAGAAATAAACACAGGCTATGCAACTGAAAAGAATTTTGTACATATAACAAAGCTACAAGTCGTTTTGTTTCTTTATTTATCTTTTCAGTGTTCACACGTGCAATAGCCATTTGTAACTAACTCTTACACATGTTTCGTATAATGTGCTTAGTTAGTTAGTGCTTAGCAAGTTAGTTAGCTTAATTTTCTTGTATAAATATGATCTTGATGTACAGAATCATTCCATGCTAATACAATAAGAGATTTCTCATCTTTCTTGCTCTCTTGCTCTCTGTTTTCTTCTTCCCTGATAGTTTTAGATTTTTACATGGTATTAGAGCTTTAACCTCTGTTAATGGTGTCAAACCCTAGCCAAAGTTCCTCTTCTTCTCCTTCTTCTACTTCTGCTTAGCGTGAGCTCTTTCCAATGGAGGATCCTCGAAGCTCATTCTTCCTTCACCATGGTGAATCACCTGGTGCGATTCTAGTTTCTCAATCTTTGATAGAGGACAATTACTCTACATGGGGCAGAGCTATGTGAATGGCTTTGAATGCCAAAAGCAAACTCGGATTTGTGGATGGATTTGTCACTGCTTCTATGGCAGTCACGCCGGCCTCTTAAGAAGCTGGCTTGGTCCAAGAACTATTCCATGATTTCATCATGAATCTTGAATTTGGTCTCTCCTCATATCACAACCAATGTGATTTAAAGAGATATGACTCTTGAAGTCTGGAATGCTCTCAGAAATCGTTTTTCTCAAGCTAATGGACCAAGAATTTCTCAACTTCAAAAGTAGATATCCATAGTTATGCAAGGAGATTCAATAGTAATGAGCTTCTTTATTGGTCTTCAAACAACTTGGGATCAGTTGTTGAATTTTAGGCCTTTGCCATGTTGTGCTTATGGTAAATGTACCTGTGGAGTCAATGACAAAATTACATCTTTTCAACATCAAGATTCGTTGATGCAATTCCTTAATGGATTGAATGATGCCCATTCACAAGTTAGAACTCAAATTTTGACGATGGAGCCCATTCCTTCTTTTGAAAAAGCTTTTTCTTTGGTCATTCAAGAAGAGAGACAAAGAGCTTTGGGATTCAATGTCAATCCTTCTGTTGAGTCTATTGCTTTAGCAGTCAAGAATCGAGGGTTCAATCAAAATTCAAATTTTTCTGGCAATGCTGGCAAGAATATCAAAGGTAATGGAGGAAAAGGAAGACCTATTTGTAGCCATTGTGGAAAAGTTGGTTATGTGATGGAAAAGTGTTACAAGTTTGTAGGTTTTTCACCAGAATACAAGCAAAAGGGCAAAGTGTCTATGGCTAATTAGGTCAAAGTTGAAGGAGACCAAGTTCAATCTGATTTCACTTCTCAAACTGCTTCTTTTCCATCTACTTTAGAGCAATGCCAGTAGCTTCTGTCAATGTTAAGTGCTCATGCTTCTGCTTTAACTTCCAATGATGCAATTCATTCAGCAAATTTTGCACTTTCAGGTAATTCTTGTGAACTGTTTCAAGAATCTATGTGCCTGAGCATGGAGCATTCAATATTTGCTATTAATCCTAGCAATAAAACTGCTTTTGGTAATGAAACTTGGGTTCTAGATACTGGGGCAATAGATCACATAGTTCATTCTATTACCCTATTCACTAAAATTACCAGTTGTGTTTCTACTTTTGTTCAATTACCCAATGGTGAGAAGGTAACTGTCATTCACACAGGTACCATTCAACTCACTTCTACTTTAATTCTTGAGAATGTGCCTTGTGTACCAACCTTTACTTTCAACTTCATATTGGTGAGTAGATTGACTAAGTCTCTATCTTGTTGCTTTGTTTTTCTCTCCCATTATTATTTCATACAGGACCTTACTTGTTGGAAAACGGTTGGAGTGGGTAAACCACATCACAATTTGTACTTGCTGCAATCTTCAAGTATTTGTGATTTTGTTTCAGAAGTTTCTTCTACTCTACAGCCAGTTTTCAAGTCCTTTGTTAATTCTATTTTTACTGTTTCTAAGCCATATCTTTGGCCTCTTAGGCTAGGCCATGTGTCTGATGATAAGCTTCAAGCTTTACATCATTGTTTACCAGATGTACCATTTTTACACAATAATAAAGACTGCATTGTTTGTCCTATTGCTAAGCAAAAACAACTTCCCTTCCTTTGTTTTAATCATATCTCTTCTAATACTTTTGATCTTATTCATTGTGATGTTTGGGGGCCATTTGTTAAAGGTACTCATGATGGTTTTCAATATTTCCTTACTGTTGTAGATGATGCCACTAGATCTACATGGTTATATCTCATGAAATCTAAATCTGAAACTAGACATCTATTGATTTCTTTCTTTCCATACTATGATATGTACATAGTTTAATATCAACATTAAAGCCATTAGGATTGACAATGCTCCAAATTTTTTCTTAAAAGATTTCTATGCTAGTCATGGTATAATTCACTAGCATTCTTGTGTTGTTACTCCACAACAAAACTCCGTTGTGGAGAGGAAACACCAACATATCCTTAATAGAGCTAGAGTATTGAAATTTCAGTCAAATGTCCCTATTTCTTGCTGGGGTGATTGTGTTTTAACTGCTGTGTACATAATCAATAGACTGCCTACTTTAATTTTAGAGAATAAAACATCATTTGAGAAGCTTTATAGTCAACTCCCATCATTTGATCACTTAAAGGTCTTTGGTTGTCTATGCTTTGCTTCCACTTTAGCCCACACCAGAAATAAATTTGAACTTAGATCCACACCTTGTGTTTTTCTTGGGTATCCTTTTGGTGTCAAGGGTTACAAGCTTCTTAACTTACTCACCAAGAAATTTTTTCTCTCTAGAGATGTCGTCTTCCCTGAAACTGTGTTTCCTTTTGCTTATGCTACTTATTCTCCCCATTCTTCTTTTTCTTTGCCTCGCATCTTTCCTTCAATTGCTACTGGACTTGACTTTACATCTCCCCTTGTTCCTGACTCTTTTCCTTCTTCACACTTTCTGTTGATTCTAGTGCTTCCAATCATCCCTCTTCCGAGACAGCTTTATCTTCACCTGATGTTTCTATTCCTAGTGTTTCTACAGATTTCAATACTTTTCCTATAAATTCTGCAGATTCTTCTTCTCCACCACTTACCTCTAATCCTCCTTTAAGAAAATCCACTAGAATTACCAAACCTCCAGCTTACTTACAAGATTATCAATGTAGCAATGTTACTTGTGATGATCATGCTCTTTCCACTTTTCCCAACAAGTCTAGTTCTGCTCCCTTCACTTCAAGTACAAAATGTCCCTTGTCTCACTATCTTGAATCCTCTAAATTGTCCTCTTCTTCTTCCCTTTATTGTTCCCTTGTTGCTACTATTCCTGAGTCTAAGTTCTACCATGAGGCTGTTACAGGCCCCAAATGGCAAGATGCCATGACAGTTGAGATCAATGCCTTAGAATCCAACAATACTTAGACCCTTATGCCACCTCATAAAAGGGCTATAGGCTATAAATGGGTCTATAGAGTGAAGTACAAGGCTGATAGGTCTATGGAAATGTATAAAGCATGGCTGGTTGCAAAAGGTTTTACTCAACAAGAGGGGTTGGACTTTACTAAAACTTTCTCTCCGGTTGCTAAGATGACTATTGTCAAAACTCTACTTGCTATTGCTGCTGTGAAAGACTGGCATTTGAGCCAATTGGATGTCAATAACAAATTCCTTCATGGTGATTTACATGAAGAAGTGTATATGTAACTTCCTTAAGGCTTTCATAGCTAGGGGGCCAATATAGTGTGCAAGTTCAACAAGTCCTTGTATAGTCTTAAGCAGGCCTCAAGGCAATGGTATTCCAAGTTTTCAAACACCATATTGAAGTATGGTTTCAAGCAGTCCAGGGCAGATTACTCTTTGTTTACTAAGAGGTTCAATAACTCATTTATAGCATTGCTTGTCTACGTAGATGACATATTAATTGCCAGCAATGACATTTAGGTTGTTGATAAATTGAAGGTTTCATTAGATTAGGAATTCAAACTCAAAGATCTTGGAGTTCTAAAGTACTTCCTTGGACTTGAAGTGGTAAGATCAGATAAGGGCATTTCCATTTGCCAAAGGAAATATGCTCTAGAAGTTTTGAAGGAAACAGGTATGACAGCATACAAACCTAGTAAGGTGCCAATGGAGCAAAACCTGAAGTTAAGTAAGTTTCATGGCAAACTACTTTCTTATCCAGGGATTTATAGAAGACTGGTGGGAAGATTATTATATCTTACAATTACTAGACCAGATATAGGTTATGCAGTGAATAAACTCAGCCAATTTGTCTCTGAGCCCAGGAAACTACACTTAGATGCAGCTTATAAAGTCCTTCAATACATCAAAGGGTGTCCTGGCTAAGGCATTTATTTATCAACCAGGTCTGATCTGCAGTTGAAGTCTTACACAGATGCTGATTGGGTTTCTTGTGTAGATACAAGGAGGTCTACTATTGGATATTGTGTATTTTTGGGAGATTCTTTGATATCATGGAAGTTTAAAAAGTAGTCTATAGTGTCCAAATCCTCGGCTAAAGCTGAATATAGAGCCATGGTAGTGATAGTATGTGAGATGACATGGTTACTTGTTTTGTTGAATGATTTGGAAATTTATCACCCACAGCTTGCTCTACTCTTTTGTGATAATCAGGCAGCCATTCATGTTGGAGAAAATCCTATTTTTCATTAAAGACGCATATTGAAGTTGATTGTCACTTGGTTAGAGATAAAGTGCAAGATAAAGTTGTAAGATTGTTTTATACTCCCATACATTCACAGTTGGCATATTTGCTTACTAAAGTTTTAAGTGGTCAACAACTCAAATACTTACTTACAAAGATGAACATGGTTAATATTCATAATTCTAGTTCTCATCTTAAGGAGGATTGTCAAAGTTTAGCACCTAAAAGTAAGAAGAAGAACCAGCTACAAGCATCAGGTAAGAAGAAATAAACACAGGCTATACGATAGATTTGTACATATAACAAAACTACAAGTCGTTTTGTTTCTTTATTTAAATTCTTAGTGTTCACATGTGCAATAACCAACTGTAACTAACTCTTACACATGTTCTGTATAATTTGCTCAATTAGTTAGTGCTTAGCAAGTTAGTTAGCTTAATTTTCTTGTATAAATATGATCTTGATGTACATAATCATTCTATGCTAATCCAATAAGAGATTTCTCATCTTTCTTGCTCTTTGATTTCTTCTTCCCTGATAGTATTAGATTCTTACAATTTTGGCTGTGTTGGCAATGGAATGGTGGTGGAGTGGCTGTGGCTATTTTTGGTGTTGGTAGTGGAGTGATGGTAGAGTGGCTGTGGTTGTTTTTGGCTGTGTTGTTGGTGGAGTGGTGGAGGTGGTTGTGGCCGTTTGAAAGGTTTTTGTGGTGGTCATGGATATGTTTTATTTTATTTTAATGAATTCTTTATATTATTTTAATTAAATAGCTAAAAATATAAATTCATTAATGTTAGGTATATTGTGAAGTGAAGAGGTAAAATAGATAAAGTGATTTTTGTATGTGCTAAAGAGCTAAATTTTTGCCTCCACCAATGTGAAAGCTCCTGCAAGTTAAAAGGTCATGAATTATTGACATCGGAAGAAGTGAATTAACTTTAACTAATTGAGTAAAAAAGAAAAGGTTGTTAAGTGGTTGTCCTTTTTTGACAAAATATTTTTGTCACAATGTGTTAAATTTCCTTAAGGCTAAATTTTTTAATTTTGCCCCTTAAACCAAGGTATTTAGATTAATTTTCCCGATGCTAAATGGAGGGTATGTCCACAAAAGAGGACGACTTGGTCGGCGTTTGTCTAACCAATGATTGTAGTTGATTCCGGGAATTATCCTTAAAGTGGAGTTCTACTATAATTTAGTCCTAAAGTAGATTATGCTATTAATATGATAATATCCATGTGATTAAGTTATTCAATTATTCTCTCAAAAAAAAAAAAAAAATTATCCTCTCAAAAAAAGTTATTCACTTATTTTCATTTCCCTTTCTAGGCAGTAGCTCAATTCCCGTTACTTTAAGGTTGTTTTTGTCTTGATCATCCTTACAAATATTGTTTAGTCATGTTAAAATACTTGTATATTCAAAGACAAGTTAATTAATTAAGTTGCAACTTAATTATTATTTGAGAAATAGGTAGTATTGTTTCAAAAAAAAAAGAAATAGGTAGTAAAAGATCAAATTAGTGACTTCACTATGATGAAGGGGTTCGCATATTTAAAGGAGAAATTAAAACCATTTCCATTTTGGAAAAAGTTCCATAGTATGTGTGTGTTAGATCATACTCCTTCTATCCTATTTTATTAGTTCTCTAATCTATTTTGGGATGTTTCAGAATACAAAATTTTCATTCTATTCATTTTCTTCCTCCCAAACGGAGTGTTAATGAAATAATCCAATAATAGTATAGTTGTGTCTTCATGATCGATTCCAATTGGTTCACAAGAGTTTAAGTCAACGGAAAAATAGATTAAAATTCTTGGAAATTTTTTTTGGATGAATTTGAGAATAAAAATTCAAGTCAAGACACTTCATGGTAGAGTTCCAAATCCAATTCTCTCAATTTTAGTGCCGATGAGCCGTTTATTTTCTTGATTAAATTCTTTTTCTTGCCTTGCTAGCTAGTTACTTGTTTTGTTGCACTTTCAAGCTCCCAACTGCTTGGTTCATAGTGTTAATGATCAAAACATAAAATAACATTTCAAACAAGCATTTTAAGGCACCAAAGGTCATCATTGATCTAGCATCAACACACCCATACTAATCAAGTGTTTTCAAGGTCACAATGCATGCCAAAGATTAGTTAAGGCGTTTCTCAAAATGTGTGTGCATGTGGTTACCATCAAGGTAACCAAAAAAGTTCTCAAAATTTTTTAAAGCTATATTCATAACAAAAGAAATGTTGAGTATTCGTAATGGTGGATTTACAATAATAATAATAACAACAATGATGTGAAGTGCTAGGGTTTAAATAACTTTTTTAAGTCTTCGCTCAAAGCTCAACTCCTTGCTTCTTTTGCCTGGCCTTCTAATCAATGAAGGAGCTTCTTCCTCTTTCTCTTTTTCTTCATCATATATCATCCAAATTGATGTGAACTGCCAGGTTTTCACTTTTCAGTGGGCATTCTTGATTCAAGGGACACAGTTTCAATATTCTTTGATTTAGACTTCAGTTTAAAAGGCATTTTTTGTGGGATTGGGGGCTTTTGTTGGAAAATTTTCTCTCAAACTGAGAATTGAAAATTTTTACAAAGGCCTTTTACCTCCATATAAGTGGTCATTTTTTACCCAATTGTTTTTCTCCCAAAATGAATTTCACATCATGATGCTTCATTGCATGACCAATATTCAATTTGCATCGAGGAGGGATTCATGTCACTGGGTCATGTAAGGATCTTTAGTCATCACTTTAAACAATAAAAGGAAGCACCCTAGGGACTAGCAAGGAAAATATATCCATGGCCATGGGAAGTCTCCAAACTTTTGTACCCAAACCTCTCCTTTCCCTAATTTCCATTTAGTCATCAGTTTTTCACTTTTTGTACTAGGATATGTCACTAGAGAGAAAATTCTCCACCATCTTTGTTAAAATAATGTTGGACTTTCGACATTTATGCTTGGATCTCAACTTTTATGCTCTCCTTGAAATCTTTTTAGGGAAAAAGTCCTGGTCACAATCTTGTATTTAAATTTGGTCGTCCATGCAAAAAAAAAAAAAAAAAAAAGGAGAAAATTTGGTCCTAGGAGAGAATTTATCAAAAGAACTCGTGCATATCCTCAATTTCCAAAGGTTAGCATTTCCAACGATAGAAGGCCGTCCTTAGCCTAATTAACCAAATATCATAACCTTTTTTACATGGTTGTTTTTATCCCTTGTCAGCCAATTTAAGCATTCATACATTTTGCCTCTGTTTTTTGACCCCATAAACTTAACCTTGGGCGGTGAAAATCTTAAATGTGCACCAATATATATATATGTGCGTATGTATGTATACACATTTTTGCATTAAAATTAAATGAAGAACTTCATTTTATGGAAAAGCCAAGTTTGAAGTATTGGTGGGTTGAAGTTAATTTAACTGGTAAAGTCTCTAATTGTTGAATAAAAGATATGGAGTTCAATATCTGTTTACACAAAAAACTGATTGGTGTCTTGATTTGATAATAAAAAATTATTATAAGGAGTGGACGTCATAGGTTGAAACTCTTTAAAAAAAAAAAGTTTGAAGTATTGACGCAACTCTCATCTTTAAATTTGTTAATGGATATGATTTGCGTCAAAATCTAATAGTGACTAAAATTGAAAAATAAATAATAAAATTTGTTAATGGATTTGATTTATGTCAAAATCTAATAGTGATGAAAATAGAAAAATAAATAATAAAAAATTGAATTCTTCAATTTTCTTTTGTTTTAGTTGAATGTGTGACATGTGACATTTATTTGATTAATGTCACATGTCTTACACATTTAAATGAAAATTGAAGGTTCTACTCAAAAAAAAAAAAAAAAAAAAAAATATTAAGGGATTGGAGGATTCAAATTTCAAAATGAGGGGATCTTATTCCAAAAAATAATTAAGAGTCTAACATGAATGTCAACACAAAAGAGATATAAGAAAAGAAAAGAGGAAAATGAAATTAAAGAAAAAGAGAAGAAGAAAAATCATATTCTACCATTATACCAGAACTGTCAACGGAATGAAAAAGAGAGAAGGAAACAGTGGTTGTAAGACTCCACGTTCAAAACATGATGCAAACTTGGGAAATTTCAAATTGGATTTTTGAGCCATTTACACCGAACATTTCTTGACCTAAACCTAGTCGACAACACAACTTATATACAAAGTCCTCCTTGAGGTTTTTCTCACATTAGGTATATATGCATGATTCAAATCATTACAAATATTCCTCCTTGGAGAAAAAAAGAGCAACCTAGAAAAAAAGGATGACTAGATAGAAGTTAGAGCAAAAAGACAAATGATGGATGCAGAGGCGGACCTACACTAGGGCAGAGGGGGGCCATTCCCCCCCCCCAAAACACACACAAACACACACACAAATTAAAAAAAATATATATAAAAAAATTAAGATTTGCTCTTATATATATATATATATATATATATATATATTTGTCTCTCATTTTCTAAAATATTTAGATATTGACCTACAAGAAAATATAAAAAATAAAATTTATGCCCCTTCAACTACAAAAACAAAATAAATAAATAAATAAATATGAACTAAACAAAAATTGCACATAAAATAAAAAAAAATACTTATTTTGTATGTTATACTTTGTTAATGTGTTTTATAATATAAAATGTTTAAGAAATACTTATTTTGTATGTAGTATTTTGTTGAATATGAAATAGATGTTAGTTTTTATTTTTATAACTGTTTTTTTGATTTTAAACTTTGGCCCCCCTCAGGTATGAATCCTGGTTCCGTCCCTGGATGGATGGTCTCAGGAAACTTCAAAGTACCCTAGTTTTCTTGACTTGTAAATCACTCATTTTTTACACAAAAGTTCAAGCCATTGTTTTACCAGTCGATCAACCTTAACATCCACTCAATTTCCTCTCTAGAAAATGTCATGTTGCCTCTGCGATCATTCACCCGAGGGCCTTTTGTCATGTAGGCATTCTCTTTCAATGTCCAATTAGTCTATTGAGCATTCATTTTCTCTCTAATCTAGGGGCATGGTACTCTCTCTGCCTAATTGATCATCAATAAGCTTGTGTGACATCTCATCCATTTAAATCCATCTTGAGATTTTAATGTCATCTCAAATACAAATTAGGGGCATGAGCCTTTCAGTACCCAATTGACGTAGATTTATTCAATTGTTTCTTTGCACATTCATTTTTTTAAAATATAAGTATTTGCATCATGCATCATAATATATAATATGGAGTGATGATCTAGTTTATAATATGCTAGGAACATACTAGGTCATGATAGATTAGGAACATATTAGGCCATGGTAGTTTATAATTTATAATTTGCGTCATGCATCATAATTTCATTAGGAACAAATTAGGTCATGGTAGATTAGGAACTTTATAGAAAGATAATAATTCTTGCATATGCATGAAGTGACGATCTAGTTTATAATATGCTAGGAAGTCATTAAATATGATTAATTTTCTGCCATATTAGATTAGGATTTTTTAGTAGATTTATTTCATACATCTTTAATTTCATGTGTCCATAATGTAAATAAAATTTGTCTCATGAAAAATTTGGAAACATTTTACAAATTTTTTTTTTTCTTCACAACTGTTGAAATTTAACATGTAGTGATCATTTAATTTGCATCACATAAAATAAAGTAAAAATCAAAATATTTTTTTTAAAAAAAATTCTAAAACATCACTCATCATGTAAATTAGTTCCATTCATGTTCCTCAGATGAGATATAAGACAATTTACATAAAATAATAAGGCTATTATTAAAAGTAAAAAAGATAGCTTGAAGAAATTGGGTAATGTGGCATAATGAATTTTTAAAAAGAAAAAAAAAAGGGGAAGAAACTACCCCATTAACAAATGGTTGCATTTAATATTTTCACATGATCATGCATTCCAATGCACAATATGATGATGTTCATGCATTTTTAGAATTACGCATATTCTATATGTGCAAAAAATTGTGATTAGTTTAAATTCATGCATTTGATTTATTATATATATATATATATATATATATCATTTTGGAATTCAATTTTTTTTCTTTGTTTTATTGATTTTAATTATTTTTTTTCGTGTGATGAACAGTGAATTAATACGTGAGTGTTACCTAATATCTTCACACTTTATAATTTGACCTCTAAACTTAGTTTTGATAATGTACATTATGTTTTATCCGTGTAATTTTCTTATTCTTTTCATTTACTACTTGTACCTAGGACACAGGGCTTAAATCTTTTATTTATTTATTTATTTTTTAAAGTTTTGTAATTTGTTTCATTTATTAATAAAATTTATTATGCGATTTTTTTAATAGGAGACATATCCATTATTGAATCTCAACCATAAGATTCGTTAACGATGTATAATAATTAAAAATTTCGATTCACTCGGATGATAGTTCTCACACAAGGCCCTCGCTATCGGCCTTTAGGCAAAATAATTACTGTTCACACAAAATGTGATGAGGAGAAGTGTAAGGCAGATGCAAAGGAGAAGAAAATCAAGGATAGGTGTCTCAGGGAGGATCAAACCTAACTTTAGTAGTAGCCAAAATGGAGCTCTCACTAGTCACTACCCTGTCATGGCAAGCTTCTACAAACACAATGAATGAGATGGTTGAACTAATTAAGAGGAGTAGGACTTAGAAGATAGAAAGGAAAAAGGGAACCACAAAAAAAGAAAAAAAGAAAAAGAAAAAAAGAAGAAGAAGACATGTGATTTTGTTAGCCACGTTTGTTGCCTAATTGTCCTATGGTTCTTAGCGAAACAACAAAAGAAACAAAGAAATTCATTTTCATGTTGAAAAATGAAATTTAAAAAGAGGGCGACGAAAACATTTTGTTAATGAAAATTGCAAAACATGAGTGTTTTTGACATAACATCCCGATCGTGAGAAAATAAAAAGTAGTAGCAAGAAAACATGTAAAATAAATTTTATATGTTTTGAGCACACTTTTTTTATCTAGAAAAATAATTATGAACACCTTGACCAAACTAAACTTTTTTGAGAAGAATATTGCTAAAATTGATAAACTATTGGTTAAAAGGAGTGGAAATTCATAATAATATCAATCAGTTTTTTTTTTTTGAACGAATAATATCAATCAGTTGGTTAATTTAATGTATAAAATCAAAATTTTTCTCAGGTGACAATAAATTCATGTTGAGCTCCGATCCTCACATAAACCAGTAAAGGGTAACAGTGACGTGACCTACTTACAAATTTGTCTTGGATTGCAAGAGTTACTAGTAAAACGACTGAGCCAGACACACTCAATGGAATAACTTAAGCCACGTATGGTCACCATTTGGTAGACACGTGTGTAAGTTGTGAACAATACTTTTAAAGGCACTATCTTACCCACCATATTCGTATGCATATATAGGGTAAACAAATCTATGGATGATGTATCTGAGATTTGTGGTATGGCTTTCTTTGAGTAATAATGGCTTTTGAAAGAGTCCTTTAAATCAGAAAGTTTGAAAAAGGAAAATGTTACTAGTACAAATATATGTCTTCACCATGTGAGTTTTACAAATCAAAAGATATATTTGACCATTTTTCCTTGATTCTAGATTTATTAGTTACAGATGCATGAACCTAATAAATTTCCATCCTTCAACATGGTCATACAAGATATTTTGTTACCTTTCAAAATAGAAAAGTCTTAAAAGATGATCATAAAGCAGTTGAGTTAGAATTCGTTGCTAATTACTACTGTGTAACCCTGACATGATAAAGTCGTGGTTCAAATTTCAAGGAGGAAGCTTCACATACATATACACTTAGATTAAACTATAATAAAATTATATCTTGTATAAAAAAAAAAATCGTTTGACACTAAATTAAGTAATTTTGGAGAGTATACTAATCTATTTGAGAAGTTAAAGGGTTTTCTTTTATTTTCTTTTGATTTTATGAGGGTGTTCTCTAGGGTCAAAAACTCAATAGAGAAGAATAATGAAATGCAAAGTTGATGTACCACCTGAGTTCTTATGATTACCATAATATTCCAAAAATCTATAGTGTTGGTTCATCTTAATCATACGATGGTGGCCCTGTTGTTTATAATAAAAACAAAGGAACAAAGAGACTGTCATAAGAAAAAACCATCAATTATAGAGTATTCCTGTCATGCATTGTTTGTGGGGGAGGCCTTGAATCATTTGATGCTTGTTGATTGGGATATTTTATGAGTTGCGTATTTGAACTAAATGGATTTTAATTGTCAATGAAGACGGTATATCAAGTACCCCACCGGCCACCACCCTATCATGTTGCTTAACAAAGCAAATTTCAAATTAGAGGATTAAGTTTAGCATTTGCATCAGCTTATACAAAATATTCTGTCTTTATTAACATAATTTTTTTTTTATTTTACATATTTATTTTTTAAAACACATACATCAGTTTATCTATTTTACATTACATTTCATTAAAATATTAAAAAATTTTAATTTTTTAATTGTTTCTCTTTTTTCATTTATAACAACTTTCATTTACTTTTTTTTTTTTTTTTTTTTCATACTCGAATGTGCAAAGAAAGAATAAAAAATTAAATGTAGAATGAACAATGTTAATATAAATTTACATACAGTAATTATGTATTTTTATACAATTTTGTATAGACTGATGTAAGTAAATTGTGAGATTAATCAACTAAAATGCGTACTTTTTAAATTATAATAAGAGTGCCTAGCCTATTTGCTTGAAAAAAAAAAAGTTTTGATTTGGTTTCCTAATAAAAGCTCTAGCGCGCAAAGACAGCGCGAAGAAACAGAAAAAGGTCTGAAAAAGAGGTTGGGTCGATATCCACAAACCACAACCAAAATGAAATGAAAAGAAAATCGCAAATACTCCGCCTTTCCCATCGCCCATCACGTGGCAATGTGGCCCCGTGGTCCCTCTTCCGTACCATTTTCATGCTCTTTGACCAACAACACACCGTGGTTCCCATGTGACACCACCCGCTCACCTGTCATCCTTCTTATGTGTCCTTTTTCTTTCTTTTTTTCTTTTTACTTTGTCATATAAAAGTCAAAATCCATGCACCGATACTTTTATATATATATATATATATATATAGAGGAGAAAATTACTTTTTGTCCCTTTCAAAAGAAAAAATTCAATATTTTGTCATATTTCTCAAACTAAATAAGGAAATGTCCCTCTTTTGAAAATCGAGTTTTTAAAAATCAATTTAGGCCTTATAGCAGCGTTTTTAAGGACTTTATAGTGACGTTTTAAGGACTCGATTTTCATAAAGTCGAGTTACATGTAATTTTTTTTTTTTTTTTTTTTACTTATAACTTAATTTTATGAAAATCGAGTTACAAAACGTCACTATAAATCCTTAAAACATCACTATAGGGTCCTTAAAAACGCCGTTATTGGGCCTAAATCGATTTTCAAAAACTCGATTTTCAAAAGAGGGGCATTTCCCTAATTAGTTTGAAAAAGAGGGCAAAATGCTAATTTTTTTTTTTTTTAAAGGGGCAAAAAGCAATTTTGTCCTATATATATATACATACATACATACACATAAATGTTAAATTTTGAATGATATCCTTTTTAACTTTGGTCAAATTTTAAACCAGTCTTGTAACGTTGATTTCTTTCACTTCAATGCTTTAATTTTGATTTGTTTTCAAGGTAGTCCTTCAATCCGATTCCGTTATGTGAGTTCTGTTAATTATTTCAGAATGACGTAGTTTGATGTTTCAGAGTTTATTAGATTGAAAAAATATATAAGTAATAAAATTACTCATTTTTCCTCTCCCTCCCTCTAATATATGGCATCAACATTTCCTTGATTGGATCGCATGATTTGCCATCTAGCTAGACTAAGCATTATATCCCAAGATCCATCAGTGTTCGTTGAAGGGACCTTGAAAAGCAACTTAGATCCACTAGAAGAGCATGCAGATGAACAAATTTGGGACTTGTTGCAGAGTTGGAGAATGAAGATAAGTCTTTGATCTCTATCACAGGCTCTGATATCATTTGTTGGGAAGATAATACATTGAAAGGACTCCAATTTAGATGTTAATATAATATAATATAATATATATATATATATATATATATATATATATATATATGTATGTATATATATAAACACTACTTAACTCAAAAGCTTAAGCCAATAAATTTGAGCCAATATGTTATATTAATTAATCATTTTTGTAATTATTATTATATGTGGAATTTCATTAATACATGTATACCTAACAATGAAGGAGAAAATGAATGAACTGAATTATGCTTTGGATTTCTTGTTGCTTTGGATTGTAAAATCAAGTTTCAAATTTCGTTGGTTTTGCTAGATAAAAGAAACTGTCATAACCAATGTCCATCAAACCCATATTGAAGGTGGTTTAGAGATTTTTATCAATGCTCTTTGTCATGGACACAAGCTTAATTCTTCTTTTGGTCACTTATTAAAAGACACTTTGTCTTTCACATGATCTCTTCAAAGCTTCTCTTTTTCTCATATTTGTAGGCAATGCAATATTGTGATAGATGCTTTAGCTAAGAGAGCAATGTGTTGAAGAAGAATAAATTCAGATGAAAACGAAGACTCAAATGGTGTAGTTATAGTAGCAACTTTCTCACACATGCTAACACTTATCCAAATGCCTGTGTTTTAGGGTGTATTTGTTTGGAAGTGAAATAGGGTAGATGGAAAATTTTAGAGAGAAAATGGCAAGAAAAACTTTTTTTGGAGTGTGTTTGGTTGGGTGGGGAGGAAAGAAAATAAATAGTGGAGCCCAGATGTTTTCTTTCCTGACCCATCAAAAAGTTCTCTCTCCAAAATGAAGAGAAAATTGAAGGGAGAAATTGGGTATCACATTTGGACAAAAATGCCCATGTACAGTTGCCCTTTTACCTACTTTACTTTTCTTCACACTTTTTTTCTTCTTTTTTTCCTACATTGCCTGCCTCATTTTTTTTTTTTTTCCTTTTCTTTTGATTTACTCGGCTAGTATTCCTTTTCTTTTTTCTTGTTTTGCTTTCTTTTGTGTGGGTGTGTGTGTGTTTTTTTTTAGATGTGATTTTTTATGGACATGATTTTTATTTTTTAATTAATTTAGGTGATTGATTTTTTTTTTTTTGGTTGTTTGTCACTTTTGGGGTTTTAATTGGGCATCATTTTTTTTAATAAGGATATATGCGTAAATTTATATAAACTTATTTTTTTCATCCCTCTATTTTTCCACTTTCAACCAAATAAAAATGAAGTAAATTAAAATATTTCCTATTCTCCTACTTATTTATCCTCTTACCATTTTCTATCCTCTCGCTTTTCTACTTCTCCAACCAAACAGATCCTTAGAGTTGGAGCTCTACATAACATGGGTTGTTACTTGGACCAAACGGTGTGTTTCATTAATCAGTGCCACGTCAACAATCAGTTGGACTTGAGTCTGTTAGAGCTTCTTCCTAGAGTGAGTTAGTGATTCCGGTTTAGAGGGAAAATCAGTTAGGATTTGTTATTAGGTATTTATTAATGTAAATTAGATATTTTCCCTTAATTAGAGGCTATATATATTGTACCTGTATAGAAAGCTCATTTTGAGCAAAGATTTCAATCAAAGAGTTTTATCTAATTCTCTCTCTCTCTCTCAATGATTTTCTACTTTAATTGCTTTGCTTTCAACTACCAAAGAAGGCTCTTGTTTTCTTCACAATTAATGACCTCTTTTCCACTTTGGGTTTGGATGAAGTTTGTTCTAGCTAACATTTATATAATCTCCTTGTTTCTGATTTTTCGGCTATTAAATAAAGGCCCCGCTGTTATGTTTCTCAAAAAAAAAAAAAAAAAAAAATCCATATACTCTCTCTCTAAAAACATTTATTGATAACCAATCACAATCAACCCACTCTTTTTCTCTCTTACTCCTAAACCTTTTGCCATTGGTCATATTTAATTTAAGATAGGCAAATCGCCATTGATAACCAGTCTCCATCATGTTTTATATATGATTGATGTGAAAGACGATATTGTAAAGTTGATTTTAAGTGAATATGTTTTTTGCTTGTGAAGGTTGAGATTATAGGAAGATTATATTGTTAAGTGAAACTATAAGAAACTTGATAAATCAAACTCTATTGTTCTACATTTTAAATTTATTTTATTTTGATATTGAAACTTAAGATTTATAAAAACTAAATTTCTAAAATAATTTTTATGAATAAAAAAAATTTAATTGACCTGGTAAATTATATAAATAGACTAGATTTATTGACAATTCCTATTAAAGTTGCTCACGTAGAAGTATTTTCTCAAAATTAAAATTGATAAAATCATATTTAAAATCAACTATATAAAAAATTATTAAGAGAATTAGTCATATTAAAAAAAGATGTTAAATAAACCTGAAAAAATATAACTAAAAATGCATCTAAATAGGTGAAAAGAATATATATATATATATATATATATATATATATTTTTTTTTTTTAATTTTGATAATATAGAAATTTGAATAAATATTATATAATTAATATAAAAGTATACCAAAATATCACACCTTACGGCATATTTTGTGTTTGGGTAATGAAATTGTGGGTGCTAGTCTGCTAGAGTTGGTTGGCAACATGGGTACCTCATCTTGGCTTTACGGCCAAACTTACAAATATATCTGAAGATTCTGAACGAGGCATTGTTATCTTGGTAGCCACTGTTGCATGCTATCCAGATTTGGATTTGTTTTTTCTTCTCTCTTCTCTCTCTCTCTCTCTCTCTCTTTTTGTTCATACTTTGGAGTTGATTTTGTGATATTTTTTGATATGTGATCAGGAAAAAAAGGGAGCAAAAGAAAAAATGAACACAATAAAAATAAAAGAATGTTAAATAAATTTTTTTTTTTAGTTGAACTGCTCAAACCAACTTAGTTTTAGCATGTTAAAATTATGTCATTTTGAACTTATGTGGTATTTAATTAATAACCACGTAATTAATGAAAATAGATAAAAGGGAGAAATTGCAAAAAATATGGCCAATGCAACAAATAAATATCATGGTTGAAAAAGTCAAATATTGTAGATTTTTCCATTATATACAAATCAAATTAAAATAATATCTCTAAAAAAATCAAATCCATTATTCGTCTGACCAAGAAATAATTAGTGTTGCAAACATTATTCAACCTCAACCTCAATACAAATTCAAAATTGTTAGTGCATTTTAAATTAAAGCACGTTAAAACTTAAATTAACTGAAAATTAATAAAGAGATGAGTTATAGTGAAATTTGTTAATGAAACAGTTAACTTGTATATAAGTTAAATTAAATAAATTTAGAAGAGTTATCTAAACTAATAAATAACATGCAGGTTATGAGAAAGATTGGAAGACTATATATATGGCTATGCTACGGACTAATTTGATATTAAGAGTGAATGAAGATAAATAGTTAAAGCAAAGAGTATTGTGTGAGAGAGTGAATTCAATAATACTCCTAAATACTTGAGAGATTTTGGGCCAAAGAAAGGTATTTTTTTTTTGGTGGTTTATACAGAATTGGTCTGAGTTACATAACGAACTGTTGGGCTGTTATATCCTAGAGGGGACAAGTCAGAAGTGAATTTCTCCTGCATCAGTTTCTAGGCTTTGCCAACCGTAGATGGCTTAAATCTCCTTAAAGAGAGCGAAATTTCCGTACCTCAGTTCGATATTGTTCATTTATATTTTTATTTTTATTGTAGTAAAAAATTATTTTATTGGTAATTTCTCCAACAAAAATTACTCAACCTCAATCTCTCAACATTATATTTTTATAATACATAAAACATTATTTTAATGTATAGTAAAAATTATTTAAAAAAATCTAAATGCATCATTTAGGTGTAGTCAATAACTACATGTCAACACCCAAATCCCAATTTTATTATTATTATTTTAACTTAGGGTCCCAAAAGATAGCACTATAAAGTGGCAACCACTTACATTTGAGAGGAAGAAGCCCAACAATAATTTGAAAATTGAATTAAGAAAAAAAAGTTGATAATGAAATTTATTCTACCTATGCTGCTATGATGTGATTAAGAAACCAAACTAATGAAACTTAAACTATTGGTGCCATTATTTGAGAAGATAAATAAAGATAACATCACTATCATAGTAACTAAAGATCTAATTAAGAAACTACAACTTACAAAGTTATTTAATTGGATTAATGCCTTAATAAGACAACACAGAACTCGAAACTAGTGATCAATTACAAGTAAAATAACAAGAGGAATCAGTTTGGGACGTGTATCTTTATTTGAGGCTTCGACAGTTGTTTGGTGTAGAGCTCCACCCTCCATTTTCTAAGACACTTGTCACTGTAGGGCGTTAACTGCCATTTCTTAATTGACAATAAATTCAATAAGAATTTGGTGTATAGAAATGGACTTTTACACCCTCCAGTAATAATGTGTCACGTCAGTTTTTTGCATTCGAAAGATTAGGAACTACTTTACTGAATTATGATCCCAAGCCCTTCTTCTCATAAAAAGAACTATCGCAAAGCAGAGAAGCCTTTGATGACCCTCAAAAAAAGAAGAAGCCTTTGATGATGCCACCAAAGCCTAAGGTTATGGAACATTATATGCCCATGTTGGTTCAAGAAATTGAGCATATCCAAGAAAATGAATCAGAGGCAGTAAGACCAATTAGTGTCCTTACATTTTGAGCAAGAATTAGAAGAAAAAGAAGAGAAAGAATCAAAGGCTAAATCTCTAGCCAAAGAAGAAGCTTTTCATCACATAAAAAAACCCAAAACCGAAGAAGAACCGAACCACAAAGGGGGTCCAAGTTTGTAAATATTCGACCTAGATTGCCATGCCCATGGCTACTCCAGTGGCATTGCCAAAAACTTCTCAGTTCAGTGTGGCGTTACAAAGAGAAAAATACACATAAAGAGTGTTAGTAGATACATTGTGGCGCAACATATTTAAAATGTGATTATATGGTGGCAACATCTTATTTAAAATATAAGAACTAAGAAGTGGCCGGGATCTACAAATCACTACAATTATTAAAATTAAAAAGACAATAAATTAAATAAGGATATGGTGTAAAGATAAAATATTAAATCCTCCCATAACTGAGGCAATAAATTAAATAAGGATATGGTGTAAAAATAAAATATTAAATCCTCCTAAATTTTTGATATGGTTTAAAAATTTATGATTTATTTATTTATTTTTTTTAAACTTTGTGACCACCTAAATTTTTTTTTTAGGCCCAACATAATTAAATTTTGGAGAAAATTTGACAACAAGCATGGTTGTAGACTAAGCCTACAACTCTATTCAATATATATATATATATATATATATATATATATATTTTATTGAATATGAATTTTAATAAATCCACTATTTAATTACTTTTTTTTTTCTTAAATCCTTCGTACTTGCAACATTTCAAAAAGATAAAATATTAATAACTATGTCATCAATCAAATATTTAAATTTCGAGTTTTTATAGTTTAAAATTGTACATAAAAAATAATTTTATGGATCGAATGACAAATAACATCCGATTAACATAAAATTTTAATGTGTTTTAAAAATATAGAGAATATGCAATTCATCAATTAGATTTTCAAAATATGTAACAATGTTAATTCATTTAGTGAGAGTGACTACAACAAAGTTTGTAAACAAATTTTTTCTTAAACTTTGATCCCCTTAATAATATATTTGGTTCTTACAAATAAACAGAAAAGGTCTAATAAAAATTTTATCTAATTAAACTTTTGAAGTGATATAGCTTGCAACATTGATAATAAGACTATCATATAACGATTTCAAAATAAAAAAAATTTGTAAAAAAATATTGTAAGATTTTATGTATTTGCGTGTATGATTTTTTTTTTTTTGGGTCAATGTATGAAATTATTTTTTTATTAGATTCTATATAATTTAAGTTTCTTAATAATCATCTTCCAAAAAATTTCTAGAGCTGCCATTGTCCCATAATGATTTGCCACCTCAAATTTTTTTTTTTTTTTAATATAAAAGATTAGAGATTACAACACTTAAGCAAAAATATGTAATGAGTTTGCAGAACAAATTGTCAACTCTGTAATAATGCGCTTTGATATAGACAAAATGTGATGACAAAGACAGCCACTTCTTCTTATAGTTCTTATTCTTCCTCCTCTACATGATTCTTATAATGAGAATCCTTGTGCTTTAGAAATTTTTAAAACAACGTTCTCCGTAGATCATCCAGCGGAATCCACACACACACACACACATATATCTGAGACCTGATGAGTGGATGCTACTGCTACGAGATGATTGAATATAGTTATTTGGCTTTCATTTTCACAAATCTTATCCGAAGAAAAGATGCCATTTGACCCAAGCAAATACTCGTAAGCAAGCAAGGAATACTAATAATATTAATTAAATTGAACTCACATCACATGTGTTTGCTTAGATACAATTCTTGTATTATTTTTTTTTTTTTTGGGTCGGCTGTATTAAATTTATAGTGTCGCGCTATATAATGATTGCTTTTTATCATTAGGGTTAAGACACCAATTAATTTTTGGTGTAGGCGAGTATTGAATTTCAGATCTCTTATTCAACCATCAGAGACTTCACCAGTTGAACTAATTATATAACCCACTAAAATTTGCTCCTTGAAACAAGGTGACTGATGTGTTTGGGGCAGTAAAAAAAAACAAAAGTAGGAGGAAACAAAAACAAGCAAAATGTTGCTAATAAGCCAAGTGATCAGAAGTAAAAGACGAGGAGGCAAGCTGTACCAGCAGGACCAGGTGAAGATACCAAGCACGAGGGCTCATTAAAAGAGAAAAACCTTAAGCAGAAAGCCACCGATTTTTTTTTTTTTAACCCGTGTGGGAGCACTTTACTTATTATTATTATTAAAAAAAAAGTATTATTTGTACTTAAAACAAAGACAAAATGCATCAATATATATATTTATATCTGAAAATAAGAAAACGACAACAAATTCAAAAATATTAAAAATTACTCAGACGGTGTTCTCACGTGCTCACCGTGAGCACATATATACCTCTAAAATTAGTCAGTTAACAATATTCGGAACTCATGCAGACAAGATAGAGACATGTCATGTCATTCTTATTGTTTGTGAGTTCCATTTTTTTTTTTTTTTGGGTGAGTTCCAGTTTTAATCTATATTTTTATTCCTCTAATTAAAACACCCATATGGGAAAGGAGCTATTTAGGGATAGACGGATGTGTTAAGGGCATGGCCCCCTGACCTCCCCAATACCCTCTTCTTTTTTTCTTTTTTATTTATTTATTATTTTTTATAATATATATATATATATATATATAGAGAGAGAGAGAGAGAGAGAGAGAGAGAGAGAGTTCAAATTTGAAGTTAAATTTTCATTTTAATAACATATAGAGTTTAAATTTTATA
Source organism: Quercus variabilis (assembly GCA_030445155.1). Lineage (NCBI taxonomy): Eukaryota > Viridiplantae > Streptophyta > Magnoliopsida > Fagales > Fagaceae > Quercus > Quercus variabilis. Next base: position 24,050,329 of record CP129445.1, read on the forward strand.
TTTTCATAAGTTATAGTGTTATACGTCATTCTCTCTTAAGAATTATGTAGGCCCAAAAAGATATCCTAGTAATGGAAGTAAGCAATTAACTCGCACTAATGGCCCTTTTTCTATATATATATATATATATATAATTAGTTAATAAATATTTAAATTCAAGTAGTGCTACTGTATTGAAAATTGTCAACTCGGGAATAGATTATTTGTATCTTGAGATCCTCAATGCTGTATGCGATATCAATTGGTTTGATTTTATGGCCAAAATGGGGTTTTACATCTTTTTCACAAACTTTCCAAGAAAATATCTCATATTTGAAACTATTTAGAAATGTGCTAATGTTTTGAAACTTGAGCTACAGTGAAATTGGATTTAGAATTTTTTATTTTTTATTTATTTTTCTTAGTTTTCAGTTTGTTATAACTTGATTGTCCAAAAATCGAGTTTCAAAACATGAATATTTTTCTAAATAGTTTCAGACATGAGGCATTTTGCTGAAAAGTTTTGGCAAAAAGAGCAAATACCCATTTTGGCCTCGATTTTATTAATACATTTGTTTTTTTGACTACAAAATACTTAAACTTTCATATTGAAAAATGTAAGTTTTCTTTCCTTTATCTTTTATTTTTTTTAGTTAATTTATTAGTTTTAGTTATAGGGATATAATTTAGAAATAAAGACAATGGAGGCTAACTATGTATGTATGTTTGCTTGTTGAGAAAGCTAAGATAATGAGACTCACATTATATTCTAAAAACCATATATGTATATATATATATATATATATATATATATATCTTTCTCTAGTTTTGAGTAAAACATAATGCTGAGAGTTAAAATAGATTTGAATTGGAATTGCTAATTTCATGTCAAAATGTTTGGTTTTTTCATTTTCTCAAAGTTACATTTTTCTCTCATTTTTATATTCATCAATTTATTTTTATTCTCAAATGTTTATTTATTTAGGTTTAGAATTAGGTGATTGAGCAATAATTTTTTTTTTTTTTGGGTATAAGAGAATTTAGGGTAGGGGATGAATTTTGTTATCTTAGTTGGTTATGATTTGGCTTATAAATCTTAATTAATTTTTCTTATTTTAGTTGGTTATCAATTTTAGTTTGACCCTTTTCATATCATCAAAATTAAGACTTTTGGGACATTTACCTATTGAGCCATTATACGGTACACATATATATACCATACGCAACTATGGAGATTGGTTCTTAAATTTTATTGGACATCCCTTATTCAATGCTCTAGAAACAATGCTTCATTCTCTTACTTGAATAGTAGGTGCTATCAAGAATTTAATAAGTGGAATTAACTCACTATTACGTGAGATGAGAGAGCATTGCTTTTGAAATATGAAATAATTGGTCAGTAACTTGTGCAATACATGAAAAAGTTCAAAAGAAATTTTTATTTTTCCTTTAAAAAAATATGTTTCTCTTTTTAAATTTTTGTCTAAATATGAGATTTTGGTCCTTGTTGTAATTATTATTAGGTATTTATTATATTTGTGTTTTTATATGAAATTACCTATTCTACCATTTAAAGAAAAATATGATGTGATGATCAATCATACTTGTTAAGGTTGATTGCTTAGGGTTTCATATTCAAGTAGCTCATTGCTCATGATCAATCAAGCGAAGCTAAGAGAGAAAAGCAACAATCCTTCCAATCAAGCAAACTACCAACTAAACTTGGGTAGCTTACTTGACGAAGCACCAAACCTCCTCCCAGTTTTATATGCTTTTGTGGAATAAGATGAAGACTGTATTTTCGCACTTTGTCAAACACTTTCTTCAAATTCACAACCTTCTTCAACCCAAGACAATCAATTGAAAAATATTAAGAATAATGATGTGTAAAATTGTGAACTTCAAATACTTGTATGGCACAATATTATAAGATCAGCATTTGGGTTTTTATTGTGAATTTTCTAGCTACCGGACATAACTTTGGAGATTGGTTCTTAGAGTTATTACACAATCCTTTTTCAATACTCTCAGAACAATGCTTCATTCTCTCACATAAATAGTAGGTCCTATTAAGTATTTAATTAGTGGAACTTATTGAGATGACGAGGCTTTGCTTTTGGAATATAGAACAACAAATTACTATCCTGTTCAATGCATGGAAAATTTCAAAAAACTATGATTTTTATTTTATTTTTAATTTTTTGTCTAAATATGAAATTTGGTAATTATTGTAATTATCAATAGGCATTTCTTATATATTTTTTTAATAAATGAAATTACCTATTCAACCATTTAAAGAAAAATTTGATGCAGTAACATTCTAATGGAATGTATAAATATAGAATAAAATTTAAAATCAATATAAAAACATTGATTAGAATAATGATGTGTAAAATTGTGAGCTTCAAAAACTTGTATGACACAGTATTATGAGATCAATTAAAAGTCAAATATTTTTTGTTTTATGTAGATTAATAATTGGTAACCTATGCAATAATTGCATAGGAAAGTTTTTTTTTTTTTTGATACAAAATAAAATTTCTACTCTAACCTAATCTAAGTGTATATGTGTGTGAAGCTCCCTCCTGAAAAAGAAATTATAGAGTCCTTTGGTGGACCACATCACTTGTCCACCATTCTACTAAAAAACTTTCATTTGTTTAAAATTACTGAGTCAGTAATTAATTTCTATTTTAAAAAATTTTCTAATTAACAATTTTAAACCAGTGGCAGTTTTTTAGTAGAATGGTGGACCACATCACTTGTCCACCATGTGGATCTTATAATTTTTCTTCCTAAAAACTTGAACCCCGGCCATTACCATCCACACCCCATAAGTATTTATACTTGTGAAGTGACCACCGCACCAAAGGTGCGAGGTGGTATTGCATAAAAAAATTTAACATAATATAATTTTTTTTCTTACTTTTATTTTATTTTTTCTAAACATGAAATTCGATAATTATGATAATATTGATAAACATTTATTATAAATGTATTTGTACATGGAATTATATAATATTCTCACATTAGGTCTATATTTTGATTGTGATTACATATGAAACTATGAATTATAACATTTAAAGAAAATATATATGATATGTCAGGATTCTAATAAGGGTTTAAATATAGAATAAAATAAAATTTAATATATATATATATATTTATTAAAATAATGACGTGTAAAATCATAAAACTGAAAAAGCTTATGTGACATAATATTATGAGGCTAACAAAAAAATAAAACATCTTAATCACCATCTTATTTTACTCCACTTCACAGTCTTAATCACTACAATCATATATAATTCATATTATCACCGCACCAAAGATGCAAGGTGGTATTGCATAGAAAAGTTTAACATAATATAATTTTTTTCTTACTTTTATTTTATTTTTTCTAAATATGAAATTTGATAATTATGATAATATTGATAAACATTTATTATAAATGTATTTGTACATGGAATTATATAATATTCTCACATTAGGCCTTTATTTTGTTTGTGATTACATATGAAACTATAAATTATAACATTTAAAGAAAATATATATGATATGTCAAGATTCTAATAAGGGTTTAAATATAGAATAAAATAAAATTTAATAATGATATATTTATTAAAATAATGACGTGTAAAATCATAAAACTGAAAAAGCTTATGTGACATAATATTATGAGGTCAACAAAATAATAAAACATCTTAATCACCATCTTATTTTACTCCACTTCACAGTCTTAATCACTACAATCATACATAGTTCATATTATCACCACACCAAAGATGCGAGGTGGTATTGCATAGAAAAGTTTAACATAATATAATTTTTTTTCTTTTATTTTATTTTTTTGAGAGATGCTACATCTACAACAATTTTACAACATTTTTATAACAAATCACAAGTGGTTAGTTGTTATTGGTTCAAATTTGAAACTAACATTAAGATTACTTTTTTGCCTCAACAATAACAACTAGTAATAACTTGTCACTTAGGATTTGTTGTAAAAATATTGTAAAAATGTTGTAGACATATCATTTCTCTATTTTTTCTAAATATGAAATTCGATAATTATGATAATATTGATAAACATTTATTATAAATGTTTTTGTACATGGAATTATATAATATTCTCACATTAGGCCTTTATTTTGATTGTGATTACATATGAAACTATGAATTATAACATTTAAAGAAAATATATATGATATGTCAAGATTCTAATAAGGGTTTAAATATAGAATAAAATAAAATATAATAAATATATATATATATATATATATATATTTATTAAAATAATGATGTGTAAAATCATAAAACTGAAAAAGCTTAGGTGACATAATATTATGAGGTCAACAAAAAAATAAAACATCTTAATCACCATCTTATTTTACTCCACTTCACAGTCTTAATCACTACAATCATACATAGTTCATATTATCAATATGGGCACTTAGGAAAATGATTCTACTCTAATAGGTTCTACTCTAATAGGTTTGGAGAATCATCGATTTGTCCAAGGGATGAGGTGGATGATGAGGTGGAGCAACAAAATTAAATGCAAAAAACATGATAAGCATAGGAGCATGAGGACAAAGTTCTCTCCATCACTCCAAAAAAAAAAAAAAAAAAAGGAAAAAAAATCCAAATAAATAGAATCCGTTTCAGGTAAAAATCTTAATTTAAAAGAAATAAATTTTTTTTTTTAAAAAAAAACCTTAAATATAATGCGAGATATCAAAATAAAATCTTGAATGTGAATTGACCCATGTCTGTTTTTGAAAGCAAGTTAAGCAAATTGAGAGATGCATTTGGCTGATTAGCCCCTCCAACCAACCAGTGCCCAAGGTAAAAAAAAAAAAAAAAAAAAAACTAGGGTTTTTGAGAAGATGGTGACGTGTAACTGCGCACATATTGGGGCAGTACTGCACAGCTAAGCATCGACCAATCATAGTATAAAGATGGTAAACACTTAAGACAGCCAATCAAAACCTCGCTTCTGCCATGTTTATATATCTCTCTCTCCAACAGTTCCTTCCTTCACTCCTTACAACCTTGTGAGTTCTCTTTCTAAGCTCTTGACTCTCTTTTCTTGTCCCCAAGAGATAGATCTCAAACGTGTGCACAGCCCCTTTGTTTTAGCTCTCAGTTTCCAGCTCAGTTTTGTTGTTTATTGCTTATTTGTTTTCTCTCTATTGCTATACTCGGTGTTTTCCTTTTGGTTACTTCATCTGGGGTTTTTTTTTTCTCTGTTAATTTTGTAGTTTTTTTTTTTTTTTTTGTTGATGCTCGATCGAGTCTTCTTTTCTGTGACAAAATCCGACTTGGATTCTCTTTTAAACTGTTTTCTGATGCTGGAATCTAATCGGAGAAATTTGGCCCACATATCAAAAACTATGAATTTTGAAAGTATTTTGTTGTGTCTATTAGCTACATAGATGGCTCAGTTTGATTTTTCCATGACTTGCAAATAGTACTGCAAGAAAAAGAAAAAGAAAAGCTTTGATGGGTTCAAAAAAAAAAATTAAGAATAGGGTTTTGTTTTGTTCCAACAAGTCCTTATTATTCGAAAATAAGTTTTGTTCCTATGGTCGTGTACTCGTGTTGGACTCGGTAGATTCTTCTCGGGTGCCCCTTTAATGTAATCAAAAATCTTAAAATCACTTTATGTTCCAACCACTGGTAACTGGCCACGTCAGATAATGCTCGTGACCTTTGGGCCAAAGTTGTACATGAAATGATCTGATGAGACTTGAGAGTCATAAATTTTTCCGAGTCCTTTTTTTGTGTGTGTTTTTTCTTTTGTTGACGAAGGTCTATGGAAATGTTTGGTTGTAGTACTTTCTTCTTTGCTTTCCTTATATATATAGAAACATACATAGGTACATATATATTGTTTTTGATTAATTAGTAGGCTTTGTACAAGGATGATCATAGGTTGACAGTCGTTGTTTGCGGGTGTAGCATCATCAAGATTCACATGCAAATGCACGGTGGGTGATGCAATTAAAATTTTTTAATTAAAATCTCTCGGCCAAAATTCTTTGAAAGTGAGAATCTTGATGATGCTGCATCGGCAATAAACGACTCTACAAAAGAGGATTCTCTCGCAATTCTCAACACTGCCACTTTTGCACTTGAACAGTTGAACCACCAGGTGATCCTTTCTTTCTTTCTTTTAACTACCTTTTTTTTTGGGCTAAGTGTGTTTCTATTAAGTACTTTCTGTTGTTTTCTGTTGCTGTCAGGTGGGCTTTCTTTCTAGTTTCTGGGAGTTTTTTTCCCCCCCTTTAAATTAAAGCAATCAATCAATGGATTTACTGTATTTTTAAATGTTTATTCCCTTTTGCACACTGCATATATAGAAGAAAGAATAGAACCTTGCTGTTCAAGGACCTTTTGTTTTGCTGACCTTTTGCAGATCTGTGATTATTCTTCTGAGCAAAATTTCCTAGCTAGGATGAAAATGGTGTCTTTTCAGGGAGTGTTTCCTGTTGGAGATGGGACTTTGTCTCTAAATGGAAAGAGAAAGAGAATATGACTTGATGATTCTGCAAAAACCTTCAGAATATTTTCAAAAGGTGAATTTTCGCTATCTATTTTGTTTTTTTTTTTTTTTTGTGATTTTGTGTGGTTTTAGACCCAAACATGGACTGGTTCCACAGATCCTTGAATTTCTATATTTCATTAAAATGAACATTTATGGCTCATGTACAGAAAGGCAAAGAAAAGTTAAGTGGAACCGTGGAGGGAACTGTACTAATCTCATGAGTTTGCTAAGAATGGATTGGAAAATTATTTTTGTGCAGAAGCTGAGAAGAACTTAAGGTTGGTAAAAAAGAACCTTCCACGCTTGCTTCTTTCATGGGGTTTTTGATGATCTCAAGTTTTGGTTTTTCCTTTCCACTGGCTTTTGTCTTCACTACATGATTTAGACTGCATATTGATTATTTTATTATATATGGACATTCTTCTAAGTGGTTTTGTCTGTGGAATTAAGTAGATGATTGATGACTGGAACTAGTTTTTGGATATGAAATGAAAAATCACGGCCATGGGAAGTTATTGTTTGTCGATCACTGCTATTGTTGGCTTCTCCTCTCATCACTCATGTTGGTGGACCAGGCATCCTGCAACTTGGACCCTTTGTCATGTACAACCTCTCTCTCTCTCTCTCTTTCCTGTCGCTTACACACTCTGATTCAGTCCACCTGTTTACCACCTTTACAATAATGGTACCAAAAAAATGTTTCTCAAAAAAGTATCTTTATTTTCTGTTTCTTCATTCATGGCAGATAATTGCAATTTCTAGAGTGTGGAGATCTGTGTGCCTCTATCACTGTCCAAGCCCTGAGTAACTTGTTATATGGGGCTTCAGTAGGGTACATTTCCAGGCTAACTTTATTGACTCTAAGCAAGGCAGTGAAGTATTAAGCCCAATGATCAAACAGTTTATAATGATATTTTTAGCTTAAGAGCAATTTAGAAACAGAATCGAGTGGTGGTTAACTTGCTATGGTTTCTTCAGCTTCTACCTTTGTTCATAAACAAAACTAAAAAATTATAGTGGTTGGTTTTTGGTATGGGTTTAATGACTCACACCAGGATTAGACCATGAAAAGTTCTTAGCAGGGCACAGTTATGGATGGCAGCACTCTGTCTCTCTAGCATGCAAAACTTTTAGGGTTTTGGATTTCACAATGCTGACAAGTTACTTTTTGATGTATTTTTTGACTAGTTACTTGTTGTCATGTAGAGGATTATTAGTATTTATTCTTATTATTCAGTCGATGTTTAGACTATATGTTATGTCATGTTAACACTCAGTAGCTAATCAATGTTTTCCGGAGACTTACTGCATGCTATTCTAGCATTGCAAGTATTATTCACTTCTTATAAACTCATGAGAGTTGAGTTTATTTTGTGAGAAACTAGCTAGTGTTTTAATCGAAAAGAACCTCAAACCACTATCTACTCAAAGATCTATGAACACATTATGGTTTTAGGAGAAGAATATGAAACGCATTCCAAATACAAAATCACTAATCAGATGTACCAGAAAGCCAAACTAACAACAATTTGTTCAACCTTTCTTTTATAAATATTAGGATATTTGTAGGATAAAGTTACTACTCTGATAAACCTGTCATTAACAGGAGGTCCCCAAATAGCACATTTCTTTCCTGATAAATTGCATGAAAAAAAAAAACCATCTCAAGAAGATTTTTTTTGACAAAAACCATCTCATTCTAATGTCATTAGTAGGGGTGGCAAAATTGGACACCGCGAACTTGACATGATACGACATGAAATTAGTAGGTTATGCGTTGAGATTTAATGGGTTCGTATCATATTCGAGTTGACACTGCTGACCTGTTTAATAAACAGGTCGAGTTAGTGTTGAACACATAAAACTCATTTGACCCATCTAATTCATTTAATTAAATGACATTTTATCAATATACCATTCAAACTCTAAGTATATAATCTTATTAGTTGTTGTGATTTATTTTCTTTGACATATTGTGATTGATTATTTGTGACATTGGGACGTGCTTTAGTTTTAAATGATTTGTTGTGATGTAGTTATTCATTAGTTCTAAATTTTATATTAAAAATATTTATTTGTTTGGTTTTTCATAATTTTTTTTTTCATTTTTATAAAATTTGATAAACAAGTTGACACGACTGACTTGTTTAATAAATGGGTTGTGTTAGGGTTGAGAAATTTTGACCCGTTTATTAAACACATTGAGTTAGTGTTGACCTATATAGTCGAATGCTTATTAGTTGATACGACACGAACCTAATACGCGAAAATGAATTGCCATCCCTACTCATTAGCCATGAGTTTAAAAATCAAATAATAAAAATAAAAATTCTGTCGAACTTGACTCCTTGGTAGGATTAACTATTCATGGTTTTAAAGGATCAGAAAAACCCTCTATTAGGGAGTGTAACATATAATTTATTTATATTCATTAATTCTTTTTATTTTTTTTGGCAAATAGGGTATTTATATTCATTTATATTTAACATCCTAATGTTTAAAAATTGTATCTTGTTTGTATGGCAACCATACGTTTAGTTGTGTATAAAAGAAATTGGTAACCAAAGTTTTAAAAACAAAAAGAAAATCTCTCTCTCTTACTTGTACAAATCATGATTCATTGTTAATTTGAATGAATAGGTAACTATAATTTCTATATTCCTTCTTTGTTTTTGAGCCACAACTTAGAAAGCTAGAAGATTGCTACTTTTTGCAACTCTGCAATCAATTACTTCCAAATCAATGTCTTAAATTTAATGGGCCTTCATCTACCATCTTGTTGCTATCATCCAATATCTGACATGTTTCACTCACATTTCATAGAGCCCACTTTTCTTGTTGTTATTTTGTGGATATACAAAATTTAAGATATTATTCTTAAATCTAGAAGCTTGAAGAAAGTTTTAGAATAAATTACTGTTTTAACCTGTTTAAATTTTGTAGTCTTAGAGGACAATGAACTATAACTCAATTGGCACTTTCTTCTCTCATAATAATAGGTTGGAGGATGAGGTTCAAGGGTTCAAGATTCACTAGGTAATTGTGTGTAGACCAATCAAAAAATATTTGTAGTCTAGGATCAAATTTCATCAAACACCTCCAATTGTAGGGGTGAGAAAATGAATCAGGATTGTCTAAAAATCAAGGAAAATGACTGAATGCAATCCTAGAGATAAGTTACTCAAAAAGCAAGTACTTTATGCGGTAAATCACTATCTTTTCTCATTTTGCCTCCCCACCAGATATTAGGGCTAGGAAACTTTTTTTTTTTTTTTAATACTAGATTATAATAGTCGTGGGCCATTATATATATCTATATGTGTGTGTGTGTGTGTATTTTGCCTCCCCATGATATACTTCATTGTGTTTGCTGAGATTCTAATCTATACCCATGCTGAAAATGAAGGAGTTCGTACACACGCCTGGCAGTACTAATTATTACTTGAAATGTACACTTATTCTCCCAATGATATAAGACTCACTCAACTGGTACCATAAGATGCTTTGTACTGAAAGTGAAATTCAGTGATTTTTCCTATCAAGGGCCATGTAGATGTCGGTTTGATAAGTAGCAAAATGAGCCACATATCTGAGCATCTCATGCTAAGAACCAATTTATTCACTTAGGCTTAATATCAAGTTTTCTACTTTTGTTTGTAATAGTAAAATGATTACGTATATCAGAGTTTCCATATTTACAAAATGTCCACCTTTATTCACTGAATCTCTTTCTGTTCTTGTATTACTGTATACTTAGGTAGATCTTCTCAGATAACATACATATATTTAGGCACATTCCTGTTTCTTCCTTTTACTTTACATGTTAGAAGTACTGATTAGTAGATGATTCTTTTCTTGTTTTGTTCTTGGATTAGTAGAAGATTCCGAGGAACTGAATTATACGTGCAAATTAATTTTTTTGTTTCCCAAACTAAAATTGTTTATTTTCAAATAGTTTCAGAGAGGACGAGTCCAAAAGCACCATTGGTCCCCATACGTACTTTGTGGTCCCATTGGTGTCACCCCAGTGGGGTGTACATGTGGCAGACATGCAAGTGAAGGACAATCTTGGGTCGCATGCACAAAGATTTCATTGGACAACAAAATCGCACAAACTTTTCAGGATGCAGCAATTGTTTGATTCTGAAATTAAACCTAAAATTATGGGGTAAAAATGTGCTAAACAAGTTCGACCATGGTGATCAGTAACACAGACAGACAAACCAGCTCGGCTCTCCTGCCATGGAAATTAAACCAAGACTTCATTTTTGTGAGGTGGTGGATTCCAGCTAATGGAATTGTCATACTGTCCATTCTAGGCTTTTCAAGTCATGATTGTCATCAGTCAACAACAACCATGTAACATATTTCTTCTTGCTAAAAGCAATAACATGTTTATAAAAGTTAAAAGGATTTTATTAATGCGTGTACATTAGGGCATATATTTGTAAATTATTTTAATAAATTTTTTTATAGAAAAATAAAAAAATAATTTACTCTTTTGACACTCTTTTCAATTTTTTATAAATTTTTTTTTAAAATAGATCATGATTAATGTATGTCCTAAATTTACCGGACCCAAAGTTAAAAGCATTGTTCAATGTTTGTTTCATATATTCTCTCTCCCCCCCTCTCTCTCTCTCTCGTAATTGTTAGACTGATGATCAAAGCACTGACAAATGTAATTGTCAAACCAATGCAAAGGTGTTAAAAGGAATTCATAAAATGAACTAATGGGAAGCTGACTCAAGAGTGACGATCAGCTTTTGGACATCTGAATCAAACATGCCATCGAATAGTCAATCAGCTAGACAAGCTTTTTTCATATATATAGCAATATAGCTTCCATTGAAAAACTTTTTAAGCATCGTGATTGCTACTGGTGCCAGTGGTGTATACATAAATGCTTAAATGCTTAAATTCTTCTCTATCAGACATAACAGTTGTTTGGACCGGACAAGGATGGAAATATTTCATGAGGGTGGTGATCACATGTAGAGGGATCGAGTAGCATTACTGACCACATATCCCCTTATATATTTATTAACTAGTTGTCAACTCATGCAACGCATGAGTTTATGATTTATCTGAGTAGTTTTTGTTATGAAACATGTGAATTCAAGCTTATAGAACATGTTTTAGTGTCCATTAAGGGCTCTTTTGTGTGTGTATGTGTAGAATAGCTCCATATAGTTGCTAGTTGAAACATTTAGACAATTTATGTGATTCAAAATAATACAAAGTTAGAACATTTGTGTTTGTAGCTTACTCATAACAAATAATTAGAAAGCCGGTATTACATTTTGAACATAAGTTGATAATACATGTTCACCTTGTAAAATAGCACAAAACAAATAATTAGAAAACATATAAACCTTTTCTAAGTAGATAACTTGAAACTTTCTCATGTCTTAATCCTCATGTGTAGTATATTGCAACCTGTTGAGGTAATTTCCCTTTGGATTCTCCCTTGGGGTTTTGGAGCTTCTATTTGAACCATTCACTTTTCTCTTTGATTGCTCGTCATCCAAATAAAAAACTTCAAATGATCCTCCACCCAAGATGGAAATTCCTACATACACGTTCTTTGGGTCTAGCACTAAGACTCACACAAACATACACATAAATACGTACATAAATATTCATACTAAATGATATACTTTTAAGATCTTAGTGATATCAAGTTAGGATCTAAGACACAAAAATTCATCTCCAAAATATTATGCACGCAAATTTGGATCTAAGACACACACACACGCACCCATACATGTATATATATTCAAACTATATAATATGCTTCTAAGATTTTACCAATATCAAGTTTGGATCTAAGACTCAGAAATCCATCTGCAAGATATGCTTGCAAATGCTACAAGCATGTAACGAAGCCTCAACATTAACTTTTCCTTTATTACCTATGTGATGTTCAAAACAACAAATTATATGGCATTCAACCCAAGTACTAAAAATCATAAAATAAAACTAACCATGCCCAAAATTTTGGAATTGAATTAAAAATAGAACTTTCACCACCAAAAACAAAATACATAACCATCAACAGTATAAATAAAAATACCATTACATCTCCAAAGAAGAACTTGGCTTTTGGGGCCAACTGTGCCATAAGAATAGCTGCTGCATTGGCAGCATTGTTCTCATTACTAAAAAGATCAAGATGCCAAAAAAGTAATGATAATCTAAACTTTTATTTTGCACAGATAAGGTATATTACAAAATTTCGCCAAACAATTTGATTGAAGAATTGAATTCAACTAATTAGGAAATTTCAAAATGTCATTGCAACTTCATCTAAGTAATGACTAATGCAAAAAGAAAATAAGCACTACAAGAATCACCATTAGTTGCACTTAAAAAAAAAACTGAAAATTGTCAAGAAAAAGTAAGCCTAGAGTCATATTTATTTCATTGTTTTAGGTCACTTGGTCTGATGGTCATATTGCTAACCTTAATATAAAAAGATAGTAAAAAAGAACAAAAAAAACTGAAGTCATATGGACTTACCCCTCCATGTGCAAGAGCAATGGCTATGATAGTTGCAGCTTCCATGACCCATGATAAAGGAATCCACGTAAACCCAAAATTTTTAGTATTTTTGTTTTCCAAAGCAAGATAGAAGAGTAGAAGAACCAATCAATGAGGGAGATTGAGCAAGCAATAATGAAAAAATAAAAAGAAGGGATGAATATGAAAATTTAACATTGCTTTCCTAACCTTTTCCTCCTCAAGTTTGCTGTATCCAGAAAAATCAAATCTTTCTTGAACTGCATCAGATCAAAGGTCAAATCCTTTATTATACAAATAAGATGCTCATGGGGTAAATTTTGCAACATTAAACAACTTATAATTTAGCACCAAACAAATAAGATAAAGTAATAAAAATTCCTTTGTATTTCCATCTTTTTCATTCTTCCTGATTCTAGGCAAATCAAAGTATCCACATGACGCTGCTTGAATTAAACATGAAAGATGTAATTTCTTCTAATCGAATGTACTTCCACAAAAAGAAAATGAAAAAATAAAAATAAAAAATTGGTTGTTTGTGGCATAACAAAATATATTCTACTAAAGTATCAATTTGAGCCACTAAACTTCTTCATCTAACTATGAAGCTAATAACATTTGGCTTTATTAATTTTATATTTGCAGCTATGAATTTTCACAAAAAAATAGAGAATATTGAATAGCTTTTATAACTGGGACATTCATTAAGGTAAAGTTGGCTTGCCATAAGATGATAAAAGAGTATAGTGATTTAAAGAACATCAGGGGGAAGAGCCTTTTCAACCATATTGGATTTCCTTTAGATTTATTGAAGCAAAACAATCTGATAAGGACTCAAACAATACAGCAGAGCAGATTAATTCAAATTCAAATACTGCAAGAGATAAGAACAGTTCAAGATAAGCCAGAACAGTTTCATATCTCATCCAAATGTTATCTCATCTGCAATTTGTATTTCAAATGTATTCTTTTGTATTCATCCTATGTAACTAATCTGATTATATATATGAAAGCAACTCCCAACGTTGAGTGTGTGGGAGCATAAGATTTACCTCATATATTATCTTTGTTCTTTTATGGTATCAGAGCATTTATGACTAACGTCATGAGTTCCTCTAATTCCAACTCCTCCACAAATCAAACTAACTCCTCCACTGTCACCACTCTCTCTCTCTCCTTGTTCAAACACTATCAAATCATCCAATTCGCCTTACCCTCAACAAAGACAATTATCTTCTTTGGAAATACCAAGTTGTTACTCATCTCAATGCTTAAAACTTATTTGGCTATATTGATGGATCCAAAATAGCACCTTCTTCCATTATTTCTAATCCTGTCACTGGATCAAATCAGCCTATTCTTATTCAAAATCCTGAATATGTTGCTTGGCAACAACAAGATCAACTTATTCTCAGCACATTGATTGCATCCCTCTCAGAGTCCATTTTATCTCAGGTTCTTGGTTGCAATACTTCTCGCACTCTATGGGTGGCTCTTGAACGTATGTTTATCTCCTAATCTCGGGCTCGTGTGATGCAAATCCAATACCAATTAGCTACCTCAAAGAAAGGTAACTCAAATGTGACTGATTATTTTCAAAGAATGCGTAGTCTTGGAGACACACTCGTTGTAGTTGGACAAGCTCTCTCAGATACTGAAATGAGCTCCTATATTCTTGCTGGCTTAGGAACTGAATACGACCCATTTGTCACTTCCGTCACCACTTGGGTGGACCCCCTTTCTCTTGATGAATTATATGGGCATCTCCTTGCTCATGAGCAGTGCTTGGAACAGCAACAATCAGCTGCTGAGTTAGCATTCTCAACTGCCAATATGGCAACTCGAAATACCACAAATCATGGTCGTGGTGGACGTAGTTCCTATGGACGTGGATCCTCTTCAAATCAAAATGGCCGAGGCACAAGAGGACGTGGTCGTGGTTCCTCAAAGTCATCCAGCAATCCCTTTTTCTCTAGGACTCCACGTGTTGTTTGCCAAGTTTGCAACAAACCTAGTCACGCTGCTATAAGTTGCTACCACAGATTTGATCGTTCTTATCAAGCTGATCCACCTGCAACTGCCCAAGCTTTTTACTCCTCACCATCTGCCATTCAGGATGGATGACAACTGGTATCCCGATACTGGTGCCTCACACCATCTTACACCATACTTCTCTAATCTCAATGTGAGCTCTGAAGCATATTCTGGCACTGATCAGATCACAATCGACAATGGTCAAGGTTTGCCTATTTCACATATTGGAAATGCATCTCTCTCTACACCTAATCACTCATTTTCTTTAAAACATGTGTTATATGTTCCCAATGCTTGCAAAAATCTTCTCTCTGTTAGTCAATTTGCTAAAGACAATTCTGTATTTTTTGAGTTCTATGCTAACTTCTTTTTGATTAAGGATCTCACAATCGGGAGAATCCTCCACCGCGGACCTCTTAAGCAAGGGCTATATCCTCTCTTTTCATGTTCATCTCCAACCACTCCACCACATGCTCTACTTGGAGAAAGAACATCTGTTGCAAATTGGCATCTTCGTTTAGGACATCCCAATTTTCGTACTGTTCGTCAAGTGTTATCCAAGTTTCAACTTCCAATTTCTGCAAATAAAACTTTGGCAATGTGTTCTGCATGCTCTCAAGCCAAAAGTCATCAGTTACCTTTTAATTCTTCTACCTTTGTTGCATCTAGGCCTTTAGAATTGCTATTTTCAGATGTATGGGGTCCATCCCCAACTGTTTCCTTTTCAGGCAATAAATATTATGTCTCCTTTGTTGATGCCTGTAGTTGATTCACTTGGTTGTATCCCATTCAAGCAAAATCTGATGTTTTTCATGTTTTTAAGCAATTTCAAAGTCAAGTTGAACGTCACTTTAATGCTAAAATTCTCAGTGTTCAAATTGATTGGAGAGGTGAATTTAGATCTTTAAATACTTTGTTTAAACAAATTGGCATCACTCACCATGTTTCATGCCCACATACTCATCAACAAAATGGTTGTGTTGAAAGAAAACATCGTCATGTTATTGAAACTGCCCTTGCTTTACTTGCACACAGTTCTCTACCTACCTCTCTTTGGGATGATGCTTGTCTTACAACTTGTTATCTCATTAATCGCATGCCCACTCCTAATCTGGACCATCAATCACCTTTTCACAAATTGTTTCATCAAGAACCTGACTACAAATTTTTAAAAGTTTTTAGGTGTGCATGTTACTCTCATCTTCGTCCCTACAACGATAACAAGCTTCAATTTCGCTCTCTTCAATGCATTTTTCTTGGCTATAGTTCACATCATAAAGGTTATAAATGTCTACATATACCCACTGGTCGCATTTATATATCACGTGATGTGCTCTTTGATGAATTTACCTTTCCCTTTGCAAATAAAACACTTTCACCTACTCCTTTACAGCCCAACACTTCTAATATTGTTCCACTTTCTATTACTGTTCCACTAACATCTTTGCAGGTTGCTAATACATCTCCTACTTCACATCTCAACTCTCAAACCAACAATACCAGTCCATCATGTTCTGATCATGCCAGAATCAATGATGCTTCTCCAATCAATAGCTCATCAAATCACACTGCACCTTCATCAGTTCAGTCCTCTGTTTCAGCTCCATTTCGTACTCATCCAATGGTGACTTGGTCACAGAATTTGATCACCAAACCGAAACAATTTCATGATGGGATTATCCAGTACCTAGTTCCTCGAGCTCTAATGTCTTTGATGTCTCCATCTGAGCCCACCTGTTATTCTACAGCAGCGAAATTTCTTGAGTGGCGCACTGCTATGGAAGCTGAGTTTCATGCCTTGCTAAAAAATAACACTTGGAGTCTTGTTCCTCCTTCAAGAGCTTGTAATATAGTGGGTTGTAAATGGGTTTTCCGAATTAAAAGAAGAGCTGATGGCACAATTGAGCGTTATAAGGCTCGCCTTGTAGCCAAAGGATTTCACCAGCCGGAATTGATTTTAGTGAAACTTTTAGTCCCGTTGTCAAACCCACAACTATTCGGGTTGTTCGCTCACTTGCTATCTCAACTGGTTGGTCTATGCGTCAGATTGACATACAAAATGCCTTTCTTCATGGCAACTTATCTGAAGAAGTATATATGCTTCAACCTCCAGGTTTTCATCATCCATCCCTGCCAAACCACATATGCAAATTGAACAAAGCCATCTACGGTCTCAAACAAGCGCCTCGTGCATGGTTTTCGCGCTTGAGTGGCAAATTGTTGGAGCTTGGCTTTACTGCCTCTAAAGCTGACTCATCTCTCTTCACTTCCTCTTAAATTCCCTCACTATGTATGTGCTCATATACGTGGATGATATCATTATCACCAGCTCAAATCCTTTGGCAATTGATGATCTTCTCAATCTACTTTGGCGAGATTTTGCTGTTAAAGATCTTGGTGAGTTAAACTATTTTCTCGGCATTGAAGTTCTTAAGCATCCAGATGGTGTTTTGTTATCTCAACGCCGTTATATCATTGATCTTCTTAACCGCACAAATATGTTGCATGCCAAGCCAATTTCCTCTCCGATGTCAAATGCTAAGCCACTTTCTGCATTTGATGGTGCTATCTTTCCTGATCTTACTCTGTTTCGTAGCACTATTGGCTCTCTACAATATCTTTCAATCACTCGACCGGATTTGTCATTTGCAGTTAATCGTGTCTGTCAATTTATGCACAGACCGACTACCACTCACTAGCAAGTAGTAAAGAGAATTCTGAGATATCTTAAGCATACTCTCTCTCATGGTCTTTTACTAAAACGCTCTTCATCCACTCGCCTTGGTGCCTTTTCTGATGCCGATTGGGCTGGATGTCCAGATGATAGGTGGTCCACTAGTGGCTTTTGTGTTTATCTTGGTGACAACTTAATTTCTTGGAGCTCTAAGAAGCAACCTACTGTGGCTCGATCGAGCACAGAGGCTAAATACAAGGCTATTGCTAATACCACTGCTGAATTGCTCTGGCTCCAGTTTCTATTGCGTGATCTTGGACTCCATCAATCCCATCCTCCTCGGCTGTGGTGTGACAATATTAGTGCAACGTATCTCACTGCTAATCCAATCTTTCATGCAAGAACCAAGCATGTGGAAATTGATTTCCATTTTGTTCGAGATAAAGTTATTGCTAAGGCCTTGGAAGTCCGGTTCATTTCTGGCAAGGATCAATTAGCGGATGTCTTCACCAAACCACTTGTTTCGTCCCGTTTCCACTGGCTTGTTTCCAAGCTCCATGTGTGTCCTTCCCCGTTGATCTTGCGGGGGGATATTGAAGCACAACAATCTGATAAGGACTCAAATAATACAGCAGAGCAGATTAATTCAAATTCAAATACTGCAAGAGATAAGAACAGTTCAAGATAAGCCAGAACAGTTTCATATCTCATCCAAATGTTATCTCATCTGCAATTTGTATTTCAAATGTATTCTTTTGTATTCATCCTATGTAACTAATCTGATTATATATATGAAAGCAACTCCCAACGTTGAGTGTGTGGGAGTATAAGATTTACCTCATATATTATCTTTGTTCTTTTAAGATTCAACCCTGCACCAAGTTGTTAGAAGAGTATTTGCATTGTCAGATAGTTCATTACATCTCACTCACTGTTTTCTCTTAAGTCCACTAATCCACAAACAAATTAAAAAGTGCTACTTATCTCATGTGCAAATAGCTAAGTCATTCCCATTGTATTTAAGTGTTCCTATCACCAATCCTTTTCTGTTGGAGTCTACTCCTACACCTTGCCAATGTGCTAAGCTCCATACCTCATCCATTTTATACAGTTCCTGGTAGGACTCTAGATTCAATCTATAGATTGTTATTGCTGAAGCAGAAGGTATAGCTAGGCCAAGAAACATTTAGTGGTCCACTATTGGACCAATTATTTTGACAATATATTTTGTGAGTGTGATATGGTATTAGTGTCACTTTTGGGTCATTTAATTAAGTTCTTGTGTTTTTCACATTTGTAGATGACCAAAGTATAGCACTTCTTAAGGAATTTGCAAAGGACCCTGAGCCTGTTGTCTCACAAAGTTGTGAAGTTGCTTTAAGCATGCTTGAGTTTGAAAGATTAGGAAAATCATTTTACGTGTACTCTCTAAATTTGAAATATATTTAAAACATTGGTTTGTTTTCAAAAGTGACTGACAACTATTATCTGTGCAGTACCTTTTCATGCAAGCTCCCCTTGTGCATTAATTTATTCCAAATTTTGACAAAGTAGTCATTGCATCTATGCACATATTTGAAGAATGAGTTGCAATATGAAAAAGAATGAGCTAAGGATGAGCAAGCATGAAGTTGAGAATTAAATAAGTAAGGAAAGAAGTAGGAAAGTCAGAGAATTACACAATCTTGACCTCTGTTGCATTGTTCTACTAATTTATGACCATACTCAGTGAATTGATCTGAGTTCATAAGTGTATCACTATTCTACCTGGGACTCTATGTAAGAGCATGCACTATTTCATAGATGTTTAACATCCACTCATCAAAGGTCACCTAATTTTTAGCTTGAGTCACAACTTTTTTTGAAGAGTTGTATCTTTTCATAAGGGTTGCAACATATATATCACCAAACAACACTAATGGATTGTAAAGTAAACCATCATTTCAATGGTGTAATAAATTACATGAAAGTGCATCAAGTTTTAATGTGATCACCCTCATATATTCAGATCTCCCACTCGTGTACAACATAACACAAGTAATTTGTTTTAGTTGGATGATACCAGCATGATTCCAATATTTGTTATATGTTAGCTCTCATATGTTATAACACACAGATCGGTGTCAATAAAAACTTGACTACATGTGCGGATGCTTTGTTACTTAAAATTTATTGCATTCCTATCATGCACTAATAGTTACAAGTAGTACAGTCTAAATGACTTCCAATTTACTCTCAAATAAGCAAACAACATCAGTGACTATTGGTTCTAGAATGGAGTTGGGCCGGAAACATAATCCACACCTTATGCCATCATTGACTGCTTTAGTTACACACTTATATGTGTTGACATACATCAAATGTTGTCTTGCTAGTACTTATTTCCAAGCCATTTACACTAAAGATTTTCCTCAAATGACTTTTAATAGTGCCATTTTCTCACACTTACTAACCTAGATATCACTCAATTTCAACCAGATATGTATACAATGGAATTTTTATTTATGAGAGTCATGAGTATTTGTCTCCTCGTAAATGTTTTTCACTTCAAACTCCCATTCTTGCTACATGCACTTTGAATTCATTTAGAGTGTTAGTCCATTGGTCAATGGGAAAAAACCAACTTTGATTTCACTCATGTTCACTATATATTTAGTATACAGTGATACATCAATGTGCATGCCTTAGAATTATTAGTTCTAGCATTTAATTAACAAGACAATATTTGGACTTCTTTTTGCAAAGCACATATTGATTATTCTGCTAAGTATATCTTAGTTTAAATTATTTATAAAACCCTATTATCTTGACCAAATATCATATTGCATCAATGTAAGTTATACACATACCACTATTGTAGGCCATATACTTAGCTTACATAGTATATTTCATAACACAATTTTGTTTAATTCTTACTAATTAACCAAGAAACTATCATTCCATTAAAAAAGAAAACCTACCATTTCCTGCAAAAATCTACGTCAGTGTATCTTGTTCTCTCTAGATTTACTTAATCTAAAGCATAATTTCATGCTTTTGGTGCTTTGCAGGCATCTAAAATCCGCTTCACTACTGTAAATATACCTTTCCATGATGAGATTGAAATTTATTGACTTACCCAATTGCATGACAAATATCATATTTGATATTGTCTTTATATACATTTGACTACCAACAGTTAAGGGACCTTTTTATAAAAAAAAAAAAAAAAAAAAAAAAAAAAAAAAAAAAAAACTCATTTTTTGGACATATCTTTTTATTATAATTCGTCATGTTAAATCTCTTGAGCAGCTTGTCCAGGTAATTCTTTTAATCCAAGTATAAAAAAATTTTAATTTCTATCCTTAGAAATTCACCAAGGATTCCCATAAGTACATTTCTCACTAAGATTAGCTTCACTTGTTTCAAGCTTGTCCGTAACCAACTCCTTCATCGCTCTCATCTTTCTTCCTTAGACAAGGATCCCAATAAACTTGTTTGAGATGCATAGACTTGTTTATAGAATATGTGGTCTCAAAACAGCAGCACTATGTTATTAATTTGTTCCATCATTTAGCTCTTTCACTTCTTCATTAGAACACTCCAAGAAATTAGGTTACCATCTTGCTCCCTCTAAGAATCTCGTGATAACAATTAATGTTCTTACTACTGGCGTCTGGATCACACCACTAAAAATCTCCATTGATGCTTCCTTTCTAATGTGAAAAAAATCTGTAATGTATCCAATGTATACATCCACCATCTCACATAGGGTGAGTGTTGTAAATATGAGGTCCACACCCAAGTGAAAGAGTTGATACATGCAATACCCTCTCCTCTAATGCACCTATTAAAAATCTATTATGTATCCAATGTATGCATCCACCATCTCACATGGGGTGAGTCCTGTAAATATGAGGTCCACCCCTATGTGAGAGGGTCAATACATGTAATACCTTCTCCTTTGATGCACCCATTCTTGTTGTAACCAATACTGAGAATACCTTTTCTATAACTACCACTTCTATGGAGTCCCTAGAGTCCACTTTTACACTATCTACAAAATTACACTATTTAGTGTGTTAGATACATGCAACATCATACTTAAAATATGTGAATCTAGTGTTTTGGATGTATGTAGAATCACACTCACATCATGTGGATCTCAGAGATAGATAAGAATCACATATTTTAAGTATAATGCTATTTATACATTTGGAGTAGTGCTAGAACCACATAAAGTTGCACAATTTTTGCCACAACTCACCACGCGACGAGTTGTTACTGGTAGAAATGTGTTCTCATATGGACCAACCACCACATTTCTACCACTCATACCTCACCACGTGGCGAGTTGTGACAAAGATTGTGCAACTTTGCGTAAGCCTAGCATTATTCATACATTTGAAACATTGGATATTTTTTTGGGTTTTACTAACATATGCTCTTAGGGCATATGTTAGTATACTGTTTTAGGAAATTTTTTTATGGAGAAGCGAAAAGGGATTAAATTTTTTGACAGTTTTTTCAATTTTTCATAATTTTTTTAAAAACAAATTATTAATGTGTGCTCTAAGGACATACATTAACAGGACCATTTTTTTTTTCTAGCGAAATAGTAGTGAGAGACGCTAGATGTGATTCATGACTCTTGTATGTGTAGTTGGTACGTTAGGAGAGAGAGAGAGAGAGAGAGAGAGAGAGAACATTGATAGTTAATGGTGATGATGACAATCAAGTCAGTTGGTGCCACAGGGTAATATTTGGTTTAAATTGAGAAATGCTCACGGAGAAAAAACATGAGTAGGTGCTGCCGTGCTGATAAAGAATTGCTATTATAAATAAGTGTTATTCCGTACCTGCAAGTAAAGCAACATATTTTGTTCGTGCATAAAACAAAGAGAGAGAATTAGCACAAATAACACACAGAGAAAGAGGTCAGAATATCTTCTCAGCTTTAAGCAACCTTTCATTTCTTTTCCGCTTTTGGCAGAGAGGCTTCAACCTTGGAAGGAGTGTTCAAATTTTGCTTCCCCAAGAGTTCCTCTATGGTTACCATCCTTATCATCATTATTTTTCTAGCAGAAAGTTTCACATGCAAGTTTCACTCTAACTTTTTAACTCATAACTTTAGTTATCATCCTCATTTGTGTTAATATTATGAGGAGGTATGTTTCAGTTAGCTTAACTAGTAAAATTTTTGATAGTTGAATAAAAACTCTGAGGTTCAATTTCAGCTTACACCAAAAATCGATTAATGTCTTTGTCTAATAATAAAAAATCATCATTAGGAGTAAACGTTATAAGTTGAAACTATATATACATGTGTGTGTGTGTGTGTGTGTGTGTGTGTGTGTAGAGAGAGAGAGATAGAGAGATAGGTTCAAGTTACACCTGGTGTAACTCTTTAGAGTTACACATTTTTTAAACCATTAAATTTAAGTTAATCCAACGGTTAAAAAAAATCATCATTATTACAAATATTTTTATTAGAATCTTATTAATTACCCTCATTTATTACTTTCTAAACCTACCTCTAAACCCAACAAAATTTGACATCTGTCTCTCTCTCTGTCTCTCTCTTTACATTTCTCTCTCTCTCTCTCTCTCTCTCTCTCTCTCTCTCTCTCTCTCTCTCTCTCTCTCCTCCTCCATGGCTCCTCCTCCATTGGATGTCTGAGCTTGAGCGCTAGGAAGAGGTTGTTTTGGCTGTCAAGGTCTTGAATTTTTGCTTCCATTATACTTTCTATTTCACATTCTCATTTGGGTTGCTTTTAGATTTTCAATTTTTGGGTTTATGATTGCTCACTCTCTCACTCACAATTGAAATAGTCATTGTTGGATTTTGGATGGGAAATTTACTTCGTATGATATGCAAACAAGTAATTTTTTGTGACTAAGTATATTAAGAAGAGCAGTAAATGGGGATGTCCTGGAAGTGTTTGATAAAATTCTTTAAAGAAAATATCTACTCTTGCGAACTTCTAATATGCTTTGATTTGATGATTGTTGAGAATTATTTTACTTTCCTGTAAAATGGAAGCTTCATAGTAAAAAGCAATCTGAACTATGTTCACTGAAGGAGGTCCTTTTAGTAGTCATTTCTGTTATTGTGATATTGTCAATTGCATCTGTCAATTCTCTGTCTCAAACAAGGATCTTAGTTAAAATGCAAAGAAATAAAAGATCATAAAAGAAGTCTTTTTCCCCCTCTTTTAAATCATTCTAAATCGATAAGTTATTAGCAATTCAAAAAGAGATAGTTTGTTTTTACATTTTGGGTTTAGTACGCTCCTTCAATATCAATGGAAATAATGACTTTTATAGATACTTTTCTTTATTCACTCTTGCTTGCAATCCTCCATTTCTGCAATTTTATTGTGGGCTTTATATTGTTTAAAGTTATGTTTCTTCATAATCTATAACGCACAGTTTGGATAGGCTATTTCGATAAAGTGGTCTCTGTCAAATTACATCAAATTATGCCTCATTCCATTTATTTATATTCTTATGCTGAGATTTTGATGTGGTTTTCTTTTACCATGACCATACACTTGAGCTTACAAGCAACTCAATGAATTTTCAGGTGTTTAAAGTGATATGGAAGCAAGATTGGTTCAAGCCTGATGCTTATCTGTATAAGGACTTGATTATTGCATTAGCAAAGTCTCAGAAAATGGATGACGCAATGCAGTTGTGGGAAGACATGAGAAAGGAGAATTTGTTCCCTGATTCTCAAACATACACGGAAATGATAAGGGGGTTCTTGAGGCAAGGATCTCCTGTAGATGCAATGAACATATATGAAGACATGATGAAGTCTCCAAAGCCCCCTGAGGAACTTGTGGTGTAAGCTTTTAGGTCCAAATTGTAACAGAATTATTGAAAGTGTAGATTAATAGTTATGATTTGAATTGATAGGAAACAAATTTTTTTTATAATCTCTATTCATGTGTTTGAGAAAGCCTGAAAATTTCTTGATTGTAAGATAAGGATTCCAACAAATTTCTTAGGTTGGAAAACCCATGGTGTTCTTTTAAAAATAACAATGGAAAGATGTAGAAATAAGTTGAACCTCTTTTTTTCCTTTTAGATTACAAATTAGTAATAAAATCAACATTCCATTAGAGCTCTCTCCCTCTCTTAATGCTTGTGAAATCACTTCTATGACAACCTTACTATTGTTATATGCACAATTTTAATGATGATTACCAATTAATAATATTCAAGTAAGGTATTGGAAGTATGAACCTATTAGAATTTAGATCAAAATGATTTTTATTTTTCCTTTAAGCTATTGGTTGGGCAGGATATGTGATGTTGTGGCTCTAATTAGCTTATTTTATACTTTATAGGAATTGGATTCAAGAGTGTATTCAACCATAACTTTTGGTTAGTGCTCAACCATACATATTTAGCAATGGAGCAATGTAAAATGAAGAGCCCTGGCCACTCTAGAATCTTGGGTACATAGTTCCTGAATGGGTTGAGGAGAACTCAACTCTTTCTAGCATAAAAGAAAGATATGGTTCTGGAACTAATCTTCCAATGACAATAATAGTCAATTCTGTGTAATGCTTCTATTGAATTCCTTATACTTTTCTATATAGTATTTCATGGAGTTTTTTTTTTATATATGTATTATGAAAATGATGGAGTTCCTTTGCCTCTTTTACAAGTGCGAATTGCGCAAGGTCTTGTACATACGGGGAAAGGTTTTTTGCTCCTGGTATTGGACTGTATCAAGACAAAGACTCAGGCAGAGAGGCAGAATGCCAGAATAGTGCATTGGAAGAGTTCAAGCCAAAACTGCCTAAACAACAGTGCAGACAATGCAGTAAAAAGTGTAGTAAATAGAGTAGACAGTGCAGTAACTTAAAATAGCTATACTACCTGTAACTTTAGGATTAGTTTTTAATTGTTAGTTGTGATTTATATACATGAGTAAGGATTTGATTGTTTGTAAAGACTAGTTCTACATTAATTTACTTTTGAACTAGTCTACAGTCATTCAAACATGGGGTTACAACACTTCTTGATTTGATGCTTGAAATTTGTGGCATTTTATTTAGGAAGGGGGTGGGCAAAAAATCCAAATATAGGAGCTCTAAAATATAGCAATGCTTCATCTATGTGCATCAACTGTTCGTCTCTAGTTTCCTTTTTTCCTATAAAATGAGGGTCAACCATTCACTGGTTCAGATTTGACCATGCTCTTCAATAATATGAGGGATAACTTGCAAGCCTTGAAACCAAAATGAAATCCCTCTAAAGAAGAAAATAAAAGGAAAAAGAAAAAGAGAATAATAATTTATATTCAAATGAATTTTGATCATGTCCTCAAAAAAGAAGAAACCAATCTACATACTAAATGAATCCAATTGTCTAATAATCCAAGCTCTGACCACTAAGAGCACGATGCAAGACTGCACTGGCTTAAGCTCTTAGTAATAAAACTACAAGATGAGATAAAAGTATAGAAAATGGCTAACACATAGGCATGTGGGCAATAATTAGAACAGGAAAGCTTTGGCTTCATTGAATGATCAAACTAGTGCTACATGTTGAATACATAAGAAGTACTGATTTATTTGTCATCAATTTCAGACCACCATTTACTTAACCAAGTTGATAAGTGTGATGCATTCACACTTCAAAGGACAACAAAAAGTTGCATGAGTAATAAACTAGCATAAGCCTACCATAAGACAGAGGTGTGAAGTAGTTAATTAAGATCTGAAGTCAATCTTAGAGGCAGCAGAAAATATTTTCTACAATATAAATTTTCGAGTATTTTATCATCTTAAGGAGCAATTGAATTTGTGTATCATAAATGATATCACGGAAGTAAGACAATTATGTACTAAAATGTTGTCTCCAAATGGTAAAAGCTTTGGGCGTATCTTTTCTACTATTATTAAGAGAAATGGAGGAAGCAACTTTTAGTCTTTTACAGAATTTGTTTCTTGGCTTATTTTCTAGACATCTTTAAACTGCTCATGTATTTTCTTCAATATATTATCTTGATAACCCGATAAGGTGGGTGGTTTTTGGCTAGCACCAAGCCAATCAGGTTCAGGTTGGTATCAAATTCCATTTCTACTCTCAAGCAGGTCTATAACAGAGTTATGACCTTGTCAAAATAATAGAAATGACTACTAAAAGGACCTCCTTCAGTGGACATAGTTCAGATTGCTTTTTTCTATGAAGCCTCCATTTTACAGGAAAGTAAAATAATTCTCAACAATCATCAAACCAAAGCATATTAGGAGTTCCCAAGAGCAAATATTTTCTTTAAAGAATTTTATCAAACACTTCCAGGACATCCCCATTTACTGCTCTTCTTAATATACTTATTCAGAAAAAATTACTTGTTTGCATATCATACGAAGTAAATTCCCCATCCAGAAGACCAGCAATAACTATTTCAATTGTGAGTGAGAGATTGAGCAATCATAAACCCAAAAATTGAAAATATAAAAGCAACCCAAATGAGAATGTGAAATAGAAAGTACAATGGAAGCAAAAATTCGAGACCTTGACAACCAAAGTAACCTCTTCTTGGTGCTCAAGCTTAGACATCCAATGGTGGAGGAGCAATGGAGGAGGAGATAGAGAGAGAGAGAGAGAGAAACGTAGGTTTAGAATGGAGAGAGAGAGAGAGAGAGAGAGAGAGAGAGAGAGAAATGGAGGGAAAGAGAAACGTAGAGAGAAAGAGATTAGATGTCAAATTTTGTTGAGTTTAGAGATAGGTTTAGAATGTAATAAATGAGAGTAATTCCTAATAAAAATATTTGTAATAATGAGGGTTTTTTTAACCGTTGGATCTACTTAAATCCAATGGTTTAAAAAATGTGGAACTTTAAATATATATATATATATATATATATATATGAGATGGGTTAAAGTTACACCTAGTGTAACTCTTTATGACTTTCATAAAGACCCTCATTAATGCTAATATGATAATTGATCTAATTTATTATCTCTTATTTAATACATTCCATACTTATTTCTAAGCCAAAAAAATTTATATGTATGACTCTTTCTCTCTCTCCACTACACATCTCTCTCTCTCTCTCTCTCACCTCCATGGCTCTTCCACCTTCACGGCCAGGTCATCGGTAGCAACCAAAAAAAAAAACCATAGCCACCGGACTTTGTTGAATAACAAGACTATTGCTTTTAGTTGTTCTCTATCTCCATGTTTCTCTCTCTAGAACACTCTCTCTTTCTCCTCCACCGCTCTTCCACCTCCACGAATAGGTTTCCAGCAACAACAAGAAAAAACACACACACACACATAGCTACCAGACACTGACATTAAATAATTTGTAAGAAATCCATTTGAAATTCTAGTTTGAGCAATTATGTTTCCATCATTTTGTATTTGTGATATTTGTGAAATTTTTATAGAGACTGCACTTTTCGTTGTTGCAATTCAGTTGCAACTTTATAACCATCATTACAAATGCAATTGCTTACAAGACAATGGTGCAATTCTGGCAAATTCATTACAACAATGCAATCCTATTGATTAAGGCAACATAGCATTGCAATCCTATTGATTAAGGCAACACACTAGTTATCGAAGAATTCTTATCTTCCTTTCCTAGAAAATATTTAAAATAAACCGATTTTTTTTTCAACATGTGTATTTCATTGAAAGCCGTCATTGGAGGCATTAACATGTTTTGGGCAAAATTGTTAATAGGCTTCCTCCAAAACGTTTTCATTATTAGTATACCTCAGATTACTAATTTTTATGAAAACAATCTATCTATTACATCTTCAAAACTTAAAAAAATAATATGCAATCTTCAACCATATGCTTTGAAATCAACTTGATAAAATGTGGAGATAGAGAACAACTAAAAGCAATAGTTGTGTTATTCAACAAAGTCTGGTGGCTGTGACTTTTTTTTTTTTTGCTTGCTGCCGGCTACTTGGCCATGGAGATGGAAGAGCCATGGAGGACATAGAGAGAGAAACGTACAAAGAGAAAGAGAGAGATGTGTAGTGGAGAGAGAGAGACTCAAACGTATAATTTTTTTTTTTTGGTTTACAAATAAGTATGGAATGTATTAAATAAGTGATAATAAACGAGATCAATTAGAATATTATCATTAATGAGGGGTTTTTTTTTTTAATACCGTTGGATCTACTTAAATCCAAAGGTTTAAAAAATGTGTAATTCTTTAGAGTTATATTAGGTGTAACTTCACAAGAGTTACACATTTTATGGACCATTGATTATTAGTAGATTTAAGGGTAAAAAAAATACTAAAAGTAATGTCATTATTACTCCCTAAAAATTAGTGATTTAGGCATTAATTCTTATTATTAAAAGAGGGTGGGGGGGAACCACCACAAAATTAACTCTTTTCTTTTTCCTTCCATATCATCGTCTTCTTCCTCCGTATTTCTTTTTGCACTATACTTTCAAGCCTCCACCATTCATAAAATGCTAAAGATTAAATTGTTAATACAAGCTATCTTTATTTTGTGACTTTGGCCATATTAATTCCTTGAAGAAATCGGTGCCGTGAAAAATGATTTTTAGCCGGTTGCTCTTTGTAATGATTTTATTGTAACTTCTACTCTTGTGGTGGATATATATCTAGGCTTCAAATTAACTTTGACATCTTCATTCTTCACTTGGCAAAAAAATTAAACTAAACTAGAAATTTAAAGTATTTTTCAATTGAGAAATTTATCATTAGAATTTCTCTTTCTCGACAATCAACTACGTGCTTATATTATTTTAAAAAATATTTTTATGTTTTTAAGTATTAATTTAATAATTTAAATAAAGATTTTAAAATTTTGATAATACAATTTCCCAAACTTTCTCTCTATTTTACTTTACCACTTCCAGTCAGACCATTCCTCTCCCTCTCTCTCTCTCAAAAATAACAATAGATTTTTTTTACACTCCATCAACGTCTACTCTGAATTAATCTCCAAAACATTTTATATTGTTTATATGCACAAAAAATCGTTAATATTTATCTATGGTGACAACATAGATTGTAGTGGTGGTAGCGATGTTCAAGGAGTGATGGCAAGAACAAATATAAAGATGGTATAATGTTGGTGGTAGTGACACTAAAGTGTTGCATTAATGGTGGAAGCAACTATATATGGTTTTTTTCCCCCTTTAATAATAAGAGTTAATGCCTAAATCACTAATTTTTATAGAGTAATAATGACATTACTATTAGTGTTTTTTGACACTTAGATCTAATAGTAATCAATGGTCCATAAAAGGTGTAGCTTCTATGAAGTTATATCAAGTGTAACTTGAACACACTGGATAGAAAAATGTTTACATAAAGTTTCTCTGGCTGCTAGGGTTTTCCCACGCCGCCAGTAGAATTTCGTCCCTTTCCTAGGTTTAGGTTTCTTGTACCCTCCAGTCTTCACAAGTCTGGTAGGTCGGAGTGTTTCCATCCTCGCGGGTGGGTGTAGTGCCTTTTTTATTTGTGTACTGTCTTGTTGGGTCTTGCTATCATGGCTGGACTAGAGAATCTGTGGTCTCGTTTCACGTTGGATGATGAGGAGGAACAAGGCGCAGAGGTTCCAAAACCGGCGGAGGAACAGATTTACAGGTTGGCTGGTCGTTTCTTCACGAAACGGACGTTGAATGTTGAATCCGTAGCCCGTACCTTTAAACCTCTGTGGAAACCCATTGGAGAGCTCAAAATCCGAGATATTGGAGACAATATTCTGCTATTTGAATTTACGGACGCCCTTGATCTTGAACGAGTCATTGAACTTGAACCATGGACCTTTGACAAAAACATAGTTGTGTTTCAGCGAGTTGCAGCGGTGGAAGATATCCCTTTACTTGACTTCTCTAGAGTCACGTTTTGGGTTCAGTACCATAATGTCCCTGTGCAAAGCCTTAACCAAACCACGGGGGAAGCAGTGGGTAATTCTATTGGTAAGGTGATTGAAGTAGCGGATTTGGAAGATGATGGAGAGGGAGGAGAATTTCTAAGGGTTCGCATATCCATAGACATCTCAAAGCCTCTACCGAGATGCCGAAAACTATGGTCTGAAGGAAAACAAATAGGATTGGTGGGTCTCAGGTACGAACGCCTTCCTAACTTTTGCCATTGGTGCGGGCGTTTATCTCATGGCGAAAGAGACTGTGAACTATGGCTTCGTGGGAAGGGAAGGATGAAGAAAGACGATCAACAATTCGGCGAATGGATGCGGGCTGAATCAGTTCGACAAACCAGAAAAACAGTGACGGTGATAGCAGGGTGTGCTCGGACTCAAGCTCCGTGGTGGAGGAAACCGGGCAGTAGGGGAAGTCCAACTACGACAGCAACCACTACCAATGAACCATCAGGTATGGCCTCTGTTCCTGAGGTTGGGTCAGGGACTTGTAAACCACAAGAGGTGGTTATGGTGGACCTAGAGTCGTCTTTGCTGAATAATGGGAAGAATGGTGTTCAAAAGGATGCTTGGATTGCAACAAATGGATTGGATGGTGGAAGTACAGAACAGCTAGCTCATAGCATTCAAGGCCTAAGTGTGGACAAAGATGCAACAGTGGTGGCGTCCTTAGGATGTCAGAAGTCAAAGAATAGTCCTGGGTTGGTGGAAGTTACTACAAGCCATGCAACGTTGGGCACTTTGCAATCCCCACTACGTGATTGTACTAATAGGGGAGGTCCACCACTTCAACAAAACTCCCTAAAAACTTTTAAGAAGTTAGCCCGCAATACCATTCAGAACAGTGAAGCGGTACCCTTGCAAAGTTTGGCTACCAAACGCCCTGTGGTGGATATAGATGATCATCAAGGTTTCAAAAAATCACGCAAGTTGGAAGACAGCATGCTTGATAAGGAAAATGTTCAGGTGGTGACTGGTTACCAGTCCCACCCAGCCCAATGAGTTGCCTTAGCTGGAACTGTCGTGGGCTTGGGAACCCACAGACAGAAGATGAACTTGTTGCTTTGGTGAGCAACAAAGATCCCAAAATAGTCTTCTTGATGGAAACAAAAGTTGAGAAGGCTACTATTGAAAGAATTGGAAGAAAGATGCAGCTTACGAATATATTTGTAGTTCCACGAATTAACATTGGTGGAGGTTTAGCCTTACTGTGGAAAGCAGACTTTGACTTGGATGTTCAGTCTTATTCTGAGCATCACATTGATGCTATTGTTGACCATGGAGTTGATGACGCCTGGCGGTTTACGGGTTTCTATGGAGATCCTGACACCGCCAACCGGGAAAACTCCTGGTCTATGATTCGAACTTTGAGCCGTCGCCTAACTCTTCCTTGGGTTTGCATGGGCGACTTTAATGAAATATTGTTGGCTGAGGAAAAACAAGGATGGTTGGATAGACCGGAAAGACAAATGCAGGCTTTTAGAGATGCTCTTGATTATGGTGGTTTAAAAGACTTGGGGTTTAGTGG